>NC_069404.1:31933694-32217621 GCF_026875155.1 Cherax quadricarinatus
GTGCACTCATTACTTACCTTAAAATATTTATAGTCTTAATCTAGGGTGAGACAAGTAGTATTTATTGTAAGAAATCAAGTGTGGTATGTATGGTAGTCAGCCAGGCTACCATACCAGGCCACGTAATATTCTATTACATTTAAGCATCCCAGAGTGATAAAATGCATATACAGTGGACCCACGCTTTACGATCAGCTCTCAATGCGACCAATTATGTAAGTGTATGTTTGGGGGTCTGAAATGGACTAATCTAATTCACAATATTCCTTATGGAAACAAATTCGTTCAGTAATGGCACCTGAACATACTTCTGGAATGAAATAATATCGTAAGCCGGGGGTCCACTGTACAGTTTACTCATTACTTACCTTTAAAAATATTTGTAGTCTTAATCTAGGGTGAGACGAGTAGTACAGTGGACCCCCAGATTAAGCCATCATCAGAATAAGTAATATTCATAATAAGTAACTTTTTTTGTCAAAATATTGTCTAGGTGAATGTCACTGAACTCAGTATAAGTCATTCGTGTTGGGGCCGCTCTGGCCCTGACAATCCATGTACAGCCAGTGTGTCATTGTTTACCAACCAGTGACAATGATCACACACATTCATACATTTTGTATTATTCCATTCTTTTTCAATAAATCAATCAATCAAGTTTATTCTCTATAAGGATTACAATGTGGGGTTTACAGATTTTGGATATTGTGTGGTTTACATGTTATAAAATACTAATTACAGAGGGGGCCACTAGGACACCTAGCATGGCTAGGCATTTCGGGCAGATTATGATTAATTCTTAACTCTAAATTATTACAAATTATGGAGTAAGTTGGTATTATGGCTAAGTGACTAAATCATAGTTTGTGAGTTTAGCAATGTAAATGGTTTTGTTTTAGCACAATACATAGTTTCTATATTGGAGTATCACAGGCAAACTTATGACTAGATAGGATTCATTATTTTAAGATTAAGATTCGTATTTCTGCGTTTATAGTCAAATGGGTGAGTGTAAGTGTGAACCACCAGGTGGTTTTCATGTAGTTAGTTGACAGGGTGTATCAGGGAGATAAGATGTTTTCTAATGGTAGTTTTGAAGGTGATGAATGTGTCTGCAGTTCTTGAATTTTTGTAATGGTTTAGGCGGACACGGGGAATGTCATAGAGATGTTTGTGTCTGGTGTTATGCCTGTGGGTCCTGTCACAACTATCAAGAAAGCGTTTAAGGTCAAGGTTAATATTGGAATTTAATAAGGTCCTGTAGATGTAGATTGCACAGTAGTAAGTGTGGATGTTCTGAACAGGGAGTAAGTTCAGATCTATGAAGAGTGGAGGGGGGGTGTTGCCAGGATGGGATTTAGTGATTGTTCTCACTGCAGCTTTTTGTTGGTTTATTGGCTTTAGGTGTGTTGCTGCAGTTGATCCCCAAGCACAAATAGCATAGGTGAGGTATGGATAAATGAGTGAATGGTATAGTGCGAGAAAAGCATTTTGTGGCACGTAGTATCTTATCTTGGAGAGAATCCCAACCGTTTTGGATACTTTTTTTGTCATGTGTTGGATATGGGTGCTGAAATTCAGACTGTTGTCAAGGTATAGGCCTAGGAATTTGCCTTCATTATGTCTGTCAATTAGAGTGTTGTCACTCTTAATGTTAAGTTGCACAACACCTGATCTGCTACCAAACATAATATAGTAGGTTTTGTCAGTGTTAAGTGTGAGTTTATTGGCTGTCATCCAAGTCGATATTTTGAGCAGCTCCTCGTTAACAATGGCGTTGAGGGTGGCAAGATTAGGGTGAGAGATGACATAAGTTGTGTCATCAGCAAAGAGAATGGGTTTCAGGTGTTGGGGTGCATTTAGATGATCATTGATGCAAATGAGGAAGAGCAGGGGACCAAGGACACTTCCCTGCGGAACTCCAGTATCAAGTGGCTGTGTTGATGATGCTGTGTCTCTAATGGTGACATACTGATACCTATTAGTAAGGTAGGATTTGAAATGTGCAAGCGCATGGCCTCTTATACCATAATGGTCAAGTTCGTGGAGTAGGATGCCGTGGTCTACTGTGTCAAAAGCTTTCCTTAGGTCAATAAAAATTCCTAGCGGATATTCCTTATTTTCCAATGCTGTGTAAAGCAGATCTAGCATTTTCACAATTGCATCATTAGTGCTTTTATTTTTCCTGAATCTAAATTGGCAGGGGTTATCTTTAGTGCCGTTATAAATGAATACAGCCTCCTGTGCATGAGTTTCTCGAAGATTTTGGATAGCAATGGTAAGTTTGATATTGGCCTATAGTTGTTTACATCTGTAGGGTCACCACCTTCATGTACTGGTGTAACCCTTGCTGTCTTGAGTAGTGTCGGGAAAGTGTTAGTTTCTAGTGACTTATTGAAAAGTAATGTAATAGCATGCGAAAGGACATGGGCTGCTCGCTTGTACAATAATGGTGGGACATGAGACAGATTCCCTGAGTTATTTTTAAGTGACTTTATAATCTCAGTGACTTCCGTGGGCTCCATTGGTACAAGATAGAAGGAATTTGTGAATATCCCATCTAGGTAGTCCCCGGCATGGGCGTTGGTACGTGGGATTTTACTGGCAATATTAGATCCTATGGTTGAGAAGAAGTCGTTTATCTTGTTAGCTGTATCAGTGGTATGCAGTGGTGTTTCATTTGGTTTAGTTAGGACAATATTCTTGTTTTTTTCAGCTTGTGGGTCCCCAGAATCTGGGAGAGTGTAGTACAGTTGTTTGGCTTTCTTTATTACTTTGGTGAGAACTGATGAATAGTGTTTAAGAATATCTTTGTGTATTAAGCCCTGTCTATATTGCTTTTCATATTGGTGTTTCTTATCAATGGATTTCAGAATGCTGCTGGTTAGCCATGGGCAACCAAGCCGTTTATTCGTGATCTGTTTCGTTTTTATAGGACAATGATTGTTGTATAGTCTAAGTAATTTGTTAAGAAAAATGTCTGTCCAATCGTCAATACCATTGGCCTTGGAGAATTCTGTAGGCCAGTCAACAGTCTCTAGGTCTGCTGTGAAATTCCTTATTGAGGCCTCGTCATGGAGTCTAAATGAAACTTTGTTGTATTCAAGTGGTGGTTTACTAATGTTTGTTAAGAGGAAGGCAGGGTAGTGGTCTGTAGTGCTGTTTGTGATTATCCCTGACTTAAGGGGGGCTAGTATATTGGTTCATATATGGTCTATTATGGTTGCACTTGTCTCAGTGAGCCTGGTTGGTTTAGCTATTGTTGGTATGAGAAGTGTGTTGTTCATATTGTTGATGAAATCAGTTACAGGCTGATCATCTAGTAGGCCAAGGTTGATATTGAAGTCTCCAGCTAAGAGAAGGTGGTGCTTGTTCATTTGTCTGTTAGTTATTAGTGCCTTTAATTTCTCACTGAAATTTGGGATGTTTGTGTGGGGTATCCGGTAAATGGCACCAATTGTTATAGGCGTCTTAAGTTTTTTTTACAGTAAAATTAGCAAAAATGTATTCCCCATATTCATCACTAATGCAAGTAGTGCTTGTAACTGCTAAATAAGCCACCATGGGCCCAAAGAAAGCTTCTAGTGTTAGCCAACCCTTTGGTAAAGGGCTGAGAGAGAGAGAGGGAAGAATGTGCCTTTTTCAGTGATTCTGGAATATGTACAATACTACAGCAGGAGTCTATAAAGGCTATAGTGCCAGCCAGCGATAACAGTGTAGCAAGTAAGTTAAGTGATTAATTGATAGAAAAAGAGCAGCACAAATCCGACTCCTCCATTGTTGTTGGAGGTATATAGGGCTACTGACTAACATCACTGCCTCTGCTGCCGCCTTCACCAACACTATGTAAGGCTTTTCTTTCAGTGGCCCTTATACACCCAACAACAAACACCATCACTCGTGACATTCTTAATGCCATATTTTATTCATTCTAGATGAACTGTGCTAGATAAATAAGCCGTAGAGCTGATATTAGCATCACATTGAAGGACTATCTTGTCCTGTCTCCCAACACAATTCTTAACATATGCCAGAAACAGACCTCTATGGAACACTTTTTTGAGCGACAGGGGTCCAGTGACTCTCAAGCTGGTCCTAGTGGAATTAAAAAACAAAGGAGGGAAGTAACCCAGGATAAGGACTTGGTACCTGAAGGCTTTATGGAAGGGGATTCCCCTTCCAAACAATTGTAAACTCTTCCATCCTCTCCCCTCCTCCCGTCTTCCATACATCACCATGTCTTCAATAAAGGTAAGTGTGATGTTATTGTTTTATTCTTCATGTATCATTGTTTTCTGTGTAGGTAAATGAATATTTAATGTAGAAAATACCTTTTTTTAATGATTTTGGGTGTCTGAAACAGATTAATTGGATTTCCATTATTTCTTATGGGGAAAATTAATTCGAAATAAGGCAGATTTGGGATAAGTCACTCCCTCTGGAATGGATTAATTACATAATCCGAGGGTCCACTGTATAATATATCAGGATTCCATGTGTTGCAATTTATGCCCATGCATGACATTTTATATCTGAGAAATATTCCAGTTTTGTGGAATTCTTCACTAGTAGCTAAAGTAAAGATTTCTGACAATTTATTATTATCTGATGCCACATGTCTCATAATACAGTGGAACCTCGGCTTACGAATTTAACCCATTCAGGGTTTCGGCCGTACTAGTACGGCTTACGCACCAGGGTTTTTGACGTACTAGTATGCCTAAATTCTAGTGCTCTCAAATCTAGTGAGAGAAAACTGGTAGGCCTACATATAAAAGAATGGGTCTATGTGGTCAGTGTGTGCAGTATAAAAAAAATCCTGCAGCACACAGTGCATAATGAGAGAAAAAAAAACTTTGACCGTGTTTTTGGATTAAAACAGCAACTTTGCACTGTATTTTCGTATGGTATTTATTGTTGTACGTATTCTAGTTTTTCTGGTCTCATTCTATAGAATGGAAGACATATTACAGAAATTGAGATGATTTTGACTGATTTTACAATGAAAAGTACCTTGAAATTGAGCTCAAAGTAGCAGAAATGTTCGATTTTTACCAAAGTTCAAAAGTAAATAAATCATGCTAAGCGTCCATCCAATACACGTCAACTGGTGAGTCTAATATTCTTTCACAAGTGCACCGATATTATTTATACCATTTTTTACACTAATGCAGTAGTCTGCATAACAGTAAACCTTCTATTTTTTGTGAGAATAAAAATTCAAAGTGGAAAGCAAAAGAACGTAAGAGGGGCGTGGGGGTGTGACTAAAGAACAGAGGAAATGTTATTTTAGTGCCAGGAATGTCTTTCTTGTTTATTCTGGACCCTATTTGGAAATTGGCATCTTTTGAAATTTGTGTAAAATTGGCAAAATTGCTAAATTCTGAGCACTGTATTGGATTGTTGAAATCGAAAAATGGGTGGTTTCTTACACTCATTCGATAGAAAAAATGGAGTTCTAGCGAAATATTCATGATTTTTGTCGGCTAGTACAGTGGAATTGGCCGAAAATAGGGCTCAAACTGGGCAAAATCACTGATGTGTAAACATCGTCGAGACCGCTAACTTGGCGAGAGCATAATTCCGTAAGTTTTCCATCAAATTTCATACTTTTGGTGTCATTATGATCAGGAAAAGATTCTCTATCTCTTCATAAGAAAAAATTATTTATTTTTTTTTTTTTGAAATTTGGGCGACCCTGAGAACAAGTTTCTGAGAGGGCCTGTCGACCCTGAAAGGTTTAATCCGTTCCGTGACCCTGTTCATATCCTAATTTGTTCGTATACTGAGTCAATTTTCCTCATTTAAATTAATTGAAATGCAATTAATCCGTTCCAGCCTCTCAGGAGGCATGACAAAATAATGCTAATATCAGCTCTACAGCTTAAGTTATTTATCACAATTCATCTAATACGACATAATAAACAATATTAATCACACAGAAACATGATATATCATCTAGAATGAATAAAGTAGGCCATAATATGGCAAGTGATGGTGAGAACGGCAGCGGCAGAAAGCATCCGCCATTTACTCTCCCACTCTAGTATCTTCTCAGTCCACAACCCCACACCTAGCTTGTGTATATCTATGATTAGTGGTGAGGTTGTTTTTTTTTTTTTTCATATTTTTGTGTCAAATGCTTCAAAATAGAAATTAGTAACCGTCTGGGTGGCTGTAGGTACAGCTGCTACAACCACGGCTCTCTCAGTGCCAACCAAGAGTCAAAAGGAAGAGGAGGTGTGCCGCTCCAGGTATGTAGCCACAGGTGTGGTCAAGACAGATGTACATGTATATATAGGTGAAGACATGATCACTGTGGCCACAGTGGTGGTGGTGGTAGTGGCGGCATCCCCAGTGGTGGTGGTGGCGGCAGCCAGAGTGGTGGTGGCGGCGGCGGCCAGCTGCCCCACTCTATGCTGCTGCCTTCCTCGTTTCTCTAGCTTTTTTCATCGTTTCTAATCACTTCT
Organism: Cherax quadricarinatus; assembly: GCF_026875155.1. Taxonomy (NCBI): domain Eukaryota; kingdom Metazoa; phylum Arthropoda; class Malacostraca; order Decapoda; family Parastacidae; genus Cherax; species Cherax quadricarinatus. Next base: position 31,940,165 of record NC_069404.1, read on the forward strand.
TGCTGACTGTACGTAAATACTGTCTCTTTGGGTGAGGCACTGTGTACAATATAAGACAAAATTACGCATCCTACGGGTCTGCTGCGGTCACTCAGAGCGGCACACCTCCTCTTCCTTTTGACTCTTGGTTGGCACTGAGAGAGCCGTGGTTGTAGCAGCTGTACCTACAGCCACCCAGACGGTTACCAATTTCTATTTTGAAGCATTTGACAAAAAAAAAAAAAAAAAAAAAAAAAAAAAAACATATTACTATTATATTGTATTATTATTATTATTATTACTATTATTATTAATTATTATTATTCTTAGTATGTATGTATTATAATTATTATTATTATTACATATGTATTATTATTAAAAATTTAGGGAACTGGAGCACAGATCCAATTCCATAGATCAAGAGCCCATCACCACGTACATACTAATAATAATAATAATTACTATAACAATAATAATAATAATACAATGTAATAATAATAATAATAATAATAACAGTAAGGAGAACCTTCAAAAGCTGCCAGTAGTTGGCACCACCATCAGCAAAACATTGGTAACCAGTACTAGTACACTTTTCACCTGTCTAGACTTAAGTAGTCTACTAGCATTAGGTTAAGTCTGCCTGAAAAGCCTCAGCATGATAGTGGCTTTCTTTGCTCCAATCATATTATGATATGTAAACACACAATGTGACCTTTGCAAAGAAATAAATCTTTACACACACACACACACACATACATACATTAATCCGTTCAAGAGGGTTTGCCGTCGGTCGAGTTAATTTTCCCCATAAGAAATAATGGAAATAGAATTAATCCGTTCCTGACACTCCAAAGTCTGATTTTTTTTTTTTTTACATGAAATATACATTTCCTTATATGGAAAGGAATGGGACATACAAAATAAACAATTAAATGCTACCTACCTTTATTGTGGAGTTGTTGTTGAGTGATGTGCCAGCAGCAGGGGAAATTCAGAACTGTCTATTGCTTGGAAGGAGAATCCCCTTCCAAAAGGACCTCAGGTACCAACTCCTTTGGTGGGGTTACCTCCCTCCTTGTTTTTTTTAATGCCACTAGGACCAGCTTGAGAGTCACTGGACCCCTGTCACACAAAATACCTGTCCAGAGAGCTCTGTTTCTCACGTACCCTTAGGATTTCCCTAAAATGAGACACAAGTGTGTCATTGCACTCCGCTCTCATATTTTTCAATGATCTTCTTCATTTCCATCATAATTCTCACCCTTTTTAACACAGGCTTGGCACTAGAAGCTTTCTTGGGACCCATGGTGGGATATTTAGCAGTTACAAGCACTAGAAATAGTGGAATAATCCAAAATATATAAGAGGCACACGTGGAAACTGACCGCAACAGCTTGTAAACAATGGCACACTGACTTTTGGAGTGGCTGGGCCCACTCAGGCAGCACTCGGGCACATCAACACATCTTCACTTTAAGGAGGTTATTAGTACAGGTCCTCCATCACAAATCCGGCATCATTGGGACCTGTAGTGTGCCGGATTACTGAGTTTGCCGGATTACAGAGTGGTTAGGTTAGAATACACTTAATAAAATTAACCAACTTGACTTACACAACGTTAATTGAACATCGGCAAAAATTGAACATTTTCACTACTTTGAGCTCAATTTCAGGGTACTTTTCGGCATGAAAGCAATCAAAATCATGTCTATTTCTGTAATGAGAATACAACCATAAAATGAGAATACAACCATAAAAACCATACGAAAATATACTGCAAAGCGGCGGCTAATGGCTGAGAAGAGAACTCCCTTATTTATTGCCTGTCTTTTTTATTTTTGTTGTATGTTAAGAAGTATCTTTCCATCATACACTGCCCAAGTTTCAATGAGATAGCCCAACAAACAGCAGAGAAAAAAAAATATTTACCAAAAATCATATATGGTAAGCCCAAGCCAGGTACTGGAAATAAGTCACTTTGTCTGACTTTTCTGGGTTATCCTAGGTTCTCTATACATTCACTGCTATGTATGATAATCTATGTAACTGTATTTGTGTATACCCGAATAAACTTATTTACTTTAAAAACTGTAGTGTAAAGCACCCTTCTGGCAAGACAGTGATGGAGTGAATGATGGTGAAAGTTTTTCTTTTTCGGGCCACCCTGCCTTGATGGGAATCAGTCAGTGTGTTAATAATAAAAAAAATAATAATAATATCTTTATTCACTCTAAAAATGATGTGTTGCTGTTTGTTTATTTTGAACTAACTTGTACAACTTGTACACAATGTAAGAGTATTTGTATTGTGAGATAATTATTATAATAAAAAAATATTGAGGTAAATGTTTTACAAACTATTACAAAAGTATGTGAATGAACCCAAAGTAGATACATATTAATACGCATTTATTTCGCCTGACCAAGTGATTACCCACTACCTGTTCAGTTTGTATTCTTACATTGTCTCAACTCTGTATCTTGTTCTGTCTCTCGTTTAGTCTTTCATTAATTAGTTGGCTCTTATTGACGATGGCGTATGAGCTTAGCTGTGATAAAAAGAGGAGTCATAAGCCTCTTGCTTTAAGTGCCAAGTTAGAGGATGATGGTGTGCCATTCTGATTTTATTCAATAAACACCCTGCCACTCACCTCTCACATATTAATATTAATATTTTAAGGCAAGTAATAAGTGTACTCTGTGTATATCTTACCTTTTATTGCATTTTTAATGCCTATTTCTATTGCTAACTTAATATAAGTTAGTGTAAACTTGTTGTCTGGCATTTATTGCATATTTTATATGTGCTCTGATAATAATACTTGTGGACCTGTGTGGTAGCCGGCCAGAGGGACAACATTACGTTTTCTCTGCTCAGCCATCAAAGAAATCGTGTATGAATCTGCGTTTGGCCCAGCCACTCCCCCACTCCGCTTTTGTTACAATTTTCGGCATGAGTTATTCATTACTTCTCCCTTCATTTATGATGGCATCTAAAGGTAGTTGTTAGAAATTATTAAATTCAGTGAACAAGGTATGTTGATGCTAATAATATGGCTCTGGGTCACAGTGTAGGTAGCCGGTAGGTGTAGCCCAGGCGGGCTTCACCTGTGGGCTACACCTACGGCTACCTACAGTGACTTCCTACAAATGAATACAACTCACCTCTCTTCCTATATTAAGACTACACATATTTTAAGGTAAATAATGAGTGTACTGTAAGTGTATTTTAACTCTCTGAGACGTTTTAAATATTGTATACAGTGGAACCCCTACTTGCGAGCATGTCCACGTGCAAGTTTTTCCAAATACGAGCAGTTGATGGGTCGATTTTGTGCTTCCACACATGAGCAAAATTTCCACAAGTGAGCAGACCTCAAGGCAGGTTCCTTGACACTGGTGAGGGACCCTTGCTCTTGATCTCAGGAATTGTATCTCATTTGTTTGCCAGACTATCTTATTGAAACTTGGGCAATGTATGATGGAAAGATGCTTCTTAACCTACACCAAAAATGAAAGAAATCTAAGCATAAATAATGGAGTTCACTTCTCAGCAATTAGCCACTCCCTTGCGGTAATTTTGAATGGTTTTTATGGTTGTATTCTCGTTTTTTTGGTCTCATTTGATAGAATGGAGATATATTACAGAAATAGATATGATTTTAATTGCTTTCACGACAAAAAGTACCTTGAAATAGAGCTCAACCTAGGAGAAATGGTCCATTGCTTGGCTGTTTCAGAGTAAACAAATGATGTCACTGTCCATTCCAATATGCAGTCGTGAATGGGTTGACATTATTTACACAATTATTGCAATAAGGAATAACAGTAAATCTTATATATTTTGTGTGAATAAAAATTACAAATTGAATTTGAGACACATGTGCAACATCTGGGTATCTTTATTGTAGACGTTTCGCCATCCAGTGGCTTTATCAATACAAATTCCAGGACATAACTTGAAGACAGGAAGAACTATGTACAGAAGATGAGGAAATCAGTCCCTCAACCTAGCAGTAGGTGCGAAGAGCACCATAGCCGTGGAGATTCTGAAGCAGGAGCAAAGCGCCTGACGCTTATGTAGTAACGTCAGGTGGAAATGGGACGGGTAGCAGACGAGGGCATGTCACTGGTAGGCGGGTTTCCCCCAGTGGAAGTAGGCCCTCCCCAAAAGAGATGGGTTTAGTTGTAGTAGAAAGTTGTTGTAGTCGTGAAAGGGTTATGTACATGTCCTCAGAATCAAGATTCCATGATGTTGCAGTGTCTGACAGGTTGTACAAGAATGGTATACAATACCGACAAGATGAAATTGAGACACATGTGCAACATCTGGGTATCTTTATTGTAGACGTTTTTGCCATCCAGGGGCTTTATCAATACAAATTCCAGGACATAACTTGAAGACAGGGAGAATATGTAATGAGATGAGGTAATCAGTCCCTCAACCTAGCAGTAGGTGTGAAGAGAACCATAGTCGTGGAGATTCTGAAGCAGGAGCAAAGCGCCTGACGCTTATATAGTAACGTTAGGTGGAAATGGGACGGGTAGCAGACGAGGGCATAGTCACTGGTAGGCGGGATTCCCCAGTGGAAGTAGGTCCTACCTAAAGAGATGGGTTAGAATCTCTTAGAATCTCCACGACTATGGTGCTCTTCGCACCTACTGCTAGGTTAAGGGACTGATTACCTCATCTTCTGTACATAGTTCTCCTGTCTTCAAGTTATGTCCTGGAATTTGTATTGATAAAGCCACTGGATGGCGAAACGTCTACAATAAAGATACCCAGATGTTGCACGTGTCTCAATTTCATCTTGTCGGTATTATATACCATTCTTGTACAACCTGTCAGACACTGCAACATCATGGAATCTTGATTCTGAGGACATGTACATAACCTTCACGACTACGACAACTTTTCTACTACAACTAACCCATCTCTTTGGGTAGGAACCTACTTCCATGGGAAATCCCCCCTACCAGTGACTATGCCCTCATCTGCTACCCGTCCCATTTCCACCTGACGTTACTATATAAGTGTCAGATGCTTTGCTCCTGCTTCAGAATCTCCACGACTATGGTGCTCTTCGCACCCACTGCTAGGTTGGAGGGGACTGATTTTCCTCATCTTCTGTACAAGTTCTCCTGTTTTTCAAGTTATGTCTGGGAATTTGTATTGATAAAGCCACTGGATGGCGAAACGTCTACAATAAGATACCAGATGTTGCACATGTGTCTCAAATTTCATTTTGTCGGTATTGTATACCATTCTTGTACAAAAATTACAAATTATTTATATAATAATAATAATAATATTATGTATAATACATAATATGTTATTAATAATAATACAGTGGACCCCGGTATTCGATTGCCATCGGTATTTGATCAAATCGGTATTCGATGACATTTTACACAATATTTTGCCTCGGTATAAAGATTGAAAACCCGGTATTCGATACGATTTGTACGTGTGTGTCCACTGTGTGGCTGAACTGCCCTTGTGTGCCAGTGTTTACAAAGCCGCAGTAGTGCGTGTGCATTCTAAGGATACATTTCGGTACTTTCATATTATCCATATTATCAATGTTTGGTGCTTGTTTCTGCAATAATAGTCAATTCCATGGGCCCCAAGAAAGTTCTAGTGCCTTCCTGGTAAAAAGCAGGTGAGAATTAGTATGGAAATTAAAGATAGATTTTTTTGAAGGGGTTTGCCGGGGCTACCTGAGAAGCCTATGCCAGTTGTGGATCCATTGTGACTATTTCAAAAAATTAAGGAAATGTGTGCACAGTGGGTTGAAGTGGTAAACCTTTAAGGATGAAATCCACCCTAACACTGCTATTGCAAGCCGTGCTGGTGACTATTACAAGACAATGTTGTGGGCCCATTTTAGACAAATCGTTAAGGATACGGGATGTACAGAGCTACTATTGGAAGATTTGTTGTGCGAAAGAGGTCGAGTGACTCTCAAGCTGGTCCCTAAGTGGCAATTACAAAGAAGAAGGAAGTAACCCAGAAAAGGACTTGCTACCTTAAGTCCTAATGGAAGGGGATTCCCCTTCTAAACACTAAACACCATACACACTCTCCCCTCCTCCCATCCCATCAATCATCACCAGATCTTCATTATAGGTAAGTTTGTTATGTAATTGTGCATGTCTTCTTCAGTTTGTGTGTATGAAAATTAATATTTCATGTGGTTAAAATTTTTTTTTTTTCATACTTTGGGTTGTCTTGCACGGATATTATTGATTTCCTATTATTTCTTTAGGGGGAAAATTGATTCGTCTTTTCGATATTTCGGTATTCGATGAGCTCTAAGATCGGATTTATATTTAATACACGGGTGGTTCACTGTATGTATAATAATAAACGTTAATACATAATAGTATTATAATATAATACATTTATATTACATCTTAATAATATTATGTTCCCCACCGCTTTTAACATTTCTATCTTTTTCCATCAATCCCAGCTGCCTTACCCCCTTTCATTTTATCCTACTGCTCTCGATCTTCCCCCACACTCACAACTGGCTTCTTCCTCACTCTACAAGATGTTATTCCTCCTTGCCCTATACACGATAATCACAGCTTTCTATCACTTCCATCAACATTTATCTATTCCTCAATATATTCCTTCCATTTCCCAATACCTCTAACTTCCATTTTATAACTTCCCCCTATCTTTTTGTTAACTGACAAATCCATTTGTTCTCTAGGCTTTCTTAACATTGTTATTCTCACTACAAAAACTTTTCTTATTTTACAACAAAATTTTGTTGATAACATTCCACCCACTCTTCTCATTTGCTCTCTTTTTACTTTGCTTCACCACTCTATTAACTTCTCTCTTTTTTCTCCATATACTATTCCCTCATTGCATCACTTATACTTTGTAAAAATTATTCTCTATATGCTAACTTTTCTCCCTTACTTACTTCTTTACATCATCATTCCACCAATCGCTCCTCTTTCCCTACACTGCACCCACTTTCCTGGAAACCACAAACTTTCCTTGCTTGAACACTCTCTACACTTACATTTTTAACTACCCATACCTCTTCGACCCCATTGCTATGCTCGCGTTAGCATTCTATCTCCTCAATAGCTGTTTATATCTTACTAACTGCCTTCCTCTTTTAGTTTTTAACCTTCACCTTCTCTTCCTGATGCTTCTATTCTCCTTTGGTCCTATCCATCTTCCTTTACTATCAGTGTTAGCTACAACTAGAAAGTTGATCTGATATATTGTGGCCCGCTATAAAACATGTACATCATAAGTTATCAACAGTTTTTATCTACATACATAATCCAACAAACTACTGTCATTTCGACCTACTATTCATATCTTGTATACTGATTTATCCTCTTTTTTCTTTAAAATTATTGTATTACCTATACTAAACCCATTTCTATACAAAAGTTCAATCAAAAGGGCTACCCATTATCATTTACACCTGGCACCCCAAAACTTACCTTACCTCACCCTCTCTAAAAGTTTCTCCTACTTAGCATTCAAGTCACCCTACCACCAATTACTCTCTCAATTGGTTCAAAGGCTCCTATACAATTCCTTAACATCTCCATTATCTCTCTCTCTCCTCTGCATTCCTCTCTTCTCCAGGTGCTTTCACGTTATTATGGACCACTTCTCGCATCAACCTTTACTTTAATCACCTAATTCTTGAATTTACACATCCATATTCTCTTTCTCCTTCATAACTGATCATGGTATATAACATTACTGCTACCCCTTCTTTGGCTTAACTCTCTCAGATACTCCAGAATTTAATTCCCATTTATTTCCCCCCACTGAAAACTCTCCTACCCCCTTCAGCTGTGTTTCGCTTAGGGCCAAGGCATCCAACTTCTTTTCATTCATAAACATCAGCAATCATTTGTTTCTTGTCATCCGACACTACATCCACGCAACATTAAGCAACCCAAGTTTTTATAAAGTTTTTATTCTTCTCTTTTTTAGTAATTGTATACAGGAGAAGGGGTTATAGCCCAGGTGTTGGGGATTATAGTTTTGGAGTGGTTGGTTGCAATTATTTAATAAATGTTATGGAAGGGGTAAGGTACCTAGGGATTGGCAGTGGGAGAATGCATTGTCCTTGTATAAAGGCAAAGGGGAGATAAAAGAGAGTGCAAAAATTTATAGGGGATAAGTTCTGTTGAGTGTACCTGGTAAAGTGTATGGTAGAGTTATAATTGAAAGATTAAGAGGTAAGACGGGAGAATAGGTAGCAGATGATACAAGGAGGCTTTAGGAAAGGTAGGGGGTGTGTGGACCATTTGTTTAACAGTGAAAACATATAAGTGAACAGTTTTTAGATAAGGCTTAAAGAGGTCTTTGTGGCATTTATGGGATTTGGAAAAGGCGTATGACAGGGTGGATAGGGGGCTATGTGCAGATGTTGCAAGTGTATGGTGTAGGAGGTAGGTTACTGAAAGCAGGTTGAAGGAGTTTTTTCGAGGATAGTGAGGCTCAAGTTAGAGTATGTAGGGAAAGAGGGAAATATTCCCAGTAAAGTAGGCCTTAGACAAGGAATGTTGTGATGTCACCGTGGATTGTTTAATTATTATTTATAGATGGGGTTGTAGAGAAAGTAAATGCGAGGGTCTTGGCAAGAGGCGTGAGTTTAAAAAGATAAAGAACTACACACAAAGTGGGAGGTTGGCTCAGCGTGCTCTTTGGCTGATGGACACTGTGTCTTGGGAAGATTTCTGAAGAAGAAGTTGCAGAGATTGGTGGATGAATTTGGTAGGGTGTGACCAAAAGAAGGGAAAATTTAAGGTGTATACAGGAAAGAGTAGGTTATGAGGATAACAAAAAGATTAGGTGATGAGAGATTGAATATCTGTTGGGGGAGAGAGTTGGAGGAGGTGAATGTATTCAGATATTGGGAGTGGACGTTGTCAGCGATGGGTCTATGAAAGATGAGGTGAATCATAGAATTGATGAGGGAAAAAGAGTGAGTGGTGCATTAGGAGTCTGTGGAGCAAAGAACTTGTCCTTGGAGGAAATGAGGGGAATGTTGAGAGTATTGTTTTTACCACGCTTTTTATGGGTAGTGTAGCGTGGGGGTTGATGAATGTTGCAGCGAGGAGAAGGCTGGAGGCAGTGGATTTGTCTCATGTCGGGGCATTGTGTGGTGTGAATAATAATGCAGGAGAATTCGTAGTTTGGAAGTTAGGAGAGGTGCGGGATTACCAAAATCCCGTTGTCCAGAGGGCTGCGGAAGGGTTGTTGAGGTGGTTCGGACTTGTAGAGAGAAATGATGCGAAAAAACGAATGACTTCAAGAGGTGTATCAGTCTTGTAGTGGAAGGAAGGCGGAGGTTGGGTGTCGGCCCTTGGAAGGAAAAGGTTGGAGGGAGGGGGGTAAAGGAGGTTTTGCTGTGCGAGGGGCTTGGAATTCCAGCAGGCTAATGCGTGGAGCGTGGTTGTTAGGAAGTGAAAGGGACAAATGGTTTTTAATACTTGACGTGCTGTGGATGGAGTGTTGAGACAAAGTAAAGTAACATTATGAGGGATTCAGGGAAAACCGGCAGGCCGGACTTGGTCTGGAGATGGGAAAGTACAGTCCTGCACTCTGAAGGAGGGGTCGTTAATGTTGCAGTTTAAAAACTGTAGTGTAAAGCACCCTTCTGGCCAAGACAGTGTGAGTGAATGTTGGTGAAAGTTTTTCTTTTTTCTGGCCACCCTGCCTTGGTGGGAATCGGCCGGTGTGTTCATCTCCCTAAAAAATTAATATCAAAATAATATGTATAATAATAATACTTATACAGTAGACCCCCGCATACCATTGGCCTTACACTAACGTTTAAATCCCACTCCACCCCCCCCCCCCCCAACCCCCCTCCCCCCCCTCCCTTTTTCCCAACATACCGATACATTTTTTCGCTAAGATTTTGCCTCGCCTTACGCTAAAAAACCCACTCAACGTGTTCGTCCGACGACGCGTCTAAGTGTGCGGCCCTGAGCCAGCCTCACATGTTTCCGCCGGCTTGGTTTGTTTACAACCAGGCCTCCGCGGTAACATCCAAGCATACAATCATAACATTTCGTATTATTACAGTGTTTTTTGGTGATTTTATCTGCAAAATAAGTGACCAATGGGCACCAAGTAAGCTTTCTGTGCCTATCCTGTGGTAAAAAAGGGTGAGAAATATTATCGAGATACTGTGGTACCATGGTCAACTGCTGATTTTGTAGCACTGTCAGCTGGCTGCTGCTGACTTGTAGCACTGTTTCAGCTGCTTCTGCTGCTGTAGCACTGTCTGCTGCTGCTGCTGCTGCTGCTGTTTGTAGTAACCATCTGTGCTGCTGTGTTGTACTGTCTGCTGCAGATTTCATCGTCTGCTGTGCTTGTAGCATCGTCTGTGCTGCTGTAGCATCGTACCTGAGGCTGCCTGTAGCCATGTCAGCTGTGCTGCTGCTGTGCACTGTCAGCTGCTGCTGCTGCTGCACTGGTCAGCTGCTGCTGGCAGCACTGTCAGCTGCTGTCTGCTGCTGTTGCGCCGTCAGCTGCTGCTGCTGCTGTCCAAAGTAGCTGCTGCTGTGTTGTACGTAACGTCTGCTGCTGCTGCTGCTGTAGTACCGTCCTGGCTGCTTTGCTTGTTGCAATCGTCTGCTGATGTGTCAGAATCGTCTGCTGCTGCTGTAGCAATGTCAGCTGATGCTGCTGCTGCCACTGTCAGCTGCTGTGATGCTGCACTGTCAGCTGCTGCTTGCAGCACTGTCAGGTGCTGTGCTGCTGGTAGCACCGTAAGATGATGATGCTGCTGTACCACCGATCAGCTGCTGACTGCTGCTGCTGCTGTTTGTAGTACCGTCTGCTGATGACTGTTAGCTATTGTCTGTACTGGCTGCTGATGAGCACGTCAGCTGCTGCTGCTGCTGTACGCCTGTCGGCTTGCTGCTGCTGCTGTAGCACTGTCGGCTGCTGCTGCTGCTGTAGCATTCTCAGATGCTGCTGCTGCTGTACCACCGTCCGCTGCTATGATGCTGCTGTAGTACGTCTGTGTTGCTGAGCTAGCGATAGTAGTACCGTCTGCGCTGCTGCTGCGCTGCTGCTGTAGTATAGATGCTGCTCTAATGCTGCTCTAGTACACATCTGCTGCTGCTGTAGCATCGTCTGCTGCTGCTGTAGCACTGTCAGCTGCTGCTGCGGTAGCAATGTCAGCTGCTCTGCTGTGTTCTGCACGACAGCTGCTTGCTGATGCGGCTGTAGCACTTCAGCTGCTGCTGCTGTAGCATGTTGCGTGCCTGCTGGTAAGCTCTGTCAGCTGCTGCTGCTGCTGCTTGCTGTAGCACCGTTGTTGGTGTTTGGCTTATTGAGATTACCATGAAACTCAATAACCCAGAGGGTTAGCCACCAGGATACCCAAAAAAGTGTGTCTCAAAGACCTCTGTCTTACTATTTCCATTGGGGTCCTTAATTTGTCTCCAGGATTGCAACCCACACCAGTCGACAAAACACCCAGCGTGAACAGGGTAAAACGCCTGGAAATAGTGCTCATATTGGTGAATTTAAAAGCCAGGCAAAGGTTGGTTTGAGAGATTAAGAATAGCTGGTGTGGATCAGTCAGCGTTGCTGGATCAGTCAGCTGTGCTGGATCAGTCAGCTGTTGTGGGCCAGTCAGCGTTGCTGGACAGTCAGCTGTTGCTTGGACCGTACAGCTGTTGCTGGATCACAGTAGCGCTGCTTGCACCTACGGTCAGCTGTGGTTGCACCATTAGCTGTGTCTGAAATGACTCGCTCCCGTACCTGTCCGTCCAGCCTGAGCGCCTGCCTTGCCGTCAATTGTTTATAAGCCAGGGTGCTGGATGCAATGCATACATTCGATAATTTTGTATTATTCATTATTTATAGTGCTATGTAATGCTATATAAGCACCATGGGCCCAAAGATAGATTCTAGTGCAACCCTGTGGTATAAAAAGGGTGATAATACTATTGGTAACCACAGTCAGCTGCTGATGCTTATCAGATGCTGCTGCACCACAGCTGCGCAGGCACCATGGGCTGCTTGTTGCTGCAACCCAGTGCTGCTGCACAAATGGTCCAGCATGCACACAGCTGTTGTTTGTTGCTGCACCCACCATCAGCTGTATTATCGAAGTGTGGAGAGAGTGTGTTGGAATATTTATGTGGCTTATCGTGATGAAACAATTACGAGAAACAATTAGCCCCAGAGGGTAGCCACCCAGGATAACCCAACAGAGAAAGTACAGCCATCATCGAGGACTCTCTAACTTATTTCCTCGTGGTGGTCATTAATCTTGTCTCCAGGATGCCAACCCACACACAGTCGATAAACACACAGGTGAAACAGGGAAAAATGTCTGGAACTAGTGCTCATATTGGTGAATTTAAAGCCAGCAAAAAGTTGGGTTTGTTGTGATTTAAGTATGTTGTGACATAACAGTGTGATAAGGCTTTGTTCTGGAAGGAAAATGCACAAACAGGACCTACAGTACTCAGAGGAAAAGGCACCCAATCTTCCAGGACACAGTGTCTCATACAGTCATTGCTGCATTTCAATAAAGGTAAGATTCTTTTATTCTTTCATTTAGATAGGTAGTTCTTGCACAATATATTTGTGATGTACTACTCTACTATTGTGCATGTATACTTCTCTTTGTGTGTAGTGAAAATGTTATTTCATGTGAGTAAAAATTTTTTTTCATAGTGTGCTTGGGCTTGTATTGCACGTATTCTATTTGATTTCCATTAGTTCTTATGTGTAAATTCATTCGCATAACGTAATTTCGCATATGAATGAGCTCTCCATGAACGGATTAATTCGTTTGCGGAGGGTCCACTGTTTTTAAACAATAAAGTCTCCATATACATGGACCCGCTTACCCGTACGCATCGCATACCATTCAATCCGCTTTACCGCTTCGCTTTGTTTCGCAAAAATTTGCCTCGCATACCGCCTCAAAAACCCGCTCACCGCTCTTCCGACGAGACGGTCCTATGTGCGCCCTTAGCACTGCCTCACTTGTTCCGCCTGGTGGCATTGTTTACCATGCCAGCCTCCCGCTCCAGGTATCATCCAAGCATTCCAATCGGAACATTTCGTATTCATTACAGTGTTTTTGGATTTTTTATCTGCAAAATAAGTGACCTCTGGGCCCCAAGATAAGCTTCTAGTGCAAACCTAAAGCAATAGGGTCGAGAATCTTTACTATTAGAGATGAAGAAAAAGATCAATGATATAAGTATGGAAATAGTGGAGTTCGTTGTCTCCGAGCTGGCCAAGGTTTGTATAATAAACCCAAATCAACCATCGATACTACTGGTGGATACAGTCTGCTGCTGCTGCAGTGTACCACCGTCAGCTGCTGCCTTGTCACTGTCAGCAGACTGCTGGCACTGTCTGCTGACTGCTGGGCTGTAGCTCGTTCTTGTGCTGCTGAAGCATGTCTAGACTGCTGCTGCTGGCTGTACCACAGTTCTGCTGCTGCTGCTGCTGCTTGATACCACCGTCTGCTGATGCTGTAGCTATCGTCGTGCTCGCTGCTAGTGCTGTACAACCGTTTCTGCTGCTGCTGTAGCATCGTCTGCTGCTGCTGCTGCCTGTGTCCACCATCCTGCTGCTGCTGTATAGCATTGTCTGCTGCTGCCTGTAGCATGTCTGCTGCTGCTGTAGGACTGTCAGCTGCTGTGGCTGCTTTGCTGTAGCCCCATTGAATTGGGTGTGGCCTTATTGAGTTACCAAGAAACAATTAAACCCCAGGGGAGGGGGGAGATTTTTGGCCCCCCTCCCCCCCCCTGCCACCAACGATTGTACCCAAAAAGTCAGTGTCATCTAACTTATTTTCATTGGGGGTCCTTATTCTTGTCTCCAGGATGCAACCCACACCAGTCAGACTAACACCAGGTGGAACAGGGAAAAAATGCCTGGAACTAGTTGCTCCATATAGGTTGATTTTAAATGCCAGCAAAGGTTGGTTTGAGAGATTTTAGAAGTGTGTCCTGTGGCAAGCCATTACACAGTGTGATAAGGACTTGCTTCTGGAAGAAAATGCCAAACAGGACCTACAGTACTCAGGAGGAATAGGCACTCCCAGGGACACAGTGTCTCTTCAGTCATTGCTGCATCTTCAATAAGGGTTAGTGTCATTTTTTTCTTCATTTAAGTAGTGTAGTACATGATAAATATATTGTTGGAATGGTTACTACTCTATCGGTTGTGCATGTATTCTTCTTTTGTGTGTAGGAAATTGTATATTTCAGGTGGATAAAAATTTATTTTTTTTCATTCTCTTAGGTGTATTGCTTTGGATTAATTTGATTTCCCAATTACTTTCTTAGGGGAAAATTACATTCGACATACCGGACCATTTCGTCATTTAAAATCAGCCCTCTTGCACGGATTAAAGTCGCTAATGGGGTGGGTCCGCACTGTAATAATTATAATAATAGATGGCCTTACAATAAGGCCGTCACATCAGATGGCTAGTGTTTACCACAACAAGAGGGATGTGGTTGTGGCCACCTCCACTGCTACCAATATGACATATTTTATCATTTCTAGAGTTTGTACAGTGGACCCCAAGTTACGTGAATTAATCCATTCTTAGAGAGCCTGCGAACAAAGTTCGAAATTCAAGATTAATTTCAAAACATTTTCCCCATAAGAAATAATGGAAATAAAATTAATCGTTCCAGACACCCAAAAAAATATTAGAAAATATATATTTTTTCAAATTAATAAAGATTTAACTACTGGAAAACAATCAGAAATCATAGTAAATGCAAATAAATAAATAATAATAACATTTTACTTGCTCTTACTAAAGACTTCTGGGTGGATGGAAGTCGGGAGGAGGGGATAGGAGGAAGGGTGTACTCTTTTGTTTGGAAGGAAGAATATCCTCTCCATTAGGTTCTAGTGGCAATTCTTTTACTGGGTGTTATTCTCTCTCTTTCTTTTAATGCCAACTGGGAACAATCTTGATAGTCTACTGGACCCCTTGTCACACATAAATATTTGTCCATGTAAGGTCATTGTTCTCGGCTGTTTTCTTTATGATTTGCCTGAAGTGGGACAAGGTTGGGTCACTGAACATGGTTGCAGACTATGGACTTGTTTCTGATTGGTCTGTGGTTGTTTACTTTCCAACTAAACTTTGCAAATCATTTCCACTCTCACATTAGAATCACATGTCTTTTACACTTTCTGGCGTCCATCCATTAGATCTATGGCTTTTTGTTTCGGGTCCAAACGGTAGATCTACAGCATAAAATTCTAGTGGCATCCATTTTTAGCGCGAGGAGGCTGGTAGGAATACATCTGAGGAAGATATGGGTCCTTGGGAGTGGTCAGTGTGTCACACCATAGAAAAAATGGCTGGACGCCCGCATGGCCACTTGTGGGATCGCGCCGGCGATACGCTTTGTTCATACGTGCATGGCGGCAAGGGGCTCTCACCTCACCCACTCACTATACGGTATGGAATTCTGACTCTCCTCTTCACAACCTACAGTTTCTAAGACTGATGGAAGTGGAGCTGAAGATGATATTCTATGGTTTGAACCATTTGGTACAATTGTGCAATATGGTAAAATGGTACCATATGGTAAAATGGTGCCTTGTCATACAATGGTACCATATGGTACAATGGTACCATATGGTACAATGTACCATATAGTACATTGTACCACATAGTACATTGTACCATATGGTACATTATACCATATGGTACAGGGTACAGGGACCCTAATGGAAATAAGTCTGTCTGACTTTTTTGGGTTATCCTTGGTTCTCCAAACATATGCTGCTAAGTATGATATTCTATGTAACTTTGTGTATCACTAAACTTACTTATGATGCCACATGCACTTGAGTAAGTTTATTCAGGTGAACAGAAATACAATTACATATATTATCATACATAGCAGCATACGTATAAAATCCTAGGATAACCCAAAAAAGTCAGGGCGACTTATTTCCATAGTTATCCCTGTATCTGTACCATATGGTGTCCTGTACTGTATGGTACCCTGTACTATATGGTACCCTGTACCATATGGTACTCTGTACCACATGGTACCCTCTACTGTATGGTACCCTGTACCATATAGTACCCTGTACCATATGGTACCCTGTACCATATGGTACCCTGTACAATATGGTACCCTGCACCATATGTTATCCTGTACTGCATGGTACCCATATACCATATAGTACAATGTACCATATGGTACCCTGTAACATTGATACTGTGTACCATATGGTCAATAGGTATTGGTGGCATCAGACACCAGCCAAGACTGAGTGAGTGGCGACACAAGCTAGCTACTGACTCCGCAGGGTTTTCGAGACAAAGTGCTTTGTCATCGCCTCAAGGAACACGTCAAGTTTCCTGTACACTTGTAAATATATAATAGAACATTACTAATATACAACATTTTTGCATATTTTTGTTGTAAAAACAATTATTGTAAAAAAAATAATAATAAAAATATTAGTGTGTTTATTGTGTTGAATACAACATTTACCATATGGCACAATGAACCATATGGTATCATTGTATGTATGGTACAATGTACTGTATGGTCCCAAACTGCATCATTTGGCACCTATGGTACCTTTTACACCATATGGTACCCTAAGGTTCATTTGCACCCATAAGGCACCTTTTGTATTTTGGGTTTCCCAAATTGTACCAAATTTGGTGCCATTGTACCATAGGGGTACCATTGTATCATATGGTACCTTGTATCATGTGCCATTGTACCATACAGTACCATTGTATCATATGGTGCCATTGTACCATAGGGCCTTACTATATCGGTACCGTTGTATTCAACACAAAAACCCACACTAATATTTTCATCCTTTGTTTACAATAAAGTTGTAACAAGTATTGTAAGCAATATAATGATAAACAAATTAGTGCAAGTTATTGTGTTGAATACAATGAGTGTATACTTATACAATATACATTATATTGGTCTCACAGGCAACAAATGTTATTAGAAAAAGAAAAAAATTAGAAAAAAAAAATAAAAAATATAAAAAAAAAGTAAAATAAAAAAATGGGATTTTGCGGAAGTCACTGATGTTGCCACCACCCGGTCATTTTGGGTCAACTTCCTGCTGCTGTATCTCGGTAAGTACTGATCAGATTTTTTTTGTTTTATTACCTTCTCAAAAATATCTTTGACCCTTTGACTGTTTATGCCATATATATACGTCTTATGCACCACTGTTTCTGACGTATTTATACACATAAATTCTAGCGGCTTCAAATCAAACAGGAGAAAGCTGGTAGGCCCACATGTGAGAGAATGGGTCTCCATGGTCAGTGTGCACCATATAAAAAAAAATTGGGGAGCCAGTGGTGCATTGTGGGAATGCCATTTCAGTTGTCCTTTCTCAGCATGCTTAGCGGTAAGAAATATGTGACGTCCCAGCAAATCTGGGACTCTTCTCTTCTCAAATGATGCTCTAACACAGATGGAAGTGTCAGTGAAGATCAATTTCATTATTTCGAGGAGTTTGAGACCAAAAGCAATGGAAGAAGAGCAGGAGGAGGAGGAGGAGGAGGAGGAGGAGGAGGAGGAGGAAGAGGAGAGGAGGGAAGGAAGAGGAAGAGGAAGAGGGGAAGGAGGGAAAAGGAAGATGAAGAAGAAAGAGAGAGGGAAAAAGAAGAAGAAGAAAAAGAGAAGAAGAAGAAGAAGAAATAATTTGTTCCCTTGAAGCAAGAAAAAAAAAAGTTCACTCCATGACAGTGACAAGATAAGGTGAGATAACATCTGATAAGAGCTGACGTTTGATGAGTGTAAACAAGGGTGGAGAGAGGGTGCAGCTGATAAGAAAAGATTAGATGACCATCGCCCTCCCTTTGTTTTTGCTGGTACACAAACATTTCTGTCTCTCTATTTGTCTGTCTGCCAAGCTCCCTGTCTATCCGTCTAGCTCTCTGTCTCAGAGAGCCACAAGACTGCGTCATCATGTTTACTCACATCTTCAAGCAGAGTATAGCACTTTGTCTGGATTTTTTGGGTTATCCTAGGTAATTTACAATATGTATACTTGTATTTATGTGGAGGAGGAGAAGGAGGAGGAGGAGGAGGAAGAAGGAAGAAGAAAGAGGAGGAGAGGAGGAGGAAAAGGAGAAGGGGGGGGAGGAGGAGGAAGGAGAAAGGGGGAGGAGGGAAGGAAGGAAAGGAAAGGGGGGAAAAGAGGAGGAAGGGAAAAAGGGGGGAGAAGAGGGGGAAGAAAAAGGAGGGAAAAAAAGGGGGAAGAAGGGGGGGAAGAAGAAGGGGGAAGAAGAAGGAGGGGGGGAAAAGAAGGGGGGAAAAAAAGGGGGGGAAAGAAGGAGAAGGAAAGAAAAAGAAAGAGGGGAAAAGCAAAGGAAGAAAAAAGAAGAAAAAAGGGAAGAAGGAAGAAGAAGAAAAAAGAGGAGAAGAAAGAAAAGAAGAAAGGAAGAAGAAGAAGAAGAAGAAGAAGAAGAAGAAGTTTTGGGTTGGATGATGATGATGTTGATGAGATGATTGGGATGTGATGATGATGATGATGATGATGTGTGATGGATGATGATGAGGGGATGATGAGGATGTGTGATGGGATGATGATGATGTGATGATGATGATGATGGATGATGATGATGAGATGATGATGATGATGTGATGATGATGAGGGATGATGATGATGATGATATTATATAATATATCCCTTGAAGCATGGAAAAACAGTTCACCATGACTGTGACAAGAAAAAGTGAGAATAACATTGATAAGAGCTGACGCTTGATGAGGGTTAAAGGTGGGTTTTGGGGGAGGGTGCCCGTGGGTAAGAAAAGATTTTGTTTCCATCCCCCCCCTTGTTTTTTCTTTGGGACACAAAATTTTTTTTCTGTTTGGGTTTTTTGTCTCGTCTGTTTAAGCTCCCTGTCTATCCGTCTAAACTCTCGTCTCAGAGGGGAGCCACAAGACTGTTTCATCACGTTTTTCACATCCTTTAAGCCCTGTATGCACTTTGTCTGGGGGTTTTTTTTGGGTTATCCTAGGAATTTACACATGGGATACTTGTATTTAGAGGGACCTTTGGGGACAGAGATAGGAAAAAGGCAGACAGAAAAAAGAGACAGATTGAAAGAAAAATTTGAATGAGGGGGAAAAATAATTAGTAGGGAAAAGGAGGGGAAGCAGCATCCAAACCCCCCTTGGGTTTTGAAGGCGGTGGGGGAAGTGAGTTTTTTTAGACAATATGGTTTATTTTTTTACCCGCTGCCCAAATCCCGACTCAAAACAATTATAAGCCACACCTGGCCACAAGGGCAAGCTTGCTGAAAGGAGATAATAGCGTTATATGGGAAAATATTTTAGTGATTTATATGTGTTTATTATATTATAGAAACCAGAAAACAAAAAGGGAAAGGGAGGAATGAAGGAAGAAAAAGATGAAGGAATGTAGGAAGAGGGGGTAGGAAAGGAATGAGAAAAGGGAAAGAAGGAGAGGAATGCAAAAAAAGGAATGGGAGGGGAAAAGGAAAAGCAGGAAAGGGAAAAGAGGGAAAAGGGAAAGCGGGGAAAGGTAAGCAGGAAAGGAAGCAAAGGGAAAAAAATGCAGGAAAGGAATGAAGGAAAGGAATGAAGGAAAGGAATGAAGGAAAGGAATGAAGGTAAGTAGGAAGGAAGGAATGATGACACACAACCATTTACCTAGGATAACTACATAACAGAACTGCCTGCTAATACTTTGAAGAAAACTGTTCAGACGAGGTGTTTTGTCTTTGCACATAAAAAAAGTCCACAAAAATGCACACACACTGGTTTTATGTGTGAGAGTGTAAAACACCATTGTGTATGAAAACATGTTTCACAGAGTTCCACAAGCTGCAGAACTTCTAGCAATATGTTCCGTGACTGTACATTGGTATATATATTATAGAACAATAGTAATGAACATTTTTTTTGTATTGTTTGTTTTTGTAAACAAGTTTTGTAAACAATATATTGATAATTATGTTTGTGTGCTTATTGTGTTGTATACAACGAGTGTATATATGTACATTGCACCTTACTTTGGTCTCATAGGCCAAATAAGTTATGTGAAAAAATAAAATAGTAAAAAAAAAACAAAAAAAAAAAACTTCAAATACAGGTAAACTAAAGTTTACCAGGTGAGCGGCAGTCATCGCTGTTGCCATACGCGGCTCATTTTCTGCAAACTTCACAGCTCTATATCTCGGTAAGTACTGATGGCAAAAATTTTTTTTTTTGGACTAAAACACTCAGAGATAAAATCTTAACATTTTCATAAGAATTTTTTTTTTTTTCGAATATTTTGCGATACAGAATGACAGTTTCAGAAAGGGGCCTGCGACAGTCAAAGGGTTAATTCTGTAAGAAAAAATAATTTTTTTTTTTCAAAATTTCTTGGACACTGAAGCACCACTTCAGATTTTGGCCTTGGGCCCTGAAAGGGTTAATCACCGAAGAAGGTACCTCCTTCACTCTCTTTTCCTCCTCCTCTGAAGCAAGTTCCTCAGCTGTGGTCTGATGCTGTTCCAGTTAAAGCTCTTGCAGTCCGTCAGTGGTTAGCTCTTCCCTGTGGTCCTCCACCAACTCTTCCACATCCCCGTCACTCACCTCCAACCCCATGGACTTGCCCAATGCCACAACACCTTCCACAACAGGAAGAGGGTCGGCAAGGTCAGGGTCTGCCTCAAACCCTTCAAAATCCATCTGGATCGTGTTCTTTGCTTTCTTTACCAAAGGGCTTGCACTAGCTTTCCTTGGGCCCATAGTGACTTATTTAGCAGTTGCAATCACAAAAAACAATGGATTATTATGTATGAACCCGCAGGGTGATGGTCACGTGTTGGTAAACAATGGCACACTGAGCATGAATGGCATGGGAGACTGGCTTTGTGTGCGCGGTGATGGGCGGACGGATACCAGACGGTCGCCAAATCACGAGTCTAATCACGAAACTCGATGCCAAATTTTGCCAAAAAAACTTGCCGAAAGTCGGATTTCACACAAGTCGATGCTGCCGAAACTCGAGGGTCCACTGTATCATGTTTCTATGTTATTTATATTGTTTGTTATGTCATATTAGATGAACTGTGATATATAAATAAGCCATATAGATGATATTAGCGAAATTATTCATGAAGTATTTTGCCCGGTCTCCAAACTCTCGTCCACCGCCGACACTGCCCATACCACTACATGAATGACATATTTTATTCATTTTAGAGTATATATCAGGTTTCTATGTTATTTATATTGTTTATTATGTCATATTAGATGAAGTGAGACAGATAAATAAGCCATAGAGTTGATATTAGCGAAATTATTGAAGTACAGAATTCCACTGGAATGGATTAATTGCATTTCAGTTAATTTAAATGACTAAAATTGACTCTGCAAACAAGCAAATCCAGTTGCAAGCAAGGTCATGGAACGGAAGTATAGGTTCCACTGTATTAAGTATGAGACAGAGAGCCAGGGCTACCTACACCTGACTTCCTACAAATAAGTACTACTCACCTCTCTCCCTATATTAACCCTTTGACTGTCGCGGTCGTATATGTACGTCATAGGAGATACCGTGTTTGACGTATCTATACGCATAAATTCTAGCGGCTTCAAATCAAGCAGGAGAAAGCTGGTAGGCCCATATGTGAGAGAATGGGTCTCCATGGTCAGTGTGCACCATATAAAAAAAATCGGGGAGCCAGTGGTGCATTGTGGGAATACCATTTCAGTCGTCCTTTTTCAGCATGTCTAGCGGTAAGAAATATGTGACTTCCCTGCAAATCTGGGACTCTTCTCTTCCCAAGTGATGCTCTAACACAGATGGAAGTGTCATTGAAGATCAATTTTATTGTATTTCGAGGAGTTTGAGACCAAAAGCAATGGAGGAGGTGGAGGAGGAGGAGGAGGAGGAGGAAGAGGAGGAGGAGGAGAGGAGGAGGAAGAAGAGGAGGAGGAAGAAGAGGAGGAGGAAGAAGAGGAGGAAGAAGAGGAGGAGGAAGAGGAGGAGGAAGGAAGGAGGAAGAGGAAGGAAGGAGGGAGGAGGAGGAAGGAGGGAGGAGGAAGAAGGAGGGAGGAGGAGAAGAAGAAGAAGAAGAAGAAGAAGAAGAAGAAGAAGAAGAAATATAAGAAGAAGAGTAAGAATAATAATAATATCTAATGCCTAATAATAATAATATGTAATAATATGTTCCCTTGAGGCATGAAAACAGTTCACCCCATGACAGTGACAAGATAAGGGGAGATAACATCTGATAAGAGCTGACCTTTGATGAGTGTAAACGAGGGTGGAGGGAGGGTGCAGCTGTCCATTTGTCAAGAGCCAGGAGGAGGAGGAGGAGAAGGAGGAGAAGGAGAAGAAGGAGGAGGAGGAGGAGGAGGAGGAGGAGGAGGAGGAGGAGGAGGAGGAGGGAGGAGGAGGAGGAGAAGGAAGGAGAAGGAGGAGAAGGAAAGGAGAAGGAGAAGGAGGAGGAGGAGGAGGAGGAGGAGGAGGAGGAGGAGGAGGAGGAGGAGGAGGAGGAGGAGGAGGAGGAGGAGGAGGAGGAGGAGGAGGAGGAGGAGATGACGACGAACAAACATTTGTCTGTCTGTCTATTTGTCTGTCTGCCAAACTCCCTGTCTATCCGTCTAGCTCTGTCTCAGAGAGAGCCACAAGACTGTGTCATCATCACGTTTACTCACATCTTCAAGCAGAGTATAGCACTTTGTCTGGATTTTTTGGTTATCCTAGGTAATTTACACTATGTATACTTGTATTTATGTGTACCTGTGAGACAGAGATAGACAGAGAGAGAGAAAGAGAGACAGATTGAAAGAGATAGAATGAGGGAGAAAGATAATTAGATAGAATGGAGGGGGAAGCAGCATCCGACCCCATTGTTTTGACAGGCGGTAGGGGGAGTGAGTAATGAGACAATATGTCATTTTGACAGCTGCCGACTCCTGACTCAAAACAATTATAAGCCACACACTCGCACACAAGACAAGCTTGCTGAAGGGTGATAATAGGAGTTTTATGAAAGTATCTAGTGACTATATTGTGTATATATATTATAGAAACCAGAAGCAAGAAGGGAAGGCAGGAATGAAGGAAGGACTAGATGAAAGGAAGGAAAAAAGTAATGAAGGACAGATGAAGGAATGTAGGAAGAGAGGTGGAATGCCTCCAGGTAGCCTCCAGGTAGGAAAGGAATGAAGGAATTAGGAAAGGAATGATGACACACACGACCATTTACCTAGGATAACTACATAACAACTGCCTGCTAATACTTTGAAGAAAGCTGCTCAGACGAGGTGTTTTGTCTTTGCACATAAAAAAAAAAATTCAACAAAAATGCACACACACTGATTTTATGTGTGAGGAGTGTAAAACACCATTGTGTATGACACCATGTTTTATGTGTGAGAGTGTAAAACCCACTGTGTATGACACCATGTTTTATGTGTGAGAGTGTAAAACACCACTGTGTATGACACCATGTTTTATGTGTGAGAGTGTAAAATACCACTGTGTATGACACCATGTTTTATGTGTGAGAGTGTAAAACACCACTGTGTATGACACCATGTTTTATGTGTGAGAGTGTAAAACACCATTGTGTATGACACCATGTTTTATGTGTGAGAGTGTAAAACACCACTGTGTATGACACCATGTTTTATGTGTGAGAGTGTAAAACACCACTGTGTATGACACCATGTTTTATGTGTGAGGAGTGTAAAACACCACTGTGTATGACACCATGTTTTATGTGTGAGGAGTGTAAAACACCACTATGTATGACACCATGTTTTATGTGTGAGAGTGTAAAACACCACTGTGTATGACACCATGTTTTATGTGTGAGGAGTGTAAAACACCACTGTGTATGACACCATGTTTTATGTGTGAGAGTTGTAAAACACCACTGTGTATGACACCATGTTTTATGTGTGAGGAGTGTAAAACACCACTGTGTATGACACCATGTTTTATGTGTGAGGAGTGTAAAACACCACTGTGTATGACACCATGTTTTATGTGTGAGAGTGTAAAACACCACTGTGTATGACACCATGTTTTATGTGTGAGAGTGTAAAACACCACTGTGTATGACACCATGTTTTATGTGTAAGAGTGTAAAACACCACTGTGTATGACACCATGTTTTATGTGTAAGAGTGTAAAACACCACTGTGTATGACACCATGTTTTATGTGTAAGAGTGTAAAAAACACCACTGTGTATGACACCATGTTTTATGTGTAAGAGTGTAAAACACCACTGTGTATGACACCATGTTTTATGTGTAAGAGTGTAAAACACCACTGTGTATGACACCATGTTTTATGTGTAAGAGTGTAAAACACCACTGTGTATGACACCATGTTTCAGAGTTCCACAATATACAGTTCAGTGACTGTATATTGGTATATATATTATAGAACAATAGTAATAAAAAAATTTTTGTATTGTTTGTTTTTGTAAACAAGTTTTGTAAACAATATATTGATAATTATGTTTGTGTGCTTATTGTGTTGTATACAACGAGTGTATATATGTACATTGCACCTTACTTTGGTCTCATAGGCCACATAAGTTATGTGAAAAAATAAAATAGTGAAAAAAACAACAAAACTTCAAATACAAGTAAACTAAAGTTTACCGGGTGAGTGGCAGTCGCCGCTGTTGCCATACGCGGCTCATTTTCTGCAAACTTCATGCCTCTATATCTCGGTAAGTACTGATGGGAAAATTTTTTTTTGGGGACTAAAACAATCAGAAAAATAATCTTAACATTTTCATAAGAAAAAATAATTTTTTTTTTTTTCAAATATTTTGCGACACCAGGAGACACTTCAGGATTGGGCCCTTCGACAGTCAAAGGGTTAAGATTACAAATACTTTAAGTAATGAATGTACTGTGAATGTATTTTACTTTGTGTGTTTTTAATGCCTAGTTCTATTACTAACTTAATATAATTTAGTGTCAACTTGTTGTCTGGCATTTACATGCATTTATAAATGGAAAAAAATGGCGTTCTGCCTTCCGGCGATGTCTGCTTTCCGGTGATAGCCTGAAACTTAACCCGCCATATAAGTGGGGCCCTACTGTATTATGGAATTACCCAGTAAATTGCAATCAAGTCTCTGTCCCAGACTTTTGACTGGCTGATTTCATGGGACTGAAAAATTACCTGGGTGAGCTAAATTGGGATGTCCTGACTATGGGTCAGGTAAGTGGTGTTGGTTGCCAATATGACGTTTCTCAGAGCATAATTCTAGCTGCTCAGTCAACTTTTGTTCCAAGTATGGAAATTAGATCTAACAAAACTGATCCCAAATGGATGAACAATAGATTAAAACATCTCATAGGCCAAAAGAGAGGCATTTCTAGGTATATCAAAAGAGGGGATGGGTAGTTAAGAAATCAATATATTCAATTAGAAAAAGAAATAAAAAAAAGAAATAAGAAAGGCAAAAAGGGATTATGAAGGTAAGGTCACAAGGGATTCAATGACTAACCAAAGGGTTCTTTCAGGTATACAGAAGTAAGATTAGAGACAAGATAGGCCCACTTAAAAGTAGCTCAGGTCAGATCACTGACAGTGATAGGGATATGTGTGAAAATTTCAATTCTTACTTCCTCTCAGATTTTACTCAGGAAGATACTAGCGAAATTCCAGAAATAATAAATTATGCAGAACAGGATGATAGTAAACCATGCACAATTGCAGTAACTAGTGACATGGTCCTCAGACAAATAAAGAAATTAAAAACCTAACAAATCCCCAGGCCCTGATGAATTGTCTGCAAGGGTTTTAAAGGAATGTAAAGAGGAACTTTGCCAACCTTTGGCTAACCTTTTCAACATATCACTACAAACTGGCATAGTGCTTAATAAGTGGAAAATGGCAAATGTAATACCTATTTACAAGGCAGGTGACAGGTCCTTAGCTTCGAACTATAGACCAATAAGCCTTACCTCCATAGTGGGAAAATTTATGGAATCAATAATTGCTGAGGCAATTCATAGCCATCTTGATAGGCATAAATTGATAAGTGAATCTCAACACAGTTTTACTAAGGGGCGTTCCTGTCTTATGAATTTACTAACTTTTTTCGCTAAGGGGTTTGAGGAGATAGATCATGGTAATGAATACGATATTGTGTATATGGACTTCAGTAAGGCTTTTGATAGAGTTCCACATCAGAGACTTTTGAGGAAACTTAAGGAACGTGGAATAGGAGGGGAAATTTTTTCCTGGGTACAGGCGTGGCTGACAAATAAGCAGAAAAGTTTGCATAAATGGGGAGAAATCAGAATGGGGGCACGTCACAAGCGGTGTTCCACAGGGGTCAGTGTTGGGCCCCTTGTTGTTCACAATTTACATAAACGATATAGATGAGGGAATAAATAGCAACATAAGCAAATTTGCTGATGACACCAAAATAGGCTGTCCAATTCATTCTATCGAGGACATTAGTGCACTCCAGGTTAGGCCTCATTTAGATTATGCTGCACAGTTCTGGTCACCATATTACAGAATGGATATAAATGCACTGGAAAACGTAAAGAAGAGGATGACAAAGTTGATCCCATGTATCAGAAATCTTCCCTATGAGGATAGACTGAGGGCCCTGAATCTGCACTCTCTAGAAGGGCGTAGAATTAGGGGGGATGTGAATAAGGTGTATAAATGGAAAACAAGAGTAAATAAAGGGGAAGTAAATAGTGTGCTGAAAATATCCAGCTAAGACAGGACTCGTAGCAATGGTTTCAAGTTGGAAAAATTCAGGTTCAGGAAGGACATAGAAAAGCACTGGTTTGGTAAGAGAGTTGTGGAAGAGTGGAACAAACTCCCAAGTACCGTCATAGAAGCTACGACCTTGTGTAGTTTTCAAAATAAGTTGGATAAATACATGAGTGGGTGTGGGTGGGTGTGACTTGGACCTGACTAGCTTGCACTACCAGGTCTGGTGCTGTGCTCCTTCCTTAACCCTTTCAGGGTCCAAGGCCAAAATCTGAAGTCACGCACCAGTGTCCAAGAAATTTTGAAAAAAAAAAAATAATTTTTTCTTACAGAATTAAAGAGCATATTTTTGTGAAGGTAATAAAACAAAAAAAATTAGAATCTGATCAGTACTTACCGAGATACAGTGCCAAGAAGTTTGTAGAAAATGATGTGGTGGCGGCAACATCGACGAATTCCACATACGCGTATTATATTATTTTGTTGTTTTAGTTGTTTTTTCTTTTCTTTTCCAATTTTTTTCTATTCCTACTAACATTTGGGGCCTGAGAGACCAATACTGTATATAATTGATATATATATACTCACTGTATTGAACACAATAACCGCACTAAAGTTATTATCATATTATTGTTTACCACTGTTGTTTATTACAATAAACATGCACAAATATTGTATAATACTAATGTTCTATCATATATTTACATATTTACAATCACTGGACATGGTTTTAGAACTGCTGGAGCTTGTGGAACTCCTTGAAACAAGGCACCATGCACAGAGGCACCTTACATTCCTCACACATAAACCGAGTGTCTTTGCGTCTTTGTTGCCGTCGTTTTGTTTGTGCACAGACAATGCATCTCTTCTGAGCAAATTTCTTTTGAGTTGAAGGAAGCTGTATTATGAAATGATCACCTTCTCTCCTCAACGCTTGGGTATATTGTGATGAATTCGAGGACCATGTTGTATTGCAGGTGTTGTTACCTGGTACTTCATTATGAGTTGTCTGACAACAGACAAACAAAATTCACCATACGGTGGTCTGTTACCAGTCTTTATTTGGTACATATTATATGCATTCAGCATTGAAATGTCCATGAGATGGAAGAAAAGTTTCATGTACCACTTGTAACTCTTACGAACACAGTCAACAAAACCAATCTGCATGTCACACTTGTCAACCAAGCGCATGTTTTGTGTATAATCAATCACTGTCACTGGTTTTCGAATACGTTCATTAGTCACTCGATCAACTTGCCACTGTCTTGCATTTCATTACGGTGAATGGTTGTCAACAATGTGACATCTCGTTTGTCATGCCACCGTAATGCCATGATGTCATTGGCAGTAAACACCTGCACGTCAATCACCACGAACACCTGCGTTGAGCCTGGGCATATGTTTACGATTAGAACGCACTGTGCCACACACATCTGTCTTGTTCACTCGCATGAAATCACTGAGTAATGGGCTTGTGTACCAGTTATCGGTATATAATGTATGGCCCTTACCAAGATAAGGTGCCATCATGTTTCTCACTACGTCACCTGATATACCCAATAACATCTTGGTATCTTTCAATGTTTTACTACCCGTGTATACAACAATATCCAAACACCAGGCCACTGTCACAATCACAGAGTACAAACAATTTTATACCAAAGGGGGTTCCTCTTGCTCGGTATATACTGCTTGAATGACAGTCTACCTTTGAACAAAATCAAAGACTCGTCAATTACAAGATTCTTGAATGGATAAAAGTATATCCTGAACTTTTGTTTGAGATACATGAAAACATTTCTAATCTTGTATAACCTGTCACTTCTGTCAGGCCTGGTTTTGTCAGAGAAGTGCAACATACGTAACAGTAAGATAAACTGTTCACTGGTATTATTTCACTGAAGGATGGGGTACAAATTAGCCGATCTGTGGACCAGTATGCTTTTATATTATGCTTATAGACGTGAGGCATAAGCATTATTGTTGCAAAAAGCAAATACATTTCTGCAACAGTCGTCTCTTTCCACCTGTGTAGTCTTGACTGTGGTGATAAGATCGTATTTGCCATGGTGTACTGAAAATACTTATTACTTTCCCTGACAATAATTTCCATCAATGGCTGGTAAAGAATATTCAAAGAATTCCAGTTCATTGGCCGTGGTTCCAAGGGGACAGGTAGGTAGAATTCCACTTTGAGAGTCATCAAAGTGGTGAAGGCTGGGAACAAAATTGGGATTTTGCTCCCAATCCCAGATACGGTTTGCTGGTGGATACTGGACATCATAGGCTGGTTGTACGGGTGGTTGTGGCGGGCTGGTGGGTGACGCTCCGCTTTGTCCTTGAACTGACGAGTCAGCAGCGTGGGTCCCCGCGTGGCACAGCGAGTCACGCATGGCGGTGCCACTACCACCACCAGCCCCACTAACACTATCCACTGATGCCTGTGGCCCATCCATGCCAAGTGTAGCCACATCATCCTCACTATCACTACCTAAAACGGGTGTAGGGCCACGGGATGTACTCCGGGATGTACTCCGGGATGTACTCCGTCCCCTGGGCACAGCATAGGGTACACTACCGAGCGCATGCGGCGGCGAACATACCGACGCTTCACTGGTGAATATGTTTCCTCACTATCACTACTCGAATGATCGTCGAGCGCAATAAAATCACAATCCACGTCAGAATCATCGTCATTACTGAAGTCAGAGGCCAGGCCACGGGAAAATATTAGTTTTCTCTTACGTTTAGGAACACCCGACCGTGAGTCACGAGTGCCCACACCAGAGGTAGAAGGTCGAGGATCGTCGGGGTTTTCTGCACTATTATCGATATCCTGGTCATTATTTTCGGTCACTAACTTATCAAAGCCGTAGAATTCGTCTTCATTTCCACTTCCATCAGTGTCAGAACTATCAGACAGGAAGAGGAGAGTCCCAATTTTCCGGGGAGTGAGAGCTGACTTGCGACGAGGCATGGTGAACAAGGGTGACTGAGCCGGCATTCCCACAATGCTATGCAGGCGCCTAGATTTTTTGTTTACGGCGCAGACCGATTCTCTCATATGTAGGCCTATGAGCGCTTTCGCGCTAAATTTGACGGCGCTAGAATTTTGGCGTAGATCTACGGTTTGGACACTCACCGACCAGCCGTAGATCTACGGGATGGACCCTGAAAGGGTTAAGTGGAAGTGACCTGACTAGGTGGTCATTGTTCTAGGCCGGAAGGCGGCATGGACCTGTTTCATATGGGTCAGTAGGCCTGCTGCAGTGTTCCTTCTTTCTTATGTTCTTACATCCTGAAGTCTACTCAACAGTCTTTTATCTACTGATACATAGTCCAACAAACTACTGTCATTTTGCCCTACATCATATCTTGTATATTTATTTATCCTCATTTTCTTAAATACGTGTTACCTATAACTAAACCTCTTTCTATACAAAGTTCAATCGAAGGTCCTCCATTATCATTAACACCTGGTGCCCCAAAATTACCTACCACACCCTCTCTAAATGTTTCTCCTACTTTAGCATTTAGGTCTCCTACCACAATTACTCTCTCACCTGGTTCGAAGGTTCCTATACATTCGCTTAACATCTCCCAAAGTCTCTCTCTCTCTTCTCTACACTCCTCTCTTCTCCAGGTGCATATATGCTTATTATGACCCACTTTTCACATCCGACCCTTATTTTAATCCACATAGAACACTTAACTCTGATATTAACCCTCCCCTCAAACATCTTGCCAACCTCAATAGAACACATGACCATAACACAAGGCACAGATCACTCTTTGATGTTCCTCGTGTCCATCTCACGCTATGCAAAAACTGAATGCACATAAAAGGCCCTAAAATCTGGAATTCATTACCTGTAAATATAAAAGAAACACTACCTGTTTATAAATTCAAGTCTCTTCTCAAAGATCACTTACTCACCCAAAACCAAATAAATACTGAATAACTGAACCTTATAAATTGTATATCTTAAATGTTTCTCACAATTATATCACATTAATGTTAAACCTAAGACCCAATCTAATTTTGTTATTTTTTAAATACACTACCTAACAGAATACTCCATTCTACTGAATGTACAGCAATGCATGCAACCATATGACCTGTCTTTGTAATACTCATTTGTGCTTTATTGTTATCTGTTTACAATAATGTTTTATCACTGATTACATCATTGCTTAGTTAATCTTAAGTTAATTTTAAGCCAGCCCGTAATACAAGTGGCTTTGGCATGCTGCTCTTACCTGTATTTTTTTGTACCTCTGTATGTATGTTCAAATTATTAAATAAATAAATAAATAAATAATCCTTGAATTTACATATTTATATTCCTTCTTCTCCTTCCATAACTGATCTTTCAACATTATTGCTTCCCCTTCCTTAGTTTTAACTCTGTCAGATACTCCTGACTTAATCCCATTTGTTTCACCCCACTGAAACTCGCATACCCCCTTCAGCTTTGTTTCACTTTGGGCCAGGACATTAAACTTCTTTACATTGATAACATCAGCAATCATCTGTATCTTATCATCTGCACTACATCCACGCACATGCCAGCATTCCAGTTTTATAAAGTTTTTCTTCTTATTTTTAGTGTGTACAGGAGAAGGGGTTACTAGCTCATTGCTCCCGGCATTTTAGTCACCTCATACGACACGCATGGCTTACGGAGGAAATATTCTTTTCCACTTCCCCATGGACAATAGAGGGAAAAAACAAGAACAAGTACAGATCTCCCTCAACATTTGCGAGGGTTAGGGGATCAAGAGCATCGCGAATGTTGAAAAACCGTGAATGTTTGGTGCCCCAATATATTGTAGGGAAATATAATACAATACTGCTTCCTTAACTTGTTGAACCATGAACAATCATAAAATACATGAAAACGTCGTAAATTGTACTAAATATATACATGTTATGCTTTAATAACATGTATGTTATTAAATACCACAGACTCCACCACTGCCTCCACCACTTCCTCAACCACTGCGAGTCCCTACTACCCTCCCTCCGAACCCCGCAACTGGCAGCCAGCCCCCACCCTCAGTGGGGTGAGTGTTTTGTTTGTTCTTTAAATTGATTAAACTACAGAATAAATAATGTAAACCCATTCATGACTGATATTGAATGGCTTTCGGACAGGTTTTGGCGGGACTATGTGTTTACTTTAACACAGCAAAGAAAAAAAATTTCTGCTATGCAAATTTAATAACAATAATAAAAATAATAATAATAATAATAATAATAAAATAATATAAAAAAAATAATAATAAAAATAAAAATTTAAATAAAAAATTTACAATAAATAAAAAATAATAATAATAATACGATAAATTAAAGAAGGAAAATTGTACAAAAATATGGGGAGGGTTGACACATCTCAGTGTGGCTTTGTTTATGCAGGATAAAACATTAGTCCCCCTGCTCTTCCAACTTTCACAATAATTCAGCAGTTGAGGCAGTGGTATTTAATAACATATAGTTATAAATAATAATAGTACATTTTTATAATAACATTATTATTTGTATTTAAATAACATGTATGTTATTAAATACCACTCCCTCAACCACTGCCCAATTGGCCCAACGCTCCCTCACCCACTGTCTCAAATCGCTCCCTCAACAGCTGCCTCACCCACTTCCCCCCCACCCCCCTGCCTAAAAACCACTGCCTTTCTTCCTAAAACCTCCCCCCCCCTCCTCCACCCTCAACACCCCCCCCCACCCCCCAACGCTGCCTCCCCCACTCCCTCATCGCCCCTCAACAGCTCCCCTAACGCTGCCTCTCGCTCCCCCCTCACAGCTGCCTCACGCTGCCTCTCGCTGCCTCAACAGCTCCTCCCCCCACTCCCCTCAATTGCTGCCTAACCGCTGCCTCAATCGCTCCCTCAACGTCCCTCAACAGTCCCTCATCACTGCCTAACAGTGCCTAAACCCACTGCCTAACGCTCCCTCACCCACTGCCTAAATTGTGCCTCAATGTCCTCAACCACTGCATCTCCACCCCATCGCATAAATCACACACCAAACACAATGAATTTTGTGAAATTTTTTTGGGGAGCATGGAGACTTGTTCACTCCACAAAACAAAGCCATCTGACGTTTTGTGTAAACCCACTCCCTCGTATTTTTGTACAATTCCCCTTCTTTAAATTTAAATATCATATTTATTATTTTTATTATTATTATTATTTTTTATTATTATTATTATTTTTTATTACTATTGTTATTAATAGCAGTAGCAGAAATTTTTGATTTTTGCTGTGTTCAAGGAAAAACACATGGTTACCGTCAAATACCTGCCCGAATACCCATTCCAAATTGCAGTCATAAATGGGTTTACATTTTTTTAATTAGTTTAATAGCAAAAAATGAACAAACAAAAAATTCACCACACTGATGGGGGGAGGCTGACCCCAGTTGCGGGGGTCGGGGGGAGGGTATAGGGACTTGCGGGGTGGCGGGAAACTTAAATTGATTTGGGCGGGTTTTGGTGGCTGGGAATTTGGCTTTGGGGGAATCCACGAATGTGTGAACCCCGGGAAAGCTGAAACGTGAATGTTGGGGGAGACCTGACTTTTAAGAAAAAGAAAAAAAAAACCCAAATGTGTGTTTGTAATATAGATTTTGTGTGGTCCCTTGGGGTTTGTGACTATGTGTAAGTAAAGTGCAAGATTTTCCCTGTTACCAGCGTGTTTATTAGACAGAAAAAACACCAGCAACCCAACCCCATGTAAAACATTTACAGGATGGTAGTACCCCGGGGTGGTTGCTTCTACCCCCACTACCCCTTTTACCATATGTATGATACTAAGCAAAGGAGTCGATAAAAGCATGGCCAGCCAAGGGTGTTACAATAATTTCTAAGCTGCAGACCTCTGTCCATGAAAAGATGGAGGATGAAACAAACCTCCTTGGACACATTTTTATTTAACCCTTTGACTGTTGCAAGCCCCTTTCTGAAACTGTCATTCTGTTGAAAAATATTTGAAAAAAAAAAAAAAAAATTATTTTTTCTCATGAAATGATAGAGAATCTTTTCCTGGTGGTAATGACACCAAAAATACGAAATTTGATTGAAAACTTACTTAATTACGCTCCAGCGAATAGCGATCTCGGCAATATATACGCACTGGTGATTTCACCGAATTTGAGCCCTATTTTCAGCCAATTCCATTCTTCCAGTCGACCAAACTCATAGCAATTTTTTAGAACTCCATTTTTTCTATTAATTGAGTACAAAAAACTGCCCCTTTTACCAATTTTAACATCCAAAAAGTGGCGGAAATGGGAATTTGGCCAATTTTTCGCAAATTAAAAAAAATCAAATTTTAAAACGGGGGCCAGAAAAAAAAAATGCAGACATTCTTGGTACTGAAATAAAATATCCTCAGTTCATTAGTCACATCTCCAGGCCCCTCTTATATTACTCTTGCTTTCTATTTTGATTTTTTATTCACCCAAAAAATTGAAGATTTACTGTATTGCTGACTCCTGCATTATTGTAAAAATGGTATAAATAATATCAGTGAACTAGTGAAAGAATATTAGACTCCCCAGTTGACATGTGTTGGACATGTGGTGTGATCTATTTACTTTTCAACATTGGTAAAAATCAAACATTTCTGCTACTTTGAGCTCAATTTCAACATCGTTTTCGTTGCGAAACTAATCAAAATCACCACTATTTCTGTGATATGTTTTCTATTCTATCAAATGAGACTATGCAAATGAGAAAACAACCATAAATACCATACGAAAATACACCTCAAAGTCGCCATTTTAATCCAAAAACACAGTCGGACTTTTTTTCTCATTATGCACTGCATGCTGCAGGATTTTTTTTTATACAGTGCACACTGACCACACAGACCCATTCCCTTACATGTGGGCCTACTAGCTTTCTCCTGCTTGATTTGAAGCTGCTAGAATTTTTGAGTACATATACGTCAAACACATTGGCTCGTAAGACGTGTATGTATATATGACCAAAACAGTCAAAGGGTTAAAATATTCCAAATGCAAAACAGGGTCCAGAACAAACAGTGCAGGCACTCCTGGTACTAAAATAACATTTTCTCTGTTTATTAGTTACATTTCCAGGCTTTAAAAATTAACTCCATTTTGATTTTATATTCACACAAAAAATATAAGATTTGCTGTTATGCAATATTGTAATAAATGTATAAATAATATCAGTGCATTTGTGAATGCACATTAGACCCACCAGCTGACATGTATTGGACGTGTGATGTCATTTGTTTACTCATAGATGTTGGAAAAATCGAACATTTCCACTACTTTGAGCTTAATTTCAAGCCATTTTCAGTACTAAAGTCAATCAAAATCATCTCTTTTTCTGTAATATATCTTCCATTCTATCAAATGAGATCAAGAAACCACGGCAAATACAACTGTAAAAAACGTGAGAAAATACACTGCAAAGTCGTCGTTTTAATCCAAAAACACAGCCATTTTTTTTCTCATTATGACCTGCGTGCTGTAGGATTTGGTTTATGTGGTGCACACTTACCACACAGATGCATTCTCTCATATATAGGCCCAATTTACTGCTCACAGCTTATCTGAGTAAGCTGAGCTCATGATGCAGTACTACGGCTTGGACCCTGGCCTCAAAGCCATAGAACTACAGGACAGACCCCTTAAGGGGTTAAGGAGAATGACTGCAATAATGTTATTACACAGCATCATGTATGAGGTGGAATACAATTATACAACCTTCAAATAGAATAATACATACTTTATACAGTTGCCAGCTTCTGGGATGGGACACTGGCTGATGCCTTGATAGATGGAGAAGAGGAGGACGACGAGTGAGGCTAGCCGCAGGAACACTGTGCGGACAAGTGTCAGCACCAAAATAAAGGTGGGTGTATAATGCTCCAACTCAACAAGAATCCTGAAAAGAGTGTCACAAACTAATTTCATCTTTTCACATGAAATATTTCTTTAATACCTAATGCATGTCCATGAGTGGCAGAAAACTTTTCTTGGCAGCACTGTCTCTATAACATAGATGATAATATACAAACAAACAATATTGTGCCTTTATTTGTGAATTTGGCTTAACATAATTTTTTTATTTTTGACAGCATAGTGGTGTGATATAGTACATATAAATATGGCATTTTTAAAGAATTTTCTTTAACAATTACAGAGTTGCAGAACACACACCATGAAGCAACATTTGGCACTTGACAAATAAAAGTACGTACAAATCATTGTTAAAAAAAAATTGCAATGGTCACAAATATGAAAAAAAATAAGTGGCATGGGTTGGAAACTTAATGGAAAGCTACTGAATATGCTGAGCATTTTGGGTATGCTAAGATTATACTTTATAACTAGGACTGCTATATCTGGGTCCCTCTGCAAAGACAGTGATTATATGTGAATGAAGGTGAAAGTGTTTCTTTCATTTTTGGGTCATCCTGCCTCCGTTGGAAATAAGAACATAAGAAAGAAGGAACACTGTAACAGGCCTACTGACCCATGTGAAGCAGGTCCATG
This sequence comes from Cherax quadricarinatus, assembly GCF_026875155.1. Classification (NCBI taxonomy): domain Eukaryota; kingdom Metazoa; phylum Arthropoda; class Malacostraca; order Decapoda; family Parastacidae; genus Cherax; species Cherax quadricarinatus. The sequence goes on from NC_069404.1 coordinate 31,976,444, forward strand.
CCACCCTCCCTGGCCTAGAACAATGTCTATGCCATTCCTGGTTACATGGCCATACACAACTGTAGGACAGACCAGCAAGGGGGAGGAACAGTTATATACTACTCAAATCAACTTGAATGTATCAAAAAATCTTGCACAAGGGATGAACATGGTGAATATATCATAGCCAAATTTAAATCAAAAGACCTGCAAAAACCCCTCACAGTTATAAACATCTACAGAGTACCACAGTCAAACATTTACCACTTTAGTGAAAAACTAGGAAACATGATTACTGATGCACACATAAATAACCCTTTCAGGGTCCAGAGGCCAAATTTCAAAGGGTGCACCAGTGTCCAAGAATTTTCAAAAAATAATTTTATTTTTTCTTATGAAATGGTAGAGAATCTCTTTCTGAAGGTAATAAAACACAAAGTATGAAATTTGATAGAAAACTGACGAAATTATGCTCTCGCAAATTTTGATGTGTCAGCGATATTTACGCATCGGCGATTTTGCGGATTCTGACTCCCATTTTAGGCCAATTACATTATTCCAGTCGACCATACTCTTAGGAATTTCACTAGTATTACTTCTATTCTATCAACTGAGCACAAGAATTCACCAAGTCAACTGTTTCAACTACAAAATAAAGTGATCAGAAATTGGTAATTTGGCCAATTTAATGCAAAGTTCAAACTATTCCAATTTCAAAATAGGGTCCAGAATAAACAATGCAGGCATTCCTGGCACTAAACTAACATTTCCCCTGTTCATTAATTACGTTTTCAGGCTTTACTAATGAATTCCATTTTGATTTTATATTCACATAATGAATTTTTATTCAAACCAAAAAATTGAAGATTTACTGTTATGCAATATTGTAATAATTGTATAAATAATATCAGCACATTTTTGAACATATATTAGACCCACCAGCTGGCGTGTATTAGACGTGTGAGGTCATTTGTTTATTCTTGAACATCGGCAAAAATTTAACATTTCTGCTACTTTGAGCTCAGTTTCAAGCCATTTCCAGTATTAAAACCAATCAAAATCATCTCTATTTCTGTAATATGTCTTCCATTCTATCAAATGAGACCAAGAAATCACAAACAACTATAAAGAACATATGCAAAAACACTGCAAAGTCGCCGTTTTAATCGAAAATTACGGTCTCAGTTTTTTCCTCTCATTATGCACTAAGTGCTGCAGGATTTGTTTTATGTGGTGCACACATACCACATACATGTATTCTCTCATATCAAGGCTAAAATTTACCGCTCACAGCTTATCAGAGTGAGGCGAGCTCATGAAGTAGATCTACGGTTTGGACCCTCAACATAAAGCCGTAGATCTACAGCACAGACCCTCAAGGGGTTAAAGACCACCTGCTACTAAGAGGAGATTTCAACATTAACTTACAACATGACCAGGACCCACAAGTAACCGAATTCACAAACACTATGAGCAACTGCCTGTTGTTACCAACAATAACTAAACCTACAAGAATCACTGAGACTAGTATCTCCTTAACCCTTTCAGGGTCCAGAGGTCAAATTTCAAAGTGCACACCAGGGTCCAAGAATTTAAAAAAAAAAATTTGTTATTTATTCTTATGAAATGGTAGAGAATCTTTTTCTGAAGGTAATAAAACAAAAAGCACGAAATTTGATGGAAAACTGAAGAAATTATGCTCTCGCGAATTTTGACGTGTCAGCGATATTTACGAATCGGTGATTTTGCTGATTTTGACTCTCATTTTAGGCCAATTACATTATTCCAGTCGACCAAATTCTTAGCTATTTCACTAGTATTACTTCTATTCTATCGACTGAGCACAAGAAATCGCCAAGTCAACTGTTTCAGCTACAAAATAAAGTGATCGGAAATTGGTAATTTGGCCAATTTAACACAAAGTTCAAAATACAGTGGACCCTCAGCTAATGGTATTAATCTGTTCCTGAAAGCTCATCGTTAGCTGAAATTATTGTTAGCTGAATTAATTTTCCCCATAAGAAATAATGGAAATCAAATTAATCCGTGTAAGACACCACAAAGTATGAAAAAAAAAAATTTACAACATGAAATATTAATTTTAATACACACAAACTGAAGAAGACATGTACAATTACATGACACTTACCTTTATTGAAGATCTGGTAATGACTGATGGGATGGGAGGAGAGGAGAGTATGGAAGTTGTTGTTTAGAAGGGGAATCCCCTTCCATTAGGACTTTAGGTAGCACATCCTTTTCCGGGGTTACTTCCCATCTTCTTTTAATGCCACTAGGACCAGTTGACCGTGGTGCAGCAACAGATGATGGTGTAGCAGCAGCTGACTGTGGTGCAGCAGCAGCTGACCGTGGTGCAACAGCAGCTCACCGTGGTTCAGCAACAGCTGACTGGTGCAGCAACAGCTGACTGTGGTGCAGCAACAGCTGACCGTGGTGCAGCAAGAGCTGACGGTGGTGTAGCAGCAGCTGACTGTGGTGCAGCAGCAGCTGACTGTGGTGCAGCAGCAGCTGACCGTGGTGAAACAACAGCTGACTGTGGTACATCAACAGCTGACTGGTGCAGCAACAGCTGACTGTGGTGCAGCAACAGCTGACCATGGTGCAGCAGCAGCTGACCGTGGTACAACAGCAGCTGACTGTGGTGCAGCAGCAGCTGACCATGGTGAAACAACAGCTGACTGTGGTACATCAACAGCTGACTGGTGCAGCAACAGCTGACTGTGGTGCAGCAACAGCTGACCGTGGTGCAGCAACAGCTGACCATGGTGCAGCAACAGCTGACCGTGGTGCAGCAACAGCTGACCGTGGTGCAGCAACAGCTGACAGTGGTGCAGCAGCAGCTGACCGTGGTACGATAATACATATTTCTCACCCTTTTTACCACAGGGTTGGCACTAGAAGCTTTCTTTGGGCCCATGGTGGCTTATTTAGCAGTTACAAGCACTATAAACAATGGAATAATACAAAATGTATCGAATGTATGCATGCAATCGGCCACTCTGGGTTTGTAAACTTATGAGGCAGGGCTGGATGACAGGTTTCGGGACGAGTCATGTTGGTGAAACAGTGATAGTGGTGCAGCAGCAGCTGACTGTGGTGCAGCAGCAGCTGACCATGGTGCGCAGCAGCTGAACCATAGGCAGCAGCAGCTGACCGTAGGTGCAGCAGCAGCTTTCACCGTGGTTCTAGCAACAGCTGACTGGTGCAGCAACAGCTGACCGTGGTACAGCAGCAGCTGACTGTGGTTCAGCAACAGCTGACTGGTGCAGCAACAGATGACTGTGGTGCAGCAGCAGCTGACCGCGGTGCAGCAGCAGCTCATGGTGGTTCAGCAACAGCTGACTGGTTGCAGCAACGCTGACCGTTGGTGCAGCAGCAGCCGACTGTGGTGCAGCTGCAGCTTGACCGTGGTGCAGCAGCAGCTCACCGTGGTTCAGCAACAGCTGACTGGTGCAACAACAGCTGACCGTGGTGCAGCACAGCTGACCGTTGTGCAGCAACAGCTGACTGTGGTGCAGCAACAGCTGACCATGGTTCAGCAACAGCCGACTGTGGTGCAGCAACAGGTGACCGTGGTGCAGCAGCAGCTGACCGTGGTGCAGCAGCAGCCGACGGTGGTGCAGCAGCAGCCGACCGTGGTGCAGCAGCAGCTGACTGTGGTGAAGCAACAGCTGACTGTGGTGCAGCAACAGCTGATGGTGGTGCAGCAGCAGCTGACCGTGGTACGATAGTACGTATTTCCCACCCTCTTTACATATGATCGCTTGAGAGATGGTATCTCCTATCTGCTTTTCATTTATCCACACCAATAACAGTCTCTCAACATCTTCGAGTACTTGCGATCTTTGTTTCGAAAACGAACTTCCACCTTTTGCAAGAACAGCTTCCTTGATTTCCGTTTTGTTGGCCACAATAGTAGTGATGGTTGATTGGGGTTTGGTATACTTATTTTGCAGGTGACTTATTTTGGTGACTTATTTTGCAGGTACAATCACTAAAAATGCTGTGATAATATGAAATGTTCCGATCGTATGCGTGGATGCAACCGCACTGGCTGGCTCGTAAACACTGGCACCCACCCACGCGTCTCGAACGAATCGCATAGGTTGAATTTTTTAGGGTTAGCTGAGGCAAATTTTTTGCGTTAAAATGTATCGTTAGCTGGATTCAACGTTAGCTGATGCCATCGTTAGACGAGGGTCCACTGTATTCCAATTTCAAAAGAGGGTCCAGAATAAACAATGTAGGTATTCCTGGCACTAAACTAACATTTCCTCTGTTCATTAGTTATGTTTTAAGGCTTTACAAATGAATTCCATTTTTATTTTTTATTCACAAAGTGAATTTTTATTCAAACCAAAAAATTGAAGATTTACTGTTATGCAATATTGTAATAATTGTATAAATATCATCACCACATTTGTGAATGCATATTAGACCCACCAGCTGGTGTGTATTAGAAGTGTGAGGTCATTTGTTTACTCTTGAACATCAACAAAAATTTAACATTTCCACTACTTTGGGCTCAGTTTCAAGCCATTTCTAGTGCTAAAACCAATCAAAATCATCTCTATTTCTATAATATGTCTTCCATTCTATCAAATGAGACCAAGAAATCACAAATACAGCTAAAAAAGCATACGAAAAAACACTGCAAAGTCGCTGTTTTAATCGAAAATCACGGTCTCAGTTTTTTTCTCTCATTATACACTGTTTGCTGCAGGATTTGTTTTATGTGGTGCACACATACCACATAGATGTATTCTCTCATATCTAGGCCCAAATTTACCACTCACAGCTTATCAGAGTGAGCTGAGCTCATGGCGTAGATCTACGGTTTGAACCCTGAATGTAAAGCCGTAGATCTACGGCACGGACCATGAAAGGGTTAATAGACTACACCATATCCCCTTTAAAATCAGGCATAATTAAAGACAACAGTTCAGACCACTACCCAACCTTTCTCATAACCAATCTAGGTAAATTGCCCCAAGACATTACTAAAGTTACCTTCATATTACATAACGAGACAGCTGTTAAAAACTTTATAGCAGCTATGAATAACATCGATTGGCAAAATGAGCTCGAAACATATACAGATATGAATGTGTAAATAATTTTCTAAAAAAAAAACCATTACCTCTACAACAAACATTTATTTTTATTTATTTATTTATTACAATTTGAGCACACATACAGAGGTACAAAAAAAATACAGATAAGAGCAGCATGCCAAAGCCACTTATACTATGCATAGCATTACGGGCTGGCTTAAAATTAACTTAAGATTAACTAAGCAATGATGAAATCAGTGATAAAATATTAATGTAAACAGATTACTATAAAGTACAAGTGAGTATTACAAAGACAGGTCATATGGTTGCATGCATTATTGTACATTCAGTCATATGGAGAATTCTGTTAGGTAGTTTATTTAAAAAAATAGTAAAGTTAGATTGGGTTTTAGGTTTAACATTTATGTGATATAATTGTGAGAAACATTTAAGATATACAATTTATAAGGTTGAGTTATTCAGTATTTATTTGGTTTTGGGTGAGTAAGTGATCTTTGAGAAGAGACTTGAATTTATAAACAGGTAGTGTTTCTTTTATATTTACAGGTAATGAATTCCAGATTTTAGGGCCTTTTATGTGCATTGAGTTTTTGCATAGTGTGAGATGGACACGAGGAACATCAAAGAGTGATCTGTGCCTTGTGTTATGGTCATGTGTTCTGTTGAGGTTGGCAAGGAGATGTTTGAGGGGAGGGTTAATATCAGAGTTAAGTGTTCTATGTATGTAATAGTGTGCTGCCTGTAGTGAGAATTTGTTATCATTCTAACTGCAGCCTTTTGTTGGGTAATTAGTGGTCTGAGATGGTTAATTGTTGTTGAGCCCCATGCACAAATTCCATAGGTGAGATAGGGGTAAATAAGTGAGTGATATAGGGCCAGGAGGGCTGACTGTGGAGCATAGTACCGTATCTTCGATAGTATGCCTACAGTCTTGGAAATTTTTTTAGAAATTTGTTGTATATGTGTATGAAATTTGAGTCTATTATCAAGGTGGATTCCTAAGAATTTTCCCTCTGTTAGCTTTGTGATAGGTGATCCGTTTATCATTATGTTAAGAGGGACATCTGTAGCTCTGTTACCAAACTGAATGAAGTAGGTTTTGTCAATGTTTAGTGTAAGTTTGTTAGTCCTCATCCAGGTAGATATTTTCTGTAATTCGGTATTTACAGTATTGGCTAGCGTGACTGGGCTCGGGTGGGAGAAGACGTATGTAGTGTCATCTGCAAATAGTGTGGGTTTGAGTAATTGCGAAGCATTTGGTAGGTCATTTATGTATAGGAGAAAGAAACTAAAAAACTAAACAGATCACAGCAAAGAGACTTAATAATAGTCCCTGGCTAACACCCAGCATCCTCCAATCCATTAACACAAAGTACAAATATAAAAAACAATACAGAATGGGTCAAACAACTAGAGACCAGTCTAAACGTTACTCGTCAGCTCTTACAAGCCTCATAAGAAGATCTAAAAAATTGTATTATGAAAATAGATCACATAACATCAAAGGTGATAAGAAAAAGACCTGGAATACTATATCTAAAATTCTTGGAACTAAAACGCTATCCAAAAGTAAAACAATCAAATTAACAAAATCAGATGAACCCCTACTAACACCAACTGAAACAGCAGACTCAATGTTTTCTTCTCCACCATAGGAAAAACTCTAGCAAACAAAATACCAAGCTCAAATACCTGTCCATCAGACTACCTCATAGGTACCTACCCAAATACACTATTCCTAGCTCCAACCAACTGACCATAAGTCTTGCTCATCATCAACACCCCTTAAAAACAAAGCAGGAGACATAAACAACTTGCCTGTTTTTATGTATAAAAAAGCTTCTCAAGTATTGTCACCAATTATTGCAACACTCTTTAACAAAATCACCGAATCATCTACCTTCCCAACAATCCTCAAAATAGTGAGGGTCACTCTGATCCATAAAGGAGGTGACCAAGCTGACCTTAATAACTATAAACCAATATCTAACTTACCACTGCTCTCTAAAATCTTTGAAAAATTAATTCATAGATGGATCTATTCCTACCTCATCTCACACAATATATTAAACCCTTCTCAGTTTGAATTCAGGAATAATAAAAGCACAAATGATGCTATCATACACATGCTAGAACTAATATACAGTGGACCCTCGCCTAAAGATATTAATCCGTTCCTGAGAGCTCAACGTTAGGCGAAATTATCATTAGCCGAATTAATTTTCCCCATAAGAAATGAAGTGGACCCCCGGTATTCGATGGCATTGGTATTCGATAAATCTGGTATTCGATGCAATATATCGCAAAAAATTTTCCTTGGTATTCGACTGAAAACGTTTCAAGTATCTTCTGCTTCTATCAACTTTTCTGTACTTGACTGAAGAAGCCTACTGTGTAGGCAAAACGTTTCATAATAAAGATACCTAACTGTTGCATATGTGTCTTACCTAACAACCTGTCGGTATTTTATACCATTTTAATGTTCAATCTGTCAGACACTGCAACACAAGGGTATCTTGGTACAGACCTGCAATCAACTTCGACAACTTCCACTAGTGAGAGGGGCTGGATTTGAGAGGGACCTGACCTCTCAACATCTGAGTTCTTACCTCTCCTAGTGGCCTACGTCTCACCTCTTGGCGCTATAAAAAGCTCCATCCTGTCACTTCTTCTCCATATTGTTTCATACTATGGAACAATGCTCTTCTCCAGACTGAGGGACTGACCACCTCAAAACTTTAAGGGTGATGGACTGATTACATCGTCTTCAAGTATCTTCTGCTTCTATCAACTTTTCTGTACTTGACTGAAGAAGCCTACTGTGTAGGCGAAACATTTCATAATAAAGATACCTAACTGTTGCATATGTGTCTTACCTAACAACCTGTCGGTATTTTATACCATTTTAATGTTCAATCTGTCAGACACTGCAACACAAGGGTATCTTGGTATAGACCTGCAATCAACTTCGACAACTTCCACTAGTGAGAGGGGCTGGATTTGAGAGGGACCTGACCTCTCAACATCTGAGTTCTTACCTCTCCTAGTGGCCTACGTCTCACCTCTTGGCGCTATAAAAAGCTCCATCCTGTCACTTCTTCTCCATATTGTTTCATACTATGGAACAATGCTCTTCTCCAGACTGAGGGACTGACCACCTCAAAACTTTAAGGGTGATGGACTGATTACATCGTCTTCAAGTATCTTCTGCTTCTATCAACTTTTCTGTACTTGACTGAAGAAGTCTACTGTGTAGGCGAAATGTTTCATAATAAAGATACCTAACTGTTGCATATGTGTCTTACCTAACAACCTGTCGGTATTTTATACCATTTTAATGTTCAATCTGTCAGACACTGCAACACAAGGGGATCTTGGTACAGACCTGCAATCAACTTCGACAACTTCCACTAGTGAGAGGGGCTGGATTTGAGAGGGACCTGACCTCTCAACATCTGAGTTCTTACCTCTCCTAGTGGCCTACGTCTCACCTCTTGGCGCTATAAAAAGCTCCATCCTGTCACTTCTACTCCATATTGTTTCATACTATGGAACAATGCTCTTCTCCAGACTGAGGGACTGACCACCTCAAAACTTTAAGGGTGATGGACTGATTACATCGTCTTCAAGTATCTTCTGCTTCTATCAACTTTTCTGTACTTGACTGAAGAAGCCTACTGTGTAGGCGAAACGTTTCATAATAAAGATACCTAACTGTTGCATATGTGTCTTACCTAACAACCTGTCGGTATTTTATACCATTTTAATGTTCATTGCTGGTTTCTTTTTCTGTCTCATAAACACGCTAGATAACAGGGATATCTTGCTACTCCTACTTACACTTTGGTCACACTTCACAGACACGCACATGCATATATATATATACATACATCTAGGTTTTTCTCCTTTTTCTAAATAGCTCTTGTTCTTCTTTATTTCTTCTATTGTCCATGGGGAAGTGGAAAAGAATCTTTCCTCCGTAAGCCATGCGTGTCGTATGAGGCGACTAAAATGCCGGGAGCAATGGGCTAGTAACCCCTTCTCCTGTAAACACTTACTAAAAAAGAGAAGAAGAAAAACTTTATAAAACTGGGATGCTTAAATGTGCGTGGATGTAGTGCGGATGACAAGAAACAGAGATTGCTGATGTTATGAATGAAAAGAAGTTGGATGTCCTGGCCCTAACAAAACAAAGCTGAAGGGGGTAGGAGAGTTTCTTGGGGGGAAATAAATGGGTTTAAAATTGGAGATCTGAGAGAGTTAGACCCAAAGGAAGGGGTGCGTAATGTTAAATGATCAGTTATGGAAGGAGAAAAGAGAAATGAATGTGTAAATTCAAGAATTATGTGGATTAAAGTAAAGGTTGGATGGAGAAGTGGGTCATAATAAGCGTGTCTGCACCTGGAGAAGAGGGGAAAATGCATAGGAGAGAGAGAGTTTTTGGGAGATGTTAAGTGAATGTATAGGAGCCTTTGAACCAAGTGAGAGAGTAATTGTGGTAGGGGACCTGAATGCTAAAGTAGGAGAAACTTTTAGAGAGGGTTTTGGTAGGTAAGTTTGGGGTGCCAGGTGTAAATGATAATGGGAGCCCTTTGATTGAACTTTGTATAGAAAGGGGTTTAGTTATAGGTAATACATATTTTAAGAAAAAGAGGATAAAATAAGTTACAAGATATGATGTTTGGGCGAAATGACAGTAGTTTGTTGGATTATGTATTGGTAGATTAAAAGACTGTTGAGTAGACTTCAGGATGTACATGTTTATAGGGGGCCACAGATATATCAGATCACTTTCTTAGTTGTAGCTACACTGAGAGTAAAAGGTAGATGGGATACAAGGAGAATAGAAGCATCAGGGAAGAGAGAGGTGAAGGTTTATAAACTAAAAAAAGGGGGCAGTTAGGGTAAGATATAAACAGCTATTGGAGGATAGATGGGCTAATGAGAGCATAGGCAATGGGGTCGAAGAGGTATGGGGTAGGTTTAAAAATGTAGTGTTAGAGTGTTTCAGCAGAAGTTTGTGGTTACAGGGAAAATGGGTGCGGGAGGGAAGAGGAGCGATTGGTGGAATGATGATGTAAAGAGAGTAGTAAGGGAGAAAAAGTAGCTATGAGAAGTTTTTTACAAAGTAGAAGTGATGCAAGGAGGGAAGTAATATGGAGAAAAAGAGAGAGGTTAAGAGAGTGGTGAAGCAAATGTAAAAAAAAGAGCAAATGAGAGAGTGGGTGAGATGTTATCAACAAATTTTTGAAAAATAAGAAAAAGTTTTGGAGTGAGATAACAAGTTAAGAAAGCCTAGAGAACAAATGGATTTGTCAGTTAAAAATAGGAGAGGGGAGTTATTTAAAAGGAGAGTTAGAGGTATTGGGAAGATGGAGGGAATATTTTGGGAATGTTAAATGTTGATGAAGATAGGGAAGCTATGATTTCGTGTATAGGGGAAAGAGGAATAACATCTTGTAGGGGTGAGGAAGAGCCAGTTGTGAGTGTAGGGGAAGTTCGTGAGGCAGTAGGTAAAATGAAAGGGGGTAAGGCAGCCGGGATTGATGGGATAAAGATAGAAATGTTTAAAAGCAGGTGGGGTATAGTTTTGGAGTGGTTGGTGCAATTGTTTAATAAATGTATGGAAGAGGGTAAGGTACCTAGGGATTGGCAGAGAGCATGCAAAAGTTCCTTTGTATAAAGGCAAGGGGGATAAAAAAAGAGTGCAAAAATTATGGGGGATAAGTCTGCTGAGTATACCTGGTAAAATGTATGGTAGATTTTTTATTGAGAGAATTAAGAGTAAGACGGAGGGTTTGGATAGCAGATGAACAAGGAGGCTTTAGGAAAGGTAGGGGGTGTGTGGACCAGGTGTTTACAGTGAAACATATAAGTGAACAGTATTTAGATAAGGCTAAAGAGGCCTTTTTGGCATTTATGGATTTGGAAAAAGGCGTATGACAGGGTGGATAGGGGGCAATGTGGCAGATGTTGCAAGTGTATGGTGTAGGAGGTAGGTTTACTGAAAGCAGTGAAGAGTTTTTACGAGGTAGTGAGGCTCAAGTTAGAGTATGTAGGAAAGAGGGAAATTATTTCCCAGTAAAAGTAGGCCTTAGACAAGGATGTGTGATGTCACCGTGGTTGTTTAATATATTTTATAGATGGGGTTGTAAGAGAAGTAAATGCGAGGGGCTTGACAAGAGGCGTGGAGTTAAAAGATAAAGAATCACACACAAAGTGGGAGTTGTCACAGCTGCTCTTTGCTGATGACACTGTGCTCTTGGGAGATTCTGAAGAGAAGTTGCAGAGATTGGTGGATGAATTTGGTAGGGTGTGCAAAGAAGAAAAATTAAAGGTGAATACAGGAAAGAGTAAGGTTATGAGGATAACAAAAGATTAGGTGATGAAAGATTGAATATCAGATTGGAGGGAGAGAGTATGGAGGAGGTGAATGTATTCAGATATTTGGGAGTGGACGTGTCAGCGGATGGGTCTATGAAAGATGAGGCGAATCATAGAATTGATGAGGGAAAAAAGAGTGAGTGGTGCACTTAGGAGTCTGTGGAGACAAAGAACTTTGTCCTTGGAGGCAAAGAGGGGAATGTATGAGAGTATAGTTTTACCAACGCTCTTATATGGGTGTGAAGCATGGGTGATGAATGTTGCAGCGAGGAGAAGGCTGGAGGCAGTGGAGATGTCATGTCTGAGGGCAATGTGTGGTGTGAATATAATGCAGAGAATTCGTAGTTTGGAAGTTAGGAGGAGGTGCGGGATTACCAAAACTATTGTCCAGAGGGCTGAGGAAGGGTTGTTGAGGTGGTTCGGACATGTAGAGAGAATGGAGGAAACAGAATGACTTCAAGAGTGTATCAGTCTGTAGTGGAAGGAAGGCGGGGTAGGGGTCGGCCTAGGAAAGGTTGGAGAGAGGGGTAAAGGAGGTTTTTGTGTGCGAGGGGCTTGGACTTCCAGCAGGTATGCATGAGCGTGTTTGATAGGAGTGAATGGAGACAAATGGTTTTTAATACTTGACGTGCTGTTGGAGTGTGAGCAAAGTAACATTTATGAAGGGGTTCAGGGAAACTGGCAGGCCGGACTTGAGTCCTGGAGATGGGAAGTACAGTGCCTGCACTCTGAAGGAGGGGTGTTAATGTTGCAGTTTAAAAACTGTAGTGTAAAGCACCCTTCTGGCAAGACAGTGATGGAGTGAATGATGGTGAAAGTTTTTCTTTTTCGGGCCACCCTGCCTTGGTGGGAATCGGCCAGTGTGATAATAATAAAAAAAATACTCTGAAACTCCCAGAGTGTTTAGGAAAAACAATGTCCTCAAGGCTAATTTGTGTGTGTTGTGGAGGGCAAACAGTAAGGCATGGGTCACAAGGGACTTTTTCTATGACTGGTTACACCAAGCATTTGCCCCCAATGTGAAAAATTACCTAACTGAAAAGAAATTAGACCTTAAGTGCCTCCTGGTATTAGACAATGCCCCTGGTCATACTACAGACTTGGCAGAGCAACTTTCTGGGGACATGAGCTTCATTAAGGTCAAGTTTTTGCCTCCTAATACCACTCCTCTCCTGCAGCCCATGGACCAGCAGGTCATTTCCAACTTCAAGAAACTGTACACAAAAGCTATGTTTCAAAAGTGCTTTATAGTGACCACAGAAACTCAACTGACTCTAAAAGAGTTTTGGAAGGATCACTTTAATATCCTCAATTGTATAAACCTTATAGGTACGGCTTGGGAGGGAGTGACTAAGAGGACCTTGAACTCTGCTTGGAAAAAACTGTGGCCAGAATGTGTAGACAAAAGGGATTTGAAGGATTTGAGGCTAACCTTGAGAATCCTATGCCAGTTGAGGAATCCACTGTGGCATTGGGGAAGTCCTTGGGGGTTGGAGGTTAGTGGGGAGGATGTGGAAGAGTTGGTGGAGGAGGACAGTGAAGAACTAACCACTGATGAGCTGATAGATCATCTTCAACAGCAAGCGGCCACACTTGAGGAAACTGCTTCGGAGGAGGGGATAGAGAAATTGAAGAAGTTGCCTGCTTCAAAGATTAAGGAAATGTGTGCAATGTGGCTTAAAGTGCAAACCTTTTTTGATGACAATCACCCTAACACAGCTATTGCAAGCCGTGCTGGTGACCATTACACTAACAATGTTGTGAAACACTTTAGGAATGTCATAAAGGAACGGGAGGTACTGGCCACTATGGACAGATATGTTGTGCAACAAAAATCCAGTGACTCTGAAGCTGGTCCTAGTGGCATTAAAAGAAGAAGGGAAGTAACCCTGGAAAAGGACTTGCTACCTCAAGTCCTAAAGGAAGGGGATTTCCCCTTCTAAACACTAACACCTCTCCCCTCCTCCCATCCCATCAATCATCACCAGATCTTCATTAAAGGTAAGTGTCAATTATTTTATTGTTATTGTAATTATTCTATTGCATTAAACTTAATATTTCATGTAGTAAAATTTTTTTTTCATACTTTTGGGTGTCTTGCACGGATTAATTTGATTTCCATTATTTCTTATGAGGAAAATTGATTCAGTTTTCGATATTATCGGCATTTGATGAGCTCTCAGGAACTGATTAATATCGAATACCGGGGGTCCACTGTAATGGAAATCAAATTAATCCGTTCCTGACACCCCAAAGTATGAAAAAAAATTTTTACCACATAAAATATAATTTTAAAACCCCTTTGACTGTTTCAGGCCCCTTTCTGAAACTGTCATTCTATGTCGATAAATTTAAAAAAAAAAAAAAAAAAAAAAAAAAAATTCTTATGAAATGATAGAGAATCTTTTCCCGATGGTAATGACACCAAAAGTTCGAAATTTGGTCGAAAACTCATGGAATTACACTCCTGCAAACTTAGCGGTCTCGGCGACATATGCGTATCGGCGATTTCGCCGACTTTGAGCCCTATTTTCAGCCAATTCTGTTGTTCCAGTTGACCACACTCATAGCTATTTCTTTCGAACTCCATTTTATACTATCAGCTGAGTACAAGAAAACCTCCCATTTACGAATTTGGACTACCCAATATGGTGGTCAGAAATTGGCAATTTGGCCAATTTCACGCAAACTAAAAAAGATGCCAATTTCAAAATAGGGTCCAGAATAAACAAGGTAGACATTCTTGGCACTAAAATAACATATCCTCTGTTCATTAGTCACATCTCTAGGCCCCTCTTATATTATTATTACTTTCTATTTTGATTTTTTATTCATACAAAAAAATACAAAATTTACTGTTATGCAGACTACTGCATTACTGTAAAAATGGTATAAATAATATCAGTGCACTAGTGAAAGAATATGAGACTCCCCAGTTGACGTGTATTGGACGTGTGGTGTGATTTGTTTACTCCTGAACATTGGTAAAAATCGAACATTTCCGAAATTTGAGCTCAGTTTCAAGGTCGTTTTCATCGTGAAAGTAATGAAAATCATCTCTATTTCTGTAATATGTTTTCCATTTTTTCACCTAAGACCATGAAAATGCAAATACATCGATAAATACTATACAAAAATACACCTCAAAGTCGGCATTTTAATCCAAAAAAACGATCAGTTTTTTTTTTCTCATTACGCACTGTGTGTTGCAGGATTTTTTTTATGTGGTGCACACTGACCACACAGACCCATTCTCTCACATGTGGGCCTACCAGCTTTCTTCTGCTTGATTTGAAGCCGCTAGAATTATTGAGTACATATACGTCAGAAACAGTGGCGCGTAAGACGTATTTATATGGTGTAAACAGTCAACGAGTTAATACACACAAACTGAAGAAGACATGTACAATTACATGACACTTACCTTTATTGAAGATCTGGTGATGATTGATGGGATGGGAGGAGGGGAGACTGTGGATGGTGTTAATGTTTAGAAGGGGAATCCCCTTCCATTAGGACTTAAGATGTGAAGTCCTTTTCCGGGGTTACTTCCCTTCTTCTTTTAATGCTACTAGGACCAGCTTCAGAGTCACTGGACCTCTGTTGCACAACATATCTGTCCATAGAGGCCTGTACCTCCTGTTCCTTTACGACATTCCTAAAGTGTTTCACAACATTATCAGTGTAATAGTCACCAGCACGGCTTGCAATAGCTGTGTGAGGGTGATTTTCATCAAAAAAGCTTTGCACTTTAAGCCAGATTGCACACATTTCCTTAATCTTTGAAGTAGGCAACTTCCTCAATTTCTCTATCCCTTCCTCCGAAGCAGTTTCCTCAGGTCTGGACTCTTGCTGTTGAAGATGATCTTGCAGCTCATCAGTGGTTAGTTCATCATTGTCCTCCTCCACCAACTCTTCCACATCCTCCCCACTAACCTACAACCCCAAGGACTTCCCCAATGCTACAATTGATTCCACAACTGACATAGGCTTCTCAGGGTTAGCCTCAAATCCTTCAAAATCCCTTTTGTCTACACATTCTGGCCACAGTTTCTTCCAAGCAGAGTCCAAGGTCCTCTTAGTCACTTCCTCCCAAGCCTTACCTATAATGTTTACACAATTGAGGATGCTAAAGTGATCTCTCCAAAACTCTCTTAGAGTCAAATGAGTTTCTGTGGTCACTACAAAGCACCTTTCAAACATAGCTTTTGTGTACAGTTTTTTGAAGTTTGCAATGGCCTGCTGGTCCATGGGCTGCAGGAGAGGAGTGGTATTAGGAGGCAAAAACTAAACCTTAATGAAGCTCATGTCCCCAGAAAGTCGCTCTGCCACGTCTGAAGGATGACCAGGAGCATTGTCTAATACCAGGAGGCACTTAAGGTCCAATTTATTTTCCAGGAGGTAATTTTTCACAGTGGGGACAAATGCATGGTGTAACCAGTCATTTGAAAAAGTCCCTAGTGACCCATGCCTTACTGTTTGCACTCCACAGCACACACAAATTAGCCTTCAGGATATTCTTTTGCCTGAACACTCTGGGAGTTTCAGAGTGATACACCAATAAAGGCTTCACTTTGCAATCACCACTAGCACTGGCACACATCAACAGAGTAAGCCTGTCTTTCATAGGCTTATGTCCTGGGAGTGCCTTTTCCTCCTGAGTAATGTAGGTCCTGCTTGGCATTTTCTTCCAAAACAGGCCTGTTTCGACACAATTAAACACTTGTTCATATTTCAATTCTTCACTGTCTATGTACTCCTTGAATTCCTACACATATTTTTTCAGCTGCTTTTTGTCCGAACTGGCAGCCTCACCATGCCTTATCACACTATGTATGCCAGTACGATTCTTAAATCTCTCAAACCAACCTTTGCTGGCCTTAAATTCACTCACATCACTACTAGTTGCAGGCATTTTTTTAATTAAATTGTCATGCAACTTCCTAGCCTTTTCACATATGATCACTTGAGAGATGCTATCTCCTGCTATCTGTTTTTCGTTTATCCACACCAATAACAGTCTCTCAACATCTTCTATCACTTGCGATCTCTGTTTCGAAAACAAAGTTGCACCTTTGGCAAGAACAGCTTCCTTGATTGCCATTTTCTTGGCCACAATAGTAGCAATGGTTGATTGGAGTTTTGTGTACAACCTGGCCAGCTCGGAGACACGCACTCCACCTTCATACTTAGCAATGATCTCTTTCTTTATATCCATAGTAATTCTCACCCTTTTTGCTGTAGGGTTGGCACTAGAAGCTTTCTTGGGTCCCATGGTGACTTATTTTGCAGGTGCAATCACTAAAAACGCTGTGATAATATGAAATGTTCCAATTGTATGTTTGGATGCGACCCGCGGTGGCTGCCTTGTAAACACTGGCACCCATGGGACAAGTGAGGCGCACTCAGGCTGCAAGTGGACACGTCTCGAACGGAACGAATTGCGTTGGGCGAGTTTTTTTAGCACTAGCCGAGGCAAAATTTTTGCGTTAAAATGTATTGCTAGCCGGATTTAACGTTATGCGATACGTTCGTTAGGCGAGGGTCCACTGTATACCACTCTCGAGAAGAATGAAGTCCTGCTGGGAATTTTCACTGATTTACGTAAAGCTTTTGGTACAGTACGACCACAAACGCTGTACTCGAAATTAACTCACTATGGTATCAGAGGCCACTCCCTCAACCTCCTAAAGTCATACCTTAGTAGCAGAAGTCATTATGTGTATACAAATGGTGCAAACTCTTCTACCCAACCAATCACAGTAGGGTCCCACAGGAAAGTGTCCTCGGACCACTCATCTACATCAATGATCTACTGAATGCATCACAATTACTCAAGCCCATATTATTTGCAGATGACCTACATACGTCTTCTCCCACCCAAACCAGGCATACTCACCAACACTGTCAATGCTGAATTGCAGAAAATATCTGCCTGGATGATGACTAATAAACTTACCCTGAATACTGATAAAACCTATTTCATCAGTTTGGAAACAAAGCTGCAAATGTTCCACTTAACATAACGCTAAACGGGTTTACCAGTCACAAGACTTGCAGAGGGAAACTTCCTAGGTATCCACCTTGACAGTAGCCTTAAGTTCCAGACACATATACAACAAATCCCCCAAGAAAATCTCTAAGACTGTAGGCATACTCAAAGATAAGGTACTACGTTCCACATTCAGCTCTCCTGGCACGTATCAAATTTACCCATATACCCTTATCTCACATATGGAATTTGTTCTTGGGGATCCACAACATGAAATCACCTAAGACCTCTAATAAAAGAGCAAAAGGCAGCAGTCAGAATAAACAAATTCCCACTCCCGACAGCATACTCAACCAATTTTCAAAAGTCTAAATCTGCTCACCATTAAGAACATCACACTTATTCATGTGCCTACTACATACACAGAACATTACACGCAAGTATAAAAACCCCCCACTCAAACTTCTCAACAACCTTAACAGGACCCCATGACCATTACACAAGACACAGATCTCATTTTGATGTACCCCATGTCCATATCACACTGTGTAAAAACTCTTTGCACATAAAGGGCCCCAAAATATGGAATTCATTACCAGAAGATACTAAAGTAACCCGGTCTGAAAAACAATTTAAGACTCTTCTCAAAAGTCACTTAATCACCCTGAAATAAATGCTCAATACTCAGTATTCCCATACTCAATACGTTTCCCCATATCATAATTTCAATAATTACTTTTGAACCTATTATCCATTGTTGACAGGAATGTACCTGAATCACTGTTTCACAAAAAGCATTTTTGAGTATATGAATACGTATATCTTTTTTTTTATATAATTAGATTCACTTATAATTAACCCCTTAAACAGTCCAAACATATATACATGTTCACTCGCGTAGAGCCCCAAATTTTTTGAGGAAAAAAAAAATCTTTTCTTTTAAAAAGAAAAAAAAGAGCATATGGGAACCCAGGCATCCCCAATTATTTTAATATGGCACACAGTGAAAGCACACCCCATTTTCTCATGTCTAGGTGATCAGGCTTATTGTGGCAATGTTGAATGAATGACAAAGAAACGTGTATATATGTTGGGGCGCTACGCGCGTGAAAAGTATATATACGTTTGGACCATTTAAGGGTTAATAGATCTACTGTACAACTATGATATAATTCTTTAGTGTTAAGTAGTCAGTAAGCCAACAATGTTAAGTCGGCCCCTAATGCCTAGGGATAATAGAGGCTCTCTTTGCACTGCAACCCCTTATTGTAAATATGTAATCTCAATGTACTATTTGCAAAGACATAAATAAATAAATAAGGAAGGAGCATGGCACCAGACCTGGTAGCCCAAGCTAGTCAGATCCAACTCACACTCACCCACACCAACTCACGTATTTATCCAACCAATTTTTAAAACTACACAACGTCTTAGTGTCTATGATGGTACTCGGGAGTTTGTTCCACTAATCCACAACTCTATTACCAAACCAATGCTTTCCTATATCCTTCAGAATCTGAACTTTTCCAACTTGAAGCCATTGCTGCGAGTCTTGTCTTGGCTGGACATTTTCAGCACACTATTTACATCCTCTTTATTTATTCCTGTTTTCCATTTATACACCTCAATCATATCCCCCCTAATTCTACACCTTTCTAGAGAGTGCAGATTCAGGGCCCTCAGTCTATCCTCATGGGGAAAAGATTTCTGATACATGGGATCAACTTTGTCATCCTCCTCTGTACGTTTTCCAGTGCACTTATATCCATTCTGTAATATGGTGACCAGAACTGTGCAGCATTATCTAAATGAGGCCTAACCAAGGATATATAGAGTTGAAGAACAACCTGAGGATTTCTATTATTTATACTTCTTGATATGAAGCCAAGGATTCTGTTAGCTTTATTGTGAACACTTATGCACTGTTGTCTTGGTTTCAGATTACTGCTAACCAGAACTCCTAAATCCTTTTCGCAATCAGTAGTATTAAGATCTACACTGTTTCAGTTTTATAAGTGGCATGGTTATTGTCCTGTCCAACATTTAGCACTTTCCATTTGTCTATATTAAACTGCATCTGCCACTTCTCCGACCACTGCATCAGTCTATTCAAATCATCCTGGAGTGCACTAATGTCCCCAATAGAATGAATTGGACGGCTCTATTTGGTGTCATCAGCAAATTTGCTTATGTCGCTATTTATTCCCACATCTATATCGTTTATGTAAATTGTGAACAACAAGGGGCCCAACAAAGGACCCCTGTGGAACGCCGCTTGTGACATGCCCCATTCTGATTTCTCCCTATTTATGTAAACCCTTTGCTACCTATTTGTCAACCACATCTCTAACCAAGAAAAAATTTCTCCTCCTATTCCATGTGCCTTAAGTTTCCCCCAAAAGTCTCTGATGTGGAACTCTATCGAAAGCCTTACTGAAGCCATATACACAATACATTTTCTTTTCCATCATCTCCCTTTCCTCAAACACTTAGCAAAAAAAAAGTTAGAAAAATTTCAAAAAACGGGGAACCCCTTAGTAAAACCAGGGTTGAGATTCCCCTTTTTTCAATAATTTTTCCTTAAAAAGATGGCTACAAATTGCCTTCGGAATTATTCATTCCAAAAATTTAAATCCCCAATGGGGGGAAAGGGCCCTTATTGGTTATAGTTCAAAAGCAAAGGGGCCCTGTCACCTGCCTCGAAAAATTGGGTTTTTTACATTTGCCTTTTTCCCAAATTATCAGGCCTTTTCCCAAGTTTGTAGTGATATGTTGAAAAGTTTTAGCAAAAATTTTGGGAAAAGGTTCCCTCTTTAAATTCTTTAAAAACCCTTGAAAACAATTCATCGGGCGGGGGAGATTTTTGGGTTTTAATTTTTTCTTTTTTGCTGAGGCCAAAATAAACTAGTTACTGCAGTCGTGCTTTTTTTAAATTTATTCTTTCCTTTTCCCAAATTAATTTATTATTGGGGGAATTTTGTTAGTTTTTTCCTGAGTAAAGACGGGGGGGGAATTTAAAATTTGAAAATTTCACACACCCCCCCATCACTGTCAGTGATCTGACCTGATTTACTTTTAAGTGGGCCTATCTTGCCCTTTAATTTTAAATTCTGTATACCTGAAAAAAACCCTTTATTTGGGCTTTGAACCCCCTTGCAACCTTGGGCCTCAAAATTTCCCTTTTTGCTTTTCTTTTTTTTTTTTTTTATTTCTCCTTTAATTGAATATACATGTATTAAATTTTTTTAAAAATTCCCCTTCCCTCTTTTGATACTCCTTATAAAACCTCTTTTTTGCCCCTATAAATTGTTTTAATTATTGTTAAATCCATTTGGGATCATTTTTTTTAGATCTAATTTTCAAAATTTGGAACAAAAGTTGCCTGGGGCAGTTTGAAGTTTGTTTGGGAAAAACTTTCTATTGGAAACCAACACCCATTTCCCCGGACCCATAGTCGGGACACCCCAATTTAGCCCCCCCCCAGGTAATTTTTCAGTCCCAGGAAATCGGGCCAATGGGAAATTGGGAAGAGACTTGTTTTGGCATTTTACGGGGAAATTTCCCAAAATTTTACAGGGGAAACCCCCCGCCTTACAAAAATTAATCCTTTTCCTGAGGCTCATGAAGGGCCCAAAATTTTTGAAAAGGCAAATTTAAATTTTTCCCCCAGGAAAAAAAAGGAAAATAAAATTTAACCCGTGCAAGAAACCCCCAAAATGTAAAAAAAAAAAAAAAAATTTACCACATGAAACTTTAAATTTTAATACACCCCAAAAGTAAAAAAACATCCCAAAATTTAATTTACTCAATTAAAGAATAAATCCCATGCGCTTCCCTTTTAAATTGAAAAATCTGGTGATGATTGAGGGGATGGGGGGAAAGGGGGGGAGAGTGGGAAGATGTTTTTGGTTTGGGAAAGGGGGAACCCCCCTTCCCCATTAGGACTTGTTTAGCAACCCTTTTCCAGGGTTATTTCCCCTTCTTTTTTTAACCCCTTTTTGACTGTCCGGCCCTTTATATATACGTTTGTGGGTACCGTGTTTAAACGTTTATAAAACCTCATTATTCTAGCGGCTTCAAATCAGGCAGGAAAAGCAGTAGGCCCATGTGAAAAGAATGGGTCTGTGGGCCCATGTGCACCACATAAAAAAAATCCTGGAGCACGCAGTGCAAATAGAAAAAAAAAACTCCGACCTTTTTTTTTAAAATTAAAAAATGCCGATTTTTGTGGTCTATTTTCTTTTATAGTATTTGTGGTGTATTCCTTTTTTTCAGGGTCCTTTTTGATAAAAAGGAAAAAAATTATAGAAATGGAGGTGTTTTTTGTTTAAATTTTTAATTATAAAAAAAAAACCTGGAAAAGGGAAAAGCAAAAAGGGTACGGGAAAAATTTTTGATTTTTCCGTTGTTAAAAAGAAAACAAATAATTTTCATTGCCCAAAAAATTTGCCCCAAAAAACCCTTTCCCAAATTTCGAAAAATCAGGGAATGGGTTGATGTAATTTTTACAATTTTATTTTTTTGGGCAGTATCTGCAAAAACAGTAAATCTTCTATTTTTTTTTTTTGGAAAAAAATTTAAAAATAAAAAGCAAGAGTAAAAATCACAGGGACCTGGGACTTGACTGATAAACCCAAAGAAAATCTTTTTTTTTGACCAGGAAAAATGCTGCATTGTCATTCGGGACCTTTTTTTAAAAATTTCCCGTTTTTTTTAAATTTTCGGGGGAAATTGGCCAAATTGCAAATTTTTTGACCTGTTATTGGGTAGTTGAAATGGGGAAAAAAGGGGGCCATTTTTCTTGTCTAAATTCGATAAAAAAAAATAGGGGTTCTGAAAAAATTTTTTTAAATGGGGTTTGGGGTGACGGGAATAAGGGGTTTTAGCCAAAAATAGGGTCAAAGGGGCGAAAATTGCCGTTTTTTAAAATATCGCCGAAGTCGCTAATTTTCGGGGAGGGGGCAAAATTTCCCCGTCAGTTTTCCATAAAATTTCTTTTTTTTTTTGGTGTTTTTTACAATCAGGAAAAGATTTTCTATCTTTTTCATAAGAAAAAAAAAATTTTTTTTTTTTTTTTGGGAAAAATTTTGCAAAACCCCCAGGAGAAAACTTCAGGTTTGGGGGCCCTTTTGACAGTAAAGGGGGGTTTAATTTGCCACTAGGACCACTTCAGAGTCACGGCCCTTCTTTTCCACAACAAATCTGCCCACAGGTTTCTTTTCTAAAAGGGGCCCCCCTTTAAAATTTGTCATTGTACAGATTGCCAAAAAGGGCGCATTTGCTGTGCCCAGGGGGGATTTTCATCCAAAAAAGGTTTGCATTTCCAACCCCTTTGCCCACTTTCCTTAATTTTCTTTTTTAAATTCCATTTTTTTCCCTCGCCCTTTTTAACGGGAGGGATGGCACTAAAGCTTTCTTGGGTTCCAGGGGGGGAACTCATTTTGCAATTACAAGCACAAAAAACACTGGGATAATGTGAAATGTACCGAATTTATGCATGTGGGCAACCGCACTGGCTGGCTTGGGAAAAATACGGGGGCTGAGGTCACACGGGGGTTGCGCCCCGGGAAACGAATCAGTAAGGCTTTTTTTTAGTGAGGGCGAAAAAAAATTTTTTGGGTTTTTTTAAAAAATGTATCGTATGGCAAATTTAACGAAAATTTTAAGTAAAATTAATTTTTTTGGTGACACTTTCCCCAAGTCACAAAACCCTTTAAAAGATTATTAATTAGGATCTTTTTTGGGCAAAAAACCAATTCAAGCAAACGTTTCCTCTTTTTTGGGTTCTTTTTAAAAACTTTTTTTAAAAAGAAATTCCCTGAACTTTTATCAAAAAAATTCACTAACCCCAAGATTTGCCTGTCAAATTTTTCCCAATCAATTTGCCCTAAATTTTAAAAATCCCCCATTAACATTTTCATTTCAAAAATCCCTTTAAAGAATTTCTTTCCTTGCAGCTTACTGCACCCCCTATCAAGGTCTGGGGGCCTATATACACACCAAAAATTTAAATTTTTCAAAACCCTTGAGAAAAACGTACCCCAAAACTTTTCTGTGTCCGTGTTGCTATTCTTTTATATGTTTTAACCCCTAAAAAAGGAAAAAATTTTATCTTGACTTTACATCCCCAAAATCCCCACCCTTCCTTTTTGGCCCCCCATCAGTTTTGGGAAATTTTTTAACCATTTATGCTGCATTCGAAGGCTTTTCTCTATCCTTCAAGTTGAACCGGGTCTCAGTTTTAGCAAAAAATTATCTATATTAACTGCACTTCGGAGTAATCTTAGCTCATCTATTTATTTCTTAGACTCCTACTATTTGTATAAAAAACCAAAGGGGACTAGTCACGCGTTGCCCTAACTACTCTTTGTTTGTTGTTCATTGGGTTTTTGTTTTTAATTAGAAATTTAAATTTTGAATATTGTTTTTTAAAACCCCCTTTGACTTTTTTGGGTTTGTACATATACGTTTTTGAGCCACCGTTTTTTGACGTAAAACATCCCTCAAAAATTTTAGGGGCCTTCCAAAATCAAGCGGGGAAAAAAAATTGGGGTAGGCCAACATGGGGAAAGAAAAGGGGGCCCTGTGTGGTCAGTGTCCGCCATATAAAAAAAAATCCTGCAGACCAGTGCATAATGGGGGGGAAAAAAAAACTTAAAAACCCCGTTTTTTTTTTAAAAATTCCCCGTTTTTGGGGTCTATTTTTGTATGGGATTTAGGGTTTTGTATTCTCTTTTTTTTTTTGGGCCTCTTTTTTGTTTAGAATGGAAAACATATTATAGAAATAGGGGTTTGATTTTGATTGTTTTTAAATATGAAAAAAACCCTTTTGAAATGGAGCTCAAAGTTGGGAAATTTTTAGTTTTTTGCCGATTTCAAAAGTAAAAAAAGGGTTTGTCATTTTAAAATTAAAGGGCCAACTACCATTCTAATAGGGCAGTCTTTGAATGGATACATTATTTAAACAATTTTTACAATATTGCAGAAAGCCCGGGCATAACATTAAATCTTCAAATTTTTTTGGGTTTGAATAAAAAATTCCAAAATAAAAGCAAGAGTAATATCAGAGGGGCCTGGAGATGTGACTGAGGACAAAAAAAAATGTTATTTTAGAGCCTTTTTTTTGAAATTTCATATTTTTAATTTTCTTGGAAAAATTGGGCCCAAAATTTAAAAATTTCTGACCAGTTTTTTTAAAAGGGAAAAAAAGGGGGGGAAAAAAAACTTTTAAAATGAGCAGTTTTTTGTACTCAATCGATAAAAAAAAAGGGAGTTTTCTAAAAAAAAATTGCTATGAAATTGGTCAACGGGAACAATAAATTTTAGCCAAAAAATAGGGCTAAAGGGGCGGCAAAAAACGCTTTTTCCCCGAAAAAAATTTTCCAAGGGGTGCTAACTTTCTTTGAGAGCTTTAATTCCACCCTTTTTTCCCAATCAAATTTTTTTTTTGGGGGTTTGCCATTAAAATTTGGGGGGAAAAAGATTTTCTCTATCATTTCATAAAAAAAAATTTTTTTTTTTTTTTTGGGAAAATTTTTTGCGACCCCAAAGGAGACACCTCAGGATATGGGGTTTGGGCAACAGTAAAAGGGGGTTTTAAACAACCCCAAAGGAACCCTGGAAATTATCTCCCTTTTTTCCAAAACAATAATACTGCAGCCTGACTTTTTCCCCCCACAAACCCCAAACCCCAAACCTCTAAAAATCTATCAGTTTAAAGTCCTAGACAAGTCATGAATGACCCCCAAAAAATAAAATTGGCAAATGTAACCACCCCAAACCCCCAGAGAGATAAACCCCCATCCCTTGCATACATTATTTTTGCCTTTAAAATTTTTTCCCCCATTTAAATCAAGGAAGGGTTTGCAAGTTTTTTGCAGTACCTGTAAGCCAGTTTTTTTACCAATTGCCCTAGAAATAAATTTCTTTGCCCACTCCCCCTTCTAGGAAAGATGCTATTATGATGGGGATACCCCCCTTTAAAGACCGGGGACTATTTCTTTGGCTGCCCTGTACTTTTCCAGTAGTTTCCTTTGACTCCCCCCTTTCCCAATGTTTTTTCCCAACCAGCCCCCTAAGAAAGAAAGGGGGCTTTTTCCCTTTAACCTGACATAAAATTACCCAAACCCCGGCTGCTATGTCCCCAACCCACCAGTTCCTGGGGAGATAAAACTCCCCGGGTTTTAACTTTTCTATCACGGGTTACAAAAAGCACGCCCTTTTTATCTTCCCTGAGAGTCTCCCACAGTCAAAAATATTTTACCTTGTTTTTGAAAGGGCTTTCAGAGGAAATTTTTAACCTCAAAAAACATTTAAGTACATCGTTTTTGGGAAAAAACAGAATCAATTTCCTACCTTCACATTTTCTTTATTAACTTCCTTATCTTCCTTCTTCCGAACTGTAAACCCAAACTTGCCATTTAAAAGGGTGGCTCCCAAACCTCACTGGTGGTAAGCAATTTTTTTTTTTACCAAACACCAACTATCTCACACCCCTCCCAAAACCAACCCGGCCAAAACTTCAGCCTCCCCATTTTTTCCTCCATTTAAAAACCCTTTTTAGGGTTTTTTGGGTTTTACTAGTACAGTTTTCGTCCAGGGTTTTTTTTGTACTAAAACGCCAAATTCTAGCGCCCTCAAATCTAGTGGGAGGGGGAAAGGGTTTGGCCTATAGAAAGTGGGGCTAAAGTGGTCAGTGTGCACAAAAATAAAAAAAATCCTGCAGCACACGGGGGATAATGGAAAAAAAAAAATTTTACCATTTTTTTGGAAAAAAAACAGCGACTTTGCAATGTTTTTTCTTTGGTTTTTATTGTTGAAATTTTTAGTTTTCCCTTTGGGCTCAAAAATTTTGGGAAAAAAAGAATATTTCAAAATTTTAGATGATTTTGGGGCGGGTTTTGCAAAGAAAAGTACCTTGAAAATTACTCAAAGTAGCAAAAAAAAGTTCGATTTTTTTAAAAACCCAAAATTCAAAAGTAAATAAATCATGGGCCAAACGTCCAATACACGGGGCAACTGGTGAGTCTAAAAATTTTTTTCCCCAAGGGCGCCAATATTATTTAACCATTTTTTTCACCCCAAAGCGTATCTGCATAACAGAAATCTTTTATTTTTTGTTAAAATAAAAAAAAAGTGGAAAAAAAAATGTAAAAAGGGGCCTTGGAGTGACAATGAACAAGGGAAAAAAAAATGTCATTTTTTTTTCCCCTAAAAGTCTTTTTTGTTTTTTCTGGAAACCCCATTCGGAAAATTTGGGAAATTTTGAAAATTTTGTGTTTAAATTGGCCCAAAAATTTGCCTTTAAAACTGACCCTTTATTTGGGTAGTTAAAACGGGGGAAAAAGGGTTTGGGTTTTTTTGTACTCATTCCATAGAAAAATTTGGGGTTTTTAGCAAATAGTTTTTGTTTTTTTGTCATAGAAAATTGGAGTTTTGGCCCCAAAAAAAAAGGGTCAAAACGGGGTTTTTTAAAAAACGCCGAAAGGGGTAAAAAATCATCGAGACCGCAAAAATCGCGAGAGGGACAAATTTGTAAGTTTTTTAATCAAATTTCTTTCTTTTAGTGTCATTAAAGATCGGGAAAAAAATTCTATTCTTTTCATTAAAAAAAAATAAATTTTTTTTTTTAAATTTTTGGCCGACCCTGAGAACAATCTCTGAGAAAGGGCCCGCCGACCCCCCAAAGGGTTAATAAAAGTAAAAAGGGGTATTTTCTCTAAAGTACCCTTTATGAATGTAAGATCGATTCTGAAAATCAACCTCTTATTGAAAAGCACACTTTTTTTTAAAAAAAGTAATTTGCCATTTCTACCTGCTAGTCCCGGGGTAATTTCCCTTCTCAGTGTCAACAAGAACATTTTAAAATCTTCAACTACAATGTTAAAATCATGGGGGGAAACACTTGGAAAAAACCCTTTTTGGGACTACTTCCTAAATGCTACTATAAATTTCATTATAAATTTCTGAAAACCCGGCTCAGCAAGTTCCCGACAGATATTTTTTAACCCTACCTGGTTACATACCCCAAAATAAAAGTAGGCCCCCCCAATCAAGGGGGAAAGGGCCGGGCCCTCTAATTTCCCCTGAAGAACTAGAAAAGGGTAAAATCAATAATGAAAGGACCCAAAACGGTGAATATATAATGCAAGTTCCATCAAAAAACACTTTTTAACAAAACCTTTTAAACAGTTGGTTCAGTCCCACGACTACCACACTCAAGCACTTAAAAATTTTTGCAAAAAACCTTAGAAACAATAATTGAGTAGAGTTGAAAAAAAAACCATCTGAACTAGCAGGAAAATTTCAACATCAACCTTATCCAAGCAACTGACACTCCCGTTATATTTCACAAATTTCTATGAACAACAAACTTATTGTACCCCTATAACAAAGCCAACAAAATCTCTGACAAAGAGTGCCCCCGTTTCTCCCACCATACTGGATCAAAATAATCCCCACTACAACAGGTAAAATCAAAGATAACACCCCAGACCACTATCCTACCCCTTTTTCCCTAACCAATTTTCAAAAATGCCTCAAGAAACAAAAGATTATTTTTCTGCATGATGAGCATCAATAAAAAAACCCCAAAAAACTAGCCTAGGGGCCATTGATTGGCAAGGGAGCTAAATGAAAAAAATAATATCGATAAAAAACATCAAAATTTTTACATAAAATCCTAAACCCCCTACAACAAAAACTGTTTCCAAAACAAAAAAAGAAAAAGATCACAGAAAGAGGCTAAAAAAACCCATGGTTTTAAATAAAAGTATCCTCAAAAATTTTTAAAAAAACACACCAAAATTTAAAAAAAAGGGAGTTCGATTAGGCTTAATTAATTTAAAAATTTTCTAAAAGATACAATCAATACTAACAAAACTATACACAAATAACCCGCAATTGAAAAGGAGCTTACACCCAGTTTCGGTTGACTTGGACCCTTTACAAAAATCACACTAACGAGCAGTAGAGCAGGACGGGTATATATAGGCAGGGTATACAGTGGACCCCCTTTCCTAAAGCTATTAATCCCAATTCCTGGAGCTAAAGGGTTTGGCGAAATTTTTCGTTTTGCGAATTTTTAAATTTTCCCCATAAAAAAATAATGGGAAAACAAATTAAACCGTTCCTGAAACCCCCCCAAATAAGAACGAAAAAAAAAAAAATTAAACCCCATGAAATATTAATTTTAATTTCACAACCCAAATGAAGGGAAAAACTTTCCACAGTTACATGACACTTACCTTTATTGAAGTTGGTGATGATTGATGGGATGGGGAGGAGGGGAGAATGAGGATTGGGGGGTTAATTTTAGAAAAGGGGGAATTTCCCCCTTTCCCTTAGGCTTGAGGTGGCAATCCCTTTTTCCCGGGGGGGACTTCCCTTCTTTTTTTTAAAAAGCCACTAGGACCAGTTGAGGTCACGGGACCCCGTTTGCACAAAAAATTTTCTGTCCATAGAAAGGGCCCGTACCTCCCGTTCTTTTTACGACTTTCCTAAAGTGTTTTTACAAAATTGTCAGTGTTCAGGTTTTCCACCCCGGCTTCCAATAATTGTGTGAGGGTGTTTTTTATCAAAAAAAAGGTTTTTAAAAATTTTTCCACTTTTCACACTTTTTCCCTTTAAACTTTAAGTAGGGAACTTCCTCCCAAATTTCCCCTTTTCCCCTCCTCCCAAGCCCGTTTCCTCAAAGGGGGGCCTTTTTCTGTGAAAATTTTTCTACAGCTCATCGTGGTTAGTTTTTTCATTGTTCCTCCACCAATTTTTCCACATCCCCCCCACTAACCTCCCAAAACCCCCAAAGGGCCCTTTCCCCCCAAAGCCACAATGGGTTCCCAACGGCCGGGAAACCCAGGGTTACCCTCAAACCCCTTTAAAAAACCCCCCTTTTTTCTACACATTTGGCCACGGTTTTTTCCATTCGAGTTTAAAGTCCCTTAGGCACTTCCTCCCAAGCCCCTTTCCTAAAATGTTTACAAAAATTGAGGATTTCTTAAAATGATCTCTCCCAAAAATCTCTTTGAGTCAATGAGTTTTTTGGGGGTCCCCTCAAAGCACCCTTTTAAACAACTTTTGTGTTCAGTTTCCCCTTTAAAATGGAAAAAGACCTGTTGGGTTTCCCTGGGGCAGGAAGGGGAAGGTATTTGGGGGCAAAAACTTGAACCCCTTTAAAGAAGCTCATTGTCCCCAGAAAAAGTCGCTCTTCCCCGTTGAAGGATGACCAGGGAACATTTGGGCTTAAAACCAGGAGGCACTAAAAGGGCTAATTTTTTTTTCAATTAGGTAATTTTTCACAGTGGGGGCAAATGCTTGTGTAACCAGTCATAGAAAAAGTTTCCCCAGTGACCCAAAGCCCCTTCCCGTTTGCCCTCCATAGCACACACAAATTAGCCTTTGGGATATTTTTTTCCTGAACACTCTGGGAGTTTTAGAGTGATACACCAATAAAAAGGGTTCACTTTGCCAAACCCCCACTACATTGGGAAAACTTTAACAGAGTAAGCCTGGGGCTTTTTATAGGGTTTTGTCCCCCGGGAGTGCCTTTTCCTCCCCGGGAAGGGACGCCCGTTTGGGGTTTTTTTTTCCAAAACAGGGCCTGTTTCGTCACAATTAAACCCTGTTCGGTTTTAAAACCTTCATTTTCCTTTTGAACCTTTAAGAAAAGATAAGATAAAATTTCGTTCGGGGTTTTTAACCCCGGAGGGTTAGCCCCCCCGGGTAACCCCAAAAAAGTCAGTGCGGGCATCGAGGACTGTCTAACTTTTTTCCCCTTGGGGCCTTTTCTTGTCCCCCAGGAAAGCGACCCAAAACCAGGGCGACCCAACACCCCCCGGGACCATTTTCGGGTAAAGGGGAACAGGCCCAAAAGGTGTAAGGGAAAGGGGTTTGAATGTTTCCACCCGCCGGGGAAACGAACCCGGGCCCCCCCCGTGTGTGGGGCGGGAGTTTAAGGCCCCCAGGGCCCCCGTTTTTGGTCCGAACCCGGCAGCCTCAAAACCCTGCCCTTTTCAACCTAGTATGCCACTACGATTTTAAAAATCTCTCAAACCAACCTTTTGCTGGCCTTAAATTCACTCACAAACATCACTAGTTGCAAGCATTTTTTCTAATTAAATCCTTTATACAACTTCCTAGCCTTTTCAATAAAAATTATCCCCTTTAGGAAGCTATCTCCTGTATTTTTTTTCGTTTAAACCAAAACCAAAAACAGTCTCTCAACATTTCTATCACTTTCAAACTCTGTTTTGAAAACAAAAATTGCACCTTTGGCCAAAAACAAACTTTCCCTTTATTGCCCGTTTTTTTTGGCCCCCAATATTTTCAATTTGGGTTTAAATTTGGGGTTTTTGGGGTAAAAAACCTTGGGGCCGTTCGGGGACACGCCCTTACACTTTCAAAACTTAGGGAATGATCTCTTTCTTCATATCCATAGTAATTCTCACTCTTTTTGCTGTAGGGTTGGCACTAGAAGCTTTCTTGGGGCCTATGGTGACTTATTTTGCAGGTGCAATCACTAAAAAGGCTGTGATAATATGAAATGTTCCGATTGTATGCTTGGAAGTGACTGCGGTGGCTGGCTTGTAAACACTGGCACCCAAGGAGCAAGTGAGGTGGGCTCAGGCCGCATGTGGACACGTCTCAAACGAACCATGTTGAGTGAGTTTTTTAGCGCTAGCCGAGGCAAAATTTTTGCGTTAAAATGTATCGCTAGGCGGATTTAACGTTATGTGATGCGTTCGTTAGGCGAGGTTTCACTGTATATGCCCTCTTCCTTTTCCCATTTCTTGAAACCCAACCCACTGGGCACTCCCTTTCCTGATCATGCCCGTCACCTACTTCAACAGCTCATTCTTTCTACTAAGTCTCAGGTTGAAGATGCCTTCTTTACTTTCCATCAACATCACTGTGCTCTCTTTGCGGCTCTACCACAAGATCTCTGTAACCTTCTCTCTACCATTGCCTTTGACACTGCTCGCCTGAATACACAAATTCATTCTTCTAAACTACAGAATAAACTTCAACGTCTCATCTCAGCTAGCCCTTGGTCTAAATTCTCCCTCACTGTCTTACTAACTTGTCTTCTGTCTTACTCTCTCAATATGAGGTTGAACTTCTTGGTTTTGTCCTTTCCTTTGCCACTTCACCTACCCCTTGCGCTGGTATTGCCCTGATTAGCTCTTTTGATTTCTTTCGTCAATCTCGCTCCCGTAATCTTCCTGACTTGTCCACATTTCGTGGCGCTCTCCTTCCTGCTCTTTATAGTCTGTTTTCTAAGAATCACCACCTTCCACGCCGTTACCAACTTGCCCTTTCTTCTCTTAACTCTAACACTAACATTGTCATACTATTTTCTGACAAAGGTAATTCGGTAGTTATCCTTGATCGCAAGGATTACCTCCATAAAGCTGATATCTTGCTCTCTGACTCACATACCTACACTCCTCTCGTTTCCAACCCTCTTGATCGCATCAAGAGAACTTTCAACAAGAAACTAAGGACTCTCTCTGACCTCTGTCCTCCTGACTTTGACTTTGTTCAATGGTTTAATGTTATCTGTCCCTCTCTTCCCTATTTCTATGGCCTTCCCAAAACTCATAAACCTGATATTCCTTTTCATCCTATCATATCCTCTAGAGGTTCTGTCTCTTATTCTCTTGCTTCTTGGTTGGCCAAAACCCTCACTCCCTTTCTTGGTACTTTTTCTCCTGCCCACCTCTGTCACTCTCAAGACTTCATTGAATGGGTTCGCTCTCTCCCGACCTGTAAGATGCTTAGTCTTGACGTTGAGTCCCTCTTCACCACTGTCCCTCTTGATGATGTCCTTGGTTTCCTTAGAGAAAAGGCCAATGAAGGGTTTCTACATCTCCCTATACCTATTGATGTCTTTCCTAATCTTATCTGCCTCTGTGTGGACTCTAATTCCTTTTCCTTCCAAGGGAAATATTATTCTCAAACCTTCGGTGTGGCTATGGGCTCTCCTCTCTGTCTCTCCTGTCCTTGCTAATCTTTACATGGAATACTTCGAGACTGTTCTTCTTCCTACCATCGATGTGCGCCCTTCACTCTGGCTCCGCTATGTTGATGACATCTTTGCTCTGTGGCCACATGGCTCCAGTCTCTTCCAACCTTTTCTTGAAGCCCTTAATAATCTTGCCCCTTCCATTAAGTTTAAAGTTGAATGGGAATCTAATTCCTTGCTTCCTTTTCTTGATGTCCATGTCCACCGCTCAGATACAGGTTTTTCCTTTTCCGTTTACCGCAAACCTATGCACAGTGGCATGTACATTCACTACTTTTCCTATCATGCTTCCCCTGTCAAGAAAAGTGTTCTTATTTCCCTCTTTCTCCGTGCCCTCCACATCTGTGATCCTCAGTTCCTTCCAGCAGAAATTTCTACTCTTCATAATTCGTTTTCCCGTCTTGGCTACCCTTCCCATTTCATAGATTCTGCCCTCTCACATGCTAAACGTAATTTCTTCTCTCCCAAACTCTTTACTCCTGGGAACTCTTCTGTCCTCTGCCTTCCCTACATTTCCGGTCTTTATAATCTCAACAATTCTCTCCGTCCCTTAGACATCAAGCTTACTTTCTGCCAGACTAACACTCTTCGCACTAATCTCGTTCATACCTCTCCTCCCTCTACAGATGTTCCTGGTGTCTACTCTATTTCTTGCTCCTCCTGTCCTCTTCAATATTTTGGAGAAACTGGTCAATCACTTTCTGACAGACTTAGGGAGCACAAAAATAGTGTTAGGCTTGCCGACACTAACAATGCTCTGTTCTGTCACGTCAGAGATCACACCATCCCATTGATTGGTCTTCTGCTAAAACTGTCTTCCCTACTTCCAACTTTAACAGTCGCCATCTAGTTGAATCCTCTCTAATACACAACTTTCCTTGTATGAATCTTAGTCCTGGCTTTGTCTCTGTAGATGCCTTCCTCTCCCACTACATTGTAAAATGCTCCAAACTTCAGAACACCCGTGACTTAATTAACCTGATTCCTCATTTTTCTTCTTCTCCCTCTTCCCCTTTCCTCTTTCCCTTTTTCTCCTCTGGGTTGTCTTTCGATTGTCTCGTGTTTCTGTTTCTTCATTATTCATTTCATCACTTCCCTTTCTTCCCCACCTCTGTGTACTTGCTCTCCCTCTGTGGGCACCTAGCTCCCTTGCAGTGCTCCCCTTTCTTTGAATATGACTGGCTCGTCCTCCTCATTCCCCACTACTATTACTACCACTACCATTGCTACTACTACTATTACTACCACCACTACCACTACTAATACTACTACTACTACTACTGCTACTACTACTGCTACTACTACTTCTACTACTACTACTACTACTACTACTACATGTACTACTACCACCACCACTACTACCTCTTCCTGCCTATATATACCCGTCCTGCTCTACTGCTCATTAGTGTGACTTTGTAAATGGTCCAAGTTGGACCGAAACGTCGTCGTAAGCTCCTCTCTTCTATGTGCGGGTTATTTGTGTATCGTTCCAGTCACGGTATTGTGCCTATTTTTGTTATTTAACAAAACTAATATGTAAATCAAAGCAAATGTACCATGAAAATAGATTTAGTGAAATGAAAGGTGACATGAAAAGTACCTGGCAAACCCTCTCCAAAATTTTGGGCTCAAGGAAACTGACTGGAAATAGAGAGATAGACTTAACTAAACCAGATGAACCTCATGTGCAACCTATAGACACGGTCGACAAATTTAATGTCTTCTTCTCTACTGTAGGATCAAAGCTAGCAAGTCAAATTCCTAGCTCAAATACCCATCCAAGTGAGTACCTCACTAGCAACTATCCAAATACTCTATTTCTAGCTCCAACTAATCCCACTGAAGGCAGCAGCGGCAGCAGCAACCTCCAAGCTCCGTACTTTTCTCCAACTATCGGAGCCACCAATGCTCCTATGATGACCTAGTTACAAGCAAAACTGCACTACCCAACATAGCACCCAGAATGACCAAAGATTACCAACAGTGAAACCTACAAATCGAAAATATTAGAGATCAAAGGAAGACTGCCCACAAACCGAAAACAACACCCCGCTGCCAGCTGAACAACGTAACCCCAAGCTTTGTATAACTACTTCTTCTTAACTACAACAATTCCTGTAGTATTATGAGGTGCAATCTAAGAGGAAACAGCACCAAGGCCAGCAAGAAAACACTGAAAAATCAACTATTCAACAAGTGTAGCCAGGAGGACGCCGGCCCAGCAACCACCCCACTCACCACCGCACAAGGCGACACCACAACAATAACAACAAATATGGCTGCCACCAGCCCATCCTCCCCTCTCTTCCCCGGATTCAACCTACCAAGTAGTCTCTCAGGTATGACCAACGATCCAGATACCCTAAAGACATGCATCTCCACCTTAGTTATTGAAAATATGAATCTTCGAGAGACACTAACAAAACTAGACACCAGGATGACACAACTCGAGAACAAAATCCTCAGTCTTGAACAAAAGTTATCAACACCAGGAATGACTAACTGTGACAAGACCATCCAAACAGTCATAGATAGCCATACCCAACAAATAATATCTCTTAATACAAAGGTTGAAGAAGCAGTAAAAGAATGGAAGAACAACTTAGATAACCAGTTCAGTGACTACTTTGCTCTCCAAGAAGATAAAACTGAACAAGATAAACTATCAGACGCAGTAATAGTTAACAGTCCACTTTTTCCCAGTGATATGAACCAAACAAACAGTAAAGAAATTACTCTGCAGATCATAAAGGACCGAACAAGTGTTTTTGTACCAGAGTCTGAAATAAAAGAAGCCAGGTTACTAGGATCCCATGGTAGAAAAAGTGTTATGCTTAGATTCCACTCACATGACAGGAAAAAAGACTTAATAATTGCATCTATTAAAGAGTAAAGAAAGAGGTATACATAAACGAGTGTCTTACCAAAAAACGTCAGAACCTCCTGTATAGAGTCAGAAAACTTAAGCGGGAGAATAATGACACAATACACCAATGCTTCACACGGGATGGGAAAATTCTAGTTAGGAAAACAAATGTAGGTCAACTGTACACCATCACGAACAAGAATGATCTATCACCATTTCCCAGGGATACTAATCTTACAGAGAATAACTAAATGTCCAACCTAAAAGCCTACGTAATGTAGTGCATGTTTTGCTCCATTATTGTTCAAATCTCGTAGTACAATCTCTTAGTAATTAAATAATCAACTACCTCATTTTGTGATTTCACTAGTAAGCATAAGTCACCTTATCTAATTTTCTTATTTACTATTGTTTGCTTAAATATTAGCTGAATCGATACTTTCTCTGTCCATATTATTACCTATTTTTTTAAATACTATCAATTGATATTACTTACTAAAATTAATAATTACCATTTTTACTATCAATACAATTTACTCTTAACATTTTTGACATTTAATAACCAATACTTGTCTAATTACCTTAATCAGTTTTAATGCCACATTTACTATCTTAGAGTACTCTTAATTACCTTGTACTGCCAAATAACCTCAAGTATAACTACCACTGCAATTTTGAAAGTATTTCTTTCAAAATTACTTTTTCACTTATTTTGTAATCATTATTACTTACTAAAATTTTATTAAACACCATATTTACTACCAGTCAATTTTACTTTTGTACATTAATCATTATTTTATACTTCCCATAACATTTTGTTTCCAAATTTCCAAGTTTGTATATTCAACTCCAACCTTTATATTATCCTTTGTACCTGTGTACCTGTCTACCTATGTACCTGTCTACCATCTTACTATCATATTATAACCAAGTCATTGCCATTGTTATTTTTTACTTATTATTCTTTTGGAACTTTAATTTGTGAATTTTATTTTGTCAATTTAAATCTAGTTATACTCTTGATCTTGTCAACAACCTATACCAGACCCTAGTGCAATTGCAAGTACCATTTCAATTTGTATTTTTATATTATAAGTTTATATTATAAGTCCTATTCTAAGATTGTTTTCATATCTTGGTGACTATATTGTGTGTGCAATTAGTGTATATTTCAATTATATTATTGTTCAAGGCCCTTAACTATCTTTTGCTAACTAGTACCAACTACCTCATATATTTTTTTTTCTACTTTTTTTTATTATTTTGCTACCTTAACTTGCATATTTCATCTTGTCAATTTAAATCTAGTTATACTCTAGTTCTTGTAAACAACTTATATAAGACCTTAGTGCAATTACAATTGAGAGTCTTGTGCCTTTTTTATATCATTAGATTAAACTCTGTTGTACTATAGCTCATTCTAGCTCAATACATAGTCAATACCAAATTCATTATATTAGACCATAGTGTAATTACTATTGAGAGTCTGGTGCTATTTTTAATTTGTATTTTTATATTATTAGATTAAACCTAGTTGTACTATAGCTCATTCTAGCTCACTACATAGACTATACCAAAGTCATTACATTAGACCTTAGTGCAATTACAAGTGAGAGTCTTGTGCTATTTTTAATTTGTATTTTTATATTATTAGTTTATACCTAGTTGTACTTTAGCTCATTCCAGCACAACGCATAGACAACACCAACTCCAGTATGTGTATTAGTGACTATACTCTACATGACCAAAATACTATAGATATATAATTGTCCAAACTTCCCACCACTACAGATATCAGTACTAAAACTCAACCCACAACTCAGGATATAAATAACCATAATTTAAACCTAGAAGATGATTGATCACATTGACCCTGATCTAAACCTCCATAATCTGACACCCAATCAAAACCTATTGGAAAGTAACTGCCTTTATTACACAGCATCACAAGCCAGCACTATCCTAAACAATGCTAAAAGTCTATCAGTACTTAACTACAACATCAGGTCCTTAAGCAAACACTATGATGACCTCCTGGCACTCCTTGAATCACTAAAGACACCCTTCTCCTGCATTATTCTTACTGAGACCTGGCTTAAGCAGGACATAATAGATATCTACCCTCTACCAGGATACACAGCAATCCACAACTGCAGACCATACCAAGTTGGGGGTGGTATTGCAATCTATTACTCTAACCAATTATCTTGTATTAGCACCACTTGCTTTATTGATGAATATGGGGAATACATTTTTGCTAATTTTACTGTAAAAAACCTTAAGACGCCTAAAACAATCGGTGCCATTTACCGGATACCCCACACAAACATCCCAAACTTCAGTGAGAAACTAAAGGCACTAATAACAAACAGACAAATGAATAAGCACCACCTTCTCTTAGCTGGAGACTTCAACATCAACCTTGGCCTACTAGATGATCAGCCTGTAACTGATTTCATCAACAATATGAACAACACACTTCTCATACCAACAATAACTAAACCAACCAGGCTCACTGAAACGAGTGCAACCATAATAGACCACATATGGACCAATATACTAGCCCCCCTTAAATCAGGGATATCACAGATAGCACTACAGACCACTACCCTACCTTCCTCTTGACAAACATTAGTAAACCACCACTTGAATACAACAAAGTTTCATTTAGACTCCATGATGAGGCCTCGATAAGGAAATTCACAGCTGACCTAGAGACTGTTGACTGGCCTACAGAATTCTCCAAGGCCAATGGTATTGACGACTGGACAGACATTTTTCTTAACAAATTACTTAGACTATACAACAAACATTGTCCTATAAAAACAAAACAGATCACAAACAAACGGCTTGGTTGCCCATGGCTAACCAGCACCATTCTGAAATCCATTGATAAGAAACACCAATATGAAAAGCAATATAGACAGGGCTTAATACACAAAGATATTCTTAAACACTATTCATATATAATCTAGTGATACCAGTGAATAGCAGAATACAGTGTTGTAGTAGCAACTAACCAGTATTATAATGGTACTTAGTGGAGTGGAGTGACTTTCATTAGTTTCTTTTTCTTGAAATACCAGACGTTACTGTGAATTTCATATAACCTGTAGTTACCAGCGGTTGCAATATACACAACGAGAAGCAATTATTACTACAGAAAAAGCGCCCTTCCTCCAAATTTGCACCAGTCAACTATAGTGATAATATAGCATTTATTGTGGTGGAGCGGAAAAAAAAAAAAAAAAAAAAAAAAAAAAAAAAAAAAAAAATAGAGAAGCTAGATACAGCGATTGATAAACAAAGGTGGAGGCTCGACCGTTCGTCATTGTAGGAGTGCCAGCAGTCACCGGCTCTTCAACACGCAAGTTATACTTTTGTATCAATCAAATCACATATTACTCGGGTAGATAATTTCCAGTAGATCCTTCATGTGTTAGCTCAATTCACCGACCAGTATGGTTTAAATAAGTGACCCACTGATCAGATCAGATAGACTGGTCCGAACCCTTGACTGGTCCGAACCCTTGACTGGTCCGAACCCTTGACTGGTCCGAACCCTTGACTGGTCCGAACCATGGACTGGTTTTCAAACGGTTTCGTTGTGCACCACCTAGCAGGTTATTAATAGAATATTCAAGAGGTTTGCTAGTAGAATTGCAGTAAATCAACCATTCAAATCATTATGAAGCTGTGTGTAGTCTGTGGTCAGTCAAACAAACGGGCTTCCACATGCATAAATTGTCATTTCTGTGGAAATTGGTGTCAAGCCCCTTGTGCAGATATCCAAGAACTAGCTACAAGCAGTATTAAAACAGGGAGTGTTTTGGGTATGCCCAAATGAGATAAATCTGTGGACTAAAATCACAAGGGTATTAAAAGAGGTCAACATCAAAGCTGCTTTCACAGAAAACCTGGAAGCTTTCTACAACAGATGGGAACATAAAAAGTCCGGGCTGAATGGTACTGCCCTTGATACTGGCCATGTAGTCAGAAACTGTAAGGCTGGAGATGATGTCCTGGTAGTCAGTAAATGGGGGGCTGATAGTGCTGTCCTGGGAGACAGTAATGGGGAAGCTGGAGGTGCTGTCCTGGGAGACAGTAATGGTGAAGCTGGAGGTGCTGTCCTGGGAGGGCAGTAAAAAGGTGAAGGGAGATGCTTCCCCCGGGGGAAGTAATTGGGGAAACTGGGGATGCGTCCTGGGAACAGTAATGGTTTAACGGAGATTTTGGGCCAGGTAGTCCCGGGGAATTTTCCAGGGAAAGGGAAAACCTTTTGAATGGGCCTAAGGGGACAGGAGCCATAGTAGAGAAACAAGGGAGTCCCAAAAATAAAAAAACCAAAATTGCAAACTAAAATACCGCGGAAATAGAAAAAAAGAGGACTCCCCTTGCAAAAAGTTTAGGATATATTACCAAAAACAAAAAGGGGGGAGTCCCTTTTTGGTGCTAGGGGATAGAATAAACAGGGAAACCTGCAAACCAAAAGGAATACAGTACAGAAACCAAGGGAAAAAAGGGGGAAAACCCAAACCTGTTGGGCATACTATGCACTCGGTATCTCTGGGGAAAGGGAAAACTGGAAAAAAAAAAAGATGGGGCGTTTTCAAATAAGCCACCCTAGGAAATGCCATGCCCATTTTTGACAAACAGGAAAATGCAAAAAAATTTCCCCTTCCCGTAACTTTTCCCCCCTGAACTGTTACCTCTTCAGTAAAGGAAAAAACTGTGCTATTTAAATTTTAAATTCCAGGCATACCCTTAAAGGGGACAAAAAAATACCCCCCCAAAAAAAACCCGGCCATGGGAAAACCTGGGTAGCCACAGCACTCAAGAGGGAGAGGTTTTTTTTTGTGCCAGGAAGGGAAAAAAATGGCAAAGGGAAAAGGCAAAAAATCCCTTAACACCAAATCCCGTTCATTTGGAGGGAACCCCATCGGGTGGCCTCCCCTCCCCAAAACCCAAAATACAGATACTAATGCCGGAAAAAAAACCCCCCCCCCCGTTTCCCAAAAAAACCACCAGTCCGATAACTTTTTCTTTGCAAATATACAGGGTCCTTTTAAAACCAGCAACAAAAAACAAAAAAAACCTTTCATTCCTGGCTTTCTTTCCGAGGCAAAGGGGAAAGTTCGCGGCTTTCCCCTGAACCCACATTTAAAAGGGTCACTTGGGCAACGAAATATGGGTTTCCCCGGTTACAAACCGTACAGTGTACAGAGTGAACAGGGAAAAGGGGGGGGTTTGGGCCCTTTACATTGCAGAGTCACTTTTTTTGCACAGAACTGCTAAAATTTCCCCCCAAAAAAGATGTTTGGTGGAATTTTTTGCGTAAAGGTCGGGGGAACCCCAAAAACCCAGTTTTTTGTTTAGTCTAAAAAGGCCTCCCCGGGTGCAAAAAATCCCCGCAATTTCCGGAACCTGTTAAAAATTGACCACGTTGGAAAAACCCTTTCCCCTCCGCAAACCCCAAAATCTTGTCCTGGGGGATTTCAACTTAAGGGACCTTTTAAAAAGGAGGAAAAATAGAAAAAATATTGTTTTCAGAAAAAACACCAAAGGAAAGGGAGCTCTGATGAAAAATCACACTCAAAACCCAGCTTTTTTAAAACCCCCCACAAAATTCAATTTAAACCAGCAAATTTAGAGCCCTACCAGCTGGAGAAAACCTAACCCATCTTCAAATAAAAAAGATGATCCTTTAAAGAAAAAACACCATATCAAAAACAATAACCCGATCACAAATAATTGAGGTCCGTCATGTTGCGGGGACCCCAACCAATAATAATACTTTAAATTCAAATTCAAACCAAAAACAAAAAAAAATTAACCAAAACCAAGCCAAGAAAAAACTGGGAAAAACCAAAAAGCCCAACATCCTGGAAAGTTTAAACCCGGTAATCTTTTGAAAGGAAAATTTTAAAAAAAGGGAGGGGGGTTTAAAAACAGAAAAAGACAGGGCCCCTTTTAAGGCAAAAAAAAAAGAGGGTAAAATCAATATATCAAATCTAGGGGGGAACCGGGTCAGAAATCAACATCGAACTTAACTAAAAATTTTAGGATCAGGAATCGGGGAAAAACAAAAAGCCTAAATGAATCGAAAAAAAACCCCAAAGTATTTTTTCTCCTAGCCAAATAAAAAACGAGAACAAGTCCATTTTGGGCCCCCAAACTTAAACAAGATGGGCCCTACACAGATACAACAAGGAATGAGTGACTACTCAAGCCCAAATATACTCGTTTTAGCAAGCCCCTAACCAGACTGAGAGTCGAAGATCAAAAAGTTTTTTTTTTGAGAGGCCACAAAAAATTTATTAACAAAGCCATCCGATGTTATCCTGATGCCAAATGACTTCGAACAGGCGTAAAGACATGCCCATGCACTCGCCCCGGCCCGACTCTGGAACTCTGTGTTTTATCAAGAACTGCAAGAAGCCCCCACACGAGCCTTTTATCCTAGGAGAGGGAGCTGGGGCACGGGGTGTCCCCCAATTACTAAAAAACAAAAGGCATAGCCCCCCTCCAAAAGGGGGAGTAAAACAACAGCAAAGAACACAGCCAAAAGCACTAACATCCCAAACAAATAATCTGGGGTAAGGGGGGGTCCTAAGAAAGCAGATCACCAACGCATCTAGAAACCCATCATATACACAACCCAGGGCAACATGGGTTTAGAACAGGTCATCCTGTCTGTCTCAACTATTGGACCACCTACGACAAGGCCTAAATGCACTAAAGACAAAAAGAAATGCAGATGTAAATATACAGTACTTTGCAAAAGCCTTCGACAAGTGTGACAATGCGTAAATACGCACAAAATGCGTGCTTAAAGGAATAACAGGAAAAGACGTTTCGATGGATCTATATTTTCCTCACTAACAGAACACAGAGAGTAGTCGTCAACAGAGTAAAGTCCGAGCAGCTACGGTTGAAAAGCTCTGTCCACAAGGCACAGTAACTCGCTCCCTCTTGTTCCTCATCCTATAATCCGACATAGACAAGATGTCAAGCCACAGCACCGAGTCTTCCTTTGCAGATGACACCCGAATCTTGCATGACAGTGTCTTCCATGCAGACACAGACACTTCAAAGCTCCAGCAGACATCAAAACCAAAATCTTTTCAGTATGTGCTGCAGAAAACAATAGTAAAAATGAATTCACGATGAGAAATTTTCAATTACTCAATATGGTAAACATGAGGAAATTAAATCTTCATCAAGTACAAAACAATTCTGGCCACAAAAATAGATCGAAACACCAACGTTCAAAAGACCTGGAGTGATCATGTCGAGATCGTCACCTCAAGACATAAACATTGTAGTCATTCGCATCTGCTATAAAAATGACAGGAGGATAATGAGAGAACCTTCAAAACTAGGGATGCCAAGCCATGATGACACTCTTCAGTCACTTGTTCTATCTAGCTGGAATAATGCCTGCACACTAACTAGCACCTTTCAAGGCAGGTAAATTTGCCGCACTAGATAAATGTACAGAGAACTTTCCACGCGCGCATAACGAGATAAAACACCTTCAATTTATTTGGAGCGCTTGAGGTTTCCTAAACCTGTATTCCCTGAACGCAGGAGGGTAAGAAACATATTATATACACCTGGAAAATCCTAGAGGGACTATTCAACCGAACTTGCACAGACTGAAAATCACCCACTAACGAAAAGCAAAAGAACCTTGGCTAGAACGATGCACCATCCCCCCCAATGAAAAGCAGGGTGTCACTACACATATAAGAGACAATACAATAAGTGTCAGGGGCCCCGAACTGTTCAACTGCCTTCCCAGCACACATAAGGGGGATACCAACGAACCCCTGGCAGTCTTCAAGCTGCACTGAACACGCCCCTAAATGTCAGTTCCGGATCGAGCCGGGGCTGAAGGCTCCGTATGTTGGTTTGCGTGCAGCCAGTGCAGCAACAGCCTGGTTGATCAGGCCTCTGATCCACCACCAGGAGGCCTGGTCCTCAAGACCGGGCCGCGTGCGTGACCCCCGAACTCTCCTCCAGGGTAAACTCCAGGTAATCAGTCCTCACCAAAGTAATAAAGAAAGCCAAACAACTATCTGACCCCCAGTAAGATTCCTGACACAAGAGGAGATATAAAAAAAGACCTGGAAACACTCTCTCCATTCTAGGGACCCAAAAACTGAAAACAACAAGAATAATGCCCTAACTGAACTAATGAAACACCACTGGCATCCTCACTGACACAGCTAACAAGATAAACGACTTCTTCTCAACCATAGTTCTAATCTCGCCAATAAAATCTCATGCACCAATGCTCAATGGCCGGGACTACCTAATGGGAATTCCCAATTCCTTCATCTTGCTCCCAACTGAGCCTTTGAAGCCACCGAAGATTATAAAGTCAATTAAAAATAACTCGGAATCTGTCTCATGTCCCACCATTATTGTACACGAGAGCAGGCCCCATGTCCCC
Organism: Cherax quadricarinatus; assembly: GCF_026875155.1. NCBI lineage: Eukaryota > Metazoa > Arthropoda > Malacostraca > Decapoda > Parastacidae > Cherax > Cherax quadricarinatus. Next base: position 32,020,241 of record NC_069404.1, read on the forward strand.
CTCACATGCCTCTCATTAACTTTTTAACGTCCACTAGAAACTAGCACATCCCACGAAACTACTCAAGACGCAAAGGTTACACCAAAAAATAAAGGTGGTGTGACACAATAGATTTTAAACACTATAGGCCAATATCAAACTTACCATTTGCTATCCAAAATCTTTGAGAAACTCGTGCACAGAAGTAATATTCATTATAACGGCACAAAACATACTCAACCCCCTGCCAATTTGAATTCAGGAAAAATAAAAGCACTAACTATGCAATCATAAAAATAGCTAGGATCTGCTTTACCACAGCATTGGAAAATAAGGAAATCCACAAGGAATTTTTATTGACAAAGAAAAGCTTTTGACACAGAGACCCAACGGCATCCACTCACAAACTTGACCATTATGGAATAAGAGCCATGCGCTGCATATTTCAATCTTACCTTACTAATAGGTATCAGTATGTCACCATTTAAAGACACAGCATCAACAACACAGCCACTTGATACTGGAGTTCTGCAGGGAAGTGTCCTTGGTCCCCTGCTCTTCCTCATATACAGTGGACCCCCGCTTAACGATCACCTCCAAATGCGACCAATTATGTAAGTGTATTTATGTAAGTGCGTTTGTACGTGTATGTTTGGGGGTCTGAAATGGACTAATCTACTTCACAATATTCCTTATGGGAAAAAATTCGGTCAGTACTGGCACCTGAACATACTACTGGAATGAAAAAAGTTCGTTAACCGGGGGTCCACTGTACATCAATGATCTTCCAAACGTATCTCAACACCTGAACCCCATTCTCTTTGCTGACGACACGACTTATGTCATCTCTCACCCTAATCTTGCCACCCTCAACACCATTGTTAATGAGGAGCTGATCAAAATATCGACTTGGATGACAGCCAATAAACTTACGCTTAACACTGACAAAACCTACTACATTATGTTTGGTAGCAGAGCAGGAGATGCGCAAATTAACATTAAGATCGACAACACTCTAATTGCCAGGCATAATGAGGGCAAATTCCTAGGCCTATACCTCGACAACAACCTGAACTTCAGCACCCATATCCAACACATAACCAAAAAAGTATCCAAAACGGTTGGGATCCTCTCCAAGATACGATACTACGTGCCGAAAACTGCCCTTCTCACACTATACCATTCACTTATATATCCATACCTCACCTATGCGACAGAACCCACAGGCACAATACCAGACACAAACATCTCTATGACATTCCCCGTGTCCGACTAAACCTTTACAAAAATTCAATGTATGTCAAAGGCCCTAAAATCTGGAACACCCTACCTGAAAATTCTAAAACTGCAGACACATTCATCATCTTCAAAACTACCATCAGAAAACATCTTATCTCCCTGATACACCCTGTCAACTAATTACACGAATACCACCTGGTGGTTAACACTTACACTCACTCACCCATTCGACCATAAACAGAAATATCAATCTCAATCTCAAAATAATGAATCTTAACTAGTCATAAGTTGGCCTGTGATACTCCAATACTGAAACTATGTATAGTGCCAAAACAAAAGCATTCACATTGCTAAACTCACGAACTAGTATTTAGTCACTTAGCCATAATACCAACTTACCTCATAATTTTGTAATATTTTAAACTTAAGATTTAATTTAAGTCTGCCCGAAATGCCTAGCCATGCTAGGTGTTCTAGTGGTACACTCTGTAATTATTATTTTACTACATGTAAACAATACAAAAACCAAATTCTGTAAACTCAGCATTGTAATCCTTATAGAGAAGAAACTTTGAAGTCTCACTCATCATTAAATCATTAAAAAAACAAATCAGGTGATCTAGATAACTTGCCACCATTCATATATAAAAAAGCTGCACCAGAACTGTCACTCATTATTGCAACAATGTTTAACAAATCTATAGCTTCCTCAACCTTCCCATCCATGCTCAAGACAGCAAGGGTCACCCTGATCCACAAAGGTGGAGATCCAACTGATTTGAACAATTACAGACCCATATCAAACTTGCCCTTACTATCCAAGATATTTGAAAAAATAATACACAAGCGACTTTACTCCTACCTTACATCCAACAATATACTTAACCCATGCCAGTTTGGATTTAGACCAAAAAAATGCACGAATGATGCTATTATACTCATTTGTATTTTATAGTTATCTGTTTACAATAATGTCTTATCACTGATTTCATCATTGCTTAGTTAATCTTAAGTTAATTTTAAGCTAGCCCATAATGCTATGCATATAAGTGGCTTTGGCATGCTGCTCTTACCTGTATTTTTTGTACCTCTGTTTGTATGCTAAAATTTCTAAATAAATAAATAAATAAATACAAATGCTTGACCTAATATACACAGCTCTCGATAAGAATGAATATCCCCTGGGGCTCTTTATCGACCTAAGAAAAGTGTTTGACACAGTTGACCACAATCTCTTGCACCTTAAACTGAATCACTATGGCATTAGAGGACATTCTCTTTTTTTTTTTTTTTTATCACACCGGCCGATTCCCACCAAGGCAGGGTGGCCCGAAAAAGAAAAACTTTCACCATCATTCACTCCATCACTGTCTTGCCAGAAGGGTGCTTTACACTACAGTTTTTAAACTGCAACATTAACACCCCTCCTTCAGAGTGCAGGCACTGTACTTCCCATCTCCAGGACTCAAGTCCGGCCTGCCGGTTTCCCTGAATCCCTTCATAATGTTACTTTGCTCACACTCCAACAGCACGTAAAGTATTAAAAACCATTTGCTCCATTCATCCTATCAAACACGCTCACGCTTTGCCTGCTGGAAGTCCAAGCCCCTCGCACACAAACCTCCTTTACCCCCTCCCTCCAACCCTTCCTAGGCCGCCCCCTACCCCGCCTTCCTTCCACTACAGACTGATACACTCTTGAAGTCATTCTGTTTCGTTTCCCATTCTTCTACTTGTCCGAACCACTCAACAACCCTTCCTCAGCCCCTGGACACATTTTGGTAATCCCCACCTCCTCCTAACTTCCAAACTACGAATTCTCTGAAATTATATTCACAACCACACATTGCCCTCGGACATGACATCTCCTGCCCCCAAGCCTTCTCCTCGCTGCAACATTCATCACCCACGCTTCACACCCATATAAGAGCGTTGGTAAAACTATACTCTCATACTTTCCCCTCTTTGCCTCCAAGGACAAAGTTCTTTGTCTCCACAGACTCCTAAGTGCCCCCACTCACTTTTTTTCCCCCTCATCAATTCTATGATTCACCTCATCTTTCATAGACCCATCGCTGACCGTCCACTCCCAAATATCTGAATACGTTCACCTCCTCCATACTCTTCCCTCCATTGATATTCAATCTTTCATCACCTAATCTTTTTGTTATCCTCATAACCTTACTTTTTCCTGTATTCACCTTTAATTTTCTTTTTTTGCACACCCTACCAAATTCATCCACCAATCTCTGCAACTTCTCTTCAGAATCCCCCAAAGAGCACAGTGTCATCAGCAAAGAGCAGCTGTGACAACTCCCACTTTGTGTGTGATTCTTTATTTTTTTAACCCCACGCCTCTTGCCAAGACCCTCGATTTACTTCTTTACAACCCATCTATAAATATATTTAAACAACCACGGTGACATCACACATCCTTGTCTAAGGCCTACTTTTAACTGGGAAAAAATTTCCCTCTTTCCTAACATACTCTAACTTGAGCCTCACTATCCCCGTAAAAACTCTTCACTGCTTTCAGTAACCTACCTCCTACACCATACACTTGCAACATCTGCCACATTGCCCCCTATCCACCCCGTCATACGCCTTTTCCAAATCCAAAATGCCACAAAGACCTCTTTAGCCTTATCTAAATACTGTTCATTATATGTTTCACTGTAAACACCTGGTCCACACACCCCCTACCTTTCCTAAAGCCTCCTTGTTCATCTGCTATTTCCCATTCTCCGTCTTACTTAATTCTTTCAATTATTTAACCCCTACCCTACACTTTACCAGGTACACTCAACAGACTTATCCCCTATAATTTTTGCACTCTCTTTTATCCCTTTGCCTTTATACAAAGGAACTATGCATGCTCTCTGCCCAAACCCTAGGTACCTTACCCTTTTTCCATACATTTATTAAATAATTGCACCAACCACTCCAAAACTATATCCCCACCTGCTTTTAACATTTCTATCTTCATCCCATCAATCCGGCTGCCTTACCCCCTTTCATTTTACCCACTGCCTCACGAAAATTCCCCCCCACTCACAACTGGCTCTTCCTAAATCCTACAAGATGTTATTCCTTCCTTGCCCTATACACGAAATCCAGCTTCCCTATCTTCATCAACATTTTTAAAAATTCCCCAAAATATTCCTTCCATCTTCCCAATACCTTAACTCTCCATTTTAAAAACTCTCCTTCCTATTTTTTAACTGACAAATCCATTTGTTCTCTAGGCTTTCTTAACTTGTTAATCTCACTCCAAAACTTTTCTTATTTTCAACAAAATTTGTTGATAACATCTCACCCACTCTCTCATTTGCTCTCTTTTTACATTGCTTCACCACTCTCTTACTTCTCTCTTTTTCTCCATATACTCTTCCCTCCTTGCATCACTTTACTTTGTAAAAACTTCTCATATGCTAACTTTTTCTCCCTTACTATTTCCTTTTACATCATCATTCCACCAATTGCTCCTCTTCCCTCCTGCACCCACTTTCCTGTAACCACAAACTTCTGCTGAACACTCTAACTACATTTTTAAACCTCCCCCATACCTCTTCGACCCCATTGCCTATGCTTTTCATTAGCCCATCTATCCCCCAATAGCTGTTTATATCTTACCCTAACTGCCTCCTTTTTTAGTTTATAACCTTCACCTCTCTCTTCCCTGATGCTTCTATTCTCCTTGTATCCCATTACCTTTTACTCTCAGTGTAGCTACAACTAGAAAGTGATCTGATAATCTGTGGCCCCTCTATAAACATGTACATCCTGAAGTCTACTAAAACAGTCTTTTATCTCCCAATACATAATCCAACAAACTACTGTCATTTCGCCCTACATCATATCGTGTATACTTATTATCCTCTTTTTCTTAAAAATATGTATTACCTATAAAATAAACCCCTTTCTATACAAAAATTCAATCAAAGGGCTCCCATTTTCATTTACACCCGGCACCCCAAACTTACCTACCACACCCCCTCTAAAAGTTTCTCCCACTTTAGCATTCAAGTCCCCTACCACAATTACTCTCTCACTTGGTTCAAAGGCTCCCATACATTCACTTAACATCTCCCAAAATCTCTCTCTCTCCTCTGCATTCCTCTCTTCTCCCGGTGCATACACGCTTATTATGACCCACTTCTCGCATCCCAAACCTTTTCTTTAATCACATAATCTTGAATTTACACATTCATATTCTCTTTTCTCTTCCATAACTGATCATTTTAAAATTACTGCTACCCCCTTTCCCTTTTCTCTAACTCTCTCAGATACTCCAGATTTAATCCCCTTTATTTCCCCCCACTGAAACTCTCCTTCCCCTTTAGCTTTGTTTCGCTTAGGGGCCCGGGGCATCCAACTTCTTTTCATTCATAACATCGCAATCATCTGTTTCTTGTCATCCGCACTACATCCACGCACATTTAAAAAGGCAACCCAGTTTTAAAAAGTTTTCTTCTTCTTTTTTTTTTAGTAATTGTTTACAGGAGAAGGGGTTAAGCCCATTGCCCCCGGCTTTTTAGTGCCTCATACGCCCACGCAGGGGTTTTAGGGGAGGAAAGTTTTTTTTTCCACCCCCCCATGGCAATAGAAGAAAAAAAAAAAACAAAAAGTATTTAAAAAAAAAAGGGGGAAAAACCCTGGATGTATGTTTATATATTTATGCTTTGTGCGTGTTGTGAAGTGTGCCCCAAAGTGTAAGTAGGATTTGCAAGTTTCCCCTGTTTTTTTTAGCGTTTTTATGAGAAAAAAAAGAAACCAGAAATTTCCTACCATCATGCAAAACGTTACAGGTTTTTGTTTCACATTTCATCTGCAGGACGGTAGATTTCCCCTGGGGGGTTTCTGCCTACCAACCTACTTTTTATATTAATATTACCCACACTGGCCGTTCCCCCCAAAGGGCCCAGGGGGGCCCCGAAAAAAAAAAAACTTTCCCCATCTTTCACTCCTTCATTTTCTTGCCAAAAAGGGTGCTTTACACTACATTTTTTAAAACGGGCCAACTTTTAACACCCCTCCTTCAGAGTGCAGGGGCACTTTACTTCCCTTCCCCAAGGACTCAACCCCGGCCCTGCCGGTTTCCCTGAACCCTTCTTAAATGTTACTTTCCCTTACACCCCAAAACAGCATGTAAAGTATTAAAAAACCTTTTGTCTCCTTTCCCACCCTATCAAAAAAGCTCACCCCATGTGCGGAAAAGGTCCAAGCCCTTGCACACAAAACCCCCTTTTAAACCCCCTCCCGGGGAACCCTTTTCTAGGCTAAACCCCTACCCCCCCTTTCCCTTTCCCACTACAACTGTTACACTCTTGAAGTCACTCGGGTTTCGCTCCTTTCTCTCTACATGTCCGTCCCACCTCAACTCCCTTCCTCACCCCTTCTGGAAACAGTTTTGGTAATCCCCCCACCTCCTCCTAATTTCCCAAAAACTACAAATTTTCCCCGCTTTATATTCACCCCAAAATTTGGCCCTCAGCCTGACATCTCCATCCCTCACCCTTTTCTCCCGCTGAAAACTTTCATAAACCCCCTGCTTCACCCCCAATAAAAACGTTGGAAAAAACTATGTCTCATACATTCCCCTTTTTTGCCCAAGGGCCCAAAAGTTTTTTTTCTCCACAGACTCCTAAGTGCACCACTCCCCCTTTTCCCCTCATAAATTTTTAGGGAATTCACCTCATTTTTCTTAGGACCCATCTGCTGACACTTTCCACTCCCCAAATATTGAATACTTTTCACCTCCTCCTTTAACTCTTCCCCCCAAATTGATACCCCAACCCCCTTTCTTCACCTAATCTTTTTGTTACCCTCATAACCTTTCTCTTTCCAGTATTCATTTTTAAAATTTTCTTCTTTTCCCACACCCTCCCAAATTTCATCCCCCAAATCCCCTCCCAACTTCTCTTAGAATCCCCCCAAAAAGCACATTTGTCATAGAAAAGGCAACTGGGGACAACTCCCATTTATGTGTGTTTCTTTATCTTTTAACCCCAAACCCCTCTTGCCAAGACCCTCGCATTTACTTCTCTTAAAACCCCCATTATAAATAGGGAAAAACAACCACGGTGAATCCACACCCTTTTTAAAGGGCCTACTTTTACTGGGAAATAATTTCCCTTTTTCCTACATATTTAAAATTGGGCCTCACTATCCTCAAAAAAACTCTTAAATGTTTTTCAGAAACCTCCCTCGTAAACCATACACCTGCAAATCTCCCAAACTTTGCCCCTCCTTTTCCACCCTTTTCATTCTCTTGATCCCTTTAAAAACCCTATTTTTAACGGACAGACACCGTATGTACAGCAAATGGAGTAAACTCTCCCTATTAAACCCTGTAGCTGTAGGAGTCCCCCCAAGGGTTTGGGGTCCTGGGCCCCACTCCTCTTTCTCATCTACATCAATGATCTCCCAATGCCCCCCCAAACCCCTTATCCCCATTTCCTTTTTTGCAAAATGACACTACATATGTCTACCCCCTTTAGCCCCAGTTTGTGCTTGAAAACCTTTTAAACAATGAACTGCTAAAAAAATATTTTGTTGGATGATGCCCAAACAAACTCACACTCAACATAGAAAAAAAAATTCCTTCATGCTGTTTGGCAAAAGAGCCTCAAATATAAATTTAAACTTTACTTTTGGGAAAATTTTAAAACACATATGTAGTTTTTAATGTGACCCTTTTTTTGACAATGTTTTGCCCACACAGGGGGTTTTTTTCAAGTAACAAAAGTTCTGTTTGTGATTTTGACTTGTGTCGTATTTTTTTTATTTTTTTATTTTCAAAAATTACTTTTAAAGGGTTTTCCCCTTTAAAGACAACGGAGGGAAAATTTTCTAGGTCTTCTCCTTGACCTGAAAATTCTTAAATTTCGGGCCCCAACCCATCCACCATCCCAAAGGGAAAAATTTCCAAATCAGTAGGAACCCTTTTCCCAAGATACGCTATTTATGTGCCACAAACGATTCTCCTTCCCCTGTACCACTCTCAAATATATCCTTACCTACCTATGGAAATCTGTGCCGGGGGGCTCAGCCACGCCAGCCAACAAAAAGGTGCTGTGGGGGTAAAAAAACCACTCCCTTTGCGCTAGAAAAACCCACCCCCCCACTTTTCAAAAAGACTAACTTGCTAAATATATAAGACTTTACACTCTTATTATTGTGCTTACTACTTATACAAAAACTTTTTACCCCCTGTAAACCCCCCCCCAAAAAACTACTCCTCGACATTTTCAACGGGAATTTGCACATTTAACAATACAAGGCATAAGGCCCTTTTCAACATCCTCGAGAAAAGGACTTTTCACTTTTGCAAAAAGGGTTTATGCACAAAAAAGGCCCCAAAGATCGGGAAACTCGCTCCCAGAAAAGGTAAAGGATACAAAACAGTTAAAAATTTTAGGACTCTGCAAAAAAAATCATCTTATCTCACAATTTTAAACAAATAAATCAAACACTACTGACTATTTTTTTATCATGTGACCTCCTGGTTTTTTAATACTCCCCTTTCCAAAAAATATTCCCACCCGCACCTTCCTTGAAAATTAGTTTTTGACTAATTTAAATAAGATTTTTTTAAGTCAAATAAGATTTTTAACCCTTTGCCTCGGTGGGAAAAGGCCCAAATTGTTAAAAAAAAAAAAAATTTTTTAAAACAGCAAACCCATTTTTTATTTTTAGTTTTAAGTAATAATTATTTTGTACAGTGGAACCTCAAAAATCGAATGTTTTCCCAACAAAACCCAAATTTAGGGAAGTGTTTTTTTTTTAAGTGCTTTTATAATTTGTTTTTTTGAGGGTCAAAAATGGACTATCTAATTTAATTTTTCCCTGGAGGGAAAAAATTCATTCGGGAAAAGGGCCCACCCCCGAACACCCTTCTGGACCGAAGAAATTTTAATATTTGGGGTTTTCCACTGTACTATTAGCTTTTCTAGTTTTAATTTTTTTCTATGAAATTAGGTTTAGTTTGTTTGAAATGCTGGCATGTTAGTGGTATCTTTGTCCCCTTTTTGAAAAAAAAATTGAAATTACACTTAGTAACCTTTACAAAGAAAAAATTTTATTATTATTATTATCGGGGAATGATCATGACAAAAACTCCTCCAGTGTAAAATCCCAGGCTGGTTTGGGGGGGAAAGGGTACCCTGGCTGGTGAAACAAAAAGAAAGCGGGAAAACCACTGAAACCCGGACCGTTGGCCCTTTAAAAGGGCAGGCCCTTTCAAAAAAAATACTACTGGGCAGAATATTTGCCCCAACCTAATTTTAAATTTTGTTCCCCAAAGCAATAAGTTTTTTTTTCTAAAAAAATTTTTCGACCCTGAAAAACCAATTTTAGGAGAGGGCCTCTCGCCCCTCGAGGGGCCTCCCCATTTCCCGATTTCAGCTACCCAATTTAAAGTGGTCAGAAAGTGGCAATTTTGCCAATTTCACAAAAAAATTTTAAAAAAGATCCCAAATTTCCCAAAAATGGGGCCCCGGGTTTAAAAAAAGGGACACACTTTTTCGGGGCACTTTAAAAAAACATTTCCTTTGTTCAATAGAAAAATTTCCCCAGGGCCCCTCTTATATTTCTTTTGTTTTTTCCACTTTGAATTTTTTTTCTCAAAAAAAAAAATAAAAATTTTACTGTTTGCAGATATTTTATTAGTGTAGGAAATGGTAAAATAATATCAGCACACTTTTGAAAAAGAATTTTAGATCACCAGTTGATGTGTATTGGACACATGGGGGTTGAAATTTTTTTTACTCTTGAATTTTGGGAAAAAAACGAACATTTTTGAAATTTGAGTCAATTTCAAGGTCCCCCCTTTTTTTTTTTGAAACCAACCCTAAACATCTCAATTTCTGTAACATGGTTTTTCCAAATTTTATAAAATGAGACCCGGGGAAAAAACTAGAAAACAACCCTTTAAAAGCCCTACAAAAAATACACTGCAAAGTCGCTGTTTTAAACCAAAAACCCCGGTCAGTTTTTTTTTCTCCTTTTTGCCTGTCTGTGTGCTGCGGATTTTTTTTTTATTCTGGGGCACACTGACCACATACCCCTTCTTTCATTTGTAGGCCCACCCGCTTTCTCCCCCATAGATTTGGGAAGGGGGCTAGGGAAATTTTGCGTCCCAGTTTCAGCCCAAACCCCGGCATTGCCCAAACCATATTGTATGGGACCCAACCCCGAAAAAAGGTTTAAAGCCCCCATTTGTCATAGTTACCCAAAAAGGGGGGGTAAACTATAGAGAGAGAGAGAAAGAAGCAGTGTCTCAGTAAAAGATACTATGCTATGCTGCAAGGCCGGGGTTTTGCCTTACCCCCCTTTTAAAAAATTTTTTTTAAATTTTACTATTACTATCAATAAAGTTTTTACCTATCTATTCATACCCCGAATAATTTTTAGGTATAACATAAAAAAATGTGAACTTTTTAAAGGTGCCCCAAATTTAAAAAAAACTGACATTTATTGAAGGGTGGAGGGTTGGGAGGGAATAAAAAAAAAATAAGTGCCCGTGCCATTACAGAAAACCCTTTTCTATTTGGGCTGAAGGGAAACTATAGAAGGGTCACCTTTTTAGCCAAGCAAAGACTGGAAAAAAATGCGATTTTTTTTTAAAAAAAAAAAAAATTCCCCAAATGTTTAGCTTTTGCACTTGTTTCTTTAAATATCTCGGAAGTTTAAACTTTTGGTTTATTTAATTGTTTTTACTGTTAAATAAACAGATTGAAAGGAATTTCTCCCCGCAAACTTTAAAAATGAATGTTTTAATTTTGGGGGGTTACACTTTTTTAAGGGGTTTTTGTCGAGGTTTATTCCTCGATTGCGATGAATTTTATTTAGATGGGTTTTTAGGCCCCCAATCTGGCATTAAGGGAGGAGAGGCCCCCGTTTACTAGCCCCCCTTAAAAACAGGGGGTAATCACAGACCCCACTACTGGGGGCCCTTACCCCAACCTTTCCCCTTTTAAAAAACATTATTTAAAACCAATTGGGAAATTCAATAAAAGTCTTCTTAGGCTCCGGGTGAGGCCTCAATAAGTAACCCTTTACAGCAGGGGTAGGTAAGGGTTGACTGGCCCTTTCCCAATTCTTTAAAGCCAAGGGGTATGATGTTGGTGACCTAATTTTTAAAATTTCTTTAGACATATAACAAAAATTGTCCCCATAAAAATGAAAAAAATTTAAGGGGAAAAAATTGGTTTGATTGCCCCTGACAAACTAACCCTATTTAAAAACCATGATTTAAAAAACATCAATAAGAAAAAAACAATTAGACAAAGGGTTTTTAAAACACAAAAATATTATTAAACACTCACAAACAGTTCACCAAACTAATAAGAAAGGGTAAGTAACGTGCTATTCCCCAGATTCACCAAAATAAAAGATTTTAAAAAAAAACCCCCGGGAAAACCCCTCACTAGATTTGGGCACCCAAAAAGTAAAAAATAGGGATATTGTCCTAACTAAAACCCAAGGAAAAACAAACTAACTAACTATGAGTTAACAAAATAAAAAAGTTTTTTTCAACCCTAGGGTCAAATCTTGTCGTAAAATTCGGGACCCAAAGCCCCAGCAAGTGGTTTTTAGAGAGGGAAATTTCCCCAATTTACCCTTTTCTTGCACCCAATTTAGGCCCCCGAAAGTACCACAATTATTTTTAAATCGTTTAAAAATAAAAACAAAAAACCTGACTCAAGTCCCACCCTTATTTTTACAAACAAGGGTTTACTTCTTCTGCCGGGTTATCATTTTTCTTTAAAAAAATCATAGGGAAAAAAAACATTTTCCCCGCACTACTCAAGGGCAGAAATGTTGCACCCCCAAACAAAAGTGGTTGAACCCACAGATGTAACAAATAAAAGCCATATTTAAACTTCAGTTGCAATCCCAAAATTTTTCCCAAGGGAAAATCGTTTTAAAGAGATTACATTCCCCTTTTAACAGTGGTTTAAAAACATCCTCAACCCCCGCTTTTGGGTTCAGGAAAAGCAAGAAAAAACGACCCAATTTTAAAAAAAACCCAGACCCGCTTTAACAGCACTTTAAAAAAAAATGAATATCCATTTGGACTTTTATCGACCCAAGGAAAACTTTTTTATACAGTAGCCCCCAGCACCTACTCCACAAATTTTTTATCATTTTGGTAAAGGGGGCCCCCCACCCACATATTTTAAATCCTACCCCACTAACAGGCATCAATACATCTCTAGTAATTTACAGCCCCATCAAGAAAAACCAAATGGATACTGGAAATACCTTAGGGAAGTGTCCTTGGTTCCCTCTATTCCCCCTTTAAATCAATGGGGTCTTCCCAAGTATCAAAACCTGAAACCCTTTATGTCATCTCCTACCTTAATCTTGCCCCACTCAACACCCTTTTTAACGAAAGAGCTAGAAAAATATTACTTGGGACTGCTAATTTAAAATTGCATTTAAAACTGACAAAACCTTCTAATTATGTCTGGGAAAAGGGGCAGGTTTTTTGCCCCCTTAAATTTTTTTATTGACAAAAAAACTTATTGCTAGAACATTCGGGGCAAATTTCCCGGGGCCCGCACCTTTTACAGCCAACCCCAAAAACAACACCCATTTTCCCAAAACATAAAAAAAAACCCCCCCCCCCCCCTTGGGGTCCTTTTCCAAGAAAATTTTCCCAAACACCCCAACGCCCTACTCCCCAAATATTTTTAAATCAATTTTCCCTACCCACCATGTAAATTTTGCCTTTGGGGGTAAAAGCACCCCCACCAAAGCCAAAATAACCCAAAAAAAAGCTAAAATTTAAAAATTTTTTCAAAGCAATTTCCCAAAGCCGGGCAACCTCCCCCCCCCTGATCCCCAAAAGGGCCTTTAAAATTACTCTCTGTACAAAAAAATTCACCCGCCCCCTACCGTTTCAACCTACATTTTCAGAACCTAAATTTCCTTTAAAGTTTAAAAACCCGAACTAAACCCCTTTCTTGAATAGCAACAGGAATCATAAAACCCCCACCCGGGCACAAAAAAATTTATTCCCTTCCTTGTGGGCAGTTAAGGGGAGGGGGGTTTAAAGCGCCCCCCGCCCCCCCCCGGTTCGAAGAAAAAAAAAAATCCCCCAAAAATTATTTAAGGGGTTAAAACATATAGTTAAACATAGCTTTAAAACTTTGGCAACTTGGTATAAGTCTTATTGTTTTAAGGGTGTTCCTACAAGGAAATTTAGTCATTTATAAAAGGTTTTTGGTGACGCTGCCGGCCCCTAGCATGCCCTTTCCCCACTTGCAGTAAATTTTTTTTTTTTTTTTTTTTAGGTTTTTTTTTGTATTTTTCTTTCTAATATAATAATGCGATTTAGCATCATAACAGGGTGGGTGGAGCTAATATACGGTTGAGAAACTAAACAGGAACCTTTGGAACAATTTTTTACGTCAGGGGAAAAAATTCCCGAGTCTCGTGATATTGGGGGGAATATGCTTCATTATTATGCTAATATTTACACTATGGTTTTATTTATCTATTACAATTGATTAATATGGCATAAGACAATATGTAACTAACATAGAAACATGACAGATACTCTAGAAAGAATAAAAACAGGCCAAAATGTGACGAGTAGTTGCGGTCGACCCAAGGGATAATAATTAACCCTTGCCCATACTCTTCTCTCCTTGCCTTCTGAGGTCCAAATTTTAAGAAGAAATGGGTTTTTGTAAGGCTAATGCACCAGATCACTAGTTTCATAAGGAAGAACTGAAAAAAAAGTTTTTTTTCTTGATTTTTTCACGAGTCATGAAGTATGTGCACATTTTCACTGAATATCTTGGAAGTTAATGACTTATTTCATGAAGCCCATCATTTACTACTGAATTAAATGAAATGATTTTCACAGGAATCATAAAACAATGATTGTTCTACAAGCTGATGAAAAAATATTAGAAATATTCCAAATATTTTGGGATTTGTGTGAGAGTAGAGGGCAGATATTTTGCAAAATGTCAAATAAAGATAAAGATAAGAAATTTACAAGTCATTACTTCATCAAAAAAAATCACATTAGCATTGTTACATCAGCAGCAAGTCCCCAAACAACCTTTCGTAGTGCCATTTAACCCTTTGAGGGTTTTCGTCATACTAGTACGTCTTACGCGTAGGGGTTTTTGACGTACTAGTACGCATAAATTCTAGCGGCCTCAAATCTCGCAGGAAAAGGCTGATAAGCCTAGATGTGAGAGAATGGGTCTGTGTGGTGGGTGTGCGCAGTAGGAAAAAAATCTGGGACCCAGTGGTGCATTGTGGGAATGCCATCGTAGTAACAATTTCCACGTGCCCTGCGGTAAAAAGTTCCTCCCCCTCGGCGAATTGGGACACTTTTGTTCCCCAGTGACAGTTCTAATACAGATGGAAGTGACAGTGAAGATGAGTTTCAAGGTTCTGGTGGGGTTTTTGCCCGAAACTAATGACCAAAATATGGGTAATAGTGAGGAAAACCCAGAAAACCACACCCTTTCCCACCTTTCTGGTGCGGGCCGTCGTTCAGTTGTACCAGAATAAAAGGGGAGGGAAATCCTATTTTCCAAAATCCCAGACTCAGATGTGAGCATTGGTGATGATAATGATAGTGATTATGAACTACAAGCTCTTCAAACTTGTTCCAAGAATGGAGGAGGAGGAGGAGGCAGAGGAGGAGGGGGCAGAGGAGGAGGAGGCAAGAGGAGGAGGAGGCAAGAGGAGGAGGAGGAGAGGAGGAGGAGGAGGAGGAGGAGGAAGAAGAGGAGGAGGAGGAGGAAGAAGAGGAGGAGGAGGAGGAGGAGGAGGAGGAGGAGGAAGAGGAGGAGGAGGAGGAGGAGGAGGAAAGAAGAAGAATTACGTAATGATAACAATAATACATAATAATAATACATAATAATAATAATACAAAATTTAATAATACATAATAATAATAATACATAATAATAATAATACATAATAATAATAGGTAATAATAATAATATGAATAATAATGTTCACCATGACAGTAACAAGATAAGGGAGATAAATCTGATAAGTGCTGACGTTTGATGAGGGTAAATGAGGGTGAGCTGATGCCAAAAGATGAGATGAACATCGCCCTCCCTTTGTTTTTGCTGGTATACTAACATTTCTGTCTTTTCTTTTTGGGCCCTTGTCTGTCAAGCTCCCTGTCTATCCATCTAGCTTCTGTCTCAGAGACCCACAAGATGCGTCATCACTTTTACTCACATCTTCAAGCAGGGGTTATAGCACTTTGTCTGGGTTTCTTGGGTTATCCTAGGTAATTTATACTATGTATACTTGTATTTATGTGTACCTGTGAGACGAGATAGACAGACAGATAGAATGAGGGAGAAAGATAATTAGATAGAATGGAGGAGGGGAAGCAGCATCCGACCCCATTGTTTTTTACAGGCGGGGGGGGGGGAAAGAGTAATGAGCCATATGTCACTTTGACAGCTGCCGACTCCTTGTAATTTTTCACTATGGACGAGGAGGAGGAGGAAGTAGTGGGGAAGAGGAAGAAGAGGAGGAGGAGGAGGAAAAGGAGGAGGAAGAGGAATAAGAGAAGAGGGGAGGAAGAGGAATAGTAGGAGGAAGATTAGGGGGAAGAGGAGGAGAGGAAAAAGAGGAGGAGGAGGAGAGTAGGAGGGAAAAGGAAGAGGAGGAAAGAGGAAGGTAGGAGGAAGAGGAAGAGGAGGAAGAGGAAGAGTTTGGGGGAGAGGAGGAAGAGTAGGGGGAAGAGGGGAAGAGGAAAAAGAGGAGGAGGAGGGTGGAACACTAGTACACTGGTACTGGTCCTAACATTTCTGTCTGTCTATTTGTCTGTCTGTCAAGCTCCTGTCTCGTCTATCCGTCTAGCTCTCTGTCTCAGAGAGCCACAAGACTGTGTCCACTTTTATCAATCTTCAAGCAGAGTATAGCACTTTGTCTGGATTTCTTGGGTTATCCTAGGTTAAATTTATACTACGTATACTTGTATTTATGTGTACCTGTGAGACAGGATAGACAGGACAGATAGAAAAAGAGAGACAGATTGAAAGAGATAGAATGAGGAGAAAGATTTAAAACACATTGTGTATGACACCATGTTTCAGAGTTCCACAAGCTGCAGAACTAAAAGGAATATGTTCAGTGCTGTATATTGGTTATATATTTTATAGAACAATAATAATAAACAATGTTTTGTATTGTTTGTTTTTGTAAAAAAAGTTTTGTAAACAATATATTGTTAATTTTTGTTTGTGTGCTTATTGTGTTGTATACAACGAGTGTATATATGTACATTGCCCCCTTACTTTGGTCTCATAGGCCACATAAGTTATGTGAAAAAATAAAATAGTGAAAAAAAAAAACAAACCCTTTAAATACAAGTAAACTAAGTTTACCGGGTGAGCGGCAGTCGCCGCTGTTGCCATACGCGGCTCATTTTCTGCAAACTTCATGCATCCATATCTCCGTAAGTATTGATGGTAAAAATTTTTTGTTTATCCTATAATGTTTAGAAAAAAAAACTCAATTTTTTCATAAGAAAAAATAATTTTTTTTTTTTTTGAAATTTGGCCGACCATGAGAACGAGTTTCGGAGAGGGCCTGTCGACCCTCAAAGGGTTAAAAAGGACTTCATGCCAAATGTCATTTTCAGTAAATTTTTCTTTTTTAGTTGTTTTTTGGGCTATCTTATCGAAACTTAAACACAATAAAGAGACTAAACACTTCTTAACGTACACCAAAAATGAAAGAAATTGGACGAAAGGAAAAAAAACAGATCCTTTATCCCATACCCCCCTAAATCTCTATAAAAATTCTATGTGCATAAAAGGGCCTAAAATCTGGAACTCCCTGGTTGAAAACTCAAGAACTTCAGACTCAACCACCATTTTCAAAACAATCATTAAAAAACATCTTATCTCCCTAAAACACCCCATCATCAGCTAACTATATGAAAACCACCTATTCTCTTTTTTGTATCATAAATACATCCAAAACAAAACAGACTTATTCTCATTCTCTGTAATTCCCCCTAATTTACACTTACACTCACCCAAATGACTGTAAACATAAAATTCCCAATATAGCTATTGCCTAATAAATCTCAAATTAGTCCTAACTTTGCCTAAGATACTCTCCCAATGTAGGAGTTTTAACCCTTTCACTGTCAAAGCCCCTGATCACAAACACACCCTGTGTCAAAAAATATTCGATAAAAAAAAATTATTTTTTCTTAACAAAATCTTAGAAATATTTTTCCAATTGTTTTAAAGAAAAAAGAAATTTGTGATCAGTACTTACCAAAACTGTTGTCCAGAGGGCTGAGGAAGGGTTGTTGAGGTGGTTCGGACATGTAGAGAGAATGGAGCGAAACAGAATAACTTCAAGAGTGTATCAGTCTGTAGTGGAAGGAAGGCGGGGTAGGGGTCGGCCTAGGAAGGGTTGGAGGGAGGGGGTAAAGGAGGTTTTGTGTGCGAGGGGCTTGGACTTCCAGCAGGCATGCGTGAGCGTGTTTGATAGGAGTGAATGGAGACAAATGGTTTTTAATACTTGACGTGCTGTTGGAGTGTGAGCAAAGTAACATTTATGAAGGGATTCAGGGAAACCGGCAGGCCGGACTTGAGTCCTGGAGATGGGAAGTACAGTGCCTGCACTCTGAAGGAGGGGTGTTAATGTTGCAGTTTAAAAACTGTAGTGTAAAGCACCCTTCTGGCAAGACAGTGATGGAGTGAATGATGGTGAAAGTTTTTCTTTTTCGGGCCACCCTGCCTTGGTGGGAATCGGCCAGTGTGATAATAATAATACTTACTAAGATATAGAGGTGTGAAGTTGACAGAAAGTGAACCGCTTATGGCAACATCGGCGACTGCCGCTCACTCGGTAATATTATTTTTACTTCTATTCTATTTTTTTCTTTTCTTTTCTAATAATGTATTTTACTTTTTCAAGTAACTTTTGTGGTCTGTGAGACCAATATAATGCATAATGTATATAGATCCACTCGTTGCATGCAACACAATAACCACACAAATAGTATTGTTATCGTTATACGCATTGTTTACAAAACATGTTTACACAAACCCAAGCTGCCTTCCCCACCACCCACACTGTCTTCCCCACCACCCATGTTGTCTTACCCACCACCCCAGTTACTTTGTCTCACTTTTCTAGGTTATCCTAGGTAATCTGCACATATGCTGCTATGAATGATAATCTATGTAACTGTATTTGTGCATACCTGAATAAATTTACTTACTTATTCTCCGAGACATGGAACAATATGAGTTTCCTCTTTCGCTGTGGTACAAGTGAACATCAATGAGACGGCCCAGCACCAAAGGCGGAAGGTTGATGGTTGTCTGGGTATTCAGCACAGTTTCTGGTATCCTGGGCATTGCTTTTAGTTACAAACTCCTCAAAACCATGAGATTCATCTTCCCTGACACATCAATCTGTGTCAGAACTATCACATGGGAAGGGAAGAGTCCCAATTCACCAGCGAGTGAGGCTTGGTGACCAAGGCATACTGAATCAGCACTCCCACAATGCACTGTGGCCTCCCCAGTTTTTTTACACTGCGCACACTGACCACGCAGACCCATTCTCTCACAAGTAGGTGGTCTACCAGCTTTTTCCCACTAGATTTGAAGCTGCTAGAATTTTGGCGTAGTATCAAGGGACCGACACTGGCTTCTAAGCCATAATATTATGGGACTGACAGTGAAAGGGTTAAAATAGAGGACATTTTTTTTAAAAGTAATAGGTAGTAGGTAGACAGCAACCATTCGGGGAGGTACTACCATCCTACCAAGCGAGTGTAAAAAGTAAGCCTGTATTTGTTTTACATGATGGCAGAGTTGCTGGTGTATTTTTTTGTCTCATAAACATGAAAGATTTCAAATACATCTTGCTACTTCTAGTTACACTTAGGTCACACTACATGTACACGTTTATGCATACACACTCATCTGAGTTTTTTTTTTTGTCTTAATAGTTCTTCTTCTTATTGCTTTTCCTTTCATATCCATGGGGAAGTGAAATAAGAATCTTTCATCAATAAGAAATGCGTTTTGTAAAAGTCAACTAAAATGTCGGGAACAATGGGCTAGTATAGCCTACTAAAAAGAAAAAGAAGAAAACCGTCAAAGTGAGATGTTTGAATGTGTGTGGATGTTGTGTAAATCATAAGAAAGAGATGATTGTAGATGTTATGAATGAAAAGAAGCTGGATGTCCTGGCTTTAAATGAAACAAAGCTGAAGGGGGTGGGAGAGTTTCAGTGGGGAGAAATAAATGGGATTAGGTCAGGGGTTTCAAATAGAGTTAGAACTAAAGGAGTAGCAATAATGTTGAAGGATAAGTTATGGCAAGAAAAGAAGGAATATATACATATAAATTCAAGGATAATGTAGAGTAATAAGAGGTGGACGTGAAAAGTGGGTTATAGTAAGCGTTCATGCACCTGGAGAAGAGAGAAGTGTAGACGAGAGAGAGAGCGATTTTGGGAAATGTTGAGTGAGTGCATAGTGAGTTTTGAACCTAGTGAGAGAGTACTTGTGGTTGGGGATCTCAATGCTAAAGGGTAAAAATGCTGTGGAAGGAATAGTAGGTAAATTTGGGGTGCCAGGGGTAAATGAAAATGGGGAGCCTTTAACCCTTTCAGGGTTTTGGACATACAGTGGACCCCCGGTTAACGATTTTAATCCGTGCAAGAGGGGTAATTGTTATGCGAAATAATCGCTATGTGAATGAATTTTCCCCATAAGAAATAATGGAAATCAAATTAATCCGTGCAAGACACCCAAAAGTATGAAAAAAAAAATTTTACCACATGAAATATACATTTTCCCACACACAAAGAGAAGGATACATGCACAATAGTAGAGTAGTACATGCACAGTATATATTGTGCATGTACTAGTCTACTAAATGAAGAATAAATGACACTTACCTTTATTGAAGATGCAGCAATGACTGATGAGACACTGTGTCCTGGGGAGTGCCTTTTCCTCCTGAGTACTGTAGGTTTCCCGTTTGGCATTTTCTTCCAGAACAGGCCTTATCACACTGTGTATGCCCCTACGATTCTTAAATCTCTCAAACCAACCTTTGCTGGCTTTAAATTCACCAATATGAGCACTAGTTCCAGGCATTTTTCCCTGTTCACCTGGGTGTTAGTCGACTTGTGTGGGTTGCATCCTGGGAGACAAGATTAAGGACCCCAATGGAAATAAGTTAGACAGTCTTCGATGACACTGACTTTTTTGGGTTATCCTGGGTGGCAAATCCTCTGGGGTTAATTGTTTCTTGGTATTCTCAATAAGCCACACCAACAACGGTGCTACAGCAGCTGACTGTGCAGCAGCAGCAGCAGCTGACAGTGCAGCAGCAGCAGCAGCTGTACCACCAATAGTAGCGATGGTTGATTGGGGTTTATTATACAACCTGGCCAGCTCAGAGACATGCACTCCACTTTCATACTTATCAATGATCTTTTTCTTCATCTCTATTGTAATTCTCACCCTTATTGCTGTAGGGTTGGCACTAGAAGCTTTCTTGGGGCCCATGGTCACTTATTTTCCAGAAAAAGCACCGAAAACACTGTAATAATACGAAATATTCCGATTGTATGCTTGGATGTTACCGCGGAGGCTGGCTGGTAAACAATGCCACCAGCGGAACATGTGAGCGTGGCTCAGGCCGCACATTGGACGCGTCTCGGACGAAAATCGGTAAGCGGGTTTTTAAGCGGTATGTGAGGCAAAATTTTTGCAATTAAAGTAAGCGGTATGCGAAATAATCGCTATGTGATGCCATCGTTATGCGGGGGTCCACTGTACTAGTATGGCTTACGCACCATGGTTTTTGACATACTAGTACGCCTAAATTCTAGCGCCCTCAAATCTAGTGAGAGAAACCTGGTAGGCCTATATATGAAAGGATGGGTCTATGTGGTCAGTGTGCACAGTATAAAAAAAAATCCTGCAGCACACAGTGCGTAATGAGAAAAAAAAAAACTTTGACCGTGTTTTTGGATTAAAACAGCGACTTTGCACTGTATTTTCATATGGTATTTATTGTTGTGTTCTAGTTTTCCTGGTCTCATTTTATAGAACTGAAGACATATTACAGAAATTGAGATGTTTTTGACTGGTTTTACAATGAAAAGTACCTTGAAATTGAGCTCAAATTAGCAGAAATGTTCGATTTTTACCAAAGTTCAAAAGTAAACAAATCATGCTAAGCGACCAATACAGGTCAACTGGTGAGTCTAATATTCTTTTAGAAGTGCGCCGATATTATTTATAACATTTCTACACTAATGCAGTAGTCTGCATAACAGTAAATCTTCTATTTTTTTGTGAGAATAAAAAATTCAAAGTGGAAAGCAAGAGAATGTAAGAGGGGTGTGGGGACATGACTAATGAACAGAGGAAATGTTATTTTAGTGCCAGGAATGTCTTTCTTGTTTATTCTGGACCCTATCTGGAAATTGGCATCTTTTGAAATTTGTGTGAAATTGGCAAAATTGCTAAATTCTGACCCCTGTACTGGATAGTTGAAATCAGTAAATGGGTGGTTTCTTGTACTCATTCAATAGAAAAAATGGAGTTTGAGCAAAATAGTTATGATTTTTGTTGACTAGTACATTGGAATTGGCCAAAAATAGGGTTCAAAGTGGGCAAAATCGCCGATGTGTACACATTGTCGAGACCGCTAACATCATGAGAGCATAATACCCTAAGTTTCCCATCAAATTTCATAATTTGGGTGTCATTATGATCAGGAAAAGATTCTCTTATCTTTTCATAAGAATTTTTTTTTTTTTTTTAATTTTGGGAGACCCTAAGAACAAGTCTGGGAGAGGGCATGGGGACCCTGAAAGGGTTAATTGAGCTATGTGTAGAAAGAGGTTTGGTAATAAGTAATACATATTTTAAGAAAAAGAGGATAAATAAGTTCATATACAAGGTATGATATAGCATGTAATGAAAGTAGTTTGTCAGATTATGTATTGGTGAATAAAAAGTTGATGGGTAGGCTTCAGGATGTACATGTTTATAGAGGGGCAACTGATATATCAGATCATTATTTAGTTGTAGCTACAGTTAGAATAAGAGGTAGATGGGACAAAAGGAAAATGGCAACAGCAAGTAAGAGGGTGAAAGTGTATAAACTAAGGGAGGAAGAAGTTAGGGTGAGATATAAGCAACTACTGGCAGAAAGGTGGGCCAGTGCAAATGAGTAGTGTGGGGAGTTGAAGAGGGTTGGAATAGTTTTAAAAATGCAATATTAGAATGTGGGGTAGAAGTATGTGGTTATAGGAGGGTGGGTGCAGGAGGAAAGAGTGAATGGTGGAATGATGAAGTAAAGGGTGTGATAAAAGAGAAAAAGATAGCTTATGAGAGGTTTTTACAAAGCAGAAGTGTTATAAGAAGAGCAGAGTATATGGAGAGTAAAAGAAAGGTGAAGAGAGTGGTGAGAGAGTGCAAAAGGAGAGCAGATGACAGAGTGGGAGAGGCACTGTGAAGAAATTTTGCAAATAATAATAAAAAATTTTGGAGTGAGATGAACAAGTTAAGAAAACCTAGGGAATGAATGGATTTGTAAGTTAAAAACAGACTAGGGGAGTTAGCAGATGTGGAGCTGGAGGTATTGGGTAGATGGAGGGAATATTTTGAGGAACTTTTAAATGTCGATGATGACAGGGAGGCGGTAATTTCATGAACTGGTCAGGGAGGTATAACATCTTTTAGGAGTGAAGAAGAGCAGGATGTGAGTGTGGGGAAGGTGCTTGAAGCATTACGGAGAATGAAAAGGGATAAAGGCAGGAGGAACTGATAGGATCATTACAGAAATGTTAAAAGCAGGGGGGATATAGTGCTGGAGTGGTTGGTATTTTTGTTTAACCCTTTGAGGGTTTTCGTCGTACTAGTACGTCTTACGCGTAGGGGTTTTTGACGTACTAGTACTCATAAATTCTAGCGGCCTCAAATCTAGTGGGAGAAAGCTGGTAGGCCTTCATATGAAAGAATGGGTCTATGTGGTCAGTGTGCACAGTCTAAAAAAAATCCTGCAGCACACAGTGCATAATGAGAAAAAAAAACTTTGACCATTTTTTTTAATAAATCAGCGACTTTGCAGTGTATTTTCGTATGGTATTTATTGTTGTATTCTAGTTTTCTTGGTCTCATTTTATAGAATGGAAGGCATATTACAGAAATTGAGATGATTTTGACTGGTTTTACAAAGAAGGTGCCCTTTAAATTGAGCTCAAAGTAGCAGAAATGTTCGATTTTTACCAAACTTCAAAAGTAAACAAATCGTGCCAAGCTTGCAATACACATCAACTGGTGAGTCTAATATTCTTTCACAAGTGCACCAATAATATTTATACCATTTTTTACACTAATGCAGTAGTCTGCATAACAGTAAATCTTATATTTTTTGTGAAAATAAAAATTCAAAGTGGAAAGGAAAAGAATATAAGAGGGGCCTTGAGACATGACTAATGACTAGAGGAAATGTCATTTTAGTGCCAGGAATGTCTTTCTTGTTTATTCTGGACCCTATTCGGAAATTGGCATCTTTTGAAATTTGTGTGAAATTGGCAAAATTGCTAAATTCTGACCACTGTACTGGATAGTTGAATTTCATAAATGAGTGGTTTCTTGCACCCATTCGATAGAAAAAAATGGAGTTCTAGCGAAATATTCATGTTTTTTGTCGACTAGTACAGTGAAATTGGCCGAAAATGGGGCTCAAAGTGGGCAAAATCGCCGATGCGTAAACATCGCCGAGACCGCTAACTTTGCGAGAGCATAATTCCGTAAGTTTTCTATCAAATTTCAAACTTTTGGTGTCTTTATGATCGGGAAAAGATTCTCTATCTTTTCATAAGAGAAAATAATTTTTTTTTTTTTTAAATTTGGCCGACCCTGAGAACGAGTTTCGGAGAGGGCCTGTCGACCCTCAAAGGGTTAATAAATGTATGAAACCTAGGTAGTAGGTTGGTAGACAGCAACCGCCCAGGGAGGTACTACCGTCCTGCCAAGTGATTGTAAAACGAAAGCCTGTAATTGTTTTACATGATGGTAGGATTGCTGGTGTCTTTTTTCTGTCTCATAAACATGCAAGATTTCAGGTACATCTTGCTACTTCTACTTACACTTAGGTCACACTACACATACATGTACAAGCATATATATACACAGCCCTCTGGGTTTTCTGCTATTTTCTTTCTAGTTCTTGTTCTTGTTTATTTCCTCTTATCTCCATGGGGAAGTGGAATAGAATTCTTCCTCCGTAAGCCATGTGTGTTGTAAGAAGCGACTAAAATGCCGGGAGCAAGGGGCTAGTAACCCCTTCTCCTGTATAAATTACTAAATTTGAAAAGAGAAACTTTTGTTTTTCTTTTTGGGCCACCCTGCCTCGGTGGGATACGACTGGTTTGTTGAAAGAAGAAAAGAAGAAATGTATGAAAGAGGGGAAGGTACCTAGGGATTGGCGGAGAGCATGTATAGTTCCTTTATATAAAGGGAAAGTTTACCGAATATACCAGGGAAAGTGTACGGTAAGGTTATTATTGAAAGAATTAGAGGTAAGACAGAATGTAGGATTGCGGATGAGCAAGGAGGTTTCAGAGTGGGTAGGGGATATGTAGATCAAGTGTTTACATTGAAGCATATATGTGAACAGTATTTAGAAAGGTAGTGAAGCTTTTATTGCATTTATGGATTTAGAAAAAGCATATGATAGAGTGGATAGGGGAGCAATGTGGCAGATGTTGCAAGTATATGGAATAGCGTGTAAGTTACTAAATGCTGTAAAGATTTTTCATGAGGATAGGGAAGCTCAGGTTAGGGTATGTAGAAGAGAGGGAGACTACTTCCCGGTAAAAGTAGGTCTTAGACGGGGATGTGTAATGTCACCATGGTTGTTTAATATATTTATAAATGGGGATGTAAAAGAAGTAAATGCTAGGTGTTCGGGAGGAGAGGGTTGTGGATTAAGTTATGGAGAATCAGATACAAAATGGGAATTGACACAGTTACTTTTTGCTGATGATACAGTGCTTATGGGAGATTCTTAAGAAAAACTGCAAAGGTTAGTGGACTAGTTTGGGAGTGTGTGTAAAGGTAGAAAGTTGAAAGTGAACATAGAAAAGTATAAGGTGATGAGGGTATCAAATGATTTAGATAAAGAAAAATTTGAGACACTGCAAGGCTCCAGGCGGACATCAACCAAATCTTTCAGTGGGCTGCAGAAAACAATATGAAGTTCAACGATGAGAAATTTCAATTACTCAGGTATGGTACACACTAGGAAATTAAATCTTCATCAGAGTACAAAACAAATTCTGGCCACAAAATAGAGCGAAACACCAACGTCAAAAACCTGGGAGTGATCATGTCGGAGGATCTCACCTTCAAGGACCATAACATTGTATCAATCGCATCTGCTAGAAAAATGACAGGATGGATAATGAGAACCTTCAAAACTAGGGAGGCCAAGCCCATGATGACACTCTTCAGGTCACTTGTTCTATCTAGGCTGGAATATTGCTGCACACTAACAGCACCTTTCAAGGCAGGTGAAATTGCTGACCTAGAAAATGTACAGAGAACCTTCACGGTGCGCATAACGGAGATAAAACACCTCAATTACTGGGAGAGCTTGAGGTTCCTAAACCTGTATTCCCTGGAATGAAGGCGGGAGAGATACATGATTATATACACCTGGAAAATCCTAGAGGGACTAGCATCAAACTTGCATAGGCAAATCACTTACAACGAAAGCAAAAGACTTGGCAGACGATGCACCATCCCCCCAATGAAAAGCAGGGGTGTCACTAGCACGTTAAGAGACCATATAATAAGTGTCAGGGGCCTGAGACTGTTCAACTGCCTCCCAGCATACATAATGGGGATTACCAACAGACCCCTGGCAGTCTTCAAGCTGGCACTGGACAAGCACCTAAGTCAGTTCCTGACCAGCCGGGCTGTGGCTCGTACGTTGGTTTGCGTGCAGCCATCAGTAACAGCCTGGTTGATCAGGCTCTGATCCACCAGGAGGCCTGGTCACAGACCGGGCCGCAGGGGCGTTGACCCCCGGAACTCTCTCCAGGTAAACTCCAGGAGGAGGAGGAGTATGGAAGAAGTGAATGTTTTCAGATATTTGGGAAGAACAGATAGTGAAAATGAAGATGATAGTGTTGCAATTGGGATGGAAAATGTGTATGCATCTGGTGGTGGTAGTGGTGGTGCCAGCCGTGAGGCACCAGCAGTAGGCCATGCTGCCAGCCATGCCACTGCCTCAGCTGAACTACAACAAAGGCCACCATCCCCCACCCACCCACCACACCAGCCTGCACAACCACAACCTCCACAACCACAACCACCTGTCAATATCTAGTACCCACCAGCAGACCGCACCTGGGATTGGCATGAAGCTGACAATTTTGTTCCCAATCCCCATCACTATGATGGAAGTCAAAGTGGAATACGGCCATCTTGTGCACTTGGGAACAATGCCACTGAACTAGAATGTTTTGAGTTATTCTTTGACGAACCCCTGATGGAAATTATTGTCAGGGAAAGCAACAGATACTTCAAGTACACCATAGCAAACACAATACTTTCACCAAAATCACACCTACACCAGTGGAAGGAGACAACTGTGGCTGAGATGTATCTTTACTTTGCCACAATAATGCTTGTGCCACATGTGTATAAGCACAGTGTCAAATCATACTAGTCAACAGACCGCCTGATTGCAACCCCAGGTTCCTGTGATATAATGGGAGTGAACCGATTTGTGCTACTATTACGCATGCTTCACTTCTCAGACAAAACCAGGCCTGACAGAAATGACAGGTTATATAAGATTAGGAATGTGTTTGTGTATCTGAATGAGAAATTCAATATGTATTTTTATTTCTTCAGGAAGCTTGTTATTGATGATTCTTTGATTCTGTTCAAAGGAAGACTGTCATTCAAGCAGTACATGCCAAGCATGAGGAAACGCTTTGGTATAAAGTTGTTTGTGCTTGGTGACTGCTATTGTAATCTTGTATTGGATATTATTGTGTACACTGGAAGTAATACATTGCAAAATACCAGGAAGTTATTGGGCATCTCTGGTGATGCAGTTAGAACAATGATGGAACCATATCTTGGTAAGGAGCACATATTATATACTGATAACTGGTAACCAAGCCCCTCCCTCAGTGATTTTTTGTGAGTGAACATGACAGATGTGTGTGGCACAGTGCGTGGAAATTGTAAGCATATGCCCAGGTTTGACGCTGGCACTCGTAGAGGTGAGGTGCAGGCGTTTGCTGTCAATGACATCATGGCATTTCGGTGGCATGACAAACGAGATGTTACACTGTTGTCATCAGTTCAGAATAGAGAGACCAAAATAGAGAGACCAATGAACCCATTCTAAAACCTGCAGCTGTGATGGACTATACTCTCAACATGCACTCAGTGGACAAATGTGACATGCAGATTGGGTTTGCTGATTGTGTTTGCAAGAGTTATAAGTGGTACATAAAACTATTTTTCCATCTTCTGGACATTTCCATGCTCAATGCTTATAATATGTATAAGATGAGAACCTGAAACAAACCAGCATATGGCAAATTTTGTCTGTCATCAGGCAAATAGTATTCAAGTACCAAGGAACAACACCTGCAATAGACTGCCCACTAAATTATCAACAACTACCTTCTTGTCTGAAGCATGGTGATCACTTCCTAATAAAACTGCCTGCTACTGCTTTCAAGAAAAAGGCTCAGAAGAGGTGTTATGTCTGTGCACATACAAAAAAAACACCCACAACAATGCAGAGACACTCGTTTTATGTGTGAGGAGTGTAAAACATCACTGTGCATGACACCATGTTTCAAAGACTTCCACAGACTGCAGAACTTCTAGAAACATGTCCTGTGACTGTATATGTGTATATAAAATATAGAAAAATAGTAATAAACAACATTTTATATTGTTCATTTGTGTAAACAAGTACTGTAATCAATATAATGACAACAGTGTTTGTGCAGTTATTGTGTAGTATACAAAGAGTAAAAATTTACAAAATAGTTGCTCATATTGGTCTCACAGGCCATATAAGTTACTTGAAAAGAAAAAATAATAAAAAATAAAAGAAAAAAGTAGAAAAAACAAAATAAACGATTACTGGGTGACCGGCAGTCAGCAATGTTGCCGTATGCGGTTCACTTTCTGTCAACTTCACGTCTCCATATCTCGGTAAGTATTGATGGTAAAAAATTTTTTTTAGCCTATAAAGATTAGAAAAAAAACTACCTTTCCTAAGAAAAAAGCATTTTTTTTTTCGAATATTTTTCGACCCTGAGAACAAGTCTGGGAGAGGGCCGGTTGACCCTGAAAGGGTTAAGAAACCCCTGACCCTATACATTTGATATACCTTTGATAAGTTTTGAGAGTTTCACTATTCTCGGAGCCCGGCCATGGGCCAGTCTCGTCTGGTGCTCGCCTGGTCAATCAGGCTCTTGCTGCTGGATGCCCACTGTCCTATCCCATTTATTTCTCCCCACTGAAACTCTCCTACCCCCTTCAGCTTTGTTTCACTTAGAGCCAGGATATCCAGCTTCTTTTCATTCATAGCATCCAAAATCATCTCTTTCTTATGATTCATACTACACCTACGCACATTAAAAAATCCCACTCTGACGGTTTTCTTATTATTATTTTTAGTAAGCTGTATGGGAAAAGGGGTTACTAGCCCACTGCTCCTGGCATTTAGTTGACTTTTACAACACGCATGGCTTACAGAGTAAAGTTTCTTATTCTGCTTCCCCATGGATATGAAAGGAAAAGTAATATGAACAAGAACTATTAAGATAAAATCATAGAAAACTCAGATGAGTGTGTATACATAAACGTGTATATGCATGTGTAGTGTGACCTAATTGTAAGTAAAAGTGGCAAGATATACCTGTCATCTTGTTTGTTTGAGAAACAGAAAAAAGATACCCACACTCCTACCATCATGTAAAACAAATACAGGTTTCTGTCTCACACTCATTTGGTAGGACAGTTGCTGTCTACCAACCTACTACCTATATACCTGAAAGAAACCTTTAGGGTTAATCTTCAATTCCTTTCTGACTTAAACTTCATAATCTCTTGGCTTTTCTTATTTCTCTCTCAGTTTTAATATATTGATTCCTTAAGTGCCCTTTCTCTTTCCCCTTTTGATCTGCCTGTAAATGCCTCTCTTTTGACCCATGAGATGTTTTGATCTATTGTTTATCCATTTAGAAGAATTTTTATTTGATCTAATTTCCCAATTTGGAGTATATGTTGCCTGGGCAACTAGAACTATACTCTGAAAAATGTCATACTAGCAACCATCACCACGTACTTGACACACAGGATAAATGGCCTGTCAAGTCACACCAGTTGACCCCACCCAGATAATACCTCATCTCCATGAAATCACAAATTTTGACATTATTAATCTCAAGATCATTAAATAATGATTCCTTGTTGGTAAGAACCATGTCAAGCAGGTTATTTCCTCTAGTTGGTTCTGTCACAAACTGTTTAAAAAATAATCCTGGCTTGTATCAAGAAAGTTGTTAGATTCAAGATTTCCTATCAAATTGCTCCAATCAACTTTAGAAAAGTTAAAATTTCCCATTAACACAACATTTTTATATCCAGATGCCTCAGTAATTTCCTCTCACAGAAGTTTACTGTGTTTATCAAAGTTTAGGGGCCTGAAATCATGTTCCTAGAGAAACTGTAGCCAAAGAAATTCAATGACCATTGCTTCCACTTTTATATCTTGTCTAATGCAAAAATTTAAATTATCTCAGTAAATACATAGTTCCTAGGTAGTAGGTTGGTAGACAGCAACCGCCCAGGGAGGTACTACCGTCCTGCCAAGTGAGTGTAAAACGAAAGCCTGTAATTGTTTTACATGATGGTAGGATTGCTGGTGTCTTTTGTCTGCCTCATAAACATGCAAGATTTCAGGTATGTCTTGTTACTTCTACTTACACTTAAGCCACACTACACATACATGTACAAGCATATATATATACACACCCCTCTGGGTTTTCTTCTATTTTCTTTCTAGTTCTTGTTCTTGTTTATTTCCTCTTATCTCCATGGGAAAGTGGAACAGAATTCTTCCTCCGTAAGCCATGCATGTTGTAAGAGGTAACTAAAATGCCGGGAGCAAGGGGCTAGTAACCCCTTCTCCTGTATATATTACTAAACGTAAAAGGAGAAACTTTCGTTTTTCCTTTTGGGCCACCCCGCCTCAATGGGATACTGCCGGTGTGTTGAAAGAAAGAAAATACATAGTTACTCCACCACCATTCCTGTTGACGCTATTGGTGTGGAATAATTTTTAGCCTTTAATGTGGCATTCAGAAGGCAGTTCTCTTTCACAATTAGCTGCTTGTGGCTGCATGATCAACTAGCGAAGAGTAGGATAATGCATCTAGTGGAATTACTTACACAACTTATATACACCAAGAGAGTACTAGACAAAAAAAAGGGCAAAGGACATTTTCCAAAAAAATTTACCCCCCCAAAAAAAAAAGTTTAACGTTAATGTATAAAAGCTTCGCTAAAAGATTAAAAAAAAAAATGAAAGAATTTAATGTATATTCATACATTATTTTTTGGGGGACAGAATTAGCATAAAAAAGGATCATTAAAATACAACCAAAAGACAACATAACTGAGAGTGAAGTGCTAATTTGACCTGGAAATCTTGAATAATTAAAGCCCACAAAAAGATGACTTTCTTTGGATTATAAACCCCAGAAATTCCAGCAGAGTTGATTATTTCTACTGGGGTCCTTTGTTCTCTTAGGTTATAATGCACAACACATGACTAATATTTAGTTACCTATTAATTTATAGGTGAACACGGATAGCAAATGTAGAGATTTTACTATAGGTACTCACCTGAGTATGAAAGGGATGATTATATTGAGTGTGACAATCACAGCAGAAGGTAGGTACTCATACAACAAAATCCGCAGCTCATCCCACTCATTCTGAAAACCAACAGCTCAGTGTATGTAAATGAATGGCTACAAGCTGACAGATGGTAAATGAGACACAGTCAACAAAGAAACCTTTAACTAACATAGCTGAAATCCAGAATTCATGTGTTTCATAATCCACATGATTCAATCATACAGTATAATGTTCTAACTGAAGGCCAATTAGGGATAGCTTTGTTTACTCATGTTTTTTCCTTCGCACCCACAGTCTTTTGTTTGATGCACAACTCCTAAATAGAAAACTAACCACAGGATTTCATTCCGAATATGTTCATTCTTTCTTATGTCAGTATTATTAAGCAGTTTAGACAAATATTTAATGTGATATGTAAAAAATCATTTAACCCTTTGACTGTCGCAAACCCAAATCCTGAGGTGTCTCTTGGAGTTGCAAAATATTTGAAAAAAAAAAAAATTATTTTTTCTTATAAAATGATAGAGAATCTTTTCCCGATTGTAATGACACCAAAAGAACGAAATTTGATGGAAAACTCATGGAATACGCTCTCGCAAAGTTAGCAACCTTGGTGATATTTACGAATCGGTGATTTCGCCCAATTTGAGCCCTATTTTCAGCTAATTCCATTGTTCGAGTCGACCAAACTCATAGCCATGTCTTTAGAATTCCATTTTTTCTATCAATTGAGTACAAGAAACTGCCCATTTACCGATTTCAACTACCCAATAACGTGGTCAGAAATTTGCAATTTGGCCAATTTCACAAAAATTAAAAAATATGACAATTTCAAAACAGGGTCCAGAATGGCCAATGCAGACATTCCTGGCTCTATAATAACATTTTCTTTCTTCATCAGTCACATCTCCAGGACCCTTTGATATTACTCTTGTTTTCTATTTTGAATTTTTATTCAAGCAAAAAACAGAAGATTTACTGTTATGCAGACTATTGCAATATTGTAATAATTGTATAAATAATGTCAACCCATTCATGACTGCATATTAGAATAGCTAGTTGGACATTGGAAAATGACATCATTTGCTTACTTTTGAACATAGGCAAAAATCAAACATTTCCCCTACTTTTCATAGTATAACCAATCAAAATCACTTTCATTTCTATAATACGTTTTCCATTCTATCAAATGCGACCAAGAAAACGAGAATACAACCATAAATACTATGCGAAAATAGACCACAAAGTCAGCATTTTAATTAACCCCTTCAGGGTCCAAGGCCAAAATCTGAAGTGGTACCCCAGTGTCCAAGAATTTAAAAAAAAAAATTGTTATTTTTTCTTATGAAATGGTAGAGAATCGTTTTGTGAAGGTAATAAAACAAAAAGTACGAAATTTGATGGAAAATTGACGAAATTATGCTCTCGTGAATTTTGATGTGTCAGCAATATTTACGAATCGGCGATTTTGCCAATTTTGACTCCCATTTTAGGCCAATTACATTATTCCAGTCGACCAAATTCTTAGCTATTTCACTAGTATTACTTCTATTCTATCGACTGAGCACAAGAAATCACCAGGTCAACTGTTTCAACTACAAAATAAAGTGATCGGAAATTGGTAATTTGGCCAATTTAACACAAAGTTCAAAATATTCCAATTTCAAAATAGGGTCCAGAATAAACAATGTAGATATTCCTGGCACTAAACTAACATTTCCTCTGTTCATTAGTTATATTTTGAGGCTTTACAAATAAATTCCATTTTGATTTTTTATTCACATAATGAATTTTTATTCACACCGTTATGCAATATTCATACCATTATGCAATATTGTAATAATTGTATAAATATCATCACCACATTTGTGAATGTATATCAGACCCACCAGCTGGTGTGTATTGAACGTGTGAGGTCGTTTGTTTACTCTTGAACATCTGCAAAAATTTAACATTTCCGCTACTTTGAGCTCAGTTTCAAGCCATTTCCTGTGCTAAAACCAATCAAAATCATCTCCATTTTTGTAATATGTCTTCCATTCTATCAAATGAGACCAAGAAATCGCAAGTACAACTATAAAAAACACATGAAAAAACACTGCAAAGTTGCTGTTTTAATCGAAAATCATGGTCTCAGTTTTTCTCTCATTATACACAGTGTACTGCAGGATTTGTTTTATGTGGTGCACTCATACCACATAGATGTATTCTCTCATATCTAGGCCCAAATGTACCACACAGTTTATCAGAGTGAGCTGAACATAAAGCCGTAGATCTACGGGACGGACCCTGAAAGGGTTAAAAAAAAAAACGGTCTTTTTTTTTCTCATTATGCACTGCGTGCTGCAGGATTTTTTTTATATGGTGCACACTGACCACACAGACCCATTCTCTCATATGTGGGCCTACCAGCTTTCTCCTGCTTGATTTGAAGCCGCTAAAATTAATGTGTATATATGTATACGTCAAAAACGGTGGCTCGTAAGACGTATATACGACCGAAATAGTCAAAGAGTTAAAACACCTGCTGTCCATGTTCACCCATCAGTATGAAATGGGTACCTGGGGGTTAGTCGACTGGTGTGGGTCGCATCCTGGAACAAAACTGACCTAATTTGCTGGAAATGCTTTGCATAAACAGCAGCTTTTTATATAGAAGAATGTCACTGATGTCAGCTAGGCCTATATACCTTGTACATGTACTCATAGAAATAATGATATATTATTATCAGCAACTATTGGTCTGTAGTTCTTTGCTGTTGCTTTACTGCCCCCTTTGTGGAGTGGGGCTATGTCTATTGTTTTTAGTAAGACAGGGAAACATGCACCAACAGGGAATACAGTCACAGAAACCCAAGGCAAACGGAAACCAAGCCTGTGCACATACTATGCACTTGGTATCTGCTGGCATGGGAAATCTGGAAAAACAGATGGGACGTGCAACTATGACCACCCTAGAAAATGCCATGCCCATATGACAACAGGAAAATGCAAAATCCCTTCCTGTAAGCTTTTTCACCCTGAACTGTGTACCTCTTCAGTACAGGAAAGACTGTGCTATAACTTAAATTGCCAGGCATACCATCTAAAGGGGACAAAAAGATACAAAACATCCAGGCCATGGGAAAACCTGGGTAGCCACAGCCACTCAAGAGGGAGAGGTTTTTTAGTGCAAGGAAGGAAAAAAAACTGGCAGGAAATGGCAGAAATCGTACACCAAATCCAGTCATTCCTGGAGTGGAACCACAGTCGATGGCCTCCACTCCAAACCAACAGATACAGATACTAATGCCGGAAAAAAAAATCCCCCCCAGTACCAACAATACCACCAGTCCGATAACATTCTTCTTTGCAAATATACAGGGTCTAAAGCCAGCAACAAACAACAAAATACCTTTCATCCGTGGACTGCTTGCAGAGGCAAAGGCAATGTTCGCGGCTTTCACTGAGACCCACATAAAGGATCACTTGGACAACGAAATATGGATCCCAGGTTACAACCTATACAGATGTGACAGAGTGAACAGGCAAAAGGGGGGGGGGGGTTGGCCTGTACATTGCAGAGTCACTTGTTTGCACAGAACTGCTTTAATGCCTCAAATGATGTAGTGGAAGTTTTAGCAGTAAAGGTCGAGAACCAAAACCTAGTCATTGTGGTAGTCTACAAGCCTCCGGATGCAACATCCCAGCAATTCCAGGAACAGTTTTTAAAAATTGACCACTGTCTGGAAAATCATCCAGCTCCTGCACCCAACATCTTGCTCCTGGGGGATTTCAACTTAAGGCACCTAAAATGGAGGAATATAGCAAATAATATTGTTGCAGTAATAACACCAGGAGGCAGCTCTGATGAAAACTCACACTCACACGAGCTTTTAAATCTCTGCACAAAATTCAATTTAAACCAGCAAATAATAGAGCCTACTAGACTGGAGAATACACTAGACCTCATCTTCACTAACAATGATGATCTGATAAGAAATGTCACCATATCAAAAACAATATACTCAGATCACAACATAATTGAGGTTCAGACATGTATGCGTGGAGCCCCAGACCGACATAATGAGACTAGTTCACGAGGGGAGCATTCACCAAATTCAACTTCAATAACAAAAACATAAAGTGGGACCAAGTAAACCAAGTCCTAACCGATATAAGCTGGGAAGATATACTAAGCAACACAGACCCCAACTTATGCCTAGAACAGATTAACTCGGTGGCACTCGATGTATGCACAAGGCTTATTCCTCTAAGAAAAAGGGGGAGTAGATGTAAAATAGAAAGAGACAGGCGCTCCCTTTACAGGCGACGGAAAAGAATAACAGAGCGGCTAAAAGAGGTCAATATATCTGAAATGCGTAGGGAGACACTGGTCAGAGAAATAGCAAGCATCGAACTTAAGCTAAAAGAATCCTTTAGGAGTCAGGAATCGCGGGAAAGAACTAAAAGCCATAAATGAAATCGAAAGAAACCCGAAGTATTTCTTCTCCTATGCCAAATCAAAATCGAGAACAACGTCCAGTATTGGGCCCCTACTTAAACAAGATGGTCCTACACAGATGACAGCAAGGAAATGAGTGAGCTACTCAAGTCCCAATATGACTCAGTTTTTAGCAAGCCGCTAACCAGACTGAGAGTCGAAGATCAAAATGAATTTTTTATGAGAGAGCCACAAAATTTGATTAACACAAGCCTATCCGATGTTATCCTGACGCCAAATGACTTCGAACAGGCGATAAATGACATGCCCATGCACTCTGCCCCAGGGCCAGACTCATGGAACTCTGTGTTCATCAAGAACTGCAAGAAGCCCCTATCACGAGCCTTTTCCATCCTATGGAGAGGGAGCATGGACACGGGGGTAGTCCCACAGTTACTAAAAACAACAGACATAGCCCCACTCCACAAAGGTGGCAGTAAAGCAACAGCAAAGAACTACAGACCAATAGCACTAACATCTCATATCATAAAAATCTTTGAAAGGGTCCTAAGAAGCAAGATCACCACCCATCTAAAACCCATCAGTTACACAACCCAGGGCAACATGGGTTTAGAACAGGTCGCTCCTGTCTGTCTCAACTATTGGATCACTACGACAAGGTCCTAAATGCACTAGAAGACAAAAAGAATGCAGATGTAATATATACAGACTTTGCAAAAGCCTTCGACAAGTGTGACCATGGCGTAATAGCGCACAAAATGCGTGCTAAAGGAATAACAGGAAAAGTCGGTCGATGGATCTATAATTCCTCACTAACAGAACACAGAGTAGTCGTCAACAGAGTAAAGTCCGAGGCAGCTACGGTGAAAAGCTCTGTTCCACAAGGCACAGTACTCGCTACCATCTTGTTCCTCATCCTCATATCCGACATAGACAAGGATGTCAGCCACAGCACCGTGTCTTCCTTTGCAGATGACACCCGAATCTGCATGACAGTGTCTTCCATTGCAGACACTGCAAGGCTCCAGGCGGACATCAACCAAATCTTTCAGTGGGCTGCAGAAAACAATATGAAGTTCAACGATGAGAAATTTCAATTACTCAGATATGGTAAACATGAGGAAATTAAATCTTCATCAGAGTACAAAACAAATTCTGGCCACAAAATAGAGCGAAACACCAACGTCAAAGACCTGGGAGTGATCATGTCGGAGGATCTCACCTTCAAGGACCATAACATTGTATCAATCGCATCTGCTAGAAAAATGACAGGATGGATAATGAGAACCTTCAAAACTAGGGAGGCCAATCCCATGATGACACTCTTCAGGTCACTTGTTCTATCTAGGCTGGAATATTGCTGCACACTAACAGCACCTTTCAAGGCAGGTGAAATTGCTGACCTAGAAAATGTACAGAGAACTTTCACAGCACGCATAAGGGAGATAAAACACCTCAATTACTGGGAGCGCTTGAGGTTCCTAAACCTGTATTCCCTGGAACGCAGGAGGAGAGATACATGATTATATACACCTGGAAAATCTAGAGGGACTAGTACCGAACTTGCACACGAAAATCACTCACTACGAAAGTAAAAGACTTGGCAGACGATGCACCATCCCCCCAATGAAAAGCAGGGGTGTCACTAGCACGTTAAGAGACCATACAATAAGTGTCAGGGGCCCGAGACTGTTCAACTGCCTCCCAGCACACATAAGGGGGATTACCAACAGACCCCTGGCAGTCTTCAAGCTGGCACTGGACAGGCACCTAAAGTCAGTTCCTGATCAGCCGGGCTGTGGCTCGTACGTTGGTTTGCATGCAGCCAGCAGCAACAGCCTGGTTGATCAGGCTCTGATCCACCAGGAGGCCTGGTCACAGACCGGGCCGCGGGGGCGTTGACCCCCGGAACTCTCTCCAGGTAAACTCCAGGTAAACTATTGGCAGAAAGGTGGGCTATTGCAAGTATGAGTAGTGAGGGGTTGAAGAAGGTTGGGATAGTTTCAACCCTTTCAGAGTTGGTGCCGTACTAGTACAGCTTATGCGCCAGGGTTGGTGCCGTACTAGTACACACAAATTCTAGCATCCTCAAATCAAGCAGGAAAAGACTGGTAGTCCTGGATGTGAGAGAATGGATCTCCATGGTCAGTGTGCGACATATAAAAAAAATCGGGGACCCAGTGGTGCATTGTGGGAAAGCCATTTTATTACACCTTGTTCACCATGTCTAGTGATAAAAAACTCCTCACTCCTCGTCTAATTGGAGCTCTTTTGTTCCCAAGTGACAGTTCAAACACAGATGGAAGTGTCAGTGAAGATGAATTTCATGGTTTTGAGGAGTTTGTGACCGAAGGCAATGCCCAGGAAACCAACCTGAAGGAAGAAAGGAAGAAGAAAGGTAGAAGAAAGGGAGGAAAGAAGGAAGGTAGAAGAAAGGGAGGAAAGAAGGAAGAGATGAGAGGAAGGAAGAAATGAGAGGAAGGAGGGAAGGAAGGAAGGAGGGAGGGAAGGAAGGAAGGAAGGAGGGAGGGAAGAAAGGAAGGAGACCATCAACCTAGGATAACTCTCAAAAATTAGACAGTGACTTATTTCCATGTGGGTTTGGGTTTGGGTGGGGGGGAAAGGGGATGGGTTGACAGGCATGAGGTAAAAAGTGTGATGTTATTTGTCTTTGTGACACTAATTAGGTCAGTGACTCAGCATATTTACAAGTCCACCCCCACACAACAACTACGAGCTTTACAGAAGCTGTAGCAGTTCTGGGAAGTGTACAGTGACTTTATATGTGTATATATGTGATAGAAAAATAGTAATAAACAACATTTTTTATTGTTGGTTTGTGTAAACATGTTTTGTAAACAATATAATGACTGTTTGTGCAGTTATTGTGTAGCAGACAACGAGTGAATATACATACAATATACCTTATATTGGTCTCACAGGCCAGAAAAGTTACTTGGAGTAAGGAAGGAATGAAGGAGGGAGGGAGGGAAGAAGGGAAGGAAGGAAAGAGGGAGGGAAGAAGGGAAGGAAGGAAGGAGGGAGGGAAGAAGGAGAGGAGGGAAGGAAGGAAAAAGGGAAGGAGGGAAGAAGGGAAGGAAGAAGGGAGGGAAGGAGGGAGGGAAGAAGGGGAAAGGGAAAGGGGGGAAAGAAGGAAGGAGGGAGGAGGGAAGGGAAAAGGGAGGGAAGGAAGGAGGGGGGGAGGGAAGGAAGGGAAAGGGAAAGGGGGGAGGAAGAAGGGAAGGAAGGAAGGAGGGAGGGAGGGAAGGAAGAAAGGAGGGAGGGAGGGAAGGAGGGTAGGAAGGAGGGAAGGAAGAAAGGAGGGAAGGAAGAAAGGAGGGAAAAGGGAAGGGAAAAAAGGAGGGAAGGAAGGAAGGAAGGAGGGAAGGAAGGAAGAAAGGAGAGAAGGAAGGAGAAAGGAGGAAGGAAGGAGGGAGGGAAAGTAGGAAAGAGATGAAAGGAAGGAGGAGGGGTGGTAGGTAGGGAAAAGATGAGAGGATGGAATGAAGGAAGGAAAGGGAAGGGAAGGTAGGTGTGGGGGAGGAAGGGATTGTTGTGGAAGGGAGAGGGTTAAAGAGTGTGGTAGATGCATCATTGTGACACACGACACACTGGTGACTCAGCACATTTACCAAGTCCACCCCCCACACTACTGCAAGCTTTCAGAACCTCTTGTAGTTATAGGAAAACCCGTCCAGTGACTCTATATGAATATATAATGAAATTTGAAAAATAGTAATAAACAACGTTTTTATTGTTGGTTTGTATAAACATGTTTTGTAAACAATATAATGACAGCAAAGTTTGTGCTGTTATTGTGTAGTATACAATGAGTGAATATATTCCAAATAGTCTTTATATTGGTCTCAGAGGCCATAAAAGTTACTTGAAAAAATAAAATATTGAAAAACAAAAGAAAAAAGTTGGAAATACAAAATAAACTATTACTACCGGGTGACTGGCATGACTGGCAGTCGGCGATGTTGCCGTATGCGGTTCAATTTCTGTCAACTTCACGCCTCTATATCTCGGTAAGTATTGATGGCAAAAAAAAAAAGAAAAAAAAAAAAAATCTAGCCTATAAAATTTATAAAAAAAAAAAACTATCTTTTCGTAAGATTTTTTTTTTTATATATATTTACTGACCCTGAGAACAGTTTTGGGAGAGGGCCTGCCGACCCTGAAAGGGTTAAAAATGAAGTACAGTGGACCCTCGCATACCGTTGGCATCACATAACATTAAATCCGCATACCGATACATTTTATCACTAAAATTTTGCCTCGCATACCGCTAAAAAACTCGCTCAACGCTATTCGTCCGAGACGCTTCTAATGTGCTGCCTGAGCCAGCTTCACATGTTCCGCCGGTGGCATTGTTTACAAGCCAGCCTCCGCGGTAACATCCACGCATACAATCGGAACATTTCATATTATTACAGCGTTTTTGGTGATTTCATCTGCAAAATAAGTGACCATGGGCCCCAAGAAAGCCTCTAGTGCTAACCCAGTGGTAAAAAGGGTGAGAAATACTATAAACTATTTTACCACAGTCAGCTGCTGTTGCACCTCGATCAGCTGTTGCTGGATCAGTCAGCTGTAGCACCTCGATCAGCTGTTGCTGGACCAGTCAGCTGTTGCTGGACCAGTCAGCTGTTGCTGGACCAGTCAGCTGTTGTTGGACCAGTCAGCTGTGCTGGACCAGTCAGCTGTTGCTGGACCAGTCAGCTGTTGTTGGACCAGTCAGCTGTTGCTGAATCAGTCAGCTGCTGCTGCACCACGATCAGCTGTTGCTGGACCAGTCAGCTGCTGCTGCATCACGATCAGCTGTTGCTGGACCAGTCAGCTGTTGCTGGACCAGTCAGCTGTTGCTGGAATCACGTTGCTGATGCTGCACATCCTCGATTCAGCTGTTGCTGGATCAGTCAGCTGTTGCTGGACCAGTCAGCTGTTGGTGGATCAGTCAGCTGTTGCTGGATCAGTCAACTGTTGCTGGACCAGTCAGCTGTTGCTGGATCAGTCAGCTGTTGCTGGATCAGTCAGCTGTTGCTTGGACCAGTCAGCTGTGTTGCGCTGCCCCCCCCGCGACCAGTCAGCTGTTGCTGGACAGTCAGCTGTTGCTGGACCAGCCAGCTGTTGCTGGATCAGTCAGCTGTTGCTGGATCAGTCAGCTGTTGTTGGATCAGTCAGCTGTTGCTGAATCAGTCAGCTGCTGCTGCACCACGATCAGCTGTTGCTGGACCAGTCAGCTGCTGCTGCATCACGATCAGCTGTTGCTGGACCAGTCAGCTGTTGCTGGACCAGTCAGCTGTTGCTGGACCAGTCAGCTGTTGTTGGACCAGTCAGCTGTTGCTGATCAGTCAGCTGCTGCTGCACACGATCAGCTGTTGCTGGACCAGTCAGCTGTGCTGGATCAGTCAGCTGTTGCTGGATCAGTCAGCTGTTGCTGGACAGTCAGCTGTTGCTGGACCAGTCAGCTGTTGCTGGATCAGTCAGCTGTTGCTGGATCAGTCAGCTGTTGCTGGATCAGTCAGCTGTTGCTGGATCAGTCAGCTGTTGCTGGACCAGCCAGCTGTTGCTGGATCAGTCAGCTGTTGCTGGATCAGTCAGCTGCTGCTGCACAATCAGCCGTTTCTGAACATGACTCGTCCTGAACCTGTCCCGAACCTGTCTGTCCAGCCTGAGCGCCTGCCTTGCCGTCATTGTTTACAAGCCAGGGTGGCCGGTTGCATGCATACATTCGACACATTTTGTATTATTCCATTATTTATAGTGCTTGTAACTGCTAAATAAGCCACCATGGGCCCAAAGAAAGCTTCTAGTGCCAACCCTGTGGTAAAAAGGGTGATAAATACTGTCGTACCACGGTCAGCTGATAAATTGGACCAGTCAGCTGTTGCTGCACCACAGCTGCTGCTGCACCACAGCTGTTGTTGCTGCACCACCATCAGCTGTATTACTCGAAGATGTGGAGAGAGTGTTGTTGGTGTGGTTTAACGTGAAACAATTACCGAGAAACGATTAACCCCGGAGGGTTAGCCACCCAGGATAACCCAAGAAAGTCAGTGCATCATCGAGGACTCTCTAACTTATTTCCATTGGGGTCCTTAATCTTGTCTCCCAGGATGCAACCCACACCAGTCGACTAACACCCAGGTGAACAGGGAAAAACGCCTGGAACTAGTGCTCATATTGGTGAATTTAAAGCCAGCAAAGGTTGGTTTGAGAGATTTAAGAATCGTAGTGGCATACACAGTGTGATAAGGCCTGTTCTGGAAGAAAATGCCAAACAGGACCTACAGTACTCAGGAGGAAAAGGCACTCCCAGGACACAGTGTCTCATCAGTCATTGCTGCATCTTCAATAAAGGTGTCATTTATTCTTCATTTAGTAGAGTAGTACATGCAAAATATATACTGTGCATGTACTACTCTACTATTGTGCATGTATCCTTCTCTTTGTGTGTAGGAAAATGTATACTGTATTTCATGTGGTAAATTTTTTTTTTCATACTTTTGGGTGTCTTGCACAGATTAATTTGATTTCCATTATTTCTTATGGGGAAAATTCATTCGCATAACGATAATTTCGCATAACAATGAGCTCTCATG
Source organism: Cherax quadricarinatus (assembly GCF_026875155.1). Taxonomy (NCBI): domain Eukaryota; kingdom Metazoa; phylum Arthropoda; class Malacostraca; order Decapoda; family Parastacidae; genus Cherax; species Cherax quadricarinatus. The sequence goes on from NC_069404.1 coordinate 32,062,491, forward strand.
AACGGATTAATATCGTTATGCGGGGGTCCACTGTATTAGAATATGGGGCAGAAGTTTGTGGCTATAGGAGGGTGGGGGCAGGAGGAAAGAGGAGTGATTGGTGGAATGATGAAGTAAAGGGTGTGATAAAAGAGAAAAAGGTAGCTTATGAGAGGTTTTTACAAAGCAGAAGTGTTGTAAGAAGAGTAAAGTATATGGAGAGTAAAAGAAAGTTGAAGAGAGTGGTGAGAGAGTGGAAAAGGAGAGCAGATGAAAGTGCAAGAGGCACTCTCAGGAAATTTTACTGAAAATAAAATAAATTTTTAGAGATAAACAAGTTAAGAAAGCCTATGGAACGAATGGATTTGTCAGTTAAAAATGGAGTAGGGGAGTTAGCAAATAGGGAGCTGGAGGTATTGGGTAGATAGCAGGAATATTTTGAGGATTTTTTTAACCCTTTCAGGGTCGACAGGCCCTCTCCCAGATTCGTTCTCAGGGTCGAGAACTTTTCAAAAAAAAAAAAAAAAAGATTTTTTCTTATGGAAAGTTTTTTTTTTCTAAACATTATAGGCTAAAAAAAATTTTTTTTTGCCATCAATACTTACTGAGATATGGAGGCATGAAGTTGACAGAAAATGAGCCACATGTGGTATCATCGCCGACTGCCGATCACCCGGTATTTTCATATTTCCTTTTTTCTACTTTTTTCTATTGTTTTTAAATTTTTTTTAAGTAACTTTTATGGCCTGTGAGACCAATATGAGCACTATTTTGTAAGTTTTTTCTCTTTATTTACTACACAATAACTGCACAAACACTATTGTCACTAAATTGTTTACAAAACTTTACACAAACAAACAATATAAAATGTTTATTACTATTTTTCTACATTTTATATACACAAATACAGTCACAGAACATGTTTCTAGAAGTTCTGCAGCCTGTGAAAGTCTCTGAAACAAGGTGTCATGCACAGTGGTGTTTTACACTCCTCACACATAAAACGAGTGTCTGAGTTGTTGTGGGCGTTTCTTTGCATGTGCACAGACGTAACACCTCTTCTGAGCCTTTTTCTTGAAAACAGTAGCAGGCAGGTGTATTAAGAAGTGATCACCATGCTTCAGACGAGAAGGTAATTGTCGATAATTTAGTGGGCGGTTTTCTATTGCAGGTGTTGTTCCTTGGTACTTGAATACTATTTGTCTTACAACAGACAAACAAAATTCGCCATATGGTGGTTTGTTTCTGGTCTTCATCTTATACATATTATAAGCATTGAGCATGAAAATGTCCAGAAGATGGAAAAAGAGTTTTGTGTACTACTTATAACTCTTGCGAACACAATCAGCAAACCCAATCTGCATGTCACATTTGTCCATTGAACGTATACTGAAGGTGTAATCAATCACAGCTGCAGGTTTTAGAATGGGTTCATTGGTCTCTCTATTCTGCCTGCCAGTGTTTGTCATTTCATTAGGGTGAACTGATGACATCAGTGTGACATCTCGTTTGTCATGCCACCGAAATGCCATGATGTCATTGGCAGCAAATGCCTGCACCTCACCTCTACGAGTGCCAGCATCAAACCTGGGCATATGCTTACAATTTCCACGCAATGTGCCACACACATCTGTCATGTTCACTCGCAAAAAATCACTGAGTGAGGGGCTTGTGTACCAGTTATCAGTATATAATATATGCCCCTTACCAAGATATGGTTCCATCATTGCTCTAACCGCATCACCAGAGATGCCCAATAGCTTCCTGGTATTTTGCAATGTATAACTTCCAGTGTACACAATAATATCCAATACAAGACCACTGTAGCAGTTACAAAGCACAAATAACTTTATACCAAAGCATTTCCTCTGGTTTGGTATATACTGCTTGAATGAGAGTCTTCCTTTGAACAGAATCACAGACTCATCGATAACAAGCTTTCTGAAGGGATAAAAATACATATTGAATTTCTCATTCAGATACACAAACACATTCCTAATCTTATATAACCTGTCATTTCTGTCAGGCCTGGTTTTGTCTGAGAAGTGTAGCATACGTAATAGTAGCACAAAATGATTCACTCGCATTATATCACTGAATCCTGGGGTTGCAATCAGGCGGTCAGTTGACCAATATGATTTGATACTGTGCTTACACACATGTGGCATAAGCATTATTGTGACAAAGAAAGGGTACATCTCAGCCACAGTTGTCTCCTTCCACTGGTGTAGGCATGATTTTCATGAAAGTGTTGTGTTTGCCATGTATGTGTTGCTTTCCCTGACAATAATTTCCATCAGGGGTTCGTCAAAGAATAACTTGAAACATTCCAGTTCAGTGGCATTGTTCCCAAGTGCACAAGATGGCCGTATTCCACTTTGGCTTTCATCAAAGTGATGGGGATTGAGAACAAAATTGTCAGCTTCCTGCCAATCCCAGGTGCGGTCTGCTGGTGGGTACTGGATATTGACAGGTGGTTGTAGTTGTGGAGTTTGTGGTTGTGGAGGTTGTGGTTGTGGAGGCTGGTGTGGTGGGTGGGTGGGGGATGATGGCCTTTGTTGTAGATCAGCTGAGGCAGCGGTGTGGGTGGCAGCATGGCCTACTGCTGGTGCCTCACAATTATGTAAGTTTTACATACCTTTATTGAAGGCTAATGCTGTCTTCTGAAGATAGGGAAGAGGAAAGAGGGAGGAGTTAGTGTTTGGAAGGGGAATCCCCCTCCATAAAGACTTTAGGTAGCACAGCCTTCTCTGGGGTTACCTCCTTTCTTTGTCTTTTAATGCTACTAGGACCAGCTTGAGAGCCACTGGACCCCTGTCTCACAACAAATCTGTCCACAGAGGTCTGTTTCTGGCATCTCTTTAAGATTTCTCTGAAGTGGGACAGGGTTTTGCCACTGAACATGTTGCAGATATGGCTTGTTACAGCTTGGTCAGCATGATGTTTCTCTACAAAAGCTTGCACCCTAGTCCACACTGCACACACCTCTTTAATCTGTCATTTACTGCTACATTACATTCATCACTAACCTTAAAATATTTGTAGTCTTAATGTAGGGCAAGAGGTGAGCAGTATTTATTTGTAGGAAGTCAGTGTAGGTGGCAGTAGATGTAGGTACAGTACATGTATGTAGCCCCCCCCCCCAGGCTATACTTCAGAGCTGTATTACAATACACAGCCATATTATTACATTACACAGCCATATTATTACCATGTTCACCTACCTTTAGATGCCATCATAAACAAAGGGAGAAGTAATCAATAATTCATGCCAAGAATTGTAAACAAATGCATATGAAGGGTGGTTACGGCACCAGTCGCCAGATTCACAGTTTTCTCTAATGCTGCATCAGAGAACACGTAATGTTTACTCTCCAACCCACTCTCCACTCGATAACATATAAACATTGCATGTTTATATGCTACATGATATGTAATGTGTTTCTTATATAATTTTGAAGAAAATATCATATATAGATTAATGAAAATGTCTATATTAGGGGTAGGGGTCGGCCTAGGAAAGGTTGGAGGGAGGGGGTAAAGGAGGTTTTGTGTGCAAGGGGCTTGGACTTCCAGCAGGCATGCGTGAGCGTGTTTGATAGGAGTGAATGGAGACAAATTTTTTTTAATACTTGCGTGCTTTTGGAGTGTGGCAAAGTAAATTTAAAAGGGGGGGTTCGGGGAAACCGGAGCCGGTTTGAGTCCTGGAGATGGGAAGTACAGTCCCGCACTTAAAGGGAGGGGTTTTAAATGTTGCAGTTTAAAAAACTGTAGTGTAAAGACCCTTTGGAAGACAGGTGGAGTGAAGGTGGGAAAAAAAATTTTTCTTTTTCAGGCCACCCCCCTGGTGGGAATCGGCCAGTGTGATAATAAAAAAAAAAAAAAAAAAAGCATTAATGTGCCAAAAGAGTATTTTTAAAAAATATACTTGATATTTTTAAACATTGTATAAAAACGGGAAAAAACAAAATCATCAGTGTTTCCGCGAGAGGGGAAAATACTAGTAAGGAAAACATCAACAGGACAAAATTACCATTCAAACACTGATTTCTTACCTTCCTTAGAAAACTAAAATTTTTTAAAACGATTAGATAATGCCCTCAATTATATACGGGGGTGCTATAGTGTACGTTACTATTTTTTGTACATATTTTTTATTTTTTTTCATCATAGAATGCCAACTACCCCCCAATATCTATAATTCTTTCTTATGCTTTTAAATTGTTAAAATTTTTAAATTAAAAAGTCAAATCTTACCCCAAATTAATAATATTCTTTTTTTCTTACCTGCCCTTTAAAATTTTTGTTTATCATACTTGTTTTTTAGTCACTTACATTGGTATGCAATTAGTGATTTTCCAATTACTTTTTTGCAAGTCCCAAAAACTATCTTTTGCAGCTAGTACCAACTACCTCATTTTTTTCTTTTTTTGTGCATAAACTGCTCATTTATCTAATATTACAAATCAGATCTTACTCCAAACCAATATTTTTATAGTGACATCTGTCCTTTTAAATTTTTGTTTACCATTATTTAAATTTTAGTCCCTTATATATTTTCTCCTTTATTTTAGCTTTATATAACTACCCTGTTTATACATTCACATTGTTAAAATAACAAGGTGCTTTCTCAGTCTAAAGTAGAAAAGTTCACAATTTTTTCCATTATATTAAAAGCTCATTTATTTTTTTGTACCCCTACTTCATTTCCCCAAGCTCCTTTAAATTTGTCATCCTTTATTTGTACTGCCCCTTTTTATATTTCCCTTTATTTTGCTTAAAAAAAAAAAAATCCCTTTAGCTCATTATTTTAATTGTTAAATAATTAGGTGCTATTTTTTGCTTAAGACTATTTACTTTGTTTTATACTTAATTCTAACTATAGATTCACTACAAATCTTATGATTACAAGCTTGCCCAGACCCCAAATTTATTTAATGACTTAAATAAAATCAAACATTTTTACCTGGAGGTTTCCCGGGAGAGAGTTTGGGGGGTAAACCCCCCCGCGGCCGGTCTGTGACCAGGCCCCTGGTTACGTAATTATACATGCAGAACAATAAAGGCACTTCCCCCATGCCAACAAAACCAAAACATAACTATATTTAAAATACAATATCAAATCAAAAGCAAGTTTCCCCGTGCCTATACATTCTAAATCCTTAAACATGAATATTGTCATCATTCCCCCTAACAAACTCAAAAAGCCTTAGTACAGAGTCTATCCTTCTTTCCCCCATACAAAAAATGTAGGCCAGAAACAAGGGGGGGGCACACCCATATATACGGGGCCCAACTAAAATGTATCACTAATATTTGCAAAAAGGATGAAAGGGGGAATATATAAAGCCAAATTCAAACCCAAATACCTAAAAAAACCCTTTCCACATTGATAAACATCTACAGAGTTCCACAGTCAAACTTTACCCAATTTAGTCAAAACCTGGGAAAGTATGATAACTGATGCACGCATGAAAAAAGATCACTTATACTCTCAGGTGTTTAATATAAATCTCCTGCAAGACCAGGACCCACATTACTAAATTTCACAAACAAATGAGTAACGTAGTTGCTCCAAACAGTAACAAAACCTAAGAGTTACAGAGACTAGTTTTTCCCCCTATTTTGACCACACTGGACCAACACCTATCCCCATTTAAAAACAGGATAATTACAGATAATACCACAGACCACACCCCCTTTCCTCATAAAACTCTTGGTAAATTACCCCAACATACTAAAGTCCTTCAACTTCCCAAAAGAGGGAGCCCTTTAAAAATTTTCCCAAAAGCATACAAACATTGACTGGCACATGAGCTAGAAAAACAATACAGATATTGACGAAAAGATAAAATTTTTTAAAAAAAAACCCAAACCCCTATAACAAGCACTGCCTAAAAAAAATAAGCAATGACAGCTAAGGATGAACATCCCCGGCAACACCCAGCATTCTCAAATCCTAAATACAAAACACCCAAAATGAAAAAAAAGTCAGAAAGGGTACATAACCAGAGACCAAACAAAAAAGTTACTCTCAACCTAAACCCGCCCGTAAGAAGGGGAAAAAAATTGTATTATGAGAAAAAGATTTTCCAACTTCGAGGTTATAAAAAAAAAAACCCGGAAAACCCCCTCAGAAATTCTGGGAACAAAAAAAAAATATCACGAAATAGCGAAATAAAAATTTGCCCAAATCAGATGAACCCCAAATCCCCCCCAAAAGAAACAGCAAACAGACTCAAAATTTCTTCTCCTATGGCAAAACCTTGCCCAAAAAAATCCCAACTCAGATACCCCCCCAAATGACTACCTCCCGGCAAATACCCAACAACCCGTTCCTGCTCCCACTAACCCATACAAAGTTCCCTTTTTATCAACGACAAAAAACAAGGGAGGAGATTTAAATACCTTCCCCCCTTTTTAAAACAAAAAAATGTCCAAGTCTATCACCAATTTGCAACACTCTTTAACAAATCCATTGAATCCTCCCCCTTCCCTACAGTACTCAAAATAGCAAGGGTCACCCCCACCAAAAGGAGGAGACCAAACAGATTGAAAAACTTAGGCCAATATCCCAAATTACACCCCCTCCAAAAAACTTCGAAAAATTTAATTTTAAACGAATCTACTCCTACCTTATCTCCCAAAAAAATACTCAACCCCCCCAATTTGGATTTGGCCCAAAAAAAAATCTAATGTGCATTATACACATGCTAGAAATTATACACTGCAAAGAGAAAAAAAAAAGTCCCACTGGGGGTCTTTTATTGACTTTGAAACTTTTGATTTCAGTTGACCATGTTTTCCCGTAAAATTGTCCCCACTTGGTATAAGAGGGCACTCCCCCAATACCCTCAAGTCATACCTCAGCAACAAAAAAATTTTAAAAAACCCCCCCAAAAATTTTTAAGTTGGTTCCAAGGGGGAAAATTCCCTTGGGGCCCCCTTTCTTTTCCCACAAAATGCCTACCAAATGCTTCGCAAATTTCCAAAACCACACTATTTTTCTGTGACCAACTAGTCTTTTCCCCCCCGAGCCCAGCCGCTAGCCAAAACTGTAAATACCCAATTACAGAAAATATTACTGGATGGTATAACAAACTTACACTAAAATTGACAAAAAAACCTACCATTTAGTTTTGGTAACAGGCTACAGATGTCCCTTTAAAAAATAAGTAAAAACGGGGATCACCTATCCAAAGCAACAGGGGAAAAACTTAGGAATCCCCCTTGATAATAGACTCAAATTTCATACACAATACAACAAATTTCTAAAAAATTTCCAAGTGTAGGCATACTATCAAGATCGGGACAGCTCCCCATCAGCCCCCCTGGGCCCCATTCACCTCTATTTACCCCCACTCACCTATGGAAATTTTTGCATGGGGTCAAAACAATAACCCTCTGAGACCATAATTACCCAACAAAGGCGCAGTTAGAATGATAACAAATTCTCACTACAGGCAGCACACTCCACCAATATTCAATACACTCAACCTACTCACCATACAAAACATCCATACTTATTACTGCACCTATTACATACATAGAACACTCAACTCGATTTTACCCTCCCCTCAAACATCTCCTTGCAACCTCAACAGAACACATGACCATAACACAAGCACAGATCACTCTTTGATATTCCCTGTGTCCATCTCCCTATGCAAAATCAATGCACATAAAAGGCCCTAAAATCTGGAATTCATTACCTGTAAATATAAAAGAAACACTACCTGTTTATAAATTCAAGTCTCTTCCCCAAAGATCACTTACTCACCCAAAACCAAATAAATACTGATAACTGAACCTTATAAATTGTATATCTTAAATGTTTCTCACAATTATATCACATAAATGTTAAACCTAAAACCCAATCTAACTTTATTATTTTTTAAATACACTACCTAAACAGAATACTCCAATTCTACTGAATTTTACAACAATGCATGCAAAACCAAATGACCTGTCTTTGTAAATACTCACTTGTGCTTTATAGTAATCAGTTTACATTAATGTTTTTCATGATTCATCATTTGCTTAGTTAATCTTAATTAATTTTAAGCCACCCCGTAATGCTATGCATAGTATAAGTGGCTTTGGCAAAGCTGCTCTTATCTGTATTTTTTTTGTACCCTCTATATGTGTGCTCAAATTATAAATAAATAAATAAATAAATAAATAAATAAATAAACATTGCATGTTTTCATATATTGTAGGTAGTAGGTTGGTAGACAGCAACCGCCCAGGGAGGTACTATCGTCCTGCCAAGTGAGTGTAAAACGGAAACCTGTAATTGTTTTACACAATGGTAGGATTGCTGGTGTCTTTTTTCTGTCTCATAAACATGCAAGATTTCAGGTACATCTTGCTACTTCTACTTACACTTAAGTCACACTACACATACATGTACAAGCATATATATATACACACCCCTCTGAGTTCTCTTCTATTTTCTTTCTAGTTCTTGGTCTTGTTTATTTCCTCTTATCTCCATGGGGAAGTGGAGCAGAATTCTTCCTCCGTAAGCCATGCATGTTGTAAGAGGCGACTAAAATGCCGGGAGCAAGGGGCTACTAACCCCTTCTCCTGTATAAATTACTAAATTTAAAAAGGGAAACTTTCGTTTTTCTTTTTGGGCCACCCTGCCTCGGTGGGATACGGTCGGTTTGTTGAAAGAAGAAGAAGAAGTTTTCATATATTATGTAACGTGTTTCTTTCGGCCCATGGTTGCTTATTTTGCAGTTGTACTCAATCAATAACCACAAAAAACAATGGATTATAGGAAAATGTTTGGATGAATGAGCAAAAGCTTCCTCACTTGCCCAGAGACAAAGCCAAACTGATTTGCAAGCGGCCCTAGCCGGCGGATGGACGCCTCCCAAATGGCCAATAACTGAATTAATGGCCGATAACCAGGCGCTGAAAAAACGGTCGATAACCGAGTTGGCCGATAACTGAACCAGCCAATAACCGGGGGTCCACTGTACTAAAATGCACTGTTCCATAACTTGAGCCAATATAGAGTAAGAATTAAGATTAGTCTGCCCAAAATGCCTAGGCATGCTAGTGGTTTTCTTTGTAATTAATATTTTAAAATATGTAAACCACATATTGTAAGCGTTCTTTCTTTTCTTTCAACGCACTGGCCGTATCCCACCGAGGCAGGGTGACCCAAAAAGAAAAACGAAAGCTTCTCCTTTTACATTTAGTAATGTACACAAGAGAAGGGATTACTAGCCCCTTGCTCCCGGCAGTTTAGTCGACATTGTAAGCGTTGCAAGAAAATAAACATTTTCATTTTCACTAATAAGACACTTTTAGTGTTTTAATGTGTACCTGCATGCCAGCAGTGTGTGTAAGTTTATTTAGGTACAGGCACACATAAGTATAATTATCAGAGTATAGTGGTACCTTGACTTATGAGTTTAATTCGTTCCGTGACCGAGCTCATAACTGAAATCAATTTTCCTCATTGAAATTAACTGAAATGCGATTAATCCGTTCCAGCGGAATTCCTGGCTCTTGGGAGGCAGGAGAAAATACTTCAATATAACACTAATATCAACTCTACAACTTATTTATCTATCACAATTGATCTAATATGACATAATAAACAATATAAATAACACAGAAACATGATATATACTCTAGAAAGAATAAAATATGTCACTATGTGAAGAGTGATGGCAGCCACTCCCAAGGTAAAAATAAGTGCTCTGACCATATCTTCCCATTCTTGCCCTTCTGAGGTCTTATTATAAGAGAAAACAGTGTGTTTATGAGGCTAACTGCACTAGATCACTAGTTTCATAAGGAAAACACTGAAACAAAAGTGATTTTCTCGTGTTTTTCTACGATTTCATGCTATAATTCAATGGACATCATCCTCCTCTTCTTCTCAGCACTGTCCTTTGCACTTACTTTCTTAGGACCCATAATTAGAATAAAGAAATTTGGCAAAATAACTGCACAAAAAGCACAAAATGCTGAGATGCTGGGAAGATGTTGTGGTGTTTGCTGTGCCAACTAGTGGCGGCGTATCTGAAGCTCACTCGTAACTCGGATTTTGGCTTGCAACTCAAAGCAAAAAATTGACCGAAAATGGTTCGTAACTTGGAAAACTTGTAAGTTGGGGCACTCATAACTCAAGGTACTACTGTATATATAAAATATGAAATAACCTTACAACATTTGAAATGTTTCCAGACATAATGGAGAGATGTGGTCACAGAGAATACAAACAGGTGGTGCATGGTGACCATATTAGGAAGTCAGGTGGAGGGAGCTTCATAGTGAGTTTTGGTCATACAATTTGAAATGTTCATATTAGTGGAATGCCATGAAGCGAAATGCCGTAAAGCGGGCCCTACTGTACATACTGATGTGGGGTAAGCATTCATCTCTATAACAGTTAAATGATATAGGCTGATGATGGGGAAGATGACAAATACTGATGATCATGATGATTACAGCAATAATAATCATATCTTTCTAACATAAACATGACTTACCTGAGCATTACCCTTCAATGTCTGGAGTTGTTCAAAGGCATAAGAGGTGCTATAGAAGATGGCACTGAAGGAAGCAGACAGTAAACACAACACCACCATATTAACTACAAGACGTATAAAGTACAATCGGCATCTGTGAAGAAAACATTTTTATGATCAGTGAAATAATTTATATTAAAACTATTATGTTTGCATTATATAATTGTTATTAGTCAAATACTCAGTTTATTGCAACCAATTACCTTACTACAATACAGAAGAGGAAGCCTAAAGCTGAGAAAAATTTTGGTGGCACAGTTGACTAATACAAAACATAACAGAAGCTAAAGGTTTTAGGGGAAAATTTATTTTCCGAATGAAGATTGTACAGTAGGACCACCGTACCTGTGGGTCCAATTTCTGCAGTTTCAGTTATCCACAGTTTACCCTGGTTCAAAAATAACCTTTATTTTTGCTTAACCCCTTGAGGGGCCAGACCCCCAATCTGAAAAATGTTCACAGGGTCCAAGAATTTAAAAAAAAAAAAAAAAAAAATCTTATGAAATAGTATATAATTTTTTTCTGAAGGTAATAAAGCAAAAAGTACAAAATTTGATGGAAAAATTACGAAATTACACATATGCGAATTCTGCTGTGTCGACGATATTTATGCATCTGCGATTTTGCCCACTTTGACTCCTATTTTAGTCCAATTAGGTTGTTCCAGTCGACTAAATTCTTAGCTATTTCACTAGTATGCCTTCAATTTTATCAAGTGAGCACAAGAAACCATCCAATCAACTATTTCAACTACCCAATAAAGTGATCAGAAATTGGTAATTTGGCCAATTTCACACAAATTTCAAAATATTCCATTTTTAAATAGGGTCCAGAATAAACAATGCAGGCATTCCTGGTACTAAAATAACATTTCCTCTGTTAATTAGTTACATTTCCAGGCTTTACAGATGAATTTCATTTTAATTTTTTATTCACATAAAGAATTTTCAGTCATACCAAAAAAAAAAAAAAAAAAGATTCCCTGTTATGCAATACTGCAATAATTGTATAAATAATATCAGTTCATTCATGAATGCACAGTAGCCCCACCAGCTGATGTGTATTGGACACGTGATGTGATTTGTTTACTCTTGAACATGGGCAAAAATTGAACATTTCGGCTAATTTGAGCTAAATTTCAAGGTATTTTTATTCAAAAAAAAATCAAAATCATCTCTACTTCTGTAATTCTATCAAACGAGACTAAGAAACTGCGAATGCAACCATAAAAACCATACAAAAATACAACGCAAATTTACTGTTTTAATCCAAAAACATAGTTGTAGTTTTTTCTCATTATCCACTGTGTTCTGCAGGATTTTTTTATATGGTGCACACTTACCACATAGATCTATTCTCTCATATCTATGCAAAAATTTACCACTCACAGCTCATCTAAGTGAGCTGAGCTCATGACATAGAGCTACGGCACTGACCCTGGCTTCAAAGCTGTAGAACTATGGCACAGACCCTCAAGGGGTTAATAATGACACCAAAGTGCAAAAATAGTGATGGTGGCTGTTCTTCAAACCATAAGAAAAGTCGTGAAGTGCTTCTCATTGGTGAAAAAGTGCTAATTCTCGACTTATTGTAAGTATTTTATCAATTAAACTTTATCATAGGTCTTTCTCCTTCTTTCAATGTACCAGCCGTATCCCACCGAGGCAGGGTGGGCCAAAAGGAAAAACGAAAGTTTCTCCTTTTACATTTTGTAATATATACAGAAGGGGTTACTAGCCCCTTGCTCCTGGCATTTTAGTCACCTCTTATGACATCCATGACTTATGGAGGAAGAATTCTGTTCCACCTCCCCATGGAGATAAGTGGAAATAAACAAGAACTAGTAAGAAAAATAGAAGAAAACCCAGAAGGGTGTGTATATATATGCTTATACATGCATGTGTAGTGAGACCTAAATGTAAACAGAAGTAGCAAGACGTACCTGAAATCCTGCATGTTTATGAGACAGAAAAAAGACACCAGCAATCCTACCATCATGTAAAACAATTACAGGTTTTTGTTTTACACTCACCTGGCAGAAAAGTAGAACCTCCCTGGGTGTTTGCTCTCTACCAACCTACTGACTAGGTTTATTATAGGAATGTAAACGAAAAATTACTTAGATATAGGGTTCACCACTATCCATGGTTTTGAGTATCTACAGCATGTCTTGGGACGTATCCCCTTGCAGAAATGGGAGTCCTGCTATATATACTATCTAAGCAGGAATGTGACTCATCTGTTTCGATGTTTCAACAATTATTTACATAGATAATAAATGTTATCTGCGTTCATATTCTAAGTATGGGCACTCCAATGTTTTATAAACCATCTCCAGTAACATTTTATAAGTACACTCTACAGATGTGGATCATTTTCTCTAAATGAACATTCTTAACTTCTTGGGAATAAAAGGAAATCAGGTTTAGTCTGATGAAGGGAAGGGTAGATCCAATTCCTTTGATTAAGAGCCCTTCACTGGCATCAAGGCACCCCTCTCCCTTGAAGGGATATGTTTACAAATAATTTCTCTTACCTTTCTCTTTTTGTTCTTTGTTCCTTTTCATCATTATATCTCTCTGTCTCCAGGTGATCACAGAGTTCATTATATATTGCTTTCTTTTTTATTGATGCTGCTTTGTTATTCTCAATGCAGTAGTCCCAACCACCAAATATTAAATTGCAGTACTAGAATACAAACAAAAAAATATATATATTAACATTTTATATTACAGATCATATTAAAAGATAAAATGTCTAAAAAATAAAAAGGCAAAATGAATAAACTACTGTACTACCATCCTCCCCTCCCTCTCCTCTTTACCAAATTTTCATAAACAACCTGGAAATTCATAAATAAGGAAATGGTAAATTATACAAATAATACAATGAAGAATATAAAATTAAGCCAAAACTATAACCTTCATATGATCTGTCCTCGGGCACACTTGACGCAGCATCTGCAAGTCTCACCCTCTTTACTTACTCTCAACCAACACCAAATCATATGAATACACAGCAAATATCTCAATCTTTTAAATATACAGTGAAAAATTTTCAATATTACTGAAGAACTCTTTACTGATAATGAGCCAAGTTATAACTGTAGCATAAAAGATACAGGAGGAAAATCAGTAATCTTATCAGCTGCAACATGGAGCTGTACAAAAGTATGATGTTGCACAAAAGTGTAGAAGAGAGAAAACTTAGCTGGAGATGCACCATCACATCTGCCAGATGAATACTTGCAATTTATTCCTCACTTAAGCAAATAAGTTTATAATTAACACTACATTACTGCAAATTACTAAAGATTAAAGGAGTATGATACAGGCTGTAAAGGAACATAACTGTATCTCCTCCTCCTCCTCCTTCCTCACACCTTAATTTTACTTTTGTCATCAGTATAGTTTCTCTGATTTCTTATTCTGGAAGTGAATATGTTCAGATATTTGGTAGTAGATTAGTCAGCAGATGGGTTTATGAAGGATGGGGTTAACCATAGAACTGATGAAGGAAAACAGGTGAGTGGTTCATTGAGGTATCCGAGGAGACAAAAAATGTTATCCATGGAGGCAAAGAAGGGAATGTATGAGAGTATAGTGGGACCAGCACTCTTATATGGGCTGTGAATGCTGCAATGAGGAGGAAGCTGGAGGCAGTGGAGATGTCATGCCTAAGGGCAACATGTGGTGTAAATATCATGCAGAGAATTCGTAGTGTGGAAATTAGGAGGTATGGAGATACAAAAACTATTATTTAGAGGGCTGAAGAAGGGTCATTGAGGTGGTTTGGTCATTTGCTAAGCGTGTCCCTACTTACTGATGTTACTTAATTTTCCTTCAGCAGATTCTCTATAATTATTAACTGCTGGGATATCTTTTGTTTCCTTGTCTGAAGACTGACAGGATATAACTATAAAAAAAAAAAAAGAGAATGTTTCCTGCTCATTATTATTTGGCTGGTCAGATTTAATTTTAAGTGGTCCCAGTGTTAACCCGATCTTTGCCCAGTACACTTGAAACAATCCTTTCAGATTTGTCTTGGATTCACTTGCAACCTTAATTTCATGGCCTTTCTCAAATTTTCTCATTTCTTTTAATCTCAACATTAGTTGTTTAATATATTTATAGATGGGGTTGTAAAAGAAGTGAATGCTAGGGTGTTGGGAAGAGGGGTGGGATTAAATTATGGGGAATCAAATACAAAATGGGAATTGACACAGTTACTGTTTGCTGATGATACTGTGCTTATGGGAGATTCTATAGAAAAGTTGCAAAGGTTAGTGGATGAGTTTGGGAGTGTGTGTAAAGGTAGAAAGTTGAAAATGAACACAGAAAAGAGTAAGGTGATGAGGGTATCAAATGATTTAAATAAAGAAAAATTGGATATCAAATTGGAGAGGAGTATGGAAGAAGTGAATGTTTTCAGATATTTGGGAGTTGACGTGTCAGCGGATGGATGTATGAAGGATGACGTTAACCACAGAATTGATGAAGGAAAAAAGGTGAGTGGTGCATTGAGGTATATGTGGAGACAGAAAATATTATCTATGGAGGCAAAGAAGGAACTGCATTAAAGTATAGTGGTACCAACACTCCTATATGGGTGTGAAACTTGGGTTGTAAATGCTGCAGCAAGGAGGCAGTGGAGATGTCCTGTCTAAGGGCAATGTGTGTAAATATTATGCAGAGGATTCAATGTGTGGAAATTAGGAGACAGTGTGGAGTTAATAAAAGTATTAGTCAGAGGGCTGACGAGGGGTTGTTGAGGTGGTTTGGTCATTTAGAGAGAATGGATCAAAGTAGAATGACATGGAGAGTGTATAAATATGCAGGGAAAGGAAGGCGGGGTAGTGGTCGTCCTCAAAAAGTTTGGAGGGAGGGGGTAAAGGAGGTTTTGTGGGCAAGGGGCTTGGACCTCCAGCAAGCACGCTTGAGCGTGTTAGATAGGAGTGAATGGAGACGAATTGTATTTGGGACCTGAGGAGCTGTTGGAGTGTGAGCAGGGTAATATTTAGTGAAGGGATTCAGGGAAACCGGTTATTTTTAAATAGCTGGACTTGAGTACTGGAAATGGGAAGTACAATGCCTGCACTTTAAAGGAGGGGCTCGGGATACTGGCAGTTTGGAGGGATATGTTGTGTATCTTTATACGTATATGCTTTTAAACTGTTGTGTTCTGGGCACCTCTGCAAAAATGGTGATTATGTGTTGAATGATGATGAAAGTATTTTCTTTTTGGAATTTTTTTTTATTTTTGGGTCACCCTGCCTTGGTGGGAGACCGCCAACGTGTTAAAAAAGAATTAGTATGAACATACTAATCCAGTAGGTGATCCTCTCTTCTTTTCATGTGCATGTAAATATTCCTCTTCTTTTCATTTTAGATAATTTATTTTGGATCTAGTTTCTCTCTGGGAAACATAAGTGCAATAATTTGGGCAGGTTGAAGACTGTTTAAAAGACTGTTATATTGGCAACTGCCTTCATTATTGCTTGTAAAGATCTTTGTTTATAGAATCATTAGCCAGGTAACCCCACATAATATGCTCGACAGGTATTCCTATAGTCAACTATAATCTGGAGAGTGAAAAACTTGGACCTTCATTGAAATTATCCTTATTACCAAACTCCCAGTTAATATTAATGATGATAAATTTGTGATTACTTGTACCAAGGTCTTCTGTGATCTCTAGGAATCTTCTTTTCTTTCAACAAACCAGCCATATCCCACCAAAGCAGGGTGGCCCAAAAAGAAAAACAAAAGTTTCTCTTTTTAACTTAAGTAATGTACAGTATACAGGAGAAGGGCTTACTAGCCCCTTGCTCCCGGCATGTTAGTTGCCTCTTACGGCATGCATGACTTACAGAGGAAAAATTCCGTTCCACTTCCCCATGGAAAATCTCTATGAATATTTACCAATATTTACTAGGATCTCCATGTTCATTAACTCTTGAACTGTTCAAACGTAGATCTACGTTTACGTGCGTAGCACTCCAAAATTAGATCTACGTTTTTTTTTTACATAAGAAAGCATGTAAAATAGAAAGTTTGGAGTGCTACACATGTGAACGTAGATCTACGTTTAAACAGTTTAACCCTTTGACTGTTGCGAGCTCCACTATGAAACTCATTCTTTGTCGCAAAACTTTTGGAAAAAAAAAAAACATTTCTTATGAAATGACAGAGAATCTTTTCCCGATGGTAATGACACCAAAAGTACGAAATTTGGTCAAAAACTCACGGAATTATGCTCCCGCAAAGTTAAGAGGTCTCGGCGACATATACGCATAGGCGATTTCGCTGACTTTGAGCCCTGTTTTTGACCAGTTCCATTGTTTCAGCTGACAAAACTCATAGCTATTTCTTTAGAACTCCATTTTTTCTATCAGTTGAGTACAAGACACCATCCATTTACCGATTTGAACTACCCAATAAAGTGGTCAGAAATTGGCAATTTGGCCAATTTCACACAAAATAAAAAAGATGCCAGTTTCAAAATAGGGTCCAGAATAAACAATGCAGACATTCTTGGCACTAAAATAACATATCCTCTGTTCATTACTCACGTCTCTAGGCCCCTCTTATATTACTATTGCTTATTATTTTGATTGTTTATTCATTCAAAAAATACAAAATTTACCGTTACGCAGACTACTGCATTTTTGTAAAAATGGTATAAATAATATCAGTGCACTAGTGAAAGAATATCTGACTCCCCAGTTGACATGTATTGGACGTGTGGTGCGATTTGCTTACTCTTGAACATTGGTAAAAATCAAACATTTCCGCTACTTTGAGCTCAATTTCAAGGTCGTTTTCATCGAGAAAGTAATAAAAATCATCTCTATTTCTGTAATATGTTTTCCATTTTATCATGTGAGACCATGAAAATGAGAATACAATGATAAATACTATAAGAAAATACACCTCAAATTCGGTGTTTTAATCCAAAAAAATGGTCAGTTTTTTTTCTCATTATGCACTGTGTGCTGCAGGATTTTTTTTATGTGGTGCACACTGACCACACAGACCCATTCTCTCACATGTGGGCCCACCAGCTTTCTTCTGCTTCATTTGAAGCCGCTAGAATTTACGTGCTTAAATATGTTTGAAACAGTGGCACGCAAGACGTACAGTGGACACTCGCCTAACAATATTAATCCGTTCCTGAGAGCTCAGTGTTAAGCGAAATTATCGTTATGCGAATTAATTTGCCCCATAAGAAATAATGGAAATCAAATTAATCCGTTCCTGACACCCCAAAGTATGAAAAAAAAAAATTTTGCCACATGAAATATTGTTTTAATATACACAAACTGAAGAAGACATGTACAATTACATGACACTTACCTTTATTGAAGATTTGGTGATGATAGATGGGATGGGAGGAGGGGAGTGTGTGGATAGTGTTAATGTTTAGAAGGGGAATCCCTCTCCATTAGGACTTGAGGTGTCAAGTCCTTTTCTGGGGTTACTTCCCTTCTTCTTTTAATGCCACTAGGACCAGCTTGAGAGTCACTGGACCTGTCGCACAACATATCTGTCCATAGAGGCCTGTACCTCCCGTTCCTTTATGACATTCATAGTGTTTCACAACATTGTCAGTGTAATAGTCACCAGCACAGCTTGCAATAGCTGTGTGAGGGTGATTTTCATCAAAAGAGGTTTGCACTTTATGCCACACACATTTCCTTAATCTCTGAAGTAGACAATTTCTTCAATTTCTCTATCCCCTCCTCCGGAGCAGTTTCCTCAGGTGTGGCCTCTTGCTGTTGAAGATGATCTTACAGCTCATCAGTGGTTAGTTCTTCATTATCCTCCTCCACCAACTCTTCCACATCCTCCCCACTAACCTCCAACCCCAAGGACTTCCCCAATGCCACAATTGATTCCACAACTGACATAGGCTTCTCAGGGTTAGCCTCAAATCCTTCAAAATCCCTTTTGTCTACACATTCTGGCCACAGTTTCTTCAAGCAGAGTTCAAGGTCCTCTTAGTCACTTCCTCCCAAGCCTTACCTATAATGTTTACACAACTGAAGATGCTAAAGTGATCTCTCCAAAACTCTCTTAGAGTCAACTGAGTTTCTGAGGTCACTACAAAGCACCTTTCAAACATAGCTTTTGTGTAGAGTTTCTTGAAGTTGGAAATGACCTGCTGGTCCGTGGGCTGCAGGAGAGGAGTGGTATTAGGAGGCAAAAACTTGACCTTAATGAAGCTCATTTCCGCTGAAAGTCGCTCTGCCACATCTGAAGGATGACCAGGAGCATTGCCTAATACCAGGAGGCACTTAAGGTCCAATTTATTTTCCAGGAGGTAATTTTTCACAGTGGGGGCAAATGCATGGTGTAACCAGTAATAGCAAAGGTCTCTAGTGACCCATGCCTTACTGTTTGCCCTCCACATCACACACAAATTAGCCTTGAGGACATTGTTTTTCCTGAACACTCTGGGAGTTTCAGAGTGATACACCAATAAAGGCTTCACTTTGCAATCACCACTAGCATTAGCACACATCAACAGGCAAGCCCGTCTTTTATGGCTTATGTCCTGGGGGTGGGCCCTTTTTTCCTGAGCAATGTAGGTCCTGCTTGGCATTTTCTTCCAAAACAGGCTTGTTTCGTCACAATTAAACACTTGTTCAGGTTTCAATTCTTCACTGTCTATGTACTCCTTGAATTCCTTCACATATTTTCAGCTGCTTTTTGGTCTGAACTGGCAGCCTCACCATGCCTTATCACACTATGTATTCCACTACGATTCTTAAATCTCTCAAACCAACCTTCGCTGGCCTTAAATTCACTCACATTACTACTAGTTGCTGGCATTTTTCTAATTAAATCCTCATGCAACTTCCTAGCCTTTTCACATATGATCGCTTGAGAGATGCCATCTCCTGATATCTGTTTTTCATTTATCCACACCAATAACTGTCTCTCAACATCTTCTATCACTTGCGATCTCTGTTTTGAAAACAAAGTTGCACCTTTGGCAAGAACAGCTTCCTTGATTGCCGTTTTCTTGGCCACAATAATAGCGATGGTTGATTGGGGTTTTGTGTACAACCTGGCCAGCTCGGAGACACACACTCCACTTTCATACTTAGCAATGATCTCTTTCTTCATATCCATAATAATTCTCATCCTTTATGCTGTAGGGGTTTGGGACTAGAAAGCTTTCTTGGGGCCCATGGTGACTTATTTTGCAGGTGTAATCACTAGAAACGCTGTGATAATATGAAATGTTCTGATTGTATGTTTGGATGCGACCACGGTGGCTGGCTTGTAAACACTGGCACCCATGGGACAAGTGAGGCACGCTCAGGCCACATGTGGACACGTCTTGAACAAATCCCGTTGAGCAAATTTTTTAGCGTAGCGAGGCAAAATTTTTGTGTTAAAAGTATGTAGGCGGGTTTTACGTTATGCGATGCGTTCGTTAGGCTGAGGTCCATGTATATTACGACTTAAACAGTCAAAGGGTAAAGGTAAAACCCGTGAAGCAGTTATTCTATGGTTGTTTTCAAAACTGCTTCAAATTTTTTTTTTCTTTCAACACCCGGTTTTTTCCACAAGCTGTGGCCCAAAAGAAAAACGAAAGTTTCTCTTTTACATTTGCAATATACAGTGAACCTCGACAACTTGGACCGTCTAACTTTAAATTTTCCCACTGCGATACATTTTAAGCAAAATTTTTGCCTGACTAGCGCTAAAAACTCGACCAAACGCTCTTCGGGGGTTTCCCGGGTTCGAGACGCATCCACTTTGTCCTGAGCCACTCAAATTGTCCGTGGGTGCCAGGGGTTTTTTTACAAGCAGCCAGCCCACCACCGGGTCCCATCCAAACAAACAACGGAACTTTTCATATTACACAGTTTTGTGTGATTGGCACCTGCAAAAATAAGTCACCTTTGGGCCCCCAAAAAAGCTTCTTGTGCCCACCTACAGCAAAAAGGTGGGAATTACTTGGATTGAAAAAAGAGATCATTGCTAAATATGAAGTGGGTGCGTGTCTCCCCAAACTGCCAGGTGTACACAAAACCCCAATCAACATCGCTATATTGTGGGCAAGAAAACGGCAATCAAGGAAGCTTTCTTGCCAAAGGTGAACTTCTTTTCGAAATGAGATCGCAATGAATTAGAAGATGTTGAGAACTGTTATTGGTGTGGGAAAACGAAAAAAACGATAGCAGGGATGCACTCTCAAGTGATATATGTGAAAAGGCTAGGAAGTTGCATGACGAATTAATTAAAAAATGCCCGAAACTAGTGGGTGATGTGAGTGAATTTTAAAGGGCCCGCAAAGGTTGGTTTGAGAGGTTTAAGAATCGTAGTGGCATACTAGTGTGATAAGGCAGGTGAGGCTGCCAATTCTGACCACAAAGCGGCTGAAAAATATGTGTAGGAATTCAAGGAGTACATAGACAATGAAGGACTGAAAAACCCGAACAAGTGTTTAATTGTGATGAAACAGGCCCGTTTTGGAAGAAAATGCCCCAAGCAGGACTACATACTCAGGAGGAAAGGGACTCCAGGACATAAGCTATGAAAGACAGGCTTACTCTTTTATTCTGTGCTAACGCTAGTGGTGGTTGCAAAGTGAAGCTTTCATTGGTGTATCACTCTGAAACTCCCAGTGTGTTCAGGAAAAACAATGTCCTCAAGGCTAATTTGTGTGTGCTGTGGAGGGCAAACAGTAAGGCATGGGTCACTAGGGACTTTTTCTATGACTGGTTACACCATGCATTTGCCCCCACTGTGAAAAATTACCTAATTGAAAAGAAATTAGACTTTAAGTGCCTCCTGGTGTTAGACAATGCTCCTGGTCATCCTTCAGACTTGGCAGAGCAACTTTCTAGGGACATGAGCTTCATTAAGGTCAAGTTTTTGCCTCCTAATACCACTCCTCTCCTGCAGCCCATGGACCAGCAGGTCATTGCAAACTTCAAGAAACTCTACACAAAAGCTATGTTTGAAAGGTGCTTTGTAGTGACCACAGATACTCAATTACTCTAAGAGAGTTTAGGAGAGATCACTTTAGCATCCTCAATTGTGTAAACATTTATAGGTAAGGCTTGGGAGGAAGTGACTAAGAGGTCCTTGAACTCTGCTTGGAAAAAAACTGTGGCCAGAATGTGTAGACAAAAGGGATTTTAAAGGGTTTGAGGCTAACTCTGAGAATCCTATGCCAGTTGAGGAATCCATTGTGGCATTGGGGAAGTCCTTGGGGTTGGAGGTTAGTGGGGAGGATGTGAAAGAGTTGGTGGAGGAGGACAATGAAGAACTAACCACCGATGAGCTGCTAGATCATGTTCAACAGCAAGAGGCCACACCTGAGGAAACTGCTTCGGGGGAGGGGGTAGAGAAATTGAAGAAGTTGCCTACTTCTAAGATTAAGGAAATGTGTGCAATGTGGCTTAAAGTGCAAACCTTTTTTGATGAAAATCACCCTGACACAGCTACTGCAAGCCATGTTGGCGACCTGTACACTGACAATGTTGTGAAACACTTTAGAAATGTCATAAAGGAACGAGAGGTACAGGCCTCTATGGACAGATATGTTGTGCGACAGAGGTCCAGTGACTCTCAAGCTGGTCCTAGTGGCATTAAAAGAAGAAAGGAAGTAACCCCGGAAAAGGACTTGCCACCTCAAGTCCTAATGGAAGGGGATTCCCCTTCTAAACACTAACATCATCAACACTCTCCCCTCCTCCCATCCCATCAATCATCACCAGATCTTAAATAAAGGTAAGTGTCATGTAACTGTGCATGTCTTCTTCAGTTTGTGTGTATTAAAATTAATATTTCACGTGGTAAAAATTTTTTTTTTCAATACTTTGGGGTGTCAGGAACGGATTAATTTGATTTCCATTATTTCTTATGGGGAAAATTAACTCGACTAAGGATAATTTCGATTAACGAAGAGCTCTCAGGAACGGATTAATAGCGTTGGTCAAGGGTCCACTGTATACTGAAGAAGGGCTTACTAGCCCCTTGCTCCCGGCATGTTAGTCGCCTCTTATGACATGCATGACTTACAGAGGAAGAATTCCATTCCACTTTCCCATGGAGAATTTCTATGAATATTTACCAATATTTACTAGGATCTCCATGTTCATTAATCCTTAAACTGTTCAAACGTAGATCTACATTTAAGTGTGTAGCGGTCTGAACGTAGATCTATGTTTTTTTACATAAGAAAGCACGTAAAATAGAAAGTTCGGAGTGCTACGCACGTGAACGTAGATCTATATTTAGACAGTTTAACCCTTTCAGGGTCAGCAGGCCCTCTCCCAAACCTGTTCTCATGGTCGGTAAATATTCGAAAAAAAAAATTATTCTTATGAAAAGATATTTTTTTTTTTTGTAAATTTATAGGCTAAAAAAAAATTTTTTGCCAGCAATACTTACCGAGATATGGAGAAGTGAAATTAACAGAAATTGAACCGCATACGGCAACATCGTCGACTGCCGGTCACCCGGGAATAGTTTATTTTGTTTTTCCAAATTTTTTCTTTTGTTTTTCAATATTTTATTTTTTCAAGTAACTTTTATGGCCTCTGAGACCAATATAAAGACTATTTGGTATATATTCACTCATTGTATACTACACAATAACAGCACAAACTTTGCTGTCATTATATTGTTTACAAAACATGTTTATACAAACCAACAATAAAAAATGTTGTTTATTACTATTTTTCTATCATATATATACTCATATAGAGTCACTGGACAGGTTCCTATAACTACAAGAGGTTCTGAAAGCTTGTAGTAGTGTGGGGGGTGGACTTGTAAATGTGCTGAGTCACCAGTGTGTCGTGTGTCACAATGATGCATCATACCACCACTCTTTAACCCTCACTGCCTTCCACAACACATCCCTTCCTCCCCCCACACCTACCTTCCTTCCTTTCCTTCCTTCATTCCATCCTCTCATCTCTTCCTACCTACCTTCCCTCCTCCTTCCTTTCATCTCTTCCTACCTACTTTCCCTCCCTCCTTCCTTCCTTCCTTCCCTCCCTCCTTCCTTCCTTCCCTCCTTCCTTCCTTCCCTCCTTCCTTCCTTCCCTTCTTCCTTCCTTCCTTCCCTCCCTCATTCCTTCCTTCCCTCCCTCCTTTCCTTCCTTCCCTCCCTCCTTTCCTTCCTTCCCTCCCTCCTTCCTTCCCTCCATCCTTTCTTCTCTCCCTCCTTTCTTCTCTCCCTCCTTTCTTCTCTCCCTCCTTTCTTCCCTCCCTCCCTCCTCCCTCCTTCCTTCCCTCCCTCCTTCCTTCCTTTCCTCCCTCCTTCCTTCATTCCCTCCTTCCTTCCCTCCCTCCTTCCTTCCTTTCCTCCTTCCTTCCTTCATTCCCTCCTTCCTTCCTTCCTCCTTTCTTCTCTCCCTCCTTTCTTCCCTCCCTCCTTTCTTCCCTCCTTCCTTCCCTCCCTCCTAACTTCCCTCCTTCCTTCCCTTCTTACTTTCTTCCCATCTTCCCTCCCTCCTTCCTTACCTCCTTCCTTCCTTCCCTCCTTCCTTCCTTCCCTCCCTCCCTCCCTCTTCCTTTTCCCCTCCTTCCTTCCTTCTTCCCTCCCTCCTTCCTTCCTTCCTTCTTCCCTCCCTCCTTCCTTCCTTCCCTTCTTCCCTCTTCCTTCCTTCCCTTTCCCCTCCCTCCTCCCTCCCTCCTTTCCTTCCTCTCCCTCCTTCCTTCTTTCCCTTTCCTCCCTCCTCCTTCCTTCCCTCCTCCCTCCTTCCTTCCCTCCCTCCTTCCTTTCCCTCCCTCCTTCTTCCCTCCTCTCCTTCCTTCCTTCCTTTCCCTCCTTCCTCCCTCCCTCCCTCTTCCTTCTTCCCTCCTTCCCTTCCTCTTCCCTTTCCTCCTTCCTTCTTCCTTCCTCCTCCTCTCCTTCTTCCCTCCCTCCTTCCTTCCTTCCTCTTCCTCCCTTCTTCCTTCCCTTCTTCCCTCCTACTTCTTCCCTCTTCCTTCCCTCCCTCCTTCCTTCTTCCTCCCTCTTTCCTTCCTGCCTCCTTCCTTCCCTTCCTCCTTTCCTCCTTCCTTACTCCAAGTAACTTTTCGGCCTGGAGACCAATATAAGGTATATTTATGTATATTCACTCGTTCTTCTGCTTACACAATAACTGCACAAACAGTCATTATATTGTTTACAAAACATGTTTACACAAACCAACAATAAGAAATGTTGTTTATTACTTTTTTCTATCACATATAATCACATATAAAGTCACTGTACATTCCCAGAACTGCTACAGCTTACTGTAAAGCTCGTAGTTGTTGTGTGGGGGTGACTTGTAAATATGCTGAGTCACTGACCTAATTATGTCACAAAGACAAATAAATCACCACCTACCACCCCACTGCCTGTCAACACCCATCCCTTCCTCCCACCCACCAACCCACAGGAAATAAGTCACTGTCTAATTTGAGAGTGTACTAGTTGATGTCCTCCTTCTTCTCCTCCTCCTTCCCCTTCCTCCCTCCTTCCTTCCTTCCCTCCCTTCCTTCCTTCCCACCTTCCTCTCATTTCTTCCTGTCTTCCTCTCATCTCTTTCCCTTCTGTTCCTCCCTTTCTTCTACCTTCCTTCCTTCAGGTCGGTTTCCTGGGCATTGCTTTTGATCACAAACTCCTCAAAACAATGAAATTCATCTTCACTGACACTTTCATCTGTGCTTGAACTGTCACTTGGGAACAAAAGAGCCCCAAATAGCCGAGGAGTGAGGAGTTTCTTACCGCCAGACGTGGTGAACAAGGTGTAATAAAATGGCTTTCCCACAATGCACCACTGGGTCCCCGATTTTTTTTATACTACGCACACTGACCATGGAGACCCATTCTCTCACATCCAGGACTATGAGCCTTTTCCTGCTTGATCTGAGGACGCTAGAATTTATGCGTACTAGTACGGCACCAACCCTGGCGCGTAAGCTGTACTAGTACGGCACCAACCCTGAAATGTTTAAGGGTTAAAACCCAGTGAAGCAGTTCATTCCTAATGGTTAGTTACAAAACTGCTTCAAAAGCAATCCTGAGCAACTTCTACGAAGCTACTGAACTTTAAATTCCTAGCCAAAATATTCCAGTTAATCAGGTTAAAATAATACAATTTTATCCTTAAAAAGTCTCCTCGGTGGCTTTCAAAGTTCAGGGGTTGATATAACACACCTACCTGGAGTCTACCTGGAGAGTATTCAGAGGGAGAACATCTTTGAAGCCTGGTCTGGGACCAGGCCTATTAGCAGATGGCTTGATCAACCAGGCTGTTGGTGCTAACCACAAAGTCCAACATAAGCACCACAGCCCAAATGATCAGGAACTGACTTGAGAAACTTGTCCACTTTTTTTTTTTTTTTTTTTAAGAGAATTAGGAGTCTCTTGATAATCCCTCTTATGTAAGAAGGGAGAATGTTTCACACTTACTGAGTGCTTTCTTTAGTGTGCTCATTGCACCTCTGCTATTCATTGGGAGTAGTTTGCTCTGTCTGCCGAGCCTCTTACTTTCATGGGGAATGATTTGTGTTGCAGATTTGGGACCAATCCTTCTAGAATTTTCCAGGTGCAGATTATAAAGTCTCTCTCTTGCCTACAATCCAAGGAGTACAGATTGAAGGATTTTAAACATTCTCCAGGTCGGAAATTTTTCCTGGTTTGAATGGGGCTGTTTGTGTGCAGCAGTACTACAGCTTAGAGAGAGAGAGAACATGGGATTTAAAGAGTGCGTATCATCACTGACTTCACAACCTTTGTTTGAAAGGGTCCCGCAAATCAGCCTATCATTTTTTCTTGTGGTTTCATAGTGACACTGTAGTGATCCTTGAAAGTGAGATCATCTGATATGACTCACAAAATCGTAATGACACAATTGCAAACAAACCATACCATGGGCTAATGCATTGGTCTGAAGTTTTATGAGACTTTGACTGCGGGTTCTATCCCCACCCATGGTATGGTTTATCATCTGATATGATCACTCAAAGGTCTGTCACATTAGACTTCTGCTCTACTCAGTGATTTAAGCTTGTTTTATATTCTGTTTCTGTCTTGATTTCCTCAATTTTTCCATAAAAGTAACTGAAACTTGTCCTCATTAACCCTTTCAGGGTTTCGGACATACTAGTATAGCTTACGCACCAGGGTTTTTGACGTACTAGTACGCCTAAATTCTAGCGCCCTCAAATCTAGTGAAAGCTGGTAGGCCTACATATGAAAGAATGGGTCTATGTGGTCAGTGTGTGCAGTATAAAAAAAATCCTGCAGCACACAGTGCGTAATGAGAAAAAAAAAAAATTTGACCGTGTTTTTGGATTAAAACAGTGACTTTGCACTGTATTTTCGTATGGTATTTATTGTTGTATTATAGTTTTCCTGGTCTCATTTTATAGAATGGAAGACATATTACAGAAATTGAGATGATTTTGACTGGCTTGACAATGAAAAGTACCTTGAAATTGAGCTCAAAGTAGCAGAAATGTTCGATTTTTACCCAAGTTCAAAAGTAAACAAATCATGCTAAGCGTCCAATACACATCAACTGGTGAGTCTAATATTCTTTCACAAGTGTGCCGATATTATTTATACCATTTCTATATTAATGCAGTAGTCTGCATAACAGTAAATCTTGTATTTTTTGTGAGAATAAAAATTCAAAGTGGAAAGCAAAAAAATGTAAGAAGGGCATGGGGACGTGACTAATGAACAGAGGAAATGTTATTTTAGTGCCAGGAATGTCTTTCTTGTTTATTCTGGACCCTATTTGGAAATTGGCATCTTTTGAAATTTGTGTGAAATTGGCAAAATTGCTAAATTCTGACCACTGTATTGGATAGCTGAAATCGGTAAATGGGTGGTTTCTTGTACTCATTCGATAGAAAAAACGGAGTTCTAGTGAAATAGTTATGATTTTTGTCGACTAGTACACTGGAATTGGCTGAAAATAGGGATCAAAGTAGGTAAAATCGCCGATGCGTAAACATCGTTGAGACCGCTAACTTCGCAAGAGCATAATTCCGTAAGTTTTCCATCAAATTTCATACTTTTGGTGTCATTATGATTGGGAAAAGATTATCTTTTCATAAGAATATTTTTTTTTTTTTGAAATTTGGGCGACCCTGAGAACAAGTCTGGGAGAGGGCCTGGGGACCCTGAAAGGGTTAAGCATGATATTGTTAGTGGCCCATTCGAAGACTACTCATATCAGCTTTTAGGTTTGCCATGTCCTCAATGGATGTTATTCATGCAGATTCTAGTATCATCTGCAAAGGATGATATAGTGCTATGATTTATGCCTCTGTCTATGTTAGATATGAGAGTGAAGAAAAGAACAGGGGCCAGTACTGTGCCTTGAGAAATAGAGCTTTTCACAGTGGCAGCCTCCAATTTCACTCTATTCACTATTACTCTCTGGGTTCTATTCATTAGAAAATTAAATATACATCTGCCCACTTTTCCAGTTATTCTCTTTGCATGCATTTTGTGAGCAATTACATCATGATCACACATGTCAAAGACTTTTGCAAAGTCAATTTAAATTAAATTGCATTTTGCTTGTCGTCCATTGCATCTAAGACCTTGCCGTAATGGACAAATAAATGCAAAAGACATGAGCAACCTGCTCTAAACCCATGCTGCCCAGAGTTATGCAAATGTTTATTAGTTAACCTGCTTAAGACTCTCCCAAAGATTATGATAATGTGGGATATCAGCACTATAGGTCAATGGTTTTTTACAATTGCTTTACTGCCACTTATATGTAATGGAGCTATGTTGGTGGTTTGTAAGGAGTGTGGGATGATTCACATGTCAAGGTTTCCCCTCTATAGAATATTCAAGGCACAAGACAGTGGATTTTTGCAGTTCTTAATGAATATGGAGTTCCATGGGTCATGGCCTGGGGTAGATTACAGGGGGCATGCACCTTACTCCCTCTGCCATCCTACCCTCTCTACTTTCTCTAATGCTAAATAATTACTAATATAATGTAGCATATGTAGATACCACAGCAGTATTTGTCAGGAGTCCATCTGACCTGCAGCCTAGTACCAGAAGTTAATGATTTATACTTAGGTTTAAGCTTATATAAAAGACACACTTGTGCAACGAGAGGTAAATTTAATGTTGAAACATCTGCCCCTCCAGGGGCTTCATCAACCAAGTAAATACATTTCACCCACCAGGGGCTTTACTATCCAATGTTTGGCACACCAGGGGCTTTACTATCCAATGTTTGGCACACCAGGGGCTTTACTATCCAATGTTTGGCACACCAGGGGCTTTACTATCCAATGTTTGGCACACCAGGGGCTTTACTATCCAATGTTTGGCACACCAGGGGCTTTACTGCAAATGGTGGGTGAAACCTGACCACACTGGGCTGATAGAGAACCTTGCGAGTTATACATTTTCCACAATAAAATTACCTCACATTGCATAAGTCTCTCTTTCATACATTTGTAGATGCAATATGCCTTATCTGTATCAAGTTCAAGTTTGTTAAAAGCAGCATAGCTTTTCTTCTTTTTAAGCATCTGTCTTTTTTTACCCATTGTATTAATCAAATTCTAGTTTTGGAAAGAAAAAATTAGGCTTCAAAAGTTAACTCATATGTGACAATTTATGCTATATACAACCACATACAGAAATGTATTTACAAAGTGAAGAAGGAAAGACAGACCACAAATACTTATGTACCTGATAAAATTGTCCCTCTGATGACCTGAGACTCTCTCTGAGACCACGAGCAGCTTCTCGCACCATAAGCACCAGACTAAGGACTAGTGTCACCACCACCACTAACAGGTATGCTAAAGGTAAATTATATTTCCAGCCTCGAGCTTCATCTAGAGTTAGAATGCGCCTTTCATATGACCCATAAAAAAGGTATGAAAGTTCCAGTACACCCGTTCCTTGAACGCCATCTTGAACCATCCGGACGACACCAAGGCCATCAATATTTTGTGATTCCTTGAGAACTTCCATCCGGTATTCTTCAAAGCAGCAGTTGGTTTGGTTATCATACATCCAAGATGTGCTATTATCATCATCCAGAAATGGACTGTTCTCCTTGGTGCAGTCATCCTACAAAAAAAAAAAAAAAAAAAAAAAAATAAAATGTACAATATAAAAAAGCACTGGTTAAAATCTTTTTAACACATCAGCTGTTTCCCACCAAGGCAGGGTGACTCAAAAAGAAAGAAAAACCCAAAAAGAAAAAACTTTCATCATCATTCAACACTTTCACCATTACTCATACATGATCACTGTTTTTGCAGAGGCGCTCAGATACGACAGTATAGACGTCCCTCCAAACTGTCAATATCCCAAACCCCTCCTTTAACTCCTTAACTGTCCAAACGTAGATCTACAGTGTTATCGCTAGCACTCCAAACATAGATCAACATTTCATTTTTCCTGCCTCCAAATTTGGCATGATTGGCTTGAGATGCCTGGTCAGTATAGAATGGGTCTTAACACTCAGTGTGCACTAGCTAGAGCAAACAGCATGGCAAACACCAGGGATTCACTGATGCCACGTTGTATTAACACTCCCCTTTTAAGAGGAAAGTGATGTTGACCACTAGCTTAGTGACTGAGTTGAATGTGGCCACAAGTGCCTGAGGAAATATAAAAAAAAAAACTCGACAATAACCCATGTGCAACATTTGTGCCAAATCATTTCAATATTGATACCACTGGTAGTGTCATCCTGCCAGAATGTCCTGTAACCTATGCCCTAAGTAAGAAGAAATAATTCTGGAACATGTGTAATACGTGTTCGGCAGGCTGGCTGGTTGATTGACTCTGGCTGTCATTATCTTTATCTGTGTGTGTCAATTTCACAGGTACACATAAGTACATACAGTTATTATACATAGTGTAAATTACCTAGGATAACCCAAAAAATCTAGACTAAGTGCTATACTATGCTTGTGGATATAAGGCATAATAAGCATGACTAGAAATAATAAACATTTTTACTTGTTCAGGAATCAAACATGATGACTCTGCATTGTGTGTAATACCTGTTGGTTCATGAGCAGCTCTCTCTGAGACAGAGAGACAAGCAGACAGAGAGACAGAAAGACAGACACACACACAGGCAGACAGAAAGACAGATAAGCAGAGAAAAACAGAGACAGACACAGACAGACATGTTTATGTATAACAGTGAGAACAAATAAAGCCAATGTTTACTGGAGTAGTGCATGATCATCAAGTGTCACTCCACTGCTGCACTGTCAGCAGTGGAGTGACATTCATCTACACAATGCTTCAAGGAGTTTCATGTATACTCCAGCATGTCTAAAACACTGATGGGACCTGTAAATACTATGTACATATTTCTAGACAATGATATGTGACCAAGGCAGGTGAAAAGATTCACCTGTCAGTGTGTTTGTGAATATTTGATTATTATTTCAGTACCTAATATTATCAGAACAAAGATTGGCTTTAAAATCACAAGAACTACTATAAATTGTAATAATCACACATAATCACTGTTTTTGCAGAGGTGCTCAGAATACAACAGTTTAGAAGCATATATGTATAAAGATACACAACATATCCTTCCAAACTGCCAATATCCCCCCCTTTAAAGCGCAGGCATTGTACTTCCCATTTCCAGGACTCCGGCTATATAAAAATAACCGGTTTCCCTGAATCCCTTCACTAAATATTACCCTGCTCACACTCCAACAGCTCCCCAGGTCCCAAATACCATTTGTCTCCATTCACTCCTATCTAACACGCTCATGCACGCTTGCTGGAAGTCCAAGCCCCTCACCCACAAAACCTCCTTTACCCCCTCCATCCAACCTTTTCAAGTACGACCCCTACCCAGCCTTCCTTCCCCTACAGATATATACGCTCTCCATGTCATTCTACTTTGATCCATTCTCTCTAAATGACCAAACCACCTCAACCCCTCTTTAGAAGGGTTGTTGAAATGTTTTGGTCATTTAAAGGTGGCTATTAACTCCACACCTTCTCCTAATTTTATTTTCACACTCCGAATTTTCTGCATAATATTTACACCACACATTGCCCTTAGACAGGACATGTCCACTGCCTCCAACCACCTCCTCGCTGCAGCATTTACAATCCAAGCTTCACACCCATATAAGAGTGTTGTTGCTACTATACTTTCATACATTCCCTTCTTTGCCTCCATAGATAACGTTTTTTGTCTCCATATATACCTCAATGCACCACTCACCTATTTTTCTTCATCAATTCCATGATTAACCTCATCCTTCATAAATTCATCCGCTGACACGTCAACTCCCAAATATCTAAAAACATTCACTTCTTCCATACTCCTCCTCCCCAATTTGATATCCAATTTTTCTTTATCTAAATCATATGATACCCTCATCACCTTACTCTATGTTCACTTTCAACCGTCTACCTTTACACACACTCTCAAACTCGTCCATTAACCTTTGCAATTTTTCTTTAGAATCTCCCATAAGCACAGTATCATCAGCAAAAAGTAACCATGACAATTCCTATTTTGTATTTGATACCCCATAATTTAATCCCACCCATTTCATGAACACCCTAGCATTTACTTCTTTTAAAACCCCATCTATAAATATTTTAAACAACCATGGTGATATTACACATCCCTTTTCTAAGACCTACTTTTACTGGGATGTAGTCTCCCTCTCTTCTACACACATTAACCTGAGCCACTATCCTCATAAAAACTCTTCACAGCATTTAGTAACTTACCACCTGTTCCATATATTTGCAACATCTGCCACATTGCTCCCCTATCCACTCTATCATATGCCTTTTCTAAATCCATAAATGCAATAAAAACTTCCCTACCTTTATCTAAATACTGTTCACATATATGCTTCAATGTAAAGACTTGATCTACACATCCACTACCCACTTTAAAACCTCCTTGCTCATCCACAATCCTACATTTTGTCTTACCTCTAATTCTTTCAATAATAACCCTACCGTACACTTTTCCTGGTATACTCAGTAAACTTATTCCTCTATAATTTTTACAATCTCTATTGTCCCCCTTCCCTATATATAAAGGGACTATACATGCTCTCTGCCAATCCCTAGGCACCTTCCCCTCTTTCATACATCTATTAAACAAAAATACCAACCAATCCAACACTATATCCCCCCCCTGCTTTTAACATTTCTGTCAAGATCCCATCAGTTCCAGTTGATTTAAACCCTTTCATTCTACGTAATGCCTCATGCACCTCCCGCACACTCACATCCTGCTCTTTTTCACTCCTAAAAGATGGTATATCTCCCTGGCCAGTGCATGAAATTACCGCCTGCCTTTCTTCGTTGACATTTAAAAGTTTCTCAAAATATTCTCGCCTTCTACCCAATACCTCCATCTCCCCATCTACTAACTCCCCTACTCTGTTTTTAACTGACAAATCCATTCGTTCCCTAGGCTTTCTTAACTTGTTTAACTCGCTCCAAAATTTTTTCTTTTTTTTATTATCACACTGGCCGATTCCCACCAAGGCAGGGTGGCCCGAAAAAGAAAAACTTTCACCATCATTCACTCCATCACTGTCTTGCCAGAAGGGTGCTTTACACTACAGTTTTTAAACTGCAACATTAACACCCCTCCTTCAGAGTGCAGGCACTGTACTTCCCATCTCCAGGACTCAAGTCCGGCCTGCCAGTTTCCCTGAATCCCTTCATAAATGTTACTTTGCTCACACTCCAACAGCACATCAAGTATTAAAAACCATTTGTCTCCATTCACTCCTATCAAACACGCTCACGCATGCCTGCTGGAAGTCCAAGCCCCTCGCACACAAAACCTCCTTTACCCCCTCCCTCCAACCTTTCCTAGGCCGACCCCTACCCCGCCTTCCTTCCACTACAGACTGATACACTCTTGAAGTCATTCTGTTTCGCTCCATTCTCTCTACATGTCCGAACCACCTCAACAACCCTTCCTCAGCCCTCTGGACAACAGTTTTGGTAATCCTGCACCTCCTCCTAACTTCCAAACTACGAATTCTCTGCATTATATTCACACCACACATTGCCCTCAGACATGACATCTCCACTGCCTCCAGCCTTCTCCTTGCTGCAACATTCATCACCCATGCTTCACACCCATATAAGAGCGTTGGTAAAACTATACTCTCATACATTCCCCTCTTTGCCTCCAAGGACAAAGTTCTTTGTCTCCACAGACTCCTAAGTGCACCACTCACTCTTTTTCCCTCATCAATTCTATGATTCACCTCATCTTTCATAGACCCATCCGCTGACACGTCCACTCCCAAATATCTGAATACGTTCACCTCCTCCATACTCTCTCCCTCCAATCTGATATTCAATCTTTCATCACCTAATCTTTTTGTTATACTCATAACCTTACTCTTTCCTGTATTCACCTTTAATTTTCTTCTCTTGCACACCCTACCAAATTCATCCACCAATCTCTGCAACTTCTCTTCAGAATCTCCCAAGAGCACAGTGTCATCAGCAAAGAGCAGCTGTGACAACTCCCACTTTGTGTGTGATTCTTTATCTTTTAACTCCATGCCTCTTGCCAAGACCCTCGCATTTACTTGTCTTACAACCCCATCTATAAATATATTAAACAACCACGGTGACATCACACATCCTTGTCTAAGGCCTACTTTTACTAGGAAAAAATTTCCCTCTTTCCTACATACTCTAACTTGAGCCTCACTATCCTCGTAAAAACTCTTCACTGCTTTCAGTAACCTACCTCCTACACCATACACTTACAACATCTGCCACACTGCCCCCCTATCCACCCTGTCATACGCCTTTTCCAAATCCATAAATGCCACAAAGACCTCTTTAGCCTTATCTAAATACTGTTCACTTATATGTTTCACTGTAAACACCTGGTCCACACACCCCCTACCTTTCCTAAAGCCTCCTTGTTCATCTGCTATCCTATTCTCCGTCTTACTCTTAATTCTTTCAATTATAACTCTACCATACACTTTACCAGGTATACTCAACAGACTTATCCCCCTATAATTTTTGCACTCTCTTTTATCCCCTTTGCCTTTATACAAAGGAACTATGCATGCTCTCTGCCAATCCCTAGGTATCTTACCCTCTTCCATACATTTTTAAATAATTGCACCAACCACTCCAAAACTTATTCTCATTAAAATTTCTTGACAGTGCCTCTCCCACTCTTTCATCTGCTCTCCTTTTTGCACTCTTTCACCACTCTCTTCACCTTTCTTTTACTCTCCATATACTCTACTCTTTTTATAAAATTTCTGCTTTGTAAAAACCTCTCATAAGCTACCTTTTTCTCTTTTATCACACCTTTTACTTCATCATTCCACCAATCACTCCTCTTTCCTCCTGCACCCACCCTCCTATAACCACAAACTTCTGCTCCACATTCTAATGTTGCATTTTTAAAACTATTCCAACCCTCTTCAACCCCCTCCCCTTCACTACTCATACTTGCACTAGCCCACCTTTCTGCCAATAGTTGCTTATATTTCACCCGAACTTCCTCCTCCCTTAATTTATACACTTTCACCTCCCTCTTACTTGTTGTTGCCATTTTCCTCTTGTCCCATCTACCTCTTACTCTAACTGTAGCTACAACTAAATAATGATCCGATATATCAGTTGCCCCTCTATAAACGTGTACATCCTGGAGTCTTCCCATCAACCTTTTATCCACCAATACATAATCTAACAAACTACTTTCATTACGTGCTACGTGCTATATCATACCTCATATATTTATTTATCCTCTTTTTCATAACATATGTATTACTTATTACCAAACCTCTTTATACACATAGCTCAATTAAAGGCTCCCCATTTTCATTTACCCCTGGCACCCCAAATTTACCTACTACTCCCTCCACAACATTTTTACCCACTTTAATATCGAAATCCCCAACCACAAGTACTCCCCCACTTGGTTCAAAACTCCCCATGCATTCACTCAACATTTCCCAAAATCTCTCTCTCTCTCTCCTCTACATTTCTCTCTTCTCCAGAAGCATACACGCTTACTCTAACCCACTTTTCATATCCAACTTTCATTTTACTCCACATAATCCTTGAATTAATACATTTATAGTCCCTCTTTTAACCCTTTGACTGTTTCGGTCACATATATACGCCTTATGTATTTATATGTATTTATATGCATAAATTCTAGCGGCTTCAAATCAAGCGGGAGGAAGCTGGTAGACCTACATGAGAGAGAATGGGTCTGAGTGGTTTGTGTGCACCCTGTGAAAAAAATGTGACTCAGTGGTGCATTGTGGTAACGCCATTTTGTTAGTCCATTTTCACCATGCCTCGTGGTAAGAAGTACCCCACTCCTCGGCGGATTGGAGGTTTTTTGTTCCCAAGTGATAGCTCTAACAGCAATGGAAGTGTCAGTGAACGTAAATTCCATGGTTTTCAAGCGGGCGTGACTAAAAACAGTGCCCAGGATAACTTAATTAGTGATGAAAACCCAGATGATCCATGATCTTCCAGCTCTGGTGCTGGGACGGCTTGTTCACGTTCACCTGTACCAGGACAAAAGAGGAAACTATTTGCCCATGTACATGACTCAGATGTAAACAGTGATAGCGATTTCAAAGCTATTAAAAGCAGTTCCAGTTGCGACAGTGAGGGTGAATATTCCCCAGTGAAGTGGAATTATATACAACGTAGCATGTGGTCTGGTAGTGTGTCATATGCTGTTCCAAGGGTAAGGAGTAAATCTTGGAGCACATCCCGTGGCCCTACACCATGACCTGATAGTGAAGATGACGATATTGTTACGATGGGTATGAATGATGTGAGTGAAGCAGCAGGTGGTGGTGGTGATAGTGATGGTGGCATGAGTCAAGTGGCACTAGCAGCGGGCCACACTACTACTGACGCTGCTGACTCTGCACAACTACAATCAGCCTCACCCAACCCCACACTCCCACAACAATCACAACCACAACCTTCACAACCACAACCACGTTTCAATATCCAGAACCCACCAGCAGACCGCATCTGGGATTGGCAGCAAGGTGACGATTTTATTCCCAATCCCCATGACTTTGATAAAATGTAAAGTGGAATATGGTCATTGTGTACACTTGGGAACAATGGCACTGAACTAGAATGCTTTCAGTTATTCTTTGATGAACCCCTGATGGACATTATTGTCAGGGATACCAACACATACTATGAGTACACCATGGCAAATACAATTCTTTCACCAAGATCACGGCTACACCAGTGGAAGGACTCAACTGTGGCAGAGATGTACCTGTTCTTTGCCACAATAATGCTTATGCCACATGTGTATAACCACACTGTCACCATATACTGGTCAACAGAACGAGTGATTTCAACCCCAGGTTTTAGTGACATTATAGGTGTGAATCATTTTTTGATACTGTTACATATGTCACACTTTTCAGACAAAACAAGGCCTGACAGAAGCAAATTTTTATAAAGATCAAAATTTTTTATGTCCCTGAAAAAAAATGTTCATGTATTTTTTACCCCTTCCAGGAAGCTTGTTATTGATGGCTTTGTTTTTTTTTTAAAAGGGAGACTCCATTAAACCCAATACAACCAAGCAAGAGGAAAAGCTTTGGTATAAAGTTATTTGTACTGTGTATTGCAAAATGGTCTTGTTTTTGGTATATTGTGTCACTGGCAGTAATACATTGAGAGATACCGGGAAGTTTTTGGGTATCTCAGTGATGTAGTTTGAAAAATGGGAAAACCATATCTTGGTAGGGGCATAATTATACATGTATACTAAAAAAGGTACACAAGCCCCATACCGTGATTTTTTGTGAGTGAACCTGACAGAGATGTGTGCCCAGTGCGGGGGAAATTTTTTTAAGCATATGCCAAGGTTCGACGCGGGAACTCGAAAGGGGTGAGGTGGGCCTTTGCTCCCAAATGACTCTGGCATTTTGGGTGGCAGAAAAACGTGATTTCACATTGTTGACACATTCATTGAAATGAAAGGCACACACTGGCGGGCCACAACAGAAGCCCCAATGAACCCTTCAAAAACCTCAGGTCATGGACTACAACCTCTTTTAAACCTTAGGACAAATGTGATATGCGATTGGGGTTTGCTGATTGTGTATGCAAAAAATTATGAGGGTAATAAAACTTTTTTTCCATCTTTTTGATATTTCCATGTAAAGCTTTTAACTATATAAGTTGAGGTCCAACAACAAACCAAAATATGGCGTTTTGTTTTTCAGTCACAGAGAATAATCGTCAATACCCAAGGAGCAAAAACCTGCAATAGACCCGCACCCACGAAATTACCAAAACATCCATCTCATTTGAGGCCTGGGATTTTCAACCCCATACAAAAGCCTCCTACTCTTTCAAAAAAAGTGTCATAGAGGGTTTTTGTATGTGGACATACCCCAAAACGCCCACAAAACGCAGACACACTCATTTTATGTAGAGAAGTGTCAAATAATAGGGATAGTTGGGAGACAGCAACCCCCAGGGGGGTAACCCCCCGCCAATTGAGTGAAAACGTAAGCCTTAATTTTTTAAACGATGGTAGGATGCTGGGTTTTTTTTGTCTCAAAAACATGCAAGGTTTCAGGTACGTTTATACTTTCTTACACTTAGTCACCACAATACATGACAAGCAAGTATACACAACCCCCTGGGTTTTTTTTTTTATTTTCTTTAGCTCTTGTTCTTGTTTATTTTCTCTTATCTCCATGGGGAAGTGGAACAGAATTCTTCCTCCGTAAGCTATGCGTGTTGTAAGAGGCGACTAAAATGCCAGGAGCAAGGGGCTAGTAACCCCTTCTCCTGTATATATTACTAAATGTGAAAGGAGAAACTTTTGTTTTTCCTTTTGGGCCACCCCGCCTCGGTGGGATACGGCTGGTGTGTTGAAAGAAAGAAAGAAAGAAAGAGTGTCAAGTACCACTCTGCACATACCCATGTTTCAAAGAGTTCCACAAGCTGCAGCAGTTCTAGGAAAGTGTTCAGTGACTGTATATATGTATATATATTATGGAACAATAGTAATAAACAATGTTTTGTATTGTTTGTTTGTGTAAACAAGTTTTATACACGATCTAATAGTGATAATGTTTGTTCAGTTATTGTGTTGTAAACAATGAGTGTATATTTGAACAATGCACCTTACTTTAGTCTCACAGGCCACATAAGTTACTTAGAAAAGAAAAATATTGGAAAATACAAGAAACCTTCGAATTGGAGTAAATAAACCATACCACGGGCGGAATTTGAACCCACGGTCAAAGTGTCTCAAAACTCCAGACCGTTGCGTTAGCCACTGGACCAGCTAGCCACAATAAGATTCGTCCAACTAGGTATATTTCTACACATTGTGGTCACAGTGGTGCCTATGCTAACCTTCCTATGGTGTAGAAATATACCTAGTTGGACGAATCTTATTGTGGCTAGCTGGTCCAGTGAATAACGCGACGGTCTGGAGTTTTGAGACTCTCTGACCGCGGGTTCAAATCCCGCCCGTGGTATGGTTTGTTTGCAATTGTGTCATTACGATTTCGTGAGTCATGTTGACGTCAGTGAAGGGACTTGAGCTAGAGTTCGTCATGGCCAGGCTAGCTGGAGATTCGTCTGTAAAAACTTGCATTTGTGGTCACAGTGGTGCCTATGGTATGGTTTGTTTGCAATCGTGTCATTACGATTTCTTGAGTCATGGAGCAAATAAAAGAATACTGGGTGGGCAGCATTCGCTGCTGTTGCCATACGGCGCTCATTTTCTGCCAACTTTGCGCCTCTATATCTCGGTAAGTACTGATGGCAAAAAATTTTTTTTAGGCTTAAAACACTCAGTAAAATAATCCTAACATTTTGGTAAGAATTTTTTTTTTTTTTTTAATATTTTGTGACAGAATGACAAGTTTCAGAAAGGGGCCTGCGACAGTCAAAGGGTTAACGAATACAGTGGACCCCCGGTTTACGATCAGCTCCCAATGCGACCCATTATGTAAGTGTAAAGTGGTCCCTCGCTTTTCGTAGTTCCCGGCAATCGTAAATTTCGCCAATCATAGGGTTATTTCCGTATAAACATGGACTCGCTTTTCATAAGTTGAATTGCGAGTCGTAATTCGTCCCAGACGCGTACCCATGGCGTGAGCCGTGACGGCAGCCAGTCTGGCATTGTTTACCAGTGAACGAAGGTCCCCTCACGTGCTCCAGCGAAATATTTCATAATATTCCATTTATTTTAGTGCTTGCAAGTACTAAATAAGCTACTATGGCTCCAAAGAAAGCTCCTAGTGCCAAGCCTGTGGTAAAGAAGGTGAGAAATACGAGTGAATTTAAGAAAACCATCATTGAACAATGTGAAAGTGGTACAAGTGTGGCCGAACTGTCCAGGATGCATAAGAAACCCTACACAACCTTATGTTCCATAGTGACCAAGAAAAAGGAAAACAAGAATGCTGTTGTTGCAAAGGGGGTAACTATGCTGACAAAAATGAGGTCACCAGTACTCGAAGAG
Organism: Cherax quadricarinatus; assembly: GCF_026875155.1. Classification (NCBI taxonomy): domain Eukaryota; kingdom Metazoa; phylum Arthropoda; class Malacostraca; order Decapoda; family Parastacidae; genus Cherax; species Cherax quadricarinatus. The sequence continues at coordinate 32,102,520 of NC_069404.1, forward strand.
GTTGAGAAGTTATTATTGGTGTGGATAAATGAGAAACAATTAGCAGGAGTTACTCTTATGACTTCGATTATTTGTGAAATGGCTAGGCAGTTGCATGAAGATTTGGTAAAGAAATTGCCTGCAAATAGTGGTGATGTGAGTGAATTTAAGGCCAGCAAAGGCTGGTTTGAGAGATTTAAGAACCGTACTGGCATACACAGTGTGGAAGGCATGGTGAGGCTGCCAGTTCGGACCACAAGGCGGCTGAATTTTTTTTTTTTTTTTTTTTTAATCACACTGGCCGATTCCCACCAAGGCAGAGTGGCCCGAAAAAGAAAAACTTTCACCATCATTCACTCCATCACTGTCTTGCCAGAAGGGTGCTTTACACTACAGTTTTTAAACTGCAACATTAACACCCCTCCTTCAGAGTGCAGGCACTGTACTTCCCATCTCCAGGACTCAAGTCCGGCCTGCCGGTTTCCCTGAACCCCTTCATAAATGTTACTTTGCTCACACTCCAACAGCATGTCAAGTATTAAAAACAATTTGTCTCCATTCACTCCTATCAAACACGCTCATGCATGCCTGCTGGAAGTCCAAGCCCCTCGCACACAAAACCTCCTTTACCCCCTCCCTCCAACCTTTCCTAGGCCGACCCCTACCCTGCCTTCCTTCCACTACAGACTGATACACTCTTGAAGTTATTCTGTTTCGCTCCATTCTCTCCACATGTCCGAACCACCTCAACAACCCTTCCTCAGCCCTCTGGACAACAGTTTTGGTAATCCCGCACCTCCTCCTAACTTCCAAACTACGAATTCTCTGCATTATATTCACACCACACATTGCTCTCAGACATGACATCTCCACTGCCTCCAGCCTTCTCCTCGCTGCAACATTCATCACCCATGCTTCACACCCATATAAGAGCGTTGGTAAAACTATACTCTCATACATTCCCCTCTTTGCCTCCAAGGACAAAGTTCTTTGTCTCCACAGACTCCTAAGTGCACCACTCACCCTTTTCCCCTCATCAATTCTATGATTCACCTCATCTTTCATAGACCCATCCGCTGACACGTCCACTCCCAAATATCTGAATACATTCACCTCCTCCATACTCTCTCCCTCCAATCTGATATCCAATCTTTCATCACCTAATCTTTTTGTTATCCTCATAACCTTACTCTTTCCTGTATTCACTTTCAATTTTCTTCTTTTGCACACCCTACCAAATTCATCCACCAATCTCTGCAACTTCTCTTCAGAATCTCCCAAGAGCACAGTGTCATCAGCAAAGAGCAACTGTGACAACTCCCACTTTATGTGTGATTCTTTATCTTTTAACTCCACGCCTCTTGTCAAGACCCTCGCATTTACTTCTCTTACAACCCCATCTATAAATATATTAAACAACCACGGTGACATCACACATCCTTGTCTAAGGCCTACTTTTACTGGGAAATAATTTTCCTCTTTCCTATGTACTCTAACTTGAGCCTCACTATCCTCGTAAAAACTCTTCACTGCTTTCAGTAACCTACCTCCTACACCATACACCTGCAACATCTGCCACATTGCCCCCTTATCCACCCTGTCATATGCCTTTTCCAAATCCATAAATGCCACAAAGATCTCTTTAGCCTTATCTAAATACTGTTCACTTACATGTTTCATTGTAAACACCTGGTCCAAACACCCCGTACCTTTCTTAAAACCTCCTTGTTCATCTGCTATCCTATTCTCCGTCTTACTCTTAATTCTTTCAATAATAACTCTACCATACACTTTGCCAGGTATACTCAACAGACTTATCCCCCTATAATTTTTGCACTCTCTTTTATCCCCTTTGCCTTTATACAAAGGAACTATGCATGCTCTCTGCCAATCCCTAGGTACCTTACCCTCTTCCATACATTTATTAAATAATTGCACCAACCACTCCAAAACTATATCCCCACCTGCTTTTAACATTTCAATCTTTATCCCATCAATCCCGGCTGCCTTACCCCCTTTCATTTTACCTACTGCCTCACGAACTTCCCCCACACTCACAACTGGCTCTTCCTCACTCCTACAAGATGTTGTTCCTCCTTGCCCTATACACGAAATCACAGCTTCCCTATCTTCATCAACATTTAACAATTCCTCAAAATATTCCCTCCATCTTCCCAATACCTCTAACTCTCCATTTAATAACTCTCCTCTCCTATTTTTAACTGACAAATCCATTTGTTCTCTAGGCTTCCTTAACTTGTTAATCTCACTCCAAAACTTTTTCTTATTTTCAACAAAATTTGTTGATAACATCTCACCCACTCTCTCATTTGCTCTCTTTTTACATTGCTTCACCACTCTCTTAACCTCTCTCTTTTTCTCTGAAAAATATGTGCATGAATTCCAGGAGTACATAGAGGCTGAAGAACTGAAACCTGAACAAGTGTTCAATTGTGACAAAACAGGCCTCTTTTGGAAGAAAATGCCAAAGAGGACCTTCATTACACAAGAGGAAAAGGCAATGCCAGGACACAAGCCTATGAAAGACAGGCTGACGCTAATGTTCTGTGCTAATGCTAGTGGGGATTTCAAAGTGAAACCATTACTAGTGTACCATTCAGAAAATCCCAGAGTGTTCAGGAAAAACAATGTTACGAAGAGTAAATTGTGTGTGTTTTGGAAATCTAATAGTAAGGCATGGGTCACGAGGGAAATTTTCATCGAGTGGTTCAATGAAGTGTTTGGCCCTAGTGTGAACGAGTATCTCCTGGAAAAGAAATTGGATCTCAAGTGCCTGCTAGTAATGGACAATGCACCTGCTCATCCTCCAAACTTGGATGACCTAATTTTCGAGGAGTCTGGGTTCATCACAGTAAAGTTCTTGCCCCCGAATACCACTCCTCTCCTCCAGCCCATGGACCAGCAGGTCATTGCAAACTTTAAAAAACTCTACACAAAAGCAATGTTTCACAGGTGCTTGACTGTGACCACAGACACTCACTTGATCCTAAGGGAATTTTGGAGAGAACACTTCTGCATCATCCATTGCATAACCCTTATAGGTATGGCTTGGGAGGGAGTGACTACCAGGACTTTGAACTCTGCCTGGAGAAAATTGTGGCCAGATTGTGTCGACAAGAGGGGTTTTGAAGGGTTTGGGACTGACCCTGATGAGCCTATGTCTGTTGTAAAATCAATTGTGGCACTGGGGAGTTCCATGGGGTTGAATGTGAGTTTGGAGGATGTGGAAGAATTGGTGGAAGACCACAACGAAGAGCTCACCACTGAGGAGCTGCAAGAGCTTCAGCAGGAAGAGCAACACATCGCAGCTCAGAATCTTGCTGCAGAGGAGGAAGAGAGATGGAAGAAGGTGCCTTCTTCAGAAATTAAAGAGATTTTTACTATGTGGGGTAAGAGGGAAAGCTTTATGGAGAAACATCACCCTAACAAGGTTGCTGCAAGCCATATTGGCAACATGTACAGTGACAAAGTCTTGGGCCATTTTAGGGAAGTGTTAAAGAGACGCCAGAAACAGAGCTCTCTCCACAGTTATTTTGCGAGACAGGACTCCAGTGACTCAAGGTGATCCTAGTGGCATTAAGAAACAGAGAAGAGAAGCAACCCCAGAAAAGCAATTGGTACCTGAGGTGTTGACTGGAAGGGGATTCCCCTTCCAATCTATAAACAATCCACTCTCTCTCCTCCTCCAGTCTCCCATACACTAAGAAGAATCTCCAATAAAGGCAAGTGTTATGCTGTTAATGTTTCATTCATCATTTCCCATTGTTTTGTTTATGTACAACATGTATATTTCATGTAAAAATTTTTTTTGTTTTAATACTTCTGGGTGTCAGGAACGGATTAATTGTATTTACATTATTTCTTATGGGAAAATTGATTTGTAAATCGTAAATTTCGTTTATAGTAACAGCTCCAGGAACGGATTAATTACAAAAAACGAGGGACCACTGTATTTATGTAAGTGCGTTTGTATGTGTATGTTTGGGGGTCTGAAATGGACTAATCTAATTCATAATATTCCTTATGGGAACAAATTCGGTCAGTACTGGCACCTGAACACTTCTGGAATGAAATAATATCGTAAACCGGGGTTCCACTGTATTATATAAATAAAAAAAAAACAAGAAAAAATTGTATTATCGGCAACACTTCTGAAAGTGGCAGGACTCCATGTTGCTGTCAGGTGAGCATCCAGCACCAACTTCGCCACCTTATATCTCGGCGGTGCAGTTGGTGCTCTTAAAAAAAAAAAAAAAATCAAAGTATTTGGAGAGCTGAGCAAGAAAACAAAGATCTATATTTGAACAATTAAGGAGTTTTAGTGCAGACATTGTACTTCCCATCTCCAGGACTCAAGTCTGGCTAACCAGTTTTCCTGAATCCCTTCACAAAATATTACCCTGCTCACACTCCAACAGCTCGTCAGGTCCCAAACAGCACTCATCTCCATACATTCCTATCTAACATGCTCACACTCGCCTACAAAAGCTCTTTTACCCCCTCCTCCAACCTTTTCGAGGACGACCCCTACTCCTCCTTCCTTCCCCTACAGATTTATATGCTCTCCAAATCATTCTACTTTGTTCCATTCTCTCTAAATGGCCAAAGCACCTCAACAACCCTCAACAGTCCCTCAGCCTGGAATCGATGTGTTCAGTCCATCACTTCCTACAAGAGTGATGGACTGAACACATCAATTCCAGGCTGAGGGATTGATTACCTCAGACTTTTCCTCTCCTTACCCTTTACTACTTTGTATTAGACTGATGAAGCCACTGTGTGGCAAAACGTTTCTTCAATAAAGATTCCCATATGTTGCATAAGCATCCCAATTCTATAACTATGTTAACCATGGTGACATTACACATCTGTCTAAGACCTACTTTTACTTCACAGTAATCTCTCTCTCTCCTACACACCCTAACCTGAGCCTCACTATCCTCATAAAAACTCTTTAGACAATTTAGTAACTTACTACCTATTCAAATTCAAATTCAAAGTTTATTCTCTATAAGGATTACAATGCTGAGTTTACGGAATTTGGTTATTGTATTGTTTACATGTATAGTAAAATAATAATTACAGAGTGTACCACTAGAACACCTAGCATGGCTAGGCATTTCGGGCAGACTTAAATTAAATCTTAAGTTTAAAATATTACAAAATTATGAGGTAAGTTGGTATTATGGCTAAGTGACTAAATACTAGTTTGTGAGTTTAGCAATGTGAATGCTTTTGTTTTGACACTATACATAGTTTCAGTATTGGAGTATCACAGGCCAACTTATGACTAGTTAAGATTCATTATTTTGAGATTGAGATTGATATTTCTGTTTATGGTCAAATGGGTGAGTGAGTGTAAGTGTTAACCACCAGGTGGTATTCGTGTAAATAACAAAAAGGCACAATACCGTGACTGGAACAATACACAAATAACCCGCACATAAAAGAGAGAGGATTACGACGACCATTGGTATTCGTGTAATTAGTTGACAGGGTGTATCAGGGAGATAAGATGTTTTCTGATGGTAGTTTTGAAGGTGATGAATGTGTCTGTAGTTTTAGAATTTTCAGGTAGGGTGTTCCAGATTTTAGGGCCTTTGACATACATAGAATTTTTGTAAAGGTTTAGTTGGACACGGGGAATGTCAGAGATGTTTGTGTCTGGTATTGTGCCTGTGGGTTCTGTCGCAACTATCAAGAAAGCGTTTTAGGTCAAGGTTAATATTGGAATTTAAGGTCCTGTAGATGTAGATTGCACAGTAGTAAGTGTGGATGTACTGAACAGGGAGTAAGTTTAGAGCTATGAAGAGTGGGGGCGTGTGTTGCCAGGGATGGGATTTAGTGATTATTCTTACTGCGGCTTTTTGTTGGGTTATTATTGGCTTTAGGTGTGTTGCTGCAGTTGAACCCCAAGCACATATAGCATAGGTGAGGTATGGATATATAAGTGAATGGTATAGTGTGAGAAGGGCAGTTTGCGGCACGTAGTATCGTATCTTGGAGAGGATCCCAACCGTTTTGGATACTTTTTTGGTTATGTGTTGGATATGGGTGCTGAAGTTCAGGTTGTTGTCGAGGTATAGGCCTAGGAATTTGCCCTCATTATGCCTGGCAATTAGAGTGTTGTCGATCTTAATGTTAATTTGCGCATCTCCTGCTCTGCTACCAAACATAATGTAGTAGGTTTTGTCAATGTTAAGCGTAAGTTTATTGGCTGTCATCCAAGTCGATATTTTGATCAGCTCCTCATTAACAATGGTGTTGAGGGTGGCAAGATTAGGGTGAGAGATGACGTAAGTTGTGTCATCAGCAAAGAGAATGGGGTTCAGGTGTTGAGATATGTTTGGAAGATCATTGATGTATATGAGGAAGAGCAGGGGACCAAGGACACTTCCCTGCGGAACTCCAGTATCAAGTGGCTGTGTTGTTGATGCTGTGTCTTTAATGGTGACATACTGATACCTATTAGTAAGGTAAGATTTGAAATATGCAAGCGCATGGCCTCTTATACCATAATGGTCAAGTTTGTGGAGTAGGATGCCGTGGTATACTGTGTCAAAAGCTTTTCTTAGGTCAATAAAAATTCCTAGTGGATATTCCTTATTTTCCAATGCTGTGTAAAGCAGATCTAGCATTTTTATGATTGCATCGTTAGTGCTTTTATTTTTCCTGAATCCAAATTGGCAGGGGTTGAGTATGTTTTGTGCCGTTATAAATGAATATAATCTCCTGTGCACGAGTTTCTCAAAGATTTTGGATAGCAATGGTAAGTTTGACATTGGCCTATAGTTGTTTAAATCTGTAGGGTCACCACCTTTATGTATTGGTGTAACCCTTGCCGTCTTGAGTAGTTTCGGGAAGGTGCTAGTTTCTAGTGACTTGTTAAAAAGTAATGAGATAGCATGCGAGAGGACATGGGCCGCTCTCTTGTACAATAATGGTGGGACATGAGACAGATTCCGAGTTATTTTTAAGTGACTTTATAATCTCGGAGACTTCCATGGGCTCAGTTGGAGCAAGATAGAAGGAATTTGGGAAATTCCCATCTAGGTAGTCCCCGGCATGGGCATTGGTGCGTGGGATTTTATTGGCGAGATTAGAACCTATGGTTGAGAAGAAGTTGTTTATCTTGTTAGCTGTGTCAGTGGGATGCAGTGGTGTTTCATTAGGTTTAGTTAGGGCAATATTCTTGTTTTTTTTCAGTTTTTGGGTCCCTAGAATCTGACAGAGTGTTTTCCAGGTCTTTTTTATATCTCCTCTTGTGTCAGTGAATCTACTGGAGTAGTATAGTTGTTTGGCTTTCTTTATTACTTTGGTGAGGACTGATGAATAGTGTTTAAGAATATCTTTGTGTATTAAGCCCTGTCTATATTGCTTTTCATATTGGTGTTTCTTATCAATGGATTTCAGAATGGTGCTGGTTAGCCATGGGCAACCAAGCCGTTTGTTTGTGATCTGTTTCGTTTTTATAGGACAATGTTTGTTGTATAGTCTAAGTAATTTGTTAAGAAAAATGTCTGTCCAGTCGTCAATACCATTGGCCTTGGAGAATTCTGTAGGCCAGTCAACAGTCTAGAGACTGTAGGCCAGTCAACAGTCTAGAGCTGTGAACTTCCTTATTGAGGCCTCATCATGGAGTCTAAATGAAACTTTGTTGTATTCAAGTGGTGGTTTACTAATGTTTGTCAAGAGGAAGGTAGGGTAGTGGTCTGTAGTGCTATCTGTGATTATCCCTGATTTAAGGGGAGCTAGTATATTGGTCCATATGTGGTCTATTATGGTTGCACTCATTTCAGTGAGCCTGGTTGGTTTAGTTATTGTTGGTATGAGAAGTGTGTTGTTCATATTGTTGATGAAATCAGTTACAGGCTGATCATCTATTAGGCCAAGGTTGATGTTGAAGTCTCCAGCTAAGAGAAGGTGGTGCTTATTCATTTGTCTGTTTGTTATTAGTGCCTTTAGTGTCTCACTGAAGTTTGGGATGTTTGTGTGGGGTATCCGGTAAATGGCACCGATTGTTATAGGCGTCTTAAGGTTTTTTACAGTAAAATTAGCAAAAATGTATTCTCCATATTCATCACTAAAGCAAGTGGTGCTAATACAAGATAATTGGTTAGAGTAATAGATTGCAATACCACCCCCAACTTGGTATGGTCTGCAGTTGTGGATTGCTGTGTATCCTGGAAGAGGGTAGATATCTATTATGTCCTGCTTAAGCCAGGTCTCAGTAAGAATAATGCAGGAGAAGGGTGTCTTTAGTGATTCAAGGAGTGTCAGGAGGTCATCATAGTGTTTGCTTAAGGACCTGATGTTGTAGCTAAGTACTGATAGACTTTTAGCATTGTTTAGGATAGTGCTGGCTTGTGATGCTGTGTAGTAAAGGCAGTTACTTTCCAATAGGTTTTGATTGTGTGTCAGATTATGGAGGTTTAGATCAGGGTCAATGTGATCAATCATCTTCTAGGTTTAAATTATGGTTATTTATATCCTGAGTTGTGGGTTGAGTTTTAGTACTGATATCTGTAGTGGTGGGAAGTTTGGACAAGTATATATCTATAGCATTTTGGTCATGTAGAGTATAGTCACTAAAATGACTTAAGAATCGTATGAACGATTGCATAACCATACCGCGTGATTGACCCGCGGTCATGAGTAATCAGCCGTGCGCTAGCCACTAACAGCTAGCACAATAGATTATCCAACTAGTATATATTACACACATAGAAAGTTAGCACAGGACCTCTGTGACCACAAAGCAAGTTTTACGACAATTCCAAGCTAGGTGGCCGTGACGAACTCTAGTACAAGTCCTTCACTGCCGTCAACTGACTTAAGAAATCGTAATGCAACATTGCAAAATAACCATACCCCTGGCGGATTGAACCGCGGTCATAGAGTCTCAAAACTCAGCCGTCGAGCTAGCACTAGACCATAGCCACAATAAGATTATAACTAGGTATATTTACACATAGGAAAGTAGCACAGCACTTGTGATCACAATGCAAGTTTTTTACAGACGAATCTCAGTAGCGTGGCCGTGACGACCTAGCTGGTTAGTGGCTGCGCGAGGCTGGAGTTTTGAGACTCTATGACCGCGAGTTCAATCGCGGGGTAATGGTTAATTTGCAATGTGTATTACGATATTTTAGTCATGTTGACGGCATAGTGAAGGGACTTGAGCTAGAGTTCGTCACGGCACCTAGCTGGAGATTCGTCTGTAAAAACTTGCATTTTGGTCACAGAGGGCCTGTGAAACTTTCCTATGGTGTAGAAATATACTATTGATGAAATCTTAATTGTGGTACTGCATAGTGGCTAGCGCGACGGCTGGATAGGTTTTGAGACTCTATGACCGGGTTCAATCGCGGGTATGGTTTATAGTACTAATACAATAATGGAGTGGTGTTGATCATGTGTTGTGCTGGAATGAGCAAGTACACTAGGGGATAACTAATAGGATAGAAATACAAATTAAAAATAGCACAAGACTCACTTGTAATTGCACTAAGGTCTATGTAAGACTTTGGTATAGTCCCATGATTGAGTAGAATGAGCTATAGTACAAAATAGGATTAATCTAATATTAAAAATACAAATTAAAAATAGCACCAGCTCTCACTAGCAATTACGTATGGTCTACATAAGGGGAATTTGGTATTGACTATGTACTGAGCTAGAATGAAGGCGATAGTAAATGAGTTTAATCTATGATATATAAAGGCACAAGCTCCAATGAATTGCATAGGTCTTGATATAAGTTGTTTACAAGAATTAGGGGGTATAACATAGATTTAAATTGACAAGATAAAATATGCAAGTTAAGGTAGCAAAATAATAAAAAAAAGTAGAAAAAAAAATATATATGAGGTAGTTGGTACTAGTTAGCAAAAGATAGTTAAGGGCCTTGAACAATAATATAATTGAAATATACACTAACTGCACACACAATATAGTCACTAAGATATGAAAACAATCTTAGAATAGGACTTACAATATAAACTTATAATATAAAAATACAAATTGAAATGATACTTGCAACTGCACTAGGGTCTGGTATAGGATGTTGACAAGATCAAGAGTATATTATTATTATTATTATAATCAAAAAGAAGCGCTAAGCCACAAGGGCTATACAGCGCTGCAGGGTAGGGAAGGAAGCGAGGGTATTGGATGGCAGAAGGGAGGAGGGATGATCAGTAGATTACAGAAAACAGCGGGGCAGGGGATAGTACGGGGGTAGAGGGTAGCACGAGATTGAAGTAGAAAGGGCTGAAGGTATCAGAATTTGTGAAGTAAGTCAGTTGTTGTCAAAAAGTCAATGAAAGAGTCTGGACGAAAGGTGGGTCCATCAGCGAGAAGGGAAGGTAAAGAGAGAGCAGCAGAGCGAGACGACGACGGAGGTAAATTTCTGCGTGCTCGTTGATAAAGTGGGCAGTCCAACAGAATGTGGCTGACTGATAATGGAACTTGGCAATTCTCACAGAGAGGAGCAGGGCGCCTCTCCATGAGATATCCTGAGTAAGACGAGTATGGCCAATGCGAAGACGGGAGAGAGTAGTCTCCCAACCTCGACACTGGTGATATAAAAGACGGCCAGTAACCTATACTCGGTTTAATAGATTGAAGTTTGTTGCCGAGCATAGTAGACCAACGTTGTTGCCAACGGGTGTGAAGTTGGGAAGATATTGCAGCAAAATAGTCCGTAAATGGAATACCTCTACATGAAAACTGGTAGGTCATGTACTGCTGACCGCGCAGCAGTGTCTGCCTGTTCATTGCCCTGTACGTCAACATGACCAGGGACCCAACAAAAAACAATATCTTTATGCTTGGTAAAGATGCGGCGTAGCCAAAGTTGGATACGGAGGACTATGGGGTGAGGTGTATCAAATTTCTGTATAGCCTGTAAAGCACTAAGGGAGTCTGAGACAACCACAAATGATGACACAGGCATAGATGCAATACGGATAAGTGCTGTAAGGATGGCATACAATTCAGCAGTAAAAATACTAGCCGAAGATAGTAAATGCCCTTGTACGACGCTGTCCGAAAACACTGCTGCGAATCCTACGCCGTCAGAAGACTTAGAGCCATCTGTGTACACAGCAATGGCATGAGAATGAGAGTTAAAGTGGTCAAGAAAAAGAGAGCAGGAAGCGACCGTAGACAGTTGGGCTTTCGAGCAAGGGAGAGAGAAAGAACAGACTCGAACAGCTGGAACTTCCCAGGGGGGTAGGGAAAAGTGAGATGCTACATGTACATAGAAAGGTGGTAATTGAAGAGAAGACAAGAGCGAATAAAGGCGAAGAGAGAAGGGACGGAGTAAACAGGGGAAGCGAACAAATAAAGAATGTCTACTAATATCAGTGACCATTCTATAAATGGAAGGATTGCGGAGATCATGAGAGTGTACATAGTAGCGAAGGCAATGGGCATCATGGCGATCGGATAAGGATGGAACGTTCGCTTCTGCATAGAGGCTCTCGACAGGGGAAGAGCGAAAAGCACCAAGGCATAAACGTAATCCTTGGTGATGAATGGGGTTAAGGCTAGAGAGAGTAGCAGGAGATGCCGCTGAATAGATCTGGTCATCATAATCAAGTTTCGATAAGATAAGGGTGGAATGTAGGCGAAGGAGGGTTCGACGATCAGCTCCCCATGAAAGATGAGCAAGGGTTTTAAGAAGGTTCAGCCGGCTGTGACAAGTTGCCTTCAGAGAGGTAATGTGAGGTGTCCAGGATAACCTACGATCAAAGAGGAGGCCCAGAAACTTGACTGTATCACGTTCAGGGATACGGGAGCCATAGAGGTACAAAGGATGATCGGAGATGACAGAGCGTCTAGTGAAAGTAATTTGGTGGGTTTTAGTGCTGGAAAATTTAAACCCACGTGTGGTGGCCCAATTGGAAACACGGTCGACTGCATGCTGGAGAGAAACTGTAATAAGGTGACAGTCAGCGCCTGCACAGGCAATAGCAAAGTCATCAATATTGAGTGATGACCAAATATTTGATGGAAGACTAGAGGCCAAATCATTAATAGCAAGGAGAAAAAGTGTTGTGCTCAGAACACATCCCTGGGGGACACCTTCAGCTTGGATAAAGTCCGGGAGAGCACATTATTAACCCGAACACGGAAATGCCTGTCAGTTAAAAAGTTCTTAAGGAAGGATGGTAGATTGCCTCGAAGGCCTAAGGAGTGGGCTTGGGCTAAAATATTATACCTCCAAGTTGTGTCATATGCCTTCTCAAGGTCAAAAAATATGGCAATAACTGAGTGGTTATTCGCAAAGGCATTAAGAACATACGTATCCAAGCGTAGTAAGGGGTCTATGGTAGAACGTCCCTTACGAAAGCCATATTGACGAGTGGAGAGACTGTTGTGTGTCTCTAAATACCACACTAAACGTCTATTTACTAGGCGTTCCATCACTTTGCAAACTGCACTGGTAAGAGCAATGGGACGATAGTGGGAGGTTTCATGTCCCGTAGTGCCTGGTTTGTGGAAAGGGAGAACAATGACGGATTTCCACAGCTGTGGAAGAACTCCTTGTGACCAAATAAGATTGTAAAGGCGTAATAGGACTGCAAGGGCTGACTGATGTAAATGTTGTAGCATACGAATATGAATGTCGTCGGGCAGCTGCCGATGATCGGCAAGCTGAGAGTGTTGCTGCCATCCAGTTCTTTGAAGTGTAAGAGGCACATTATACTGTTTCTTCTCTGAGAGAAGAAAAGTCCAAGGGGTCTAACTCTCTGGCAGACATTTGCGGAAAGAAATGAGGGGCATAGTATGGAGTCCCCTGAGAAATACTGAACCATTGATAGCCAATTTCAATAGCAACATCTAGTGGTGTTTGCTATATTCAACACCGGCAACCCGCAGACCAGGAGCCGGGTCAGGAGAATATTTACCACTCAGTTTTTGTACTTTTTTTTTTCCGACTGCACTCATAGAGGAAGCAGAGGTGATGGTGGGAGACATAATCTCGCACAAGTTGCGTTTAGCGTCACGATGACATGGCGAGCGATCTCGCACGCTTCTGCTTAAAATCAAGAATCCTCTCTTGGGTGGTTCTATTGTACCACTACCATCCCCATGCAGCGGGTTTTCAAACGTACTGCAGCACGAGCACAAGCAAGGAGACTCACCAAGGCAACGCATTTCTGAGAATTGCCCCTGCCGCGAGAGTTTGGGGTATAGAAATGAGAAAGCTCGATAAAAACGGAGGACGAAAAGAGGTTTGAAAAGCTCAGTCGATAGAGGACGAAGAAGGAACCTCTCTAAAAACAGTTAGGTGAGAGTAAATGGTTCAATTTGCCTGATCAAATTGCAGCGTGGATGCGAAGAGTGTGGTGATTATGAAGGGGAAGTAAGAATGATTGGGGAAAAGATCACTGTCATGTAAGTCCGGAAGATCAGACCAAGTGAAGTCTATTTGGGCGGAGGAAGAGCAGTACGAGGATCGATGCAAGAGAGAGGTGAGTCCCGAGGATCAAAATGGTGTGATACCTGTATTTTAAAACATGGAGGGGGTGGGTGCAAGAAAAGCCTCTAACTGGAATGCCACGGGAATCACAGTGAGGACGCCCCCCCCAGAGGAAATGGTGGGCAATGTAAAATCACCAAGTAACAGAATTCGTGGTGTTAATGACGAAACAAGAAAGGCATATCCGAATAGATAATGCCCGAGAAGGAGAGAGATATAAAGAACAAGCGTATCCAGCCTATGCAAGTGGATACGGGTCTGCTGTGTAATGCAGCGAAGTACAGAACAAATAGCTGAATGTATGGAAAATCAGTGGCGTAGAAGAAGGCACCTTTCATTAAAGGTCCCTCAGGAAAAGATCTGAAGAATACAATAAATTAAGCCTGAGATGGGAGAGATAACAGCAGAGTGTAATTTTGGTTCCTGTAAGCAAACACAAACAGGGGAAAACGGGAGAAGTAAGACTGAAGCTCACCCCGATTACCCGAGGCCGCGATATTCCACTGTAAATAGGCCATGATTGACAATGATAATGATACCAGAAATCCGCAGGTAAGGGTATCCTACGGACTTAAAAATAAAAGGGGTTAAGAAAAGACGACATGCGGAGGCAGTGGAAAACGTTCAATGCACGAAGAACGGTGGCGCTGTGAAGAAAGGAGTTGCGCAGATGGAGTAGAGGAAGAGAAGGAGCGGAGGGTGGGAATCATGTCCATTATGGTTTTGTCTCCAGCAATAAATTTCAAGATTGCTTCAAGTGATTCAGAATTCAGAGAGTCGTATGGGAGACAATATTGGAAATGGTAAGGGGAGGATGAGTAAAGTTGGAACTGTAATGGACTGTACCGAAGGTAGTGGGGGGGGCGAAAGGGCGTAGGAACTGGAGAACCAGTGAAGGGACAGAAGAGGCAGAAACAATTATACTGGGAGGTGGCGAAGAGGAAGAAACTTGGAGGGAACAGGGGAGGAAGTGTACAGTACGAGGAGGAGGGTGAACCCTACACTTGTAACAGAGCCAGTGAGAGGGGGAGAACCAGGTACAGAGACAGGGAAGGGAAAAAGAGGAGTGGAAGATGGGGTAGGAGGTGTTTTAACGGACCTTATTTTGACTTTGAGAAGTAGGAGGGGACGATTGGAGGAGGTGTCATACCGAGAACCGTCCGCTACTGATGCTTGTGAGAGAGACCACGTATGAAGCAAGGTCAGACTGAGACGTTGAAGTAGGGATGTCTGAGTCTAGGACAGCAAAAGAATTAGCTACAGGAGTGACTAAGGGAGAGGTAACCACAGAGGTGGTTGCAGAAGATGGGATACCAGCAGTGGGGGGACGTTTTGAAACACGGAATAGAAACTGCCATGGCATAAGGGAGACCTTCTCCTCTTTGAGGTAAGGGTTTCCCGCTCGTTAAATAGACTTAAAACGGGGGGGGTACAAAGGGGGCCCTCATGAAATTAGGGTAAGAGGGAGGTCGATTGCAAAGTTTTAAAAATGGTTTCATCGGCCCCAAAAGATGGGCTTCGGCGATAGATCTGCAATATTTCGCGGAGGCCAAATCGCCAAAATTTCTACCTGTTGCGGTCGGGGATCACCTTTCGAACTTGTAATGTTTCCGCTACAAAAACTGAGGAGGGGATTTTATGCTGTCAAAGTTAAACGACCAATCTATATCGTCCCGCCCCGGGCAGGAAAAACTAAGTGTCTACCTTGAGGTTTGGGAGATCTTGGAGTTCCACTTTAAAATCATGCCAATTTCGGAAATTTTTTGTTGAACATGGTAGGGGAGAAGAGGGTACCACTCCAAAATGAGGGAATGATGCTTTTCAAAGTTACAGGAAGGGTACGATAGGGGAAAGACAGAAAAGCCGACCTGGTAGCATTCTTACGGTGACGATGCACCCCGCTCTTAAAGCTGAAAAAATATCTTTCCTTGCCAATACTGGGGTCAGAAAATAGGCATAAGGAAGTCGGTCATAAAGTAAGAATTTATCCATTTGCATCTGAAATGAGGGGAAAAAGGGTAGTAAAGGACAGGGATCTTTTCGGGAAAGAACAGAAGGTGAAAGTTCATCAGCGGGAATTGTCTTTTTCGTTTAGCTGGGCCCCAAGTTGGTCCGGGGGAAGGGGCCGGCGATTCGAAAATTGCCGCACCGTAGAGGAAGAGGCCGGAAGCAAAGTCAGAGGAGAGCGAAGGCAGATAAATCGAAGGAGTCAGTCAAAGGCCCATACCAAGCGGGGGAAAACAGCACCGAAAGGGACAAGGGATGAGGGGTGTCCGAAGATTCCAAAAACGAGGCGGGGGGCAGAAAAGGGGGCGGTATCAAGAAGGGCCCGGGGACAGTTTAGGGTAGGGGTGCCATTTAGGTTCTTCTTTCTTTTGTTTTTAAGAAAAAAAAAGAAAAAAGAAAAGAAAAAAAAAAAAAAAAAAGAATAAAAAAAAGGGGGAAACCGGGGGGGGATAGTTCCAGGGGAAAGAAAGGCCAGAAACTCCCCCCCCACCCAAGAAACCCCCCCAACCGCAAATACACAGATGCAGCATGGAACCCCCTGCCATACCCTACCCATCATGCCCGTAAAAAACCGGGAATCCGGGGGTAGCAACCTTTCCCCTCTCCGAGCACCTCGGGGGACAAGAGAGGGGGCCGGAAATCCGCCACAAAGCATACCCCTTCGGCCACCCCCCGGGGGGAAACGAAAAGGTCTTCCAGAGAAAACACCCTCGCCCGGAAAAACACCCAAAGCCCCCCTCCGGGGGTACCCGAGAGGGATCAGGGCACCCCAGCAATCCAGATTCCCCGGGAAACTCCCCCACCCCCCAAAACCTAAGGAAAGGGGGGGACCCCCGGAACCCTTTCCATACCCAGAAAAACGGGCCGGGGAAAAAAAAAAAAAAAAAAGGGCAAAAGGGGGGGGTGGGGGGAGGAGGGGGGGAAAGGAAAAAGGGGGGGAGGGTAGGGGAAAGGGGGATGGGGGGTAATTAGGTTTTGGCTGAGGGGGTAGACCGACTCTAAATTTCCCCGACCAAGAGCCCTTACCACGCCAAGGAGCCCCCCCTTTAAGAGGATCAAGAGTAATAACTAGATTTAAAATTTACAAAAAAAATTCACAAATTAAAGTACCCAAAAGAATAATAAGTAAAAATAAAATGGCAAAGTCTTGGTTAAATATGATAGTAAAAATGGTAACAGGTACAAGGTACACAGGTACACAGTCACAATACACAGGTACAAAGGGTAAAATAAAGTTGGGGTTGAAAAATACAAACTTGAAATTGGGAACAAAAAGTTTTTGGAAGTATAAAATAATGATTAATTACAAAATAAAATTGACTGGTAGTAAATAGGTGTTTAAAAAAATTTTGTAAAATAATGTTAAAAAAAAATAAGGAAAAAGAATGTTTTTTTCTTTCAAAATTGCACTGGTATTAAACTTTAGGGGTTTTTTGGGGTACAAGGGAATTAAGAGTACTCAAAAATAGTAAATGTGGTATTAAAAAATGGGTTAAGGGAATCAGACAATAAAAGGTTTTTAAATATGTCAAAAAAAGTTAAAGTAAATTGTATTGATGCAAAAATGGTAATTATTAATTTTTATAATAATATCAGTTATAGTATTTAAAAAAATAGGAGTAAATGGCAAGAAAGTATTGATTCAGTAATATTTAAACAAACAATAGTAATAAGAAAATTTGATAAGGTGACTTATGCTTACTAGTAAAATCACAAAATAGTATTGATTATTTTAAATTTCTAAGAGATTGTACTACGAGATTTGAACAAAAATGGGGCAAAAAAATCACTACATTAGTAGGGTTTTTGGTGGAATTTATTATTCTTTAAAATCAGTATCCGAGAAAACGTGGGTAGATCATTCTCGTTTGTGATTTTGTACAGTTGACCTACATTTGTTTTCCTAACTAGAATTTTCCCATCCCGTGTGAAGCATTGGTGTACTGTGTCATTATTCTCCCGCTTAAGTTTTCTGACTCTATACAGGAGGTTCTGACGTTTTTTGGTAAGACACTCATTTATGTATACCTCTTTCTTTACTTTAATAGATGCAATTATTAAGTCTTTTTTCCTGTCATGTGAGTGGAATCTAAGCATAACACTTTTTCTACCATGGGATCCTAGTAACCTGGCTTCTTTTATTTCAGACTCTGGTACAATAACATTTGTTTGGTTCTTTATGATCTGCAGAGTAATTTCTTTACTGTTCGTTTGGTTCATATCACTGGGAAAAAGTGGACTGTTAACTATTACTGCGTCCGATAGTTTATCTTGTTCAGTTTTATCTTCTTGGAGAGCAAAGTAGTCACTGAACTGGTTATCTAAGTTGTTCTTCCAGTCTTTTACTGCTTCTTCAACCTTTGTATTAAGAGATATTATTTGTTGGGTATGGCTATCTATGACTGTTTGGATGGTCTTGTCACAGTTAGTCATTCCTGGTGTTGATAACTTTTGTTCAAGACTGAGGATTTTGTTCTCGAGTTGTGTCATCCTGGTGTCTTGTTTTGTTAGTGTCTCTCGAAGATTCATATTTTCAATAACTAAGGTGGAGACGCATGTCTTTAGGGTATCTGGATCGTTGGTCATACCTGAGAGACTACTTGGTAGGTTGAATCCGGGGAAGAGAGGGGAGGATGGGCTGGTGGCAGCCATATTTGTTGTTATTGTTGTGGTGTCGCCTTGAGCGGTGGTGAGTGGGGTGGTTGCTGGGCCGGCGTCCTCCTGGCTACACTTGTTGAATAGTTGATTTTTCGGTGTTTTCTTGCTGGCCTTGGTGCTGTTTCCTCTTAGATTGCGCCTCATAATACTACAGGAATTGTTGTAGTTAAGAAGTAGTAGTTATACAAAGCTTGGGGTTACGTTGTTCGGCTGGCAGCGAGGTGTTGCTTTCGGTTTGTGGGCAGTCTTCCTTTGATCTCTAATATTTTCGATTTGTAGGTTTCACTGTTGGTAATCTTTGGTCATTCTGGGTGCTACATTGGGTAGTGCAGTTTTGCTTGTAACTAGGTCATCATAGGAGCATTGGTGGCTCTGATAGTTGGAGAAAAGTACGGAGCTTGGAGGTTGCTGCTGCCGCTGCTGCCTTCTTACAACATGTACCACATTGCTCCCTTATCCACTTATCATTTGCCTTTTCTAAATCCACAAATGCAATGAAAACTTTCCTACCTTAACCTAAACACTGTTCACATATATGAATCAATGTAAACACTTGAACTACACATCCCCTACCCATTCTAAAGCCTTATTCATCTGCAATCCTGCTCTCTGTCTTACCTCTAATTCTTTCAATAATAAGCCTACCTGGTACATTCAGTAAATTTATTCCCCTATAATTTTTACAATCTCTTTTCTCTCCTTTCCCTTTATATAAAGGACCTATGCATGCTCTCTGCCAATCCCTAGGTACTTTTCCCTCTTTAACACATTTATTAAGCAAAAATACCAAACCCAAATCCAAATAACCCCTCCTGCTTTTAACTTTTCTGTCTTATTCCACATTTCCCACTAATTCCCCCCTTTCTTTTCTACATAAGTCTCACTCCCCTTTCCCCCACACTCACATTTTCACTTCTTCACTACCAAAAGTGCTGTACCCCCCCTGGCCGGGGCTGAAATTACTGTCCCCATTTCTTCTCAACATTTAAAAACCCTCAAAAATTCCCCCCATCTTCCCAATCCCTCCACTGCCACTAAAAAATTCCCTACTCTGTTTTTAAAACTGATAAATCCATTCATTCCCTATTTTCTTAACATGTTTATCTCACTCCAAAAATTTTTTTCTTATTCTCAACACTCTATCATTTGCTCTATTGCACTCTCACCATTTCTTTCACCTTTCTTTTACCCCATATACCCACCCTTTTTTAAATCACTTCTGCTTTGTAAAAACCTCCATAAAGATTTTTTCTCTTTGTTACCCCCTTTTACCTCACATTCCCCCAATCACTCCATTTTCCCTCCCAGCACCCTCGTATAGCCCCAAATTTTTGCCCCCACATTAAACTGTTTTTAAAAAATTTCCCACCTTTCTTAACCCCCCCAAAAACCCCCATAGTCCACTAGCCTACCTTTTAGCCAATATTCTTATATCTCGCCTAACTCGCCCCCTTAGTTTAAAAAATTTTCACCTCTCTTTATTTCCTTCGCCTTTTCCTTTTATCCCATCCCCCTTTACTCAAACTGACTACAACAAAATAAGATTGTATACTTTTGCCTCTCAAAACAAACATGCAAACCTAAAGCTTATCCATAAACCTTTTTATCCCCCAAAACAAAATTTAAAAAACTATTTTAAACATGCATATCAACTTTAAAACAGGAAGGCCCCATTTTTTGCGGGTTAGGTTCCGGGTACCGCCGAAAGCGGAAACCCCCGAAAGTGGAACCCCTTTTTTTTTCCACTTACAAATGCAACAAACACTAGTAACAAGTTTACCTAACATTATTATTTTTGCAATAGCCCAAATCAAAAAAAAATTAAAAAAGTACAATACACACATAGTGCCTCATTACTTTCTTAAAATATTAAGTCTTAATCTAGGTGAGACAAGTATATTTATTGTAAGAAATCAAGTGGGGTATGTATTGTAATACCAGGCTACCTCCCCAGGCCCCCCACCCCACTTATTTTCTTGATTTAGCACCCCAAGCGATAAAAGTTATACAGTTCACTCTTTAAAACTTACCTTAAAATATTTGTAGTTTAATGTGGGGTCAGAGTAGTAAATGAGATAAAACAAAAAATTTGGAGAGAGGAAAGAATGGTACTGAAGGAAACAGCGCAGAGTTGTAAACAACCAGGCCCACATCTTATTTATGTTTTTATTCTTTGGGGTGTCTTTACATCCTTTTTATGTTATGTATCTGTTTATTATACATTTTTGAAAAAAATATCAGGATGGATTAATGAAAATGTGTATATTACCGCAATATACGACATTTAATGGACGTGAAACATTGATTATCACCACTTGTGGAAGTCGTCTGCTACCACCTCACATTATGTTTATTTATTCTATGTGGGTGTATTTATCTTATTCATAATTTTCATGTTTTATTATATAATTTTGAAAAAAATATCATTTTATGATAAAGGAATTCCGTATATACCTTAATGATCGGTGACTATTGTTATTAACACCATTTGTGAAGTCTCTGCTACCAACAGCTCACATTATGTTTCTTCTTCTACTGTGGTGTTATTATCTTATTTATATGTTATGCACGTTTTATATATATTTTGAAAAAATATCATGAGGTTTAAATTTGAAAATTTATATTACCGAAAATACGACATTACTGAGACTAGTGACTATGTTATTATGGCGTCACATTGTACCCCAAACTTCCCTCATCATTCTCCATGTGTTATTATTCTACTTGTTTCGTGTATTTATCATTATTTATAATGTTCATAATTTTTTTACATATCTATATAACTTTTGACAAATATCTTTATTATTTATTAAAACCCCTTTTTAAATATTACATTTAAAATACTCCAAGATTATTTTTTATACATAACATTCACAATATATTTTCTGTCTTATAGCCAAATAGACCAACTTAAACCTCATTTAAAATTTGGAGTTTCAACCAAATAGTGGCAGACCTATTTAAAAGTCTGGAGTGAACCGGTGGGGAGTGAACGTATTGTATGTGGGGGGTCCGTTAGGAGTTTCTGGTATGAATTGAAATCCGTTATTAGCGGAACGCCTAAAGTCGAAACGCCGTATCAGCGAGCCTTCTGTACATACTTATTTATCCTTTTTTTTTTATAATATCATTATCATTCAAACTCTTTTACACATAGTTCATTAACTTTCACGATAAAGCCCTAAATCATATACAGTTCCCTCGTTTTCGTATTATAAATCCGTTCGGAGTTGCTACTTTAATGAAACTTATGATTGCGAATCATTTTCCCATAAGAAATACTGATAAATACAATTTCCGTTCCTGATACCCAGAAATTAAAACAAAAAATTTTTTAACGGGAAATATCAGTGTACATAAACAATACAATGGGAAAATATGAATGAAATAACATATAACACTTACCTTTATTGGAGATTCTTCTTAGTGTATGGGAGACTGGAGGAGGAGAGAGATTGGATTGTTTATAATTTGGAAGGGGAATCCCCTTCCATCAACACCTCAGGTACCAATTGCTTTTCTGGGGTTGCTTCTCTTCTCTGTTTCTTAATGCCACTAGGATCACCTTGAGTCACTGGAGTCCTGTCTCGCAAAATAACTGTGGAGAGAGCTCTGTTTCTGGCATCTCCTTAACACTTCCCTAAAATGACCCAAGACTTTGTCACTGTACATGTTGCCAACATGGCTTGCAACAACCTTGACAGGGTGATGTTTCTCCATAAAGCTTTCCATCTTACCCCACATAGCAAAAATCTCTTTAATTTCTGAAGAAGACACCTTTTTCCATCTCTCTTCCTCCTCCTCTGCAGCAAGATTCTGAGCTGCGATCTGTTGCTGTTCCTGCTGAAGCTCCTGCAGCTCTTCAGTGGTGAGCTCTTCGTTGTGGTCTTCCACCAATTCTTCCACATCTTCCAAACTCACATCCAACCCCATGGAACTCCCCAGTACCACAATTGATTTAACAACAGACATAGGCTCATCAGGGTCAGTCCCAAACCCTTCAAAATCCCTCTTGTCGACACAATCTGGCCACAATTTTCTCCAAGCAGAGTTCAAAGTCCTGGTAGTCACTCCCTCCCAAGCCATACCTATAAGGGTTATGCAATGGAGGATGCTGAAGTGTTCTCTCCAAAATTCCCTTAGGGTCAAGTGAGTGTCTGTGGTCACAGTCAAGCACCTGTGAAACATTGCTTTGGTGTAGCGTCCTTGATTTCCTTTTTCTTGGCCACTATGGAACATATGGTTGTGTAGGGTTTCTTATACATCCTGGCCAGTTCGGCCGCACTTGTGCCACTTTCATATTGTTCAATGATGGTTTTCTTAAATTCAATCATATTTCTCACATTCTTTACCACAGGCTTGGCACTAGGAGCTTTCATTGGAGCCTTGGTAGCTTATTTAGTACTTGCAAGCACTAAAATGAGTAGAATATTATGAAATTTTCGTGGGAGCACGTGAGGGGACCTTCGCTCACTGGTAAACAATGCCAGACTGGCTGCCGCCCCGGCTCACACCGTGCGTACGCGTCCCGGATGAACTACTACTCGTGAGTCAACCTATGAAAAGCGAGCCCATGTTTACACGAAAATATCCCTATGATTTCCGAAATCTATGATTCCCAAGAACTACGAAAAGCGAGGGACCAATGTACTTGCTCTCAGTGTCGAAAAACATTCGAAAAAAAGAATTATTTTTTGTTACCAAAATTTTAAGAATATTTTTTTGATTGTTTTAAAAGAATTTTTTTTTTTTTTTTTTTGCAATCAGGTTACTGAGATATAGAGGCGTGGAGCTGACAAAGTGAACTGCTTATGGCAACATCACCAACTGCCGCTCACTTGGTAATATTTTTACTTTTATTCTATTTTTTCTCTTCTTTTCTAATATTTAATTTTTTCAAGTAACTTTTTTGGCCCATGAGACCAATATAACGCATAATGTATGTACATCCACTCGTTGTATGCAACACAATAACTGCAAAAATATTATCATTATATTGTTTAAAAAACCCGTTTAAACAAACCCACACACTGTTTCCCAACACCCATGCTGCCTTCCCCACCAACCATACTGCCTTCCCCATCACCCGCATGGAAGCATGGCGTACTGAATTAGCACTCCCACAACGCACTGCGGCCTCCTTGATTTTTTTTATACTGCACACACTGATCACACAGATCCGTTCTCTCACATGTAGGTCTACTAGCTTTCTCCCGCTAGATCTGAAGGCTCTAGAATTTTGGCACATTAATACATCACCGAAACTGGCTTGTATACCATATCTAATGTCACCGACAGTGAAAGGGTTAAAAGCTCCCCATTTTCATGAACCCCTGGCACCCCAAATTTACCTACTACTCCCTTTACAACATTTTTACCCACTTTAGCATTTTGATCCGCCAACCACAAGTACTCTCCCACTTGGTTCGGAGTTCACAACGCACTCGCTTAACACTTCCCAAAATTTCGCTCTCTCCTCAATACCTCTCTCTTCTCCAGGTGCATAAACACTTACTATAACCCACTTTTCACATCCAACCCTTATTTTACTCCACATAGTCCTTGAATTTATAAATTCATATTCCCTCTTTTCCTGCCATAACTTATCCTTTAACCCTTTCAGGGTTTTCGATGTACTAGTACGGCTTATGCACCAGGGTTATTGACGTACTAGTATGCTTAAATTCTAGCGCCTTCAAGTCTAGCGAGAGAAAGCAGGTGGGCCTACATATGAAAGAATGGGTCTATGTGGTAAGTGTGCACAGTATAAAAAAAATCCTGCAGCACACAGTGTGTAATGGGGAAAAAAAAGAAAAAAAAAAAAAAAACTTTGACCGTGTTTTTGGATTAACCCTTTCAGGGTCCAAGGCCAAAATCTGAAGTGGTGCCCCAGTGTCCAAGAAATTTTGTAAAAAAAAACTTACAGAATTAAAGATAATATTTTTGTGAAGGTAATAAAACAAAAACGAAATTCTGATCAGTACTTACCGAGATACAGCGGCGGGAAGTTGACCCAAAATGACTGGGTGGCGGCAACATCAGTGACTTCCGCAAAATAGCATTTTTTTATTTTACGTTTTTTATTACTTTTTTCTTTTCTTTTCTAATTTTTTTCTTTTTCTAATAACATTTGTGGCCTGTGAGACCAATATAATGTATATTGTATAAGTGTACACTCATTGTATTCAACACAATAACTGCACTAATTTGTTTATCATTATATTGCTTACAAAACTTGTTTACAAGTTTATTGTAAACAAAATGATGAAAATATTAGTGCGGTTATTGTGTTGAA
This sequence comes from Cherax quadricarinatus, assembly GCF_026875155.1. NCBI lineage: Eukaryota > Metazoa > Arthropoda > Malacostraca > Decapoda > Parastacidae > Cherax > Cherax quadricarinatus. Next base: position 32,126,972 of record NC_069404.1, read on the forward strand.
TACAACGGTACCATATAGTACCATATGGTACACTGGTGCCATAGGGTGCAATTGTACCATATGGTACAATGGCACCATATGATACAATGGTACCATATGATACAATTATACCATATGGTAGAATATGGTACAATGGCACCATTTGGTACAATGGTATCATATGATACAGTGGTACCATATGGTGCAATGGTACCATATGGTGCAATGGTACCATATGGTACTGTTGTATTCAACACAACAAACACACTAATATTTTCATCATTATTTTGTTTACAATAGTTGTTTACAAGAAAAACATGAAAAAATGTTATATATTAGTAATGTTCTATTATATATTTACAAATGTACAGGAACTGGACACATTACTTGAGGTGGATGACAGAGCGCTTTGTCTTGGAAACTGCTGAGTCACTAGCTAGCTTGTGTTGCCACTCACTCAGTCTTGGCTGGTGCCTGGTGCCACCAACATGTCCTATTGACCATATAGTACATGATATCATATGTTAAAGGGTACCATATGGTACTTTGTACTATAAGGTATAGGGTACCATACAGTACAGGATAACATATGGTGCAGGGTACCATATGGTATAGGGTACCATATGGTGCAGGGTACCATATGGTGCAGGGTACCATATGGTACAGGACACCATATGGTACAGCTACAGGGATCCCTATGGAAATAAGTCACCCTGACTTTTTGGGGTTAACCTAGGATTTTATACATATGCTGCTATGTATGATAATCTATGTAACTGTATTTATGGACACCTGAATAGACTTACTCAAGCGCATGTGGCATCGTAAATAAGTTTATTTAGGTATACACAAATAAAGTTACATAGAATATCATACTTAGCAGCATATGTTTGGAGAATCTAGGATAACCCAAAAAAGTCAGACAGACTTATTTCCATTAGGGTCCCTGTACCCTGTACTATATGGTACAATGTACCATATGGCACATTGTACCATATGATACCATTGTATGACATGGCACCATTGTACCATGTGGTACCATTGTATGACATGACCCCATTGTGCCATATGATACCATTGTATGACATGGCACCATTGTACCATACAGTACCATTGTACCATATTTTTCAAAACCATAGAATTCCTCTTCAGCTCCACTTCCATCAGTCTTAGAACTGTAAGTTGTGAAGTGAGTGGGGAGTGAGAGCTTCCTTGCCGCCAGGCATGATGAACAATGCTACTTTGGTGGTGTTCCCACAATGACATGCAGGCGTCCAGATTTTTTTTCTATAGTGTGCACACTGACCACCCAGACCCATTCTCTCAGATGTAGGCCTACCAGCCTTCTCGCGCTAAATTTGATGCTGCTAGAATTTTGGCGTAGATCTACGGTTTGGACCCTGAACGTAAAGCCGTATATCTACGGGACGGACCCTGAAAGGGTTAAAGCAGCGACTTTGCACTGTATTTTCGTATGGTATTTATGGTTGTATCTTAGTTTTCCTGGTCTCATTTTATAGAATGGAAGACATATTACAAAAATTGAGATGATTTTGACTGGTTTCACAATGAAAAGTACCTTGAAAATGAGCTCAAAGCATCAGAAATGTTCGATTTTTACCAAAGTTCAAGAGTAAACAAATCATGCCAAGCGTCCAATACACATCAACTGGTGAGTCTAATATTTTTTCACAAGTGTACTGATATTATTTATACCATTTCTACACTAATACAGTAGTCTGCATAACAGTAAATCTTATATTTTTTGTAAGAATAGAAATTCAAAGTGGAAAGCAAAAGAAATATAAGAGGGGCCGTGAGACGTGACTAATGACCAGAGAACTTGTTATTTTAGTGCCAGGAATGCCTTTCTTGTTTATTCTGGACCCTATTTGGAAATTGGTATCTTCTGAAATTTGTGTGAAACTGGCAAAATTGCCAATCTCTAACCACTTTATTGGATAGTTGAAATTGGTAAATGGGTGGTTTCTTGTACTCATTCAATAGAAAAAAATGGAGTTCTAGCGAAATAAATATGATTGTTTCGACTAGTACACAGGAACTGGCCAAACATAGGGCTCATAGTGGGCGGAATTGCCGATGCATAAACATCGGCGAGACCACTAACTTCGTGAGAGCATAATTCCGTAAGTTTTCCATCAAATTTCATACTTTTGGTGTCATTATGATCGGGAAAAGATTCTCTATCATTTCACAAGAAAAAAGTTTTTTTTTCTGAAAAATTTTCGACCCTGAGAACAAGTTTAGGAGAGGGCCTCTCGACCCTGAAAAGGTTAACATTATTGCTACTCCTTCTTTAGCTCTAAGTCTATTATTAACCAATGACCTAATCTCATTTATTTCACCCCACTGAAACTCTCCTACCCTCTTTAGCTTTGTTTCACTTAAGGCCAGGACATCCAGCTTCTTTTCATTCATGAGATCCACAATCACCTCTTTCTTATCATTTGAACTACATCCACACATATTCAAACTTCCTACTTTGACGCGTTTCTTCTTATTTTTAGTAAGCTATATGGGCATGGGGCACCATGTCCTGGTGGCTAAAGCTCTCACTTCACACAGTGAGGTGTCCAGGTTCGATTCACGGCTAGGGTAGAAACAGGCGTGTTTCCTTACACCGGTTGTCTATGTTCCCCATCAGTAAAATGGGTACCTGGGTGTTAGTTGACTGGTATGGGTCGCATCCTGTGACAAAACTGACTTAATCTGCCTGAAATGCTCTGCATAACAAGGGCTTTCTGTACAGTAGTATGTCACTGATGTCAGCTAGGCCAGTACACCTTGTACATGCACTTGTAGAAATAAAGATACAATTTTTTTGGGCCCCCGAAAATTTTTTACTGAAAATTCAGGCTCAGAGAGGGTTTTATTTATTCCCCATGGAAAAGTGAAAAAATAGTATAAAAAAAACTACAAAGAATTAAAAAAAATAACTTCAAATTTGGTATTATAACTTAAAAGGTCCCCTGATTTTTTATTGCGACGCTAATTTATTTTAAAAGAGGGGTCAAGGAGGTTCCTTTATTACTTTGGTTTTTGAAAAAAAAGAAAAAGAAGCTTCCAAAATCAAAAAAAAAAAAATTTAATAGTTCTGTTTTAACCAATTGGTAAAAGGGGAAAATGTACCTTTCTGGGTTTTGGCGGCCCCCCTCCCACCAATAAAACCTTTTATTTGTTGAAAACTTTTCAATATGTGGTTTTTATTTAATGAGGAAAAATAATAATTTTAATGAAAATTTCAACTGATCCAATACTGCATTCATGAAGTCTATCTGGTGTCAAGATTTTGATACAAAAGCAGACTGATTAACAGTTGGGGATACCCACATAGAAAGGCTTTTGTACATTCCATGGTGAGGGCGATATAGTTGTGGACTTGCAATTGCATGATCACTGATTTGGCCACCAGTATTCCTGATATACTTTATTACCTTCATAATATGGCAAGTGTATTATAGAGACAGATTTATAGTTTTTAGGAATAATCATCTAAATATTTAAGAACTGAATTCATATAATATTCATAACTATCCATACAAAGATGGGCAAGACAGCATTTTCTGCATGTTAACCCGTAAACGGTCCAAACGTATATATATGTTTTTTCAACATTTGAAAGTATGTAAAAAAAAGTAGATCTTCTTTTTGTTTTTTTACATTTGAAAATGTGTAAAAAACTCTGATCTACTTTTTTTTTGTTATATTTGAAAATATGTCATTTAGAGAGAATGGATCAAAGTAGAATGACATGGAAAGCATATAAATCTATAGGGGAAGGAAGGCGGGGTAGGGGTCATCCTCGAAAGGGTTGGAGAGAGGGGGTAAAGGAGGTTTTGTGGGTAAGGGGCTTGGACTTCCAGCAAGCGTGCGTGAGCGTGTTAGATAGGAGTGAATGGAGACGAATGATACTTGGGACCTGACGATCTGTTGGAGTGTGAGCAGGGTAATATTTAGTGAAGGGATTCAGGGAAACCGGTTATTTTCATATAGTCGGACTTGAGTCCTGGAAATGGGAAGTACAATGCCTGCACTTTAAAGGAGGGGTTTGGGATATTGGCAGTTTGGAGGGATATGTTGTGTATCTTTATACGTGTATGCTTCTAAACTGTTGTATTCTGAGCACCTCTGCAAAAGCAGTGATAATGTGTGAGTGAGGTGAAAGTGTTGAATGATGATGAAAGTATTTTCTTTTTGGGGATTTTCTTTCTTTTTTGGGTCACCCTGCCTCGGTGGGAGACGGCCGACTTGTTGAAAAAAAAAAAAAAAAAAATGTGAAAAAAAACGTAGATCTGCTTTTGTAGCACTACACATGTGAACGTAGATCTGCTTGGACTGTTTACGGGTTAATGAACTGTAATAAACTGATCTAAACATATAATCTTACAATGGAAGGAAAATGTAACAAGTACCCAAATGGAAACAAGTCAAACTGACTTGCTGTATCCCACTGAGGCAGGATGCTCCAAAAAAGAAAAATGAAAGTTTCTTTTCAAATTCAACAATGTATAGAGGAGAAGGGGTTACTAGCCCCTTGCTCCCAGCATTTTAGTCGCCTTTTACGAAACGCATGGGTTATGGAGGAAGAATTCTGTTCCACTTCCCCATGGAGATAAGAGGAAATAAATAAGAACAAGAACTAGTAAGAAAAAAGAAGAAAACCCAGAGGGGTGTGCATATACAGTAGGGCCCCGCTTTTCGGCGTTTCACCTTATGGCGTTCTGCTAATACGGCAATCTCAAATTATGACCAAAACTTTCTATACGGCAAGCGGTCTTTCAAATACGGCACGCACTACCTGGTTTGTTTACATTCTCCATTAGCACATCTCTCTATTATGTAATAATAATCACTCTTGGACACATTAAATGTCTAATTTTATATCAATATAGACATTTTCATTAATTCATCTATGATATTGTCTTCAAAATTATATAAGAAACACATTACAGAGCATATAAACATGCCGTTTATATGCTATGGAGGTGTGGTTGCCGGGTGGAGGGAAAACATTACAAAATACTAATAATAATCACCCTTGGGCACATTGAATGTCTTATTTTATGTCAATATAGACATTTCCATTAATCTACCTATGATATTTTCTTCAAAATTATATAAGCAACACGTTACATAGCATATAAACATTTTATGTTTATATACTATGGAGGTGTGGAAGCTGGGCGGAGGGAAAACATTACATCACTCCCCTTAATACTTAACGCTTTTGTCTACAATTCTCGGCTTGAATTATTCATTACTTCTCCCTTTGTTTATGATGGCATCTAAAGGTAGTTGTTAGAAACAATTAAACTCAGTGAACATGGTATATCGATGGTAATAATATGGCTCTGGGCCACATTAAATATCGTGTAGCTGTGTAAGTAGGTGTTGGTATGTAGCCCAGGTGGACTACATACCTACATTATTATTATAACTGATAATTATACATATGTGTACCTGTACCTAAGTATGCCTTCACTCAAGGTGTCATTTCTTCTAAAAATAATTTTACATGAGAAAAGGAGTGTTTCTATTTATTTATTCTACTGTATCAATGTGGAGACAACTTGTACACAGTGTTAAGTGATGAAAACGAGACGCGTTTGTCTGGTTTGTTTACATTATGTGTGGGTGGGGTTGGGTGGGGAGGGCTGCCCTTCCTGGCTACCCATACTTCCCAACCTGACTTCATAAAAATAAAACTCACCTCTCACCCTATATTTAAGCCTACAAATATTTTAAGGTAATTTCTGGGGAGCTTTAATTAAATGTAGTACACTGTGTGGGTGAGGTGGGCTGACCTGGCTGGCTACCATACCTCCCAAACCCGACTTCCTACAAATTAAACTCACCTCTCACCCTACATTAAGACTACAAATATTTTAAGGTAAGTAATGGGTGTGCTGTGTGTGTATTTTACTTTTAATTGTTTTTAATGCCTAGTTCTATTGCTAATGTAATATAGGTTAGTGTAAACTTGTTACCTGGCATTTATAAGTGGAAAAAAAATGGCGTTCTGCTTTCTGGTGATGTCTGCTTTCCGGCAGTAACCTGGAACCTAACCTGCCAAATAAGTGGGGCCCTACTGTATATGCTTGTACACGTATGTGTAGTGTGACCTAAGTGTAAGTATAAGTAGCAAGATGGACCTGCAATCTTGCACATTTATGAGACAGAAAAAAGATACCAGCAATCCTTTCTTCTTCTTCTTTCAACACACCGGCCGTATCCCACCGAGGCGGGGTGGCCCAAAAGGAAAAACGAAAGTTTCTCCTTTTACATTTAGTAATATATACAGGAGAAGAGGTTACTAGCCCCTTGCTCCCGGCATTTTAGTCGCCTCTTACAACACGCATAGCTTACGGAGGAAGAATTCTGTTCCACTTCCCCATGGAGATAAGAGGAAATAAACAAGAATAAGAACTAGAAAGAAAATAGAAGAAAACCCAGAGGGGTGTGTATATATGTGCTTGTACATGTATGTGTAGTGTGACCTAAGTGTAAGTAGAAGTAGCAAGACGTACCTGAAATCTTGCATGTTCATGAGACAGAAAAAAGGACACCAGCAATCCTACCATCATGTAAAACAATTACAGGTTTTCGTTTTACACTCACTTGGCAGGACGGTAGTACCTCCCTGGGTGGTTGCTGTTCACCAACCTATCTCCATTTCAATCTATCTATGAGGCCTAAATAAAACTGACAATAGTAAAAACTAGATAATTTGTAACAGCTGGGGATGCATAAACTTATGGCCTATGACCTTGGATTTTGATATAAATTCTTTCTTTCTTTCAACACACCGGCCATATCCCACCGAGGCGGGGTGGCCCAAAAGGAAAAACGAAAGTTTCTCCTTTCAAATTTAGTAAAATATACAGGAGAAGAGGTTACTAGCCCCTTGCTAAGGCATTTTAGTTGCCTCTTACAACATGCATGGCTTACGGAGGAAGAATTCTGTTCCACTTCCCCATGGAGATAAGAGGAAATAAACAAGAACAAGGACTTTTCTTTTTCTGTCTCATAAACACGCTAGATAACAGGGATATCTTGCTACTCCAACTTACACTTTGGTCACACTTCACAGACATGCACATGCATATATATATACATACATCTACGTTTTTCTCCTTTTTCTACATAGCTCTTGTTCTTCTTTATTTCTTCTATTGTCCATGGGGAAGTGGAAAAGAATCTTTCCTCCGTAAGCCATGCGTGTCGTATGAGGCGACTAAAATGCCGGGAGCAATGGGCTAGTAACCCCTTCTCCTGTAGACATTTACTAAAAAAGAGAAGAAGAAAAGCTTTATAAAAATGGGATGCTTGAATGTGCGTGGATGTAGTGCAGATGACAAGAAACAGATGATTGCTGATGTTATGAATGAAAAGAAGTTGGATGTCCTGGCCCTAAAGCGAAACAAAGCTGAAGGGGGTAGGGGAGTTTCGGTGGGGGGAAATAAATGGGATTAAATCTGGAGTATCTGAGAGAGTTAGAGCAAAGGAGGGGTAGCAGTAATGTTGAATGATCAGTTATGGAAGGAGAAAAGAGAATATGAATTGTAAAGCAAGAATTAGTGGTTTTAAAATAAAGGTTGGATGCGAGAAGTGGGGCTAAAAGGGGTTTTTGCACCTGGAAAGAGAGGAATCAGAGGAAAAGAGAGGATTTGGAGATGTAAGGGTTATAGGAGCTTTGAACCAATGAGAGAGTAATTGGGTAGGGGGGGGGGCCCGAAGGGGGGGTAAAGTAGGAGAAACTTTTAGAGGGGGGGTAGGGAAAATTTGGGGGGGCCAGGGGTAAATGATAATGGGAGCCCTTTATCGAACTTTGATAGAAAGGGGGTTTAGTTATAGGTAAACATATTTTAAAAAAAAGAGGGTAAATAAGTATACAAGATATGATGAGGGAGAAATGACAGTATTTGTTGGATTATGTATTGGTAATAAAAGCTGTTGGGGAACCTCGGATGACAGTTTTTAAGAGGGGCCCCCGATATACAATCACTTCAGTTGAGCTACACTGAGATAAAAGGGAATGGATACAAAAGGGAAAAAAACATCAGGGAAGAGAGAGGTGAAGGTTTATAAACTAAAAGAAGGCTTTTGGGGAAAAATATAAACACTATTGGAAGATAATGGGGCCTAATGAAAGGCAAAGGCAAGGGATCGAAGGGGTAGGGGGTGGGGTTTAAAAATTAGGGGTTAGAGTTTTTCAGCAAAAATTTTGTGGTTACAGGAAATGGGGGGCAGGAGGAAGAGGAGCGATTGTGGAATGAGGGGATAAAAAAGAGAGTATAAGGGAGAAAAAGTTAGCAATGAAAATTTTTTTTACAAAGAAGAAGTGAGCAAGGAGGGAAGAGTATATGGAAAAAAGAGAGAGGTTAGGGGAATGGTGAAGCTTTTGTAAAAAGAAAAGCAAATAGAGAGTGGTGAATTTATCAAAAATTTTTTGCTGAAAATAAAAAAAAAATTTTTGGAGTGAGATTAACAATTTAATAAAGCCTAGGGGAACAAAGGGATTTTCAGAAAAAAAATAGGAAAAGGAGATTTATTAAATGGAGATTTTAAGGGTATTGGGAAGGGAGGGAATATTTTAGGAATTGTTAAATGTTGTTTAAGATGGGAAAGCGTGATTTGGGTGAATGGGAAAAAAAAAAGGAATAACTTCTTGTGGGGAGTAAAGGAAAAGGGCCAGTTGTGATTTGGGGGGGAAGTTCTGAGGCATTTGGAAAAAATGAAAGGGGGTAAGGCACCCCGGGATTGAGGGGGTAAAAAAAAGAAATTTTAAAAGCAGGGGGGATAAGTTTTGGAGTGGTTGGTGCAATTATTTAATAATGATGGAAGGGGGTAAGGTCCCTGGGGGTTTTGGGGCAGAGACATGCATATTTCCCTTTTGTAAAAAGGGAAAAGGGGGGAAAAAAGGGAAAGTGAAAAAAATTATGGGGGGATAAGTCGGTTGATTTAAACCGGGTAAAGGAATGGCAAAATTTATTATTGAAAGAATTAAAAGACGATGAACAAGGAGGCTTTAGGAAAGGGGGGGGTTGTGTGGACCAGGGGGTTTTACAGGAAACTTATAATGAACAGTTTTTTAGAAAACCCAAAAGAGGCCCTTTGTGGCATTTAGGGGATTTTGGAAAAGGCAAATACGGGGTGGATGGGGGGGCAATGTGGCAGATTTTACAGGTGTTGGTGAAAGGAGGTAGGTTACTGAAAGCGGTAAAGATTTTTTAGAGGATACTGGGCTAAAGTTAAGAAAGTAGGAAAGGGGGAAATTTTTCCCAGTAAAAGTGGGCCCCTTAGAAAAAGGGAATGTGTGATGCACCGTGGTTTTTTTAATATATTTTAAAGGGGGTTGTAAGAGAAAAAAGCGAGGGTCTTGACAAGAGGCGTGGATTTAAAAAAGATAAAGAATCCACATAAAGGGAGTTGTCACGGGTTGCTTTTTGCTAAATTACCCCGTGCTTTTGGGAAAATTTTCCCTAAAAGAGAAGTTGCAGAGATTGGGGGAATAAATTTTGGTGGGGTTTTGAAAAAAAAAAAATTTAAAAAGTGAATACGGAAAAGTAAGGTAATGAGGATAACAAAAAATTGGGTGATGAAAGTTTGGGAAATACAGATGGGGGAGAGAGTAGGGAGGAGGGAATGTATTCAGATTTTTGGGGAGTGGACGGCCCGCGGATGGGTCTATAAAGGGAAATGAGGTGAATCATAGAATTTTGGGGGAAAAGGGTGAGTGGTCCCTTTAAAGTCTGTGGAGCCCAAAGAACTTTGTCCTTGGAGGCAAAGGGGGGAAATGTATGAGATATATTTTTAACCAACACTCTTATAGGGGTGTAAAAGCAGGGTGATGAATGTTGCAGCGAGGGGGAAGGCTGGAGGCATTTGGAGATGTCATGTCTGAGGGCAATTTTGTGGTGTAAATTTAAAATTTGCAAAAATTTTCCGTATTTTTGGAAGTTGGGAGGGGGTTTCGGGATTACCAAAACTGTTGCCAGGGGGGCTGGGGAAAGGGGTTTTGTTGAGGGGGTTTTCGGACTTGAAAGGGGAAAATTTGGAGCAAAACAGAAGGGCCCTTAAAGAGTGTATCAGCCCTGTAGGGGAAGGAAGGGGGGTGGGGGTGGGCCTGGGAAAAGGTTTGGGAGGGGGGGAAAAGGAGGTTTTGTGTGCGAGGGGTTTGGATTTTCCAGCAGGCTTTGGCGTGAACGGGTTTGATAGGAGTGAATGGAGACAAGGGTTTTTAATACTTGACGTGCTTTTGGGGAGTGTGAGAAAAAGTAAAATTTTACAAAGGGGGTTCCCGGGGAAAACCCGGCGGGCCGGGAAATTTGAGTCCGGGAGAGGGGAATTTACAGTGCCTGCACTCTAAAGGGAAAGGGGGTTTTTTAATGTTGCATTTTAAAAAAAACTGTAGTTTTAAAGCACCCTTCTGGCAAGACAGTGATGGAGTGAAAAATGGGAAAGTTTTTTCTTTTTCGGGCCCCCCCGCCTTGGTGGGGAAACGGGGCCCGTGTGATAATAAAAAAAAAAAATGGGGGCTAGAAAGAAAATAGAAGAAAACCCCGAGGGGGTGTGGAATAAATGCTTGGGACATTATGTGTAGTGTTTACCTAAGTGTAAAATAAAATAGCAAGACCCGGGTCTGCAATCTTGCCATTTTTTTTTTTTTTTTTTTAACAATTAGTCCCCCCCCACCTGGCAGGGGGGACCCAAAAAAAAAAAAGAAAATCCCCAAAAAAAAAAAACTTTCTCCCTCATTCAAAACCCTTTACCACACTCACACATTATCACTTTCTTTTGCAGAGGGGGGCTCAGAATAAAAACATTTAGAAGCATATACTTTAAAGATCACAACAATCCCCCCCAAACTGGCCAATATCCCCAAACCCCCCCTTTAAAGTGCAGGCAAATTTTACTTCCCCATTTCCAGGAATCAAGTCCGACTATAAGAAAATAACCCCCGGGTTCCCCCAATCCCTTCACAAAAATTACCCTGCTCACACTCCAAAAGATCGTCAGGGGCCCAATATCATTCGTCTTTCCTTCACCTCCTATCTTAAAACCCTCAGGGACCTTTCTGGAAGTCCAAGCCCCCCCGCCCCCAAAAACCTCCTTTTCCCCCTCTTTTCCCAAACCCCTTTTGAGGGTACCCCTACCCCTCTTTCCCTTTCCCCTTTTAATTTATAAAGCTTTCCATGTCAATTTTTACTTTGAAACCATTCTCTCTAAAAGACCAAAACCACCTCAACAACCCCTCTTCTGCCCCCCGACCCAATGCTTTTTTTTAACTCCACACCTTCTCCTAATTTTCCCCAAATCCGAATTTTTTTGCATAAAAATTTACACCACACTTGCCCTTTTGAAAGGACATCTCCACTGCCTTTCCAAAACCCTCCCTCGCTGCTGCCTTTAACCCCCCAAACTTCACAAACCATATAAGAGTGTTGGGACAAAATATCCCTTTTATACATTCCCTTCTTTTTCCTCCAAAAATTAAGGGGGTTTTTGACTCCCCTATACCCCAACACCCACTCACCTTTTTTCCCCCCATCAATTTTAAAGATTTAACCCACCCATAAATCCCTCCGCCGACACGTCAACTCCCAAGTATCTGAAAACATTCACTTTTTTCCCAAAACTCCCCCCCCCCCAATTTTATATCCAGTTTTTTTTTATCTAAATCCCTTTGATACCCTTTCACCTTACCTTTTCTAGTTCACTTTCAACTTTCTAACCTTTTTCACACATATCCAAACCATCCCCCTAAACCCTTTTCAATTTTTTTTTAGAACTCCCCTAAGCACAGTAACATCAGCAAAAAGTAACTGTGGGCCCCCAAATTCCCCTTTTTAAATTTTATTTTCCCCCTAAATTTTAAACCCCCCCCCTCTCCCCCCAAAACCCTAGCATTTACTTTCTTTTCAACCCCATCTATAAAAAATTAAACAACCCTGGTGACATTTCACATCCCGTCTAAAACCTACTTTTACCGGGAAGTATTTTTTTCCCTCTCCTTTTTACCAAACCTAACCTGAGCCTCCAAACCTCATAAAGCTCTTTAACCCGCATTTATAAATTACCAAACCCATTCCATAAACTTGCAACATCTGCCACATTGCTTTCCCCTATCCACTCATCATATGCCCTTTTTCCCAAATCCTAAAAACAATAAAAACTTCCCTTCCTTTTTAAACTAAATAATGTTCACATTATAAAGCTTTAATGTAAACAAAATTTTTTTTTAAAACATCCCCCACCCACTCTGAAGCCTCCTTGCTCTTTTGCAATTTAAAATTCGGGCTTACCTCTAATTTTTTTTCAATTATAACTTTTTTTACCTATACTTTTCCCCGGTATACCAGTAAACTTAAATTTTTTCTAAATTTTTTTCCCAAACTCTTTTTTTCCCCTTTCCCCCTTTTATAAAAAGGGGCATACCTGCTCCCCCCAATCCCCAGGACCTTCCCCTCCCTTTTAATTTTTGAGACAGAAAAAAGATACCACCAAACCTACCATCATTAAACAATTATAGGTTTTTTTTTTTGTTTTTAACACTCCCTTTGGGAGGACTGTAAATACCTTTCCCCGGGTGGTTGCTGTTCACCAACCAAACTCCATTTTTAATCTATCTATGAGGGATAAATTTTAAAAACTGACAATTGTAAAAAATAAAATTTTTGTTTAAAGGTAAATGTCAAGGTAGCATGTCAAAACTGGCTTTGTTTTGCAATTTTGGTGGAGGGAAAAACCCACGGGCCCTAACCAATCCTAACCCACCTAATCATCATAAAATTGCCACTCTAAAAAAATACCCCAAACCCCCACGATACATCAATTTAAAGGTTTCACATTGACTCAAAATTATTTTGTGGGGATGAACAAAAAATTTCCCCCAAACTACAAATCAAATAACATAATTTAGTGCAACTGTAAATTTTTTTTTAAAAAACTCCCCATTTAAAATTTTGTGCCCAAAGGAAACGTAATTTACCTGCAAAAAAACCACGAGGGCAAGGGGTGAGATATTTTTCCCTTTTCCCTTTTGGGGAAAACCTAGCCCTCACTTCTTGGGGTAAACCTCACATAAGTGGTCAAAGTTTATCTGTCCCCTTTTTTGATCCCTTCTTGCCCCACCTAGTCTCTGAAAATTTTTTGAGTGTTTTCCTGCATGTTCCCAAACCCCAACTCCCAAACAACATGCAGCCAGCTAATTTCCCCCCGCTGCCCATTTGGGAGGATTTTTTTTTTTTTTTTTAACAAATCGGCCGTCCCCCACCGAGGGAGGGTGACCCAAAAAAAAAAAAAGAAAAACCCCAAAAAAGAAAATACTTTCATCATCCTTCAACACTTTTTTCCCCCACTCACAAAATTATCACTGCTTTTGCAAAAGGGGCCCGAATAAAACAGGTTTTTGAAGCATTTTACGTAAAAAAAAACCCCCCCAAAAATATCCCTCCCCAAAATGCCAATTTTCCCCCAAAAAAATCCTTTAAAGTGCAGGCTTGTACTTTTCATTTCCAGGACTCAAATCCGACTTAAAAGAAAAAACCGGGTTTCCCCAATCCCTTCACAAATAAATTTCCCTCTCACACTCCCCAAAAGATCGTCAGGGCCCAAGTATCATTTGTTTTCCATTCACTCCCCTTTTTAAAAACCTCTTCACGCTTTCTGGAAGTCCAAGGCCCCCCGCCCCCCAAAACCCCCTTTACAACCCCCCCTTTCCAAACCTTTTTTAAAGGGCACCCCTAAACCCCCCTTTTTCCTTCCCCTAAGATTTATGTGCTTTCCTGTCTTCTACTTTGATTTCCCTTCTCCCCTAAATGACCCAAACCCCCTCACAACCCCCTTCTTTCCCTCTGACTAAAAGCTTTTATTAACTCCACACCTTTTCCTAATTTCCAAAACACCGAATTTTTTGCAAAATAATTTTCAAACCCCAACATTGCCCCCAAACAGGACCATCTCCACTGCCTCCAACCGTCTTTCCCCGCATGCTCATTTACCACCCAAGTTCAAAATCCAATAAAGGGTTGGGCAAAATATACTTTTATACATTCCCTTCCCTTTTCCCCCCATAATTTTAAAGTTTTTTTACTCCCCCATTTTTACCCAACCACCACTCACCTTTTTTTCCCCCTTTAAAATTCCCAAAGATTTTAAACCCCATCCTTCATAAATTTCCCTCCGCCGACACTCAAACTCCCAAGTATCTGAAAAATTTCACTTCTTCCTTTCTCCTCCCCCCCAATTTGATATCCAATTTTTCTTTATCTAAATCATTTGATACCCTCATCATCTTACTCTTTTCTATGTTCACTTTCAACTTTCTACCTTTACACACATTCTCAAACTCATCCACTAACCTTTGTAATTTTTCTTCAGAATCTCCCATAAGCACAGTATCATCAGCAAAAAGTAACTGTGTCAATTCCCATTTTGAATTTGATTCCCCATAATTTTTATCTCACCCCTCTCCCGAACACCCTAGCATTTACTTCTTTTACAACCCCATCTATAAATATATTAAACAACCATGGTGACATTACACATCCCTGTCTAAGACCTACTTTTACCGGGGAAGTATTCTCCCTCTCTTCTACACACCCTAACCTGAGCCTCACTATCCTCATAAAAGCTCTTTACAGCATTTAGTAACTTACCACCTATTCCATAAACTTGCAACATCTGCCACATTGCTCCTCTATCCACTCTATCATATGCCTTTTCTAAATCCATAAATGCAATAAAAACTTCCCTACCTTTATCTAAATACTGTTCACATATATGCTTCAATGTAAACACTTGATCTACACATCCCCTACCCACTCTGAAGCCTCCTTGCTCATCCGCAATTCTACATTCTGTCTTACCTCTAATTCTTTCAATTATAACCCTACCGTATACAGTGGACCCCCGCTTAACGATCACCTCCAAATGCGACCTATTATGTAAGTGTATTTATGTGAGTGTGTTTGTACGTGTATGTTTGGGGGTCTGAAATGGACTAATCTACTTCACAATATTCGTTATGGGAAAAAATTCGGTCAGTACTGGCACCTGAACATACTACTGGAATGAAAAAAGTTCGTTAACCGGGGGTCCACTGTACTTTTCCTGGTATACTCAGTAAACTTATTTCTCTATAATTTTTACAATCTCTTTTGTCCCCTTTCCCTTTATATAAAGGGACTATACATGCTCTCCGCCAATCCCTAGGTACCTTCCCCTCTTTCATACATTTATTAAACAAAAGTACCAACCCCTCCAACACTATATCCCCCCCTGCTTTTAACATTTCTGTCATGATCCCATCAGTTCCAGCTGCTTTACCCCCTTTCATTCTACGTAATGCCTCACGTACCTCCACCACACTTACATTTCTGCTCTTCTTCACTCCTAAAAGATGGTATACCTCCCTGGCCAGTGCATGAAAATTTACTGCCTCCCTTTCTTCCTCAACATTTAAAAGTTCCTCAAAATATTCTCGCCATCTACCTAATACCTCCCTCTCCCCATCTACTAACTCCCCTACTCTGTTTTTAACGGACAAATCCATACTTTCCCTAAGCTTTCTTAACTTGTTTAACTCACTCCAAAATTTTTTCTTATTTTCATTAAAATTTCTTGACAGTGCCTCTCCCACTCTTTCATCTGCTCTCCTTTTGCACTCTCTCACCACTCTCTTCACCTTTCTTTTACTCTCCATATACTCTGCTCTTCTTATAACACTTCTGCTTTGTAAAAACCTCTCGTAAGCTAACTTTTTCTCTTTTATCACACTCTTTACTTCATCATTCCACCAATCACTCCTCTTTCCTCCTGCCCCCACCCTCCTATAACCACAAACTTCTGCCCCACATTCTAAAACTGCATTTTTAAAAACTATTCCAACCCTCTTCAACCCCCCACTACTCATCTTTGCACTAGCCCACCTTTCTGCCAATAGTCGCTTATATCTCGCCCGAACTTCCTCCTCCCTTAGTTTATACACTTTCACCTCCCTCTTACTTGTTGTTGCCACCTTCCTCTTTTCCCATCTACCTCTTACTCTAACTGTAGCTACAACTAAATAATGATCTGATATATCAGTTGCCCCTCTATAAACATGTACATCCTGGAGCCTATCCATCAACCTTTTATCCACCAATACATAATCTAACAAACTACTTTCATTATGTGCTACATCATACCTTGTATATTTATTTATCCTCTTTTTCATAAAATATGTATTACTTATTACCAAATTTCTTTCTACACATAGCTCAATTAAAGGCTCCCCATTTACATTTACCCCTGGCACCCCAAATTTACCTACTACTCCCTCCATAACATTTTACCTATGAATATTTATTTTTTACTTCATTATAAATCAAACACTGTCATTATACTTTATTCTGTAAGCCAGATACTACATAATATCATTCAACAAAATAATTCAATGCTACCATTATATTAATAATCATATTCTGACCTGTTCCAAATCTCATTTTAATTCTAGCTCATCCATTAATTATTGAATGCATGCAAACCTACTTGTGTCTCGAATTCAGTAAAGGCAAATATCAATCAGAGCACAGAATTAATAAAGATCATACAATGAGATAAACTCACCTTTGGATGTGCAAGAACAATCTGTGGCACAAGAATGAACACAGCTAACAACACACAGGTGAAGACATTGAGGTACAGCAACCATTTAATGAAAGTGAAGAAAGCCACGAGACCTGTGCCAAAATTTCCCTCTACGTAACGAAGACTCCAATGCCACAACTCTATCTTGGAAATCATCTCTCGTAACCTGTTCTTCGCCTGTAAAAATATGAAACATTATAATCAAATTTTACAAAATCGTATAACTAATATACGTGACTATGGTTAGTACCAACAACCTGACTGATCAGGCCATCAACTAAGTTTGGTCTAGGACAATGTTGCAGGGACAGTGACCCTTGAAATCAACAGATAACCGAGGGTGACTGCATCTAATAGCCCTGATGAGAAGAGTTTTGTGTGTATTTTCAAGGACTGTATAGGAAAGCCTTTTTCTTCCATGAGTTGACTTTATTAACACAATCCTGGTTCTTCTCGCAGATTTTTATTATTATTATTAACACACTGGCCGATTCCCACCAAGGCAGGGTGGCTCGAAAAAGAAAAACTTTCACCATCATTCACTCCATCACTGTCTTGCCAGAAGGGTGCTTTACACAACAGTTTTTAAACTGTAACATTAACACCCCTCCTTCAGAGTGCCGTCTGCTTATTTTGTTGGATTCACCATAGACATGTGGCTCCTCCTGCATGATAGAATGATGATAGATGGACTCACTGGTGTCAATCTCCCTGAGCCTTAAGTCCATAAAATTCAGTTGAAGTTCTTTTTGTATTATTGTTCTCAAACTACTTTTATGAAAGAATGATCGGCATTGTAAAACGTTGTTTAAGGAAGACTCTTCATCGTCAAGTCTCGGCTGAGTGGTTGAGGGGAGTAGACGTGTGCTGGGGATCTGGACCTACTAATTAGCAGGCCTACCCATTTCTCCCGACTGATAAGTCATCATTAAAACTCCTACTGTTGGAAGACAGCTTCAGTGTTGTGAGAACTCTTATGTGCGAGCTGTGACTAAGGATATACCTAGTGAAACACTGGAAATAGTTTTCCTTTTTGCAAAGGCCCTCACAGGCCTCTGCTTCCCCTCTGCCTTTCATTTGACCTCAGCCTTTGCCTCTTTCAACATACAGTGTAAGGCAAATTTTGTTAGTCCACTGCTCTCGTGCCTCTCAAATGCTCACAACTCATCGCTTTACAACCTGAGGAATAACGACGAGTGTGCAGTCCTACTTGAGTTGGTAACACAGGTGTCCACACACTGAAAATTCGTCTTTCACTCCAAGACACGTGTGCTAGAAGTTCTGCAAGTTTGGAGTGAGTAACAATCTGTACGAGTATTGCAGTGTTTGGTAAACTCTTGAGAAGTCTGCCTCAGCCTGTGACCTTGAGCGAGGCACTGCATCACCTGCCTGAGACTTTCGCCCATATGACTATGTGAAGAAAGGCGAATGTGCGTGCTCATTTACCCCTGCTGTTCTCCTGTTCCCCAACTCTCCGCCTTTAAACTCCCCGTTCGCCTCTATAAACGACATGCAGTGTAGAGGTGTATTTTGCTGCCCCGCTGGTACTCGAATATGTGAGTCCGCAAGTGCTGCAGATTTGTTGAAAACTATTTGCATGAGTGGTTTACGCTGACTTAGGAATTGTGCTACCATCAGTACTACGTAGGCTTAAAATTAGTGAGGAATTGTCTGGCCTGCTGGGTGACCTTGGAAAATGGCACTATAAGACACGCATGCCACTTACCCCCATACTGCGTGTGTCTAGTGAGGTGAATGTCCCTTCCTCGACTTTCCTATTCCCGGTATCCCTTAACTCGTCGCCATTATCTACATATGGGATAAGGGCGAAATTAGCTGATCCAGGCCAAACAGGCTCCAAGCCAGCCAGTGAAGGCAAGGCTACATCTGTTTGAATCCCAGAATCCCCTTTGTGAACGTTTCTACAGTGTTCCGGCCGCACCTTGGGTGTTGTGAGAACTAGTTCTTATGTAGTGAAATTTGTCTGTCATTCCAAGACACGTGGTGCTAGATGTGTTAAGTGCTGCGGGTTTGGAGTAATTAACAAGTAGTACAGGGTTGGTAACTCTCGAGACGACTGTGGGCCCAGTGAATTGACCTTAAAAATTGCCTGCGACCTGCAGGCCACTACCCCCATATTGCCTGTGTCTAGCGAGGTGAATATCCCTTCCTTGTCCCTTCTCCTTCCTCGATTTGGAACTCAGCCGTTCGCCTCTGTTTGCTTGTGGTCTAGAGGCGGTTTGTTGCCAGACCACATGGGTGTTGGTGCCCGTTTTCCTCTGTGCCGCACTCCGCTCATCTTGCGAGGGGTCCCTGTGTGCCTGCCTGCCTCCCTGCAGCAGGTGCCCGGGGGGTTGGCGCGGGCTTGGCGAGCACAGTCAAGCAAGCTTGAGGGCAGCACTAAAAGCTAGCCAGAACAAGCTAAGGCAGCCTGCAGTTATAGCTGTCCTAGGGCCCAGCAGGGTCTGTGTATACGTTCTGCAGTGCTGCTGGCATACCAGTGTTTCCTGCGAGGCTTGAGAACAATTTGACGAGTTTTGCAGTGCTGACATTTTGAGTGGGACATGCCAGGGGTTTTCACTTAAAAACAAAAGTAAGTTTGTGGTGATTGGCTTGTACACAGTGAACATTCGTCTGTCATACTTGTGCTAGAAGTTTTTAAGTGTTTGCTTTCCCCAACAGTTAATTGTCATTTGTAAGCTGTATTAAGACTTTAAAAGGCTCGGAGTGTGCTTCAGTGTAGCCAACTCCTTAACATTTGATAAATCAGTGTAATACATGCTCTGCTCAGTGTAAATAACTATTAAATATGGTTACATAATTAAATTGCTTGTCCTAGTGTCATTGTTGTGTTTTCTAATACATTTTCTCGTTCAGACTGAAACTTTACTGCTAAATTCCCAGAAATTATTTCAAATTTGCAGTGTTCATCTGTGGTGTGAGTGTGTAACTTAAGCTTTGTATTTTTACTGTGAACAAGCTTACTGCTGCATAATGTTCAGTTTCATGAATACTTTCTCTCTTGAGTAATTCGGTTACCTTTCAAATGTGTTAAGCAAGAGTCAGCCTCTTAACATCTATGTTCCTTGCCATCTCATCTAGTGGGTCTAGTGCCTAGTTAAAATTGTAATAGTAACAATTTGCAATCATTATACTTCTATTTTAAAACATTGTGTAAATTGTTTTAGACTATTTGATCAACGGGAAATTGTAGTGTTTAACTTCTGATACACCAATTTAATGACTGCAGACACGTGCTGACACATAATAAACACATTAAAACGCTGGTACCTCTCCAGAAGCTGGGCCTAGTGTGTGACCTTGAGAATTGAGTGTGTTTATTACGGCCAGTGGTGTACCACTCTCACCTATATTTACATCAACACAAGTGTATTCTAAGTGATAAAGTGTACACTTGGTGTACTTGGTAACACTTGTCATACATAGTAACGCTGAGTCTCGACCCCTGCAACCACAATTAGGTGAGTACATGTATAACATAGTAACGTGTGAGTTACCCAGGATGGACCAAGGAAGTCAACCAGAGTGATTTATCTCATTGTCATTGTAACATTACCTAGTTTTTTTTTTTTTTTTTTTTTTTTTTTAGTAATACTGTTTACAATCTATGGTTGGGGTAAGAGGTTGTCTTCAGCATTCATTGTGATGTCTGCTATATTATTATTTCAGTGAGGTACATTAGGTGGCAGTAGCCTGAACTAACTCAAGTGGAAGTTATCATTGAATTTGAACCTCTTGTTTAATGTGATGTATGTCAGAATTCTAATTTTATGCTCAATATTACCTACTTTGTCTCTCTCTCTCTCTCTTTTCATCTTTGTAATTTGTGATAAGGTGTAAGACCTCGCCTGTACCATCCATTATATCATTATATGTACCATATTATTAACACACATACAAGAGGTCTCTGAGTGTGTTTTTGGTGGGGTGTGTCGTATTGAGTGGTGGTGGTCTGGGTTGAGTATGGTTGGAGGTGTTCATTGAACTTGAGCACTTGTTTGTGATCTATTTTTTGGGCTTCTGACTTTGTAGTGAAAATTTGCTCTTTGCATAAGCTATAAGGGAAAGATAAGCGGGAATTCTTGTGTTGTGAGTCTTACACCAGATATCATCACTGGCAAACATGGCAACTGTCATAGAGGAACCTATTTCTGCAGGTGATGGAAATGATGATAGCTTCCAGACCTTTAAAAGTAAACAAAAGAGGGGAAAAAGTGAGAAGGGCTAGAGCGGCAACGTAGTCAGACTCACTGACTGTACACAATTGACACTAAAGTCTGGGCAAAAGGAGCAAGAAGTCTTCTCAAAGGAAATGTGTTAAGAAAATTCCTGGGCAAACCCGCTCCTGCTAAGTGTGCAGTAATGGAAGCGAAACAAGCATCAAATCAAAGGGTCCAAAATTGGAAAAAAAACACACAACTTTTGTTGGGACAGAATGCAGAACTGATCAACGATTACTTAGTACACCTATGGGAATATTAAGCTGTCCGACCTCCATCAGACATCACACTTTAAAAAATGGGTCAGTATCATAATCTTGGATACCTCACTGCATGGACCCATCCCATTTGACTCTCAGTGGAGCATATCATCAAGCCCAAAAGACTTTTAAAAGGGAAAAAAAACCCAAATTATTGCCAGTTGGTGGGTCCTGTGCCCTCCCGGATATGGGCATTGGTTTACGTTTCCTAAACATCGAAGTTACCTACCCCCTAACTGGTGTTACAATGAACTAGGCCTGTGCAGTAGACTGTGGAATACACATTCTTGGTGTTGGGATGTGTGCTAGGAAACATTTCCCCTAAGAATGCACAGAGGGCCCCGACAGCCAAAAATTTTAAATGTATTAACTGAAGAAGGTTGGGGTACGTTTCCAACAAGGACTGAAGTCAGAAACCCAAAAACCTTCGATGTAAACCTGATAACAACCCCTTTTTGGTAACTGAGGATGAGGCATCCAGGGTTCTACCACAGCCAGATATGAGACTGAAAACCTCTACAAAAGTGTGCAAAAACCCCACCTTTACTGCAAATGATTTCTGGTTGATACCAGAATGCCATCACAACACACCAGCTGTGGAGGAGCTAGCCATCCCTGCTAGCACATATGGAACAAATGGTCTGCCACTACAATACCTATGGCTACACCTGAATATGGGGATGAGTTTTTCATTTTCCCAATACACACAACTACAACAGTCAGACGGACACCACAAGGTAACCTCCCCGGAAACTGGAGATGGTCAGATGCACAGGACCTACCTGCAATGAATGATGAAACAAGAAAAACTAAAGTAACCATGGTACCTGTTAAGGTGATAGGTGTTAAAGAAAGCACTAACCCAGAAGTGCCATCCCACGGAAAAGGCATTGGATTCGCCTGGGCCTTCCTCATATTATAACAAATTTCCAGAAAAAAATTGAGCATCTTGAACAGATCCTGACAAGTTTAATTTAAAAATGTGTAATCAGGATGATGCTCCTGAGCATGGTGATGATGTCAAAAGTGCAGCAATCTCCGTTCAGCTTCCAGCAATTTGTGAGAAAGAAGCCTATGACTCTTGCCTTCAAGACTTTTCCTTTTAACTGGCTGCCAAGATGCCGAAAAATGCTTAAAAAAAAGGTCCTGAAGATAAAGACGTACAAACTATGTTATTTGCTCTTAAGTGTCTGCACACTGTAGCCATAGCATAATAGTTTTACCATCTTATGAGCAAGAGATTGTAATAACTCACTACAATGGATACATTACAATCTTTTTCATGGGGAAAATTGCTTCCTCAGGAAAACGGTTGCCTGATTACATCATATTAGTGCAACCAAGATATTGATGTCATCTGTTTGCAGGAATGTAGATTGAAAGATGGAGCACCTCCACCAAACTTTGCCTGGTATGCAGCTTATAACCTAAGGGCAACCAACTGTTGTGTGATGTATGTCAGAAAGAACTTGCCACATTCATCTTTCCTTGCAGAGTCGAGTTAAAAATGCAGTATCATTTGGGGTCCAAAGTATATGCAGGCGATTTTTTTTCCCTAAATATTTTAATCTCTATGCCCAGCGAATCAGCTTCGACCTGATGCTTTTCCAGATCGCATCAATAGTGAACCTACCATCATTCTTGGAGATTTTAATGCCAGACATAAAATATTGGGGGTCTATAACAAACACCAATGGAAACTAAAAATAGTGAGATTGCAATGAGCATGATAATGTTCGAATTGTGGGCACTACTGAGCCTACTCACATATATGGTGGCATATAGATCTATGTCTTGGATTTAATACATCATATACGATGCATGACTCTGTCATAGTTGATGATTTTTCTATCTGATCACTTCCCAAGACTAACAACTGTCAATCTTGATTTACATTCCAGCAATCAAGGGCTAAATACAGAAGGAGGGAAACTTATTCTCAAACAGAACACAGAGACAAAATTTATTAACCACTTTGGGTCAAGGGTATAAGAATTACGAGCCCCTTGGCACACAAAAATTTAATGATGATTTAATTACCACTATTGAGAGTGTTCTCAGAGATCAAGTGGGCAGGAATAGGAAACAAACACCCTCCACTATAAATAACAATAAAACCAATGTAAATACTACTATAAAGGATCCACAGCTACGCAATCTAACACATGCAGCTAGGAGGATTGGTAAAGCATACCGTGAATGTAGAACCCCAGACCTGCTCAGAACGTTCCAAGCTGCACTAATAAATGCAAGGAATAGAAAAGGGAAAAACTTAGCAACCGGAATGGGAACAGTTTGTTAGTGGATTAAATAGGTCCACCCCTTTGAGTTTGGCTTGGAAAGGTATAAATAAAATAACCAGGAAAGACTGGCAATGTTGCTCATCCCTTTCCTCTTGAAAAAGCAAATGACCTCATAAATGACTGGGCCAAAACATCCAGGCATGAAAGCCTTCCATCTCACATTAGAAAAAATTTAGAGAGTACTTCTGAAAGAAATGTTGAAATGATTTAATTTTTTTGAGCCAAAATACTGATGAGAGTGATTGCCTCTTTACCGAGTATGAATTAGATAATGCATTAACGCTTTGACTGTTTCAGGCCCCTCTCTGAAACTGTCATTCTATGTCGCCAAATATTAAAAAAAAAAAAAAAATTATTTTTTCTTATGAAAATGTTAAGATTATTTTTCTGAGTGTTTTAGCCCAAAAAAAAAAAATTTTGCATGGGTTTACTTCCCCCGAGATATGAGCCGTGAAGTTTGCAGAAAATGAGCCGCGTTGGCAACAGCGGCGACTGCCGCTCACCCGGTAAACTTTAGTTTACTTGTATTTGAAGGTTTTTTGTTTATTTCACTATTTTATTTTTTCACATAACTTATGTGGCCTATGAGACCAAACTAAGGTGCAATGTATATATATACACTTGTTGTATACAACACAATAAGCACCAAACATAATTATCAATATATTGTTTACAAAACTTGTTTACAAAACAAACAAACAATCATCCTCCTCCTCCTCCTTCTCCTCCTCCTCCTCCTCCTCCTTCTCCTTCTCCTCCTCCTCCTTCTCCCCCCTTTTCTCCTCCTTCTCCTCCTTCTCCTTCTCCTCCTTCTCCTCCTCCTCCTTCCCCTCCTCCTTTCCTCCTCCTTTTCCTCCTCCTCCTCCTCCTCCTCCTTCTCTTTCTCCTCCTCCTCCTCCTCCCCTCCTCCTTCTCCTTCTAATCTCCTTCTCCTCTCCTTCTCCTCCTCCTCCTTCTCCTCCTTCTCCTCCTCCTTCTCCTCCTCCTTGTCTTGTGTGCGAGTGTGTGGCTTATAATTGTTTTGAGTCAGAAGTCGGAAAGCTGTCAAAGGGAATATTTATCTCATTAGGTGGTCTCCCCCTAACGCTGTCAAAACAATGGGGTCGGATGCTGCTTCCCCTCTCCATTCTTAATTATCTTTCTCCCTCTTCTATATCTTTCATCTGTCTCTTTCTGTATTGCCTATCTCTGTCTCACAGGTACACAATAAATACAAGTATACATAGTGTAAATTTCCTAGGATAACCAAGAAATCCAGACAAATGTGCTATACTCTGCTTGAAGATGTGAGTAAACGTGATGACACGTCTTGTGGCTCTAAGAGACAGAGAGCATAGCCCCAGGACAAGGACAGGGGAGCTTGCCAGACAGACAAATAGACAGAAGAATGTTTGATGTCCCAGCAAAAACAAAGAGAGGGCGATGGTCATGTAATAATTACCTCCTTTTCGCTTCATCTAAGTCAGCACTTATAGATTGTTATCTCCTTAGATTTGTCACTGTTCATGGGTGTTGGACTTTTTTTTTTCTTGCTTCAAGGGAACAATATCTATAAACCTCACTCAAAATCTTCTGCCTCCTCCTCCTCCCTCTTACGACCTCCCTCCACTCATTCCCTCCTGCTTACCTCTTCTTTCCCCTCTCCCTCTCCTCTCACACTACTTCTCCGCGCTTTTGGTCCTCACTCTCCTCACTCACCTCCAAAATCATGAAATTGATCTTCACTGACACTTTCCATCTGTGTCTAGCGCATACATTGTTGAAGAGAAGAGTCGCTTTGCTGGGGAATCACATATTTCTTACCGCTAGAATGCTGAAAAAGGACAACTGAAATGGCATTCCCATCAATGCCACCACAGGCTCCATCGTTTTTTTTTATATGGTGCACACTGACCATGGAGACCCTTTCTCTACATGTGGGTCCTACCAGCTTTCTCCTGCTTGATTTGAAGCTGCTAGAATTTATGGTATAAATACGTCAGAAACATTGGCTCGTAAGACTTATTTATTACGTCGGAAAACAGTCAAAGGGTTAACCAAAGTTGATTCAACTGATCTGGGAGGATTGGTATAACTAGGATATTCTCAGAACCTCAAGGAACTGCCTGATAACCCTTTGTTGGCACTGTATAATCTCAGTTACATTGGAGGGCGTCGTTCTTCCTACTTCCTGGACCAATAGTCTCATTGTGCCTATCCTAAGCCCCAAACAGCTGATACATTTAGGCCGATCTCTTAACTAGTTGTCTTTGTAAAACTTTTTGAAGAATGATGCTTAAGAAGACTGTACTACAGAATCAGACACCAACTTTCCCCTACCTCTATGGTTCATGAAATGTAAAGTGTGCAGAACTGTATTTCCATCTTTCTCACTGCACACACCTCTACTAGTTTTACCACTTTTCTTGATCTAAAATCTGCATTTGATATTGCGAACAGAACCATTATACTACATGAACTAGCCAAAATGAATATTGGTGGTAGCTTACTCTGCTGGATAATAGGATACCTGTCAAATAGAGTATCTTCTGTCCTTTACCAAGGCTTCAGAAGTGATTCTAAAGAAATGTCTTTAGGTACACCGCAGGGAGGAGTTCTTAGTCCTATGCTATTTAATATTCTGATTAATGCTCTCCTAAATGCTCTACCTGCCTCACCTAAACATATAGCTATAAGCTATGCTGATGATATCATGATCCATACAACACGGCATAAGAAGATGAATACCATTCTTAATGAAGTTCAAGCAATTTGTAATCGACTAGGCCTCATAATATCTTCCTCTAAAACAAAGATCTTAACAAGCAAACGACATCCCCCACCCATCTATTTGCAGGGTGAAATCATTAGCTACGTTAAAACTTACAGATATCTTTGTGTAGATGTACCCTTTAACAAATCCACTACAACTAAACAAGAAATGCAAAGCTAGGCTAAATGCTCTCAAAGCTGTTGCTGGCTACAATCCCAACTATGGTGCTATGTGAGAATCGTGAGAATGATGTACATAGCCTATGTTAGGTCCTTAATTGATTATGCTGCTCCCATGTTGTATTAGCTAGAGAAAGTTCTCTCCGACCCTTGGAGTTAATGCAAAATGAAGCTCTCAGGATTATTCTTGGCTGTCCCAGATCTACAAAAGTTCTTAACATGAGGAAGGAGCTTGGTATTTCTAGTATCAGTGATAGGATTGTTGAAATTAACACTGTACTCGGTATTAGAATGTTGAGAAACGAACCAGACACTGTCACAGTGAATCTTACCAAGTGTCTAGAGGTAAATATACACAGATCTAAATGGGATTGTGAAAACGTGCAATTGCATTAAGTTTTATAACCTACATGAACTGTATCACTGTAGGCAACAAGAGCATTTCACCTCTCCATGGAAGATGTGTACATTTAATATCACATACCTACAAGTCCCTCCCAAGAAGCTCATTGCTAGTAATCCCTTCCTTAAATCTCTTGTTAGAGCAACTGCTCAAGAAGAAATTTCTCACCTAGCCGGTAGTAATAAGTTATCACAAGTTATATACACTGATGGATCTAAACAGGAGTCTTCTGGCAGGGTTGCATCTGCTCTTGTTGCCACCTCCCTAGTTAAGAACGATAATAAATTTGTTGAGTTAGGCATAAGAATTAACAACTGGGCGTCTACACTGCAAACTGAATTGTTTGCAATCCTAATGGCGCTAAAGCTAACCTATGACACTGAGCTTGACTCTATCATCATTACTGATTCTATGTCATCATTGAAGGCTCTTGACTCATATAATGACTCCAACAACATGCTCATTGGGAAGCCAGGTATAATACTCAAAAATTAGGGACAAAGGAATTAATGTACAATTGCTATGGATCCCATCACACATTGGATTACCCCTTCATGATAAAGTTGATATGTTAGCCAAGAAGAGTACCCAGAAGGAGAATGTAGAATATAACTTTGGTATAACTGTGTCTAGCATTAGGAATAATATTAGGAGAGAAGTAAATAATGAAAATGATTGTTATAGGAATGCAGTTAAAAGCCTGAGTAGATCTATAACCCACATGATAACATGAACGTAGAATAAGTATGTTTATGGAGCAACTTGCAATGTGAACAGACTGACTGATGTTGTAGTGGCCAGGCTTAGCTTGGTTACAAGTACTTCTGGCAGTTTGGGAGACACACAGATGATGATCAAACTAAATGTAAATTATGTGATCAGGCATATGGTCACTCTCTTGAACACTATGTGCTTAATTGTCCACTTATTGAGGAATACAGAGACAGACAGTATAAAAACCTATGTGACATGTCAAGATATCTTATTAATGAAAATAAGATACCAGATATACTAAGCAAATTTCCTAAATTTGCTTGTAACAGATAAGTGAACTATAGATATGTAGATATAAATCCATATGTATTCCTGTTAACCCTTTGGGACCTAGTTCCTAGGCCTTTTGTGTATCCATATGGTCTCATGCTACCGTCCACAGGATGGATATGGGGTGCACAATAAACTAGCCACTTTGGTGGCAAAATCTAATCTAATCTTCAGAGTGCAGGTACTGTACTTCCCATCTCCAGGACTTAAGTCCGGCCTGCCGGTTTCCAAGAATCCCTTCATAAATGTTACTTTGCTCACACTCCAACAGCACGTCAAGTATTAAAAACCATTTTTCTCCATTCACTCCTATTAAACACGCTCACGCATGCCTGCTGGAAGTCCAAGCCCCTCGCACACAAAACCTCCTTTACCCCCTCCCTCCAACCTTTCCAAGGCCGACCCCTACCCCGCCTTCCTTCCACTACAGACTGATACACTCTTGAAGTCATTCTGTTTCGCTCCATTCTCTCCACATGTCTGAACCACCTCAACAACCCTTCCTCAGCCCTCTGGACAACAGTTTTGGTAATCCCGCACCTCCTCCTAACTTCCAAACTACGAATTCTCTGCATTATATTCACACCACACATTGCCCTCAGACATGACATCTCCACTGCCTCCAGCCTTCTCCTCGCTGCAACATTCATCACCCATGCTTCACACCCATATAAGAGCGTTTGTAAAACTATACTCTCATACATTCCCCTCTTTGCCTCCAAGGACAAAGTTCTTTGTCTCCACAGACTCCTAAGTGCACCGCTCACCCTTTTCCCCTCATCAATTCTATGATTCACCTCATCTTTCATAGACCCATCCGCTGACACGTCTACTCTCAAATATCTGAATACATTCACTTCCTCCATACTGTCTCCCTGCAATCTGATATCCAATCTTTCATCACCTAATCTTTTTGTTATCCTCATAACCTTACTCTTTCCTGTATTCACTTTTAATTTTCTTCTTTTGCATACCCTACCAAATTCATCCACCAACCTCTTCAACTTCTCTTCACAATCTCCCAAGAGCACAGTGTCATCAGCAAAGAGCAACTGTGACAACTTCCACTTTATGTGTGATTCTTTATCTTTTAACTCCATGCCTCTTGCCAAGACCCTCGCATTTACTTCTCTTACAACCCCATCTATAAATATATAATCAAACCACGGTGACATCACACATCCTTGTCTAAGGCCTACTTTTACTGGGAAATAATCTCCCTCTTTCCTACATACTCTAACTTGAGCCTCACTATCCTCATAAAAACTCTTCACTGCTTTCAGTAACCTACCTCCTACACACACCTGCAACATCTACCACATTGCTCCCCTATCCACCCTGTCATACACCTTTTCCAAATCCATAAATGCCACAAAAACCTCTTTAGCCTTATCTAAATACTGTTCACTTATATGTTTCACTGTAAACACCTGGTCCACACCCCCCCTACCTTTCCTAAAGCCTCCTTGCTCATCTGCTATCCTATTCTCTGTCTTACTCCTAATTCTTTCAATAATAATGCTACCATACACTTTACTAGGTATACTCAACAGACTTATCCCCCTATAATTTTTGCACTCTCTTTTGTCCCCTTTGCCTTTATACAAAGGAACTATGCATGCTCTCTGCCAATCCCTAGGTACCTTACCCTCTTCCATACATTTATTAAATAATTGCACCAACCACTCCAAAACTACATCCCCACCTGCTTTTAACATTTCTATCTTTATCCCATCAATCCCGGCTGCCTTACCCCCTTTCATTTTACCTACTGCCTCACGAACTTCCCCCACACTCACAACTGGCTCTTCCTCACTCCTACAAGATGTTATTCCTCCCTTGTCCTATACACGAAATCACAGCTTCCCTATCTTCATCAACATTTAACAATTCCTCAAAATATTCCCTCCATCTTCCCAATACCTCTAACTCTCCATTTAATAACTCTCCTCTCCTATTTTTAACTGACAAATCCATTTGTTCTCCAGGCTTCCTTAACTTGTTAATCTCACTCCAAAACTTTTTCTTATTTTCAACAAAATTTGTTGATAACATCTCACCCACTCTCTCACGTACAAGCTTCTTAATGTACACCAAAAATGAAACAAATTGGACGATAAATAAAGGAGTTCACTTCTTAACCATTAGCTGCCCCTTAGCAGTATATTTTCGTATGGTATTTATTGTTTTATTCTTGTTTTTTGGTCTCATTTGATAGAATGGAAGATATATTACAGAAACAGATATGATTTTCATTGGTTTCATGATGACAAGTACCTTGAAATTGAGCTCAAACTGCCGAAATGTTCGATTCTTTGCCGACGTTCAAGAGTAAACAAATGATGTCACTGACCAATACATGTCCGACTGGCCAGTCTAATATGCAATCATGAATGGGTTGACATTATTTATACAATTATTACAATAATGCAGTAGTCTGCATAACAGTAAACCAATTTTTTGTGTGAATAAAAATTAAAAAATGGAAAGCAAGAATAATATAAGAGGGGCCTGGAGCCATGGCTAATGAACAGAGAAAATGTTATTTTAGTGCCAGGAATGTCTGCACTGTTTATTCTGGACCTTATTTAGAAACTGGCATATTTAGAAATTTGTGTGAAATTGACCAAATTGCCAATTTCTGGCCACTTTATTGGGTAGTTGAAACAGCTGAATGGGCAGTTTCTTGTACACAGTTGACAGAATAGAAGTAAATAAGTAAGTTTATTCAGGTATATACAAATACAGTTCCAAGAATCCTTGCAAGATCTGTTCTTGCAAGAGCTGCACTGAGGTGAAGGTTCATTGCAACATTTGTATAAACCTAGCTGAATTTAAACAGCACTACAGAAAGAATACTAGAAAAATAGCTATGAGTTTGTTAGACTCAAACATTAGTGACAACGAATCAATACACTAAATTCAAACACTGTATTTTGTAGTTGCTGTAAAATATTTTTTTTTAATTGAAAAAATAATCAGTCTAACCTGCCCTGAAATGAAGATCTTCTAACCAAAATATAATACTTTGTACTGTCAAACAAAATAATATTACAGATTATTCATATAATCTGTGTACTCATACCTGGGTCCAAAATTTTCTCCTAGATAATTTAAAGGCTGCTAGACCACGAGTTCGGAGTGTTGGAGCTGACTGAAGTTGACGTTTAAGTTTTCTTTTCTCTTCCATGGGAACAGCATGAGCTCGAATTTGTTGAAGTTTCTCCCAGGTCTCCTCCTCATCTACTCCTACAGTAAATGTCAGGTTGTTATACATGTACAGTATTAACATAGTTTCATTAAAAGTCTTATTTAAACTTTTCAAACTCATATTAATAGCACAGTATAATTAAAACAGCTTGACTGAACTAAGGCAATTTCTGATAAGTTTTATAATACCAATCACTTATAGACACACATACCAAACAAATAAATTCCCTCACTACAAAGCTGTCAGATGCTACACAAGATTGGAAGTTAAACATGGAATCCCAGTGGAATGCATGCTTCCAGTATCAAAGGGATATGATTGAACAAGACAAGCTACTAGACTCTGTCATTTTAACCAGCTCTACCTTACCACCACATACAAACAATGAGAATTGCACCATCAATGCACTCCAACTAATAAAAGATGAGATAAAAGTTAACATTAAAACCAGTGATATCAAGGAGGCCCGACTGCTGGACAAGCCAGGTCAACAACAAAGTGTTAGGTTAAAATTCAATTCCATTAATGTAAAAAATTATCTAGTAAGTTCCTCCATCAAGAAAAGGAGTAATGTGTATGTAAATGAGTGCCTAACTAAAAAACGTCAGAACCTATTATACAGACTTCGAAAACTTAAGCATGATAATGCATCAATAAAACAGTGCTTTACTCGTGATGGCATTATCATGGTAAAATTATCAGACACGGGTCATAGGTTTGAAATCACAAATGATCAAGAACTAGCATGTTTCCTCTCATTCACTGGTTTGACTGAACCTTGTAAAGCCATATCTCAACACCTTATCAACCATGTTCAGTGCAGTAGTATAGTAAAATTTACCCATATTTTAATCCATATTTTCAGGCTTGTTAGTGAATAATGGTAATTAATTCCCAGCTACCTAAGACACCTAAGGTGCTATTTTAGGTGCCAATCCAGGTACATACTTAAGTGTTTTATTCTCTGTTTTATTTTATACTCGATACCATTACTTTTAACTTAGAAATAATCAAGGTGCTAAAGTGTTTTATTTTAATATTCAGTAGCTCCATTATTTTTAGATTTAAAATAATTATCTTAGTTCATAAGTTCATAACTGTTAGTGGTTTAACATCATTTGCTTTTGTCTTTTTGTTTTTTAATAATTGTAACCGCTATTTCTCTACGTACCCCTTATGAATGCAATTATCGATCCTGATATCAACCTCTTATTGAACTGCACACATAATCCAAACAGTAATTGCCATTACTACACTGCTAGTCAGGCTAATACCCTTCTCAGTGTCAGCAAGAACATTACAGTCTTCAACTACAATGTTAGATCATGGAGTAAATGCTATGATGACCTTATTGCACTACTTAAGTCTCTAAATGCTACTATAACTTTCATTATACTTACTGAAACCTGGCTCAGACAAGATCTGACAGACATATTTACCATACCTGGTTACACAGCCATACATAACTGCAGGCCCGACCAATCAGGAGGAGGCACTGCCATCTATTACTCTGATGAACTAGAATGTATGAAATCAACTAATGTACGGGACGAAAACGGTGAATATATAATAACTAAATTCACATCAAGAACACTTAAGAAACCTATAAGAGCTGGCACAGCCTACAGACTACCACACTCAAATACTTACACTTTTAGCAGTAACCTTAGAAACATGAAACATGATAATTGAGTCAGAGTTGAATAAACAACATCTGATACTAGCAGGATACTTCAACATCAACCTTATCCAAGCAACTGACACTCCAGTAGACGATTTCACAAATGCAATGAACAACAGCTTGTTGCTACCCACTATAACAAAGCCAACAAGACTCTCTGAGACAAGTGCCTCGTTACTTGACCATATCTGAACCAACACGATATCCCCACTACAAGCAGGTATAATCACAGATAACACCACAGACCACTATCCTACCTTTCTCATAACCAACTTATCTAAACTGCTTCAAGAAACAAGAAAGATCTCATTTCGCCTGCATGATGAGGCATCGATAAACAACCTAAAACTAGCTCTAGATGCCATTGATTGGAAGAGGGAGCTAGATGACAATAATAATATCGATAACGATATCAAAATTTTTTTACATAAAATCCTAAACCTCTATAACAAACATTGCCCAATCAAAACAAAACAGATCTCAGAAAAGAGGCTAAACAGCCCATGGCTAACAAAAAGTATCTTCAAATCTATTAATAAAAAACAACAAATTGAAAAACAGTTCAGATAAGGCTTAATTACTAAAGAATTTACTACAAGATACATATCAATACTCACAAAACTAATACATAAATCAAAGCAAATGTATTATGCAAATAGATTTTGTGAAATGAAAGGTGACATGAATAGTACCTGGCAAACCCTCTCCAAAACTTTGGGCTCAAGGAAACCGACTGGAAATAGAGAGAGAGACTTAACTAAACCAGATGAGCCTCACATGCAACCTATAGACACGGCCGACAAATTTAATGTAGGATCAAAGCTAGTGAGTCAAATTCCTAGCTCAAATACCCATCCGAGCGAGTACCTCACTGGCAACTATCCAAATACTCTATTTCTAGTTCCAACTAATCCCACTGAAGTCTCACTCATCATTAAATCATTAAAGAACAAATCAGGTGATCTAGATAACTTGCCGCCATTCATATATAAAAAAGCTGCGCCAGAACTGTCGCCCATTATTGCAACAATGTTTAACAAATCTATAGCATCCTCAACCTTCCCATCTATCCTCAAGATAGCAAGGGTCATCCCAATTCACAAAGGTGGAGATCCAACTGATTTGAACAATTACAGACCCATATCAAACTTGCCCTTACTCTCCAAGATATTTGAAAAAATAATACACAAGCGACTTTACTCCTACCTTACATCCAGCAACATATTTAACCCATGCCAGTTTGGATTTAGACCAAAAAAAGGTATGAATGACGCTATTATACAAATGCTTGACTTAATATACACAGCTCTTGATAAAAATGAATATCCTCTGGGGCTCTTTATCGACCTAAGAAAAGTGTTTGACACAGTAGAACACAATCTCTTGTACCTCAAACTGAATCATTACGGCATAAGAGGACAATCTCTTGACTACCTAAAATCCTATCTTAACGACAGACACCAGTATGTACATACAAATGGAGTCAACTCCGCTATCCAACCTGCAGCTGTAGGAGTACCCCAGGCCTGCTCCTCTTTCTCATCTACATCAATGACCTCCCCAGTGCATCCCAACTCCTTATACCAGTTCTATTCGCAGATGACACTACATATGTCTACTCCCATTCAGACCCAGCTGTGCTTGGAAACACTGTAAACAATGAACTGCTAAAGATATACACTTGGATGATGACCAACAAACTCACTCTCAACATAGATAAAACATACTTCATGCTGTTTGGCAACAGAGCCTCAAATATTCAACTCAACACTGTTAAATGGTTCCTCTATATCAAGACACACAGAGGGCAAATTTCTAGGTCTTCTCCTTGACTGTAATCTTAAATTTAAGTCCCGTACCCATCATATAGCCAAGAAAATTTCCAAATCAGTAGGAATCCTTTCCAAGATATGATACTATGTACCACAAACGACTCTCCTTACCCTGTACCACTCTCTAATATATCCTTACCTCACCTTTGGTATTTGTGCCTGGAGTTCAACCACTGCCAACCACCTTAGACCCTTAATATTATTATTTTTTTATTATCACACTGGCCGATTCCCACCAAGGCAGGGTGGCCCGAAAAAGAAAAACTTTCACCATCATTCACTCCATCACTGTCTTGCCAGAAGGGTGCTTTACACTACAGTTTTTAAACTGCAACATTAACACCCCTCCTTAATAATCCAACAAAATGCTGCTGTGCAGGTGATAACCACCTCCTGTGCTAGACAGCACACCCCACCACTTTTCAAAAGACTCAACTTGCTAAATATACAAGACATACACTCATATTATTCTCCCCACTACAAATACAGAACTTTAAACTCCACTGTAAACCCTCCCCTAAAACTACTCCTTGACAGTTACAACAGAATGTGCAGCCACAATACAAGGCATAAGGCCCTTTTCAACATCCCTGAAGTCAGACTCTCACTATGCAAGAATGCTATGCACATAAAAGTCCTGAAGATCTGGAACTCGCTACAGGAACAAGCCAAGGATCCCTAGACAGCTTATAAATTTAGAACTTTGCTAAAAAATGATCTTATCTCACAATATTAACCAAATCAACCAAACATCTGGTAATTAGTTTCATCATGTGACCTCTAGGCTTTTAATTCTGCCAACCCATAAAAATCATTTTGTTTCTCAATATTAACCAAACCTGCCAAAACATCTGCTAATTAGTCTTATCATGTGTCCTGGCTTTTAATTCTGCCATTCCATAAAATATTACTACCTGCACCATTACTTGTAAGTTAGATTTTGTACTAAGTTTACATAAGATTTATTAAGTTCAAATAAGATTGTAAAACAGCTAACCACTATTCCATGTTTAGTTTAAGTATAATTACTATGTACTATTATCTTAAATAGTTTTAATTAGTTATTATGTATTAGGATTAGTTTGCCCAAAATGCCTCGGCATGATAGTGGTATCTTTGTACTTAGCAAATCAAAATTGTAATTACACATTGTAACCTTTACATAGAAATAACTTTATTTTCTTTTATTTTTATTTATTTTAAAAGCAAAATTCATGTTACAGGAGAGCCCTGCTTTAGAGCTCTTTGCTTTACAGTGTTTCACTTATGCAGGGGTTTTCAAATACAGTGGACCCTAGCCTAACGAAATCATTGCATCATGTTAAATCTGCCTAGTGATATGTTTTAACGCAAAAATTTTGCCTCGGGTAGCGCTAAAAAACTCGCTCAACGCGATTTGTTTGAGACGCGTCCACGTGCGGCCTGAGCCCACCTCACTTGTTCCGTGGGTGCCAGTGTTTACAAGCCAGCCACCGCGGTCGCTTCCAAGCATACAATCGGAACATTTCATATTATCACAGCCTTTTTAGTGATTGCACCTGCAAAATAAGTCACCATGGGCCCCAAGAAAGCTTCTAGTGCCAACCCTACAGGAAAAAGGGTGAGAATTACTATGGATATGAAGAAAGAGATCATTGCTAAATATGAAAGTGGAGTGCGTGTCTCCGAGCTGGCCAAGTTGTACACAAAACCCCAATCAACCATCGCTACTATTGTGGCCAAGAAAATGGCAATCAAGGAAGCTGTTCTTGCAAAAGGTGCAACTTTCTTTTCGAAGCAGAGATCGCAAGTGATAGAAGATGTTGAGAGACTGTTATTGGTGTGGATAAACGAAAAACAGGTATCAGGAGATAGCATCTCTCAAGCGATCATATGTGAAAAGGCTAGGAAGTTGCATGAGAATTTAATTAGAAAAATGCCTGCAACTAGTGGTGATGTGAGTGAATTTAAGGCCAGAAAAGGTTGGTTTGAGAGATTTAAGAATCGTAGTGGCATACATAGTGTGATAAGGCATGGTGAGGCTGCCAGTTCGGACCACAAAGCGGCTAAAATATATGTGCAGGAATTCAAGGAGTACATAGACAGTGAAAGACTGAAACCTCAACAAGTGTTTAATTGTGACGAAACAGGCCTGTTTTGGAAGAAAATGCCAGGAAGGACCTACATTACTCAGGATTAAAAGGCACTCCCAGGACATAAACCTATGAAAGACAGGCTTACTCTGATGATGTGTGCTAATGCTAGTAGTGATTGCAAAGTGAAGCCTTTATTGGTGTATCACTCTGAAACTCCCAGAGTGTTCAGGAAAAAAATTGTCCTCAAGGCTAATTTGTGTGTGCTGTGGAGGGCAAACAGTAAGGCATGGGTCACTAGGGACTTTTTCTATGACTGGTTACACCATGCATTTGCCCCCACTGTGAAAAATTACCTAATTGAAAAGAAATTAGACCTTAAGTGCCTCCTGGTATTAGACAATGCTCCTGGTCATCCTTCAGACGTGGCAGAGCGACTTTCAGCGGAAATGAGCTTCATTAAGGTCAAGTTTTTGCGTCCTAATACCACTCCTCTCCTGCAGCCCATGGACCAGCAGGTCATTTCCAACTTCAAGAAACTGTACACAAAAGCTATGTTTGAAAGGTGCTTTGTAGTGACCTCAGAAACTCAATTGACTCTAAGAGAGTTTTGGAGAGATCACTTAAGCATCCTCAATTGTGTAAACATTATAGGTAAGGCTTAGGAGGAAGTGACTAAGAGGACCTTGAACTCTGCTTGGAAGAAACTGTGTCCAGAATGTGTAAACAAAAGGGATTTTGAAGGGTTTGAGGCTAACCCTGGGAATTCTATGCCAGTTCAGGAATCCATTGTGGCATTGGGGAAGTCCTTGGGGTTGGAGGTTAGTGGGGAGGATGTGGAAGAGTTGGTGGAGGAGGACAATGATGAACTAACCACTGATGAGCTGCTGGATCATCTTCAACAGCAAGAGGCCAGACCTGAGGAAACTGCTCCGGAGGAGGGGATAGAGAAATTGAAGAAGTTGTCTACTTCAAAGATTAAGGAAATGTGTGCAATGTGAATTAAAGTGCAAACCTTTTTTGATGAAAATCACCCTCACACAGCTATTGCAAGCTGTGCTGGTGACTATTACACTAACAATGTTGTGAAACACTTTAGGAATGTCATAAAGGAACGGGAGGTACAGGCCTCTATGGACAGATATGTTGTGCGACAGAGGTCCAGTGACTCTCAACCTGGTCCTAGTGGCATTAAAAGAAGAAGGGCAGTAACCCCGGAAAAGGACTTGCCACCTCAAGTCTTAATGGAAGGGGATTCCCCTTCTAAACATTAACACCATCCAGTCTCCCCTCCTCCCATCCCATCAATCATCACCAGATCTTCAATAAAGGTAAATGTCATGTAACTGTGCATGTCTTCTTCAGTTTGTGTGAATTAAAATTAATATTTCATGTGGTAAAAATTTTTTGGGGTTCATACTTTGGGGTGTCAGGAACGGATTAATTTGATTTCCATTGTTTCTTATCGGGAAAATTAATTCGGCTAACGATAATTTCGCCTAACGTTGAGCTCTCAAGAATGGATTAATAGCATTAGGCGAGGGTCCACTGTATACCCATTCTTCATTTACTCAGATTTTGTACAATAAATATATTCACCATTCACTATAAGTTAAGGACCAAAAATATTTTAAGGTAAGTAATGTGTGTACTGCACATGCATTTTTTAAGCCTACCTCTTTTTCTCATTTAATATATGATAGTGTAAACACGTTATCAGGCTTTTAACCCGTAAACGGTCCAAACTTATATATACTTTCACTACCCAAGCGCCCCGAATATTTAAAAAAAAAAAAAAAAAAAAAAAAAAATTAATGAAAATAAAGAGCACATTTTTCTAAGTGTTTTTTTTTTTTTCAACAAGTCGGCCAACTCCCACCGAGGCAGGGTGACCCAAAAAGAAAGAAAATCCCCAAAAAGAAAATACTTTCATCATCATTCAACACTTTCACCTCACTCGCACATAATCACTGTTTTTGCAGAGGTGCTCAGAACACAACAGTTTAGAAGCATATACATATAAAAAATACACAACATATCCCTCCAAACTGCCAATATCCCAAACCTCTCCTTTAAAGTGCAGGCATTGTACTTCCCATTTCCAGGACTCAAGTCCGGCTATATAAAATACCCGGTTTCCTTGAATCACACTCCAACAGCTCGTCAGATCCCAAATACCATTTGTCTCCATTCACTCCTATCTAACACGCTTACGCACGCTTGCTGGAAGTCCAAACTCCTCGCCCACAACACCTCCTTTACCCCCCTCCCTCCAACCTTTTCGAGGACGACCCCTACCCCGCCTTCCTTCCCCTACAAATTTATATGCTCTCCATGTCATTCTACTTTGATCCATTCTCTCTAAATGACCAAACCACTTCAACAAACCCTCTTCAGCCCTCTGACTAATACTTTTATTAACTCCACACCTTCTCCTAATTTCCACACTTCGAATTTTCTGCATAATATTTACACCACACATTGCCCTTAGAAAGGACATCTCCACTGCCTCCAACCACCTCCTTGCTGCAGCATTTACAACCCAAGCCTCACACCCATATAAGAGTGTTGGTACTACTATACTTTCATACATTCCCTTCTTCACCTCCATAGATAACATTTTTTGCCTCCACATATACCTCAATGCACCACTCACCTTTTTCCTTCATCAATTCTATGATTAACCTCATCCTTCGTAAATCCATCCGCTGACACGTCAACTCCCAAATAGTATCTGAAAACATTCACTTCTTCCATACTCCTCCTCCCCAATTTGATATCCAATTTTTCTTTATCTAAATCATTTGATACTCTCATCACCTTACTCTTTTCTATGTTCACCTTCAAGTTTCTACCTTTACACACATTCCCAAATTCATCCACTAACCTTTGCAATTTTTCTTTAGAATCTCCCATAAGGACAGTATCATCAGCAAAAAGTAACTGTGTCACTTCCCATTTTGTATTTAATTCCCCATAATTTAATCCCACCCCTCTCCCTAACACCCTAGCATTTACTTCTCTTAAAACCCCATCTATAAATATATTAAACAACCATGGATTAAAATAAAAAAATTAAGGTCAGTACTTACTGAGATATGATGCTGCAAAGTTGGCACTTAATGCTCACCTGGCGGCAACATAGTGTCCTGCCGCTTGCAAAAGTGTTGCCGACATACCATTTTTTCTCATTTTTGTATTATTTTATATAATTTTTATGTTCTGATAATTACAATTTATTGTAGCTCTTGCCATTTCATAACCAATCTTTGATCTGACACTAATATTAGGTACCGAAATTGTACTCAAATTGTCACAAACACATTGACAGGTGGACATTTACACCTGCCTTGGTCATTTACTATTGTCTAGGAATATATACAAAGTATTTATAGGTCCCAGCAATGTTTTAAATACACGGGAGTATAGAAGAAGAAGAAGGAAGAAGGAAGAAGGAAGGAGGAAGGAGGAGGAGGAATAAGGAAGAAGGAAGACATTCCCTTGAAGCAATGTGCAAGACAAGTGTTCAGTGACAAGCATCCGGGAGGGCAGTGATAAGATCAGATATGAGATGACATTTGATGGGCTCCAACTAGAGTGCAGAGATAAGATGAGATAGTGCAGAGATAAGAGGAGATAAGCTATGACATTTGATGGGCGCCAGCGAGGGTGCAGAGATAAGGGATGACATTTGATGAGCTTCGTATCTCTGATTATCTGTCTCTCTGTCTTATTTCTCTGTTTGCTTGTCTCTCTGTCTGTCTCAGAGCCACTCTGAACCAACAGGTATTCTTATGCATTATATCTACAATCACA
Organism: Cherax quadricarinatus; assembly: GCF_026875155.1. Lineage (NCBI taxonomy): Eukaryota > Metazoa > Arthropoda > Malacostraca > Decapoda > Parastacidae > Cherax > Cherax quadricarinatus. Next base: position 32,167,398 of record NC_069404.1, read on the forward strand.
GTATAGCACTTCGGATTTTTTAGGTTATCCTAGGTAATTTACACTATGTATAATTGTATTTGTGTGTACCTGTGAGACACAGACAGATAGACAGAGACAGATAGACAGAGACAGACAGACACAGATAGACAGAGAAAGACAGAGATAGACAGACCCTAAACTTGGGGTTAACATGACTTTCCTCTTAAAAGGGGAGTGTTAATATGACATTACATCAGTTAATCCTTGGTGTTTGCCCCACTGTTTGCTCCAGCTGGCGCTCAATATAACTGGCGCTCCCAGAAGGTACTAAGTGGTCCCAGATTTTTTTTAACCTTTAAACAGCCCAAAGAGATTGACGTTCAATTTCGTAGTGCTACAAATGTAGATCTACTTTTTTTTACATATTTTCAAATATAACAAAAAAAAATGTAGATAAAATTTTTTTTACACATTTTCAAATGTAAAACAAAAAAGAAGATCTACATTTTTTTTACATACTTTCACATGTTGAAAAAACGTATATACACGTTTGGACCATTTAAGGGTTAATATGGTGCACACCGAGTGTTAAGACCCATTCTTTGCTGACCAGGCATCTCAGGCCAATCGTGCCAAATTTGGAGGCAGGAAAAATAAAACGTATACAGTGGACCCCCACCTTACAAACGCATTGCGTTACATTAAATCCTCCATACGAAGCATTTGAACGCAAAAATTTTGTCTCGCCTCACGATAAAAAACTCGCCTTACGCGATTCGTCCGGGACGCGTCCCACGTGTGACCAGCCAGTGCAGTCACATCTACGCATACAATCGGTATATTTCACATTATCCCAGTGTTTATAGTGCTTGTAACTGCAAAATAAGTCACCATGGACCCCAAAAAAGCTTCTAGTGTCATCCCTGTGGTAAAAAGGGCTCTGAGAATTAGTATGGAATTGAAAAAGAGATTAAGGAAATGTGTGCAAAGTGAGTTGAACTGCAAACCTTTACAGATGAAAATCACCCTGACACAGCTACTGCAAGCCATGTTGGCAACCTGTACAATGACAATTTTATGGCCCATTTTAGGAAAGTCTTAAAGGAACGGGAGGTACAGAGCTCTATGGACAGATCTGTTGTGTGACAGAGGTCCAGTGACTCTCAAGCTGGTCCTAGTGGCATTAACCCTTTGAGGGTTTCGGCCGTACTAGTACGGCTTACAACCCAGGGTTTTTGACGTACTAGTACGCCTAAATTCTAGCGCCCTCAAATCTAGTGGGAGAAAGCTGATAGGCCTACATATGAAAGAATGGGTCTATGTGGTCAGTGTGCGCAGTATAAAAAAAATCCTGCAACACACAGTGCATAACGAGAAAAAAAAACTTTGACCGTGTTTTTGGAATAAAACAGTGATTTTGCACTGTATTTTTGTATGGTATTTATTGTTGTATTCTAGTTTTCTTGGTCTCATTTTATAGAATGGGAAACATATTACAGAAATTGAGATGATTTTGACTGGTTTTACAATGAAAAGTACCTTGAAATTGAGCTCAAAGTAGCAGAAATGTTCGATTTTTACCAAAGTTCAAAAGTAAACAAATCATGCCAAGCGTCCAATACACGTCAACTGATGAGTCTAATATTCTTTCACAAGTGCGCTGATACTATTTATACCATTTTTTACACTAATGCAGTAGTCTGCATAACAGTAAATCTTCTATTTTGTGTAAGAATAAAAATTGAAAGTAAAAAGCCAAAGAAATACAAGAGGAGCCTGGGGATGTGACTAACAAACAGAGAACTTGTTATTTTAGTGCCAGGAGTGTCTTTCTTGTTTATTCTGGACCCTATTCGGAAATTGGCATCTTTTGAAATTTGTGTGAAATTGGCAAAATTGCTAAATTCTGACCACTTTATTGGATAGTTGAAATTGGTAAATGAGTGGTTTCTTGTACTCATTCGATAGAAAAAATAGAGTTCTAGCGAAATAGTTATGATTTTTGTCGACTAGTACATTGGAATTGGCCAAAAATAGAGCTCAAAGTGGGCAAAATTGCTGATGCGTAAACATCATTGAGACCGCTAACTTCACAAGAGCATAATTCCTTAAGTTTTCCATCAAATTTAATACTTTTGGTATCATTATGATAGGGAAAAGATTTTCTATCTTTTCATAAGAAAAAATATTTTTTTTTTTTTGAAATTTGGCCGACCTTGAGAACAAGGGAAGTAACCCCGGAAAAGGACTTGCTACCTCAATTCCTAATGGAAGGGGATTCCCCTTCTAAGCAATAACTTTCCACACTCTCCCCTCCTCCCATCCCATCAACCATGACCAGATCTTCAATAAAGGTAAGTGTCAAGTATTCTATTCTTAGTAGAGTAGTAATTGTGCAGGTCTTCTTCAGTTTGTGTGTATTAAATTTAATATTTCACGTGGTAAAATTTTTTTTTTCATATTTTGGGGTGTCAGGAACGGATTAATTTGATTTCCAGTATTTCTTATATTGAAAATTAATTCGGCTAACGATAATTTCAGCTTACGCTGAGCTCTCAGGAACGGATTAATATCATAAGGTGGGGGTCCACTTTATTTACGTTTGGGGCACTAGCAGTAAGAACATATACAGTGAAACCTCGACTTACGAATTTAATCTGTTCCACGACCTCATTTGTATCCCTGCTTGTTTGTATGCTGAGTCAATTTTCCTCATTTCAATTAATTGAAATAGCATAAATCCATTCTAGCGGAATTCCTGCTCTTAGGAGGCATGACAAAATACTTCATTATAATGCTAATATCAACTCTACAGCTTATTTATATATCACAATTCATCTAATTTCATCATCACTCAAGGAATGCACAACAGGTGCATCATTGTCAGTGTTCAGCATTTCTTTGATGTCAGCTTCCTGTAACTCCATTAGCACACAGTCAAGATGAGTAAATAAAATTGTCAACGCTTATTGCTTTGGTAAGTTTATTCCGTTAGTGGGTTGGATCTGTGAAGGACCTGCCTAGTATGGGCCAACAGGCCTATTGCAGTGTTCCTCCTTTCTAATGTTATTATGTACCCACGACACCAATCATACCCATCCCCTCCCACTCATATATTTGTCCAATCTCATTTTAAAGCTACCCAAGGTTCTATCGAAGCTAAAACCTTGGGTAGATTCAAATTTAGGTTGGATAAATACACGACTGAGAGGGGTTGGATGAGAGTGGGACATGCACATGCGTAAACAGAATTATCAAAGCTTATTGCTTGGGTAGCATTGACAATTGAGTTGGGCAAATATTCTGTTAGTGGGAAGGATTTTGAAGGACCTGCCTAGTATGGGCCAAAAGGCCTGCTGCAATGTATTATAATTATTAGTATACAGTGGACCCGCACCTTACGATGGCATCGCTTTACGTTATATCCGCCATATGATACATTTTAACACAAAAATTTTGCCTCGTCTCACGCGATTCGTCCCAGTCCGGGACGCGTCCCACGTGTGGCCTCATCACGCCTCAGCTGCCCTGTGGGTGCCAGTGTTTACAAGCCAGCCAGTGCGGTTGCATCCTGCAAAATAAGTCACCATAGGACCCAAGAAAGCTTCTAGTGCCAACTGTGCGGTAAAAAAGGTGAAAATTACTATGGAAATGAAGAAAGAGATGATTGCTAAGTACGAAAGTGGAGTGCGTGTTTCGGAGATGGCCAGGTTGTATACCAAAACCCAATCAATCATCACTACTATCGTGGCCAACAAAACGGCATTCAAGGAAGCTGTTCTTGCAAAAGGTGCAACTTTGTTTTCGAAACAGAGATCACAAGTGATAGAAGATGCTGAGAGACTGTTATTGGTGTGGATAAACGAAAAAACAGATAGCAGGAGATAGCATTCTCAAGCAATCATATGTGAAAAGGCTAGGAAGTTGCATGACAATTTAATTAGAAAAATGCCAGCAACTAGTGGTGATGTGAGTGAATTTAAGGCCAGCAAAGGATGGTTTGAGAGATTTCAGAATCGTAGTGGCATACATAGTGTGATAAGGCATGGTGAGGCTGCCAGCTCGGACCAAAAAGTGGCTGAAAAACATGTGAAGGAATTCAAGGAGTACATAGACAGTGAAGGACTGAAACCTGAACAAGTGTTTAATTCTGATGAAACAGGCCTGCTTTGGAAGAAAATGCCAAACAGGAAGGGTGATGGACTGATTACATCGTCATCAGGACCTACATTACTCAGGAGGAAAAGGCACTCCCAGGACAAAAGCCTATGAAAGACAGGCTTACTCTCTTGATGTGTGCCAATGCTAGTTATGATTGCAAAGTGAAGCCTTTATTGGTGTATCACTCTGAAACTCCTAGAGTGTTCAGGCACAACAATGTCCTCAAGGCTAATTTTGTGTGCTGTGGAGGGCAAACACTAAGGCATGGGTCACTATGAACTTTTTCTATGACTGTATGACTGATTACACCATGCATTTGCCCCCAATGTGAAAAATTACCTAATGGAAAATAAATTGGACCTTAAGTGCCTCCTGGCAATCCTGCAGACTTGGCAGAGCGACTTTCTGCGGACATGAGCTTCATTAAGGTCAAGTTTTTGCTTCCTAATACCACTCCTCTCCTGCAGCCCATGGACCAGCAGGTCATTTCAAACTTCAAAAAACTCTACACAAAAGCTGTTTCAAAAGTGCTTTGAAGTGACCTCAGACACTCGAATGGCTCTAAGAGAGTTTTGGAAAGATCACTTTAACATCCTCAATTGTGTAAACCTTATAGGTACGGCTTGGGAGGGAGTGACTGAGAGGACCTTGAACTCTGCTTGGAAGAAACTGTGGCCAGAATGTGTAGACAAAAGGGATTTTGAAGGATTTGAGGCTAATCCTGAGAAGCGTATGCCAGTTGTGGAATCAATTGTGGCATTGGGGAAGTCCTTGGGGTTGGAGGTTAGTGGGGAGGATGTGGAAGAGTTGGTGGAGGAGGACAGTGAAGAACTAACCACTGATGAGCTGCAAGATCATCTTCAACAGCAAGAGGCCAGACCTGAGGAAACTGCTTCAGAGGAGGGGAGAGAGAAATTGAAGTTGCCTACTTCAAAGATTAAGGAAATGTGTGCAAAGTGGCTTGAAGTGCAAACCTTTATGGATGAAAATCACCCTCACACAGCTATTGCAAGCCGTGCTGGTGACTATTACAATGACAATATTGTGAACCACTTTAGACAAATCATAAAGGAACGAGAGGTACAGGCCTCTATGGACAGATATGTTGTGCGACAGAGGTCCAGTGACTCTCAAGCTGGTCCTAGTGGCATTAAAAGGAGAAGGGAAGTAACCCCAGAAAAGGATGTGCTACCTAAAGTCCTAATGGAAGGGGATTCCCCTTCTAAACATTAACACCATCCACAGTCTCCCCTCCCCCCATCCCATCAATCATCACCAGATCTTCAATAAAGGTAAGTGTCAGTTTGTGTGTATTAAAATTAATATTTCATGTGGTAAAATTTTTTTTTTTTTTCATACTTTGTGGTGTCTTGCATCGATTAATTTGATTTCCATTATTTCTTATGGGGAAAATTAATTCACCTTACTATAATTTTGGCATACGATGAGCTCTCTGGAATAGATTAATATCATAAGGTGGGGGTCCACTGTATATGTATTATAATAATAATAATTATTATTATTAATTTAGGGAAGTGGAGCACAGATCCAATTCTCTTGATCAAGAACCCCTCACCAAGGAACCTCCCTTGAGGGGAAAGTTCGCATCCTGAAATTTTGTTCGTATCCAGAAGCAAAAAATCGACTGAATGACTGTTTGCATCCTAAAAAATTTGCATGGTGGGGCATTCGTAAGCTGAGGTTCCACTGCATGTACATTTTTACTGTTTACAGGTTAACCCTTTGAGGGTTTTCGTCGTACTAGTACGTTTTACGCGTAGGGGTTTTTGACGTACTAGTACTCATAAATTCTAGCGGCCTCAAATCTAGTGGGAGAAAGCTGGTAGGCCTTCATATGAAAGAATGGGTCTATGTGGTCAGTGTGCACAGTCTAAAAAAAATCCTGCAGCACACAGTGCATAATGAGAAAAAAAAAAACTTTGACCATATTTTTTTAATAAATCAGCGACTTTGCAGTGTATTTTCGTATGGTATTTATTGTTGTATTCTAGTTTTCTTGGTCTCATTTTATAGAATGGAAGACATATTACAGAAATTGAGATGATTTTGACTGGTTTTACAAAGAAAGGTGCCTTGAAATTGAGCTCAAAGTAGCAGAAATGTTCGATTTTTACCAAACTTCAAAAGTAAACAAATCGTGCCAAGCGTGCAATACACGTCAACTGGTGAGTCTAATATTCTTTCACAAGTGCACCAATAATATTTATACTATTTTTTACACTAATGCAGTAGTCTGCATAACAGTAAATCTTATATTTTTTGTGAAAATAAAAATTCAAAGTGGAAAGCAAAAGAATATAAGAGGGGACTTGAGACATGACTAATGACTAGAGGAAATGTCATTTTAGTGCCAGGAATGTCTTTCTTGTTTATTCTGGAACCTATTCCGAAATTGGCATCTTTTGAAATTTGTGTGAAATTGGCAAAATTGCTAAATTCTGACCACTGTACTGGATAGTTGAATTTCATAAATGAGTGGTTTCTTGCATCCATTCGATAGAAAAAATGGAGTTCTAGCGAAATATTCATGTTTTTTGTCGACTAGTACAGTGAAATTGGCCGAAAATGGGGCTCAAAGTGGGCAAAATCGCCGATGCGTAAACATCGCCGAGACCGCTAACTTTGCGAGAGCATAATTCCGTAAGTTTTCTATCAAATTTCAAACTTTTGGTGTCTTTATGATCGGGAAAAGATTCTCTATCTTTTCATAAGAGAAAATAATTTTTTTTTCTTTTTAAATTTGGCCGACCCTGAGAACAAGTTTCGGAGAGGGCCTGTCGACCCTCAAAGGGTTAAATGCATTTGAAAATGAAAAAAGGCTATATTTCACACTGCAGCAATTTTCACTTTTTCAGCAGTAGCCCAAAACCTAATCTGCTGTATAAACGGGGCTCGCCTGTATGAAATAACCTAAGACAAATGCCCGAACTTCTTTCTTTTTCCTCATTTCTCCTTCTCCAATGTTTTCTCACTCACTCACCACCTTGAGCTCACCTGCACCATACTTTAACAAAACTGAGATGAATACAGAATACCATACTGTATGTTTAAGTACTACATGCAAAAATAAAAAGTTTTGTTTTTCCTTTTAGGTCACCCTGCCTTAGTGGGAGACAGCCAAAATGTTAAAAAAAAATATGTAAGTACACTGTTGTACTATTCTTAGATACGGCATTAGTACTCTATGCCTTGATCTGCTAACATTTAGAGTGGTTTATCTTGGCAAACATAATCAAGCTCTAACTGAATAAAAATACAGCACCAAAATGCCTACACATATAACATGTGGTGGAAACTGGCTGTTTCATATTGTTATGGGGCTATAGGACCCAACATGTATTTATAAGTAACAGTTACTCTGGAATACCTAATTATATTGAATTGATGGAGACTTAGCTCTAAATGTCATAAGGGCAGATCACCCTTATGACTGAGAGGCAGCTGGGTCAAGCCTATTTTTCTCAATATAATAGGTTATACTATAGACACACAAACACACAATTTAAATAAGTAGTTTATAAAGTTGTAATTCTTTTTATAAAAGTAAAATTAAGGTGTGGTAGAAGTGTGGTAACGGAGAATTGTGCTTGGCAACAGTCTTTTGTTGGTGTGGGAGGAGCTTAGCTTAGCTTAGCTAGTCTGTCTGTCTGTCTGTCTCTGTCTGTCTGTCTGTCTCTGTCTGTCTCTGTCTGTCTCTGTCTGTCTGTCTCTGTCTGTCTGTCTCTGTCTGTCTGTCTCTGTCTCTGTCTGTCTCTGTCTCTGTCTCTGTCTCTCTCTCTCTCTCTCTCTCTCTCTCTCTCTCTCTCTCTCTCTCTCTCTCTCTCTTGCTTGACTCCAAGCTGGCAGGACCTCTGGGTCCTTCTTCTATTTCTTTTGGGCATTATGTGTGCTCCAGGGGTGAGTTTTTATAACTTAAGTTGTGGTCACCATACTCAGGGTGACTAAAGTGTGTCAAAACGCTAGTTAGCCCAGAGATTAGTCATGAAGTGAGAAGGGCAAAGTTACTGAGATGCACCATGTGGGAGAACAGCTAAGGAGTGTGTAGATTTTTGTTTTGAATATGTGAGGCTGTAACTGTATATTCTGTACACATCTATTTAGAATACAGTTATATTTTTATAGTTGTAGTTTACATAACCTGTGAAGAGAGCTGGTGAAAGGATATCAGAGACACTCAGGATGATCAGCCATGATGTAAGTATTACCCCTAGACAGATAAGACCATTAAGTAAAAAGCTACCCCACACTAGAACATGAAGTGAGAACCTTACTGTCAAAGTAATAAGGGACATACCAACATAACATGGGGGTCTGTCTGGGAGAGTTATTTGACTGCTAAAATAACTCAAAACATTCTTTGAACTATATGTACTGGTATGGGGTAATAAAAGTTGCATGATTTACCAAGGTGGTGTCAGTGGAAGTGTTGTTTCATATTAGTTTACAGGTTGTTTTTCCCCTAAGGTGGGAGAAAGGTTGAGTAACACATTTTTGTTGTGGTTATGGTAAGTGCTATGTGCATAGTTTACATTCAATTTGTGTTATTTTATGTGCCTGTGGGAAAACGTTGTCCACTGATACTGTAAGAGGGAAGCAAGTGTTTAAAGATAAAAACTATGTCAGAAGATGAGTCTTTAAACTTTTTAGGCTTCAGGGAAGAAGGTAATAATTCATTAGTAAACATGCCTGGTAACAGTGAACATGAGGGATCACCTACTCCAGGTGATATGGAAATGGAGAATATGAGACTTAAATTAGCAGTGCTAGAGGCTGAAATGAAATTAATGAAAGCTAAGGAGGAAGAACGTCAAAGGTTAGGAGGTTCAGAACAAGAGCCTGAGCAGTACTTTAACATAACTAAAGCTGCAAATTTTGTCCCTAAGTTTACAGAGAGTGACCCAGATAGATATTTTTCTTTTTTTGAGAAGACTGCTCTGGAGCAAGGATGGCCCAAACAGAAGTGGGCTACCCTAGTTCGCACACAACTTGTGGGTAAAGGATTCCAGAGAGTAGAGACTCTGGAGGGGCAAAATTTTTCTGATTATGATAAAATTAAAGAGGAAGTATTGCTTGCCTACCAAATGATACCTGAGAAATATAGACAAAAGTTCAGAAATAAAAAATTTCGGGATGGGCAGACCTTAACTGAGTTTAGGAATGAGAAACTGTTCCTTTTTAAGAAATGGGTTTGTTCTAAAGGAGTTAATAAAGACTATAACAAATTAGCAGATCTGATGGTTCATGAGGAATTGTACAATACAATCCCTGTTGACCTCAGAGAGTATCTGGAGGACAAAAACCCAGATAATCTTTCAGAAGCACTGGATCTAGGTGACCGATTCTTGGCTCACAGGGAATTGGTAAGTAAAAACAGTCATGCTCTTTCTGAAAATTTCCCCACTCGTTCTAAACCATATTCCAAGTCCTATGGTCATAAAGGTAAGTGGGACAAGAATTTTCAGGGACAAATGAAGGCTGAGGCACTCTCTAAAATAGAAGGAAAAAGTAAGTCAGCTGGAGCTCAAAGTTTACCTAGACAATCAGATAATGTTTCAGGTCCTCGAGTAAACAGTAACAGTCCTACACCAAATGGTAAAAATACCTTTAAGAATTTTATCTGTTACTACTGTAACAAAACTGGACACACACAAAAGTTTTGCTGGTCAAGACGGCGAGATCAGGAAAGGTAGGAACCATCCCAGGGGACCCTAACTGCAGAGATACATCCAGTTGCCTGCATTAGGTCTTCAAGGCAAGGTGAGGAGGAACCTTTGGATCTAGACCCCAGGATGTATATATTTTCTAGTAGGTCCACAGTTGGTTTGCAAAAGGATGTAGGCAGAGTTGAGAACATATTGTCCTTGAGGGATGGATGTAGCACCTACTCCTTGCTACGTGCTGGAGTGCTGCCAGTGTCTAAAGATACCTATACTGGGGTAGATATATTGTTGAAGGGTATTACGGGTTCAACCATAAGGACACCTGTACACAAATTATGCGTAGAATCTGCATGCCAAGTTGGCTATCTCCCTGTAGGTATCTCAGATGAAATTCCCTTCGAAGGGGTCGACCTCTTATTAGGGAATAATGTTATGGGCCTGTTAGACAGTGAGGAACAACTAGTTTGGGGGAAACCAAGTCCGAAATGTTGGGAGGAAATGGCTAGGAAAACCCTGCCAGACCTTCTCCCTGATGGTTCCACCATGAGAAGTATGGCTCATGATCATGCTACCAACAGTCTTCATGATATTTCTCATGAGGATGGTGAGGGCTTAAGTTTGGTAACTCTGCTTTCTGATGTTGAACTGCAGTCAACTGAAGAAAAGGATGTTCCAGCCAGAGCTAAGCATGATTGGAGAATGGATCAGTTAAATAGTGTGAGAGAGGCTGCACCTACTAGAGTGCAATTAATTTCTGTGCAGGAAAATGTCACTCTTAAGCTGATCAGAGCCTCAGCTGTTGCTGAGGAAGAAATTTTACAATTAAATAAGTGTTTTCATTTCAGGGAGGAAACTCTTACAAAGAATTCACCTCTGTTTGCAGTATCGATTGAAGGAGAACAAGGGTTTTGTCCCTAGATGGTGTTGGCCAAGGTTTCCAGGCATTTCTTCTGGTCTCAGCTGTGGGAGACTGTCAGAGAGTATATTGAGACATATCATGTCTCTCAGTTTATAGGGAGACCTAGTCAAAGCATTAAACCTGTTCCCCTTCAGCCTATTTCAGCACCAGGTGAACCCTTCAGCAAGCTGGTAGTAGATGTACTTGGTCCAGTCCCAAGGACCAAACTGGGAAATGATTACTTACACACAATTATTTGCTCCACTACCAGGTACCTGGAAGCAGTCCCTCTACATAAGATAACTGCTCATGTAGTCCTAAGGGTTTTGATGAAGTTCTTTTTTCATGTTGGTTTTCCTCAAGTGGTGCAAAAAGACCAAGGGCCTAACTTTACCTCAAAGTCTTTTAGAAATGTTTTAAAGGGATTAAAAGTAGAGCCTCAGTGTTCAACTGCGTATCACTCTCCATCTCAAGGGGAAATAGAGAAATTACATCAAACCCTCAAGACAATGATGCAAGCCTATGGTATAGACAATACTAACAACTGGGATGAGAGGATCCCTTTCTTTGTATTTGCTGAGTGGGAAAGCACTCTGGAATCTCTGACCTATTGGCTTGGGGAAGATGGTGATGCTCCCCCCTCGGAACTTTTTCTCAGTTTCAGACACTGTTTGGCTCATAAGAGGTGGATGGTACCAGTGAACGTGCCCATCAACCAGACCAGGATGATGATGTGGGACCATAATGTGGACCATAATGCTCTGGAGGCTGGAGAGGAAGTGCTGATACTGGAGCAAATTCATGTGAAAATCTGTATGGCAAGTTGCTGTGAGCTGAACATGTTGTGGGGGAAGTTCCCAGGGGTTAGATATAAAACCACACCCCCGAGCAAGAAAAGAATGAGAATAATGTACACAGTAACCAGTCAAAGGGTTTGAAGTTATATAAAAAATTCAGAGAGACCAGTGTTTTAATGGAATGTAAAGGGGTGAACAACAGTAATCTGCATGAAATAGCAAAAGCATATTTAGGAAATAACATGTGTGTCAAAGATTTTTGGAAATGCATGCTTGGGTTTAATGAGAAAAATGTTGGAGAGTTGGCTCAGCCACCTTGGAACCTTATAAAAGTTTGGGATGTCAGTAATGGGGAAAAGTTGAAGCTCCATAAGTAATTTTTAAGGAAGCTAAGCCAATTTAACAACTTTTGTGTGGGAAAAATCTGTATGAAAAATTGGATATGGAGGAAGAAGTGAATTTCTTCCAACACCAGTTTGTAGTGTTTAGTGAGAATCAGTGGGCATTCCCATGCTTCATGGTTCCCAAAGTAGATGGCACCCTGGGCATATGCACTGACTACCACAAGGTATATTTAACAACTAAGGTTTACAGGATTAGAAAGATTGATACTGATGCAGTAAGAGATGCAAACATTTTAAATAAACTAAAACATGGGGCAGGAAGATGTGATTTCCATGGCCTGTGTTCCAGTACCATTTTAATGTGTGTAATGCAAATTGTGTTCATTGTGTGCTTAAAATTTGTGTGAGAGATGGAACGTGATGGTATTTGTGTAAACTTGATGTATCCAACCTGGGTGCAAAGAGATGTCTTTGGTGTTTGTTGTTGTACTGCGAGAGGTTGCAGAACTGTTACTGTCTATGAACAACCTTCTAAGTTTAAATGTCAACATTTTACCACAGGAAAGAAAATTTTCATTTTGGGGCTGGCTATTCAGCATTTGTACATGTCTCAGGATCTCTTCATCCTGTTCCTGTGTATGGTGACTAAAATCAGACTCTTAAAATGGGCTTTGTTCCAACAGCCTTTTAATATGGAAGTTAAATATATAAAAGGCTCAGAGAATGTGGTTGCTGATGCTCTCTCTAGATGTTTCATGTAGATGCATGGTGCATACTTTGTACATAGTGGTTGTCATGTGCTGACCTTGTTGTTTTTGCAGTGGTGAACTCTCGGCAAGCCTGAGTATTCCCTACCAGCCGTCGAACTGTGAAGGAGTCGAGTCGGAGCCAAAAGTGTGATGAGGGTCAGTGTATATGTAAATGTGAGTTGAGGCAGAGGTTGACAACCTTCGGTAACATGAGATGTTCAGGAAGGTATGTGATATGTTGTGTCTTGGTGTGCTCTATATACGAAACGGCCCGACGATTTGCCTTTGTGGTCCCTTGGACCACTCCATGTTCTATGTCAGCCTCCTCTTCATAAGTTTGGAGGATCTGTGTGGAGTGGGACCTCGGAAGATGGGCTTGAGTGCCTGACCATGTTAAGGATCGTGAGTGTTGACTGGAAGTCTCACTGTTTGGTTCAGCCACCAAGTGAGAGACACCTTGACATGTTTTGTGAAGTTTCCTGCCTGGTGTACACCTGACTGCTCTGGGTTTGGCTCTACTCTCGTCTCCTGATCAGGAAGATGCCACCCTGGAGTACCAGTTGCTTGCTGGATTACCGCAGCAGAGGCACAGGCCTGTTGGTGCAGGCTTTCACAGTGGGCATTGTGTGCAATTCTTGCACTGTAATATGTATTGTTTTTAAAAGTCACTAAAATTGTAAATAGTTACACCCTTGAGTATATGGGTATGGTTAAAATGCTTTTCTAAAAAATTCTGCAATCTGTTGTAAATAACAGTAAAGTTATTACTGTAAATAACAGTAAAGTGAAGAGTAATTATGGTGCTGGGAAATATGTAGCATTTCTAGTAGTCTTGCTTACCGCCTTCAGACTTAAGCAATATACTTTTTACTAGCCGTATCCTGAGGGACACGGCTAGCTTTTGTGAGACTTCGTCTGGAGGTGGGGGTGTTATGGGGCTATAGGACCCAAGATGTATTTATAAGTAACAGTTACTCTGGAATACCTAATTATATTGAATTGATGGGGACTTAGCTCTAAATGTCATAAGGGCAGATCACCCTTATGACTGAGAGGCAGCTGGGTCAAGCCTATTTTTCTCAATATAATAGGTTATACTATAGACACAAACACACAATTTAAATAAGTAGTTTATAAAGTTGTAATTCTTTTTGTAAAAGTAAAATTAAGGTGTGGTAGAAGTGTGGTAACTGGAGAATTGTGCTTGGCAACAGTCTTTTGTTGGTGCGGAAGGAGCTTAGCTAGGCTCCTCCCTCCCTCCCTCCCTCCCTCCCTCTCTGTTGGTGGACTCCAAGCTGGCAAGACCTCTGGGTCCTTCTTCTATTTCTTTTGGGCATTATGTGTGCTCCAGGGGTGAGTTTTTATAACTTAAGTTGTGGTCACCATACCCAGGGTGACTAAAGTGTGTCAAAACGCTAGTTAGCCCAGAGATTAGTCATGAAGAGAGAAGGGCAAAGTTGCTGAGATGCACCATGTGGGAGAACAGCTAAGGAGTGTGTAGATTTTTGTTTTGAATATGTGAGACTGTAACTGTATATTCTGTACACATCTATTTAGAATACAGTTATATTTTTATAGTTGTAGTTTACATAACCTGTGAAGAGAGCTGGTGAAAGGATATCAGAGACACTCAGGATGATCAGCCATGATGTAAGTATTACCCCTAGACAGATTAGGCCATTAAGTAAAAAGCTACCCCACACTAGAACATGTAGTGAGAACCTTACTATCAAAGTAATAAGGGACATACCAACATAACACATATGTTCACTCCACCAGAACTCAAAGTGACTTAAAGCTCAGAGGCAGAACCTTTGGCTCACCACTAAAGGAAAGGCAGGGTAGGGCAGGGCAGGGCAGGGCAGGGCAGGGCAGGGCAGGGCAGGGCAGGGCAGGGAGGGCAGGGCAGGGCAGGGCAGGATAGGGCAGGGCAGGGAGGCAGGGCAGGGCAGGGCAGGGCAGGGCAGGGCAGGGCAGGATAGGGCAGGGCAGGATAGGCAGGGCAGGATAGGGCAGGGCAGGGCAGGGGCAGGGCAGGATAGGGCAGGGCAGAGCAGGATAGGGCAGGGCAGGGCAGGGCAGGTGAGAGTAGGGCAGGTGAGAGCAGGGCAGGTGACAGCAGGGCAGGTGAAGTGAGAGCAGGGGAGGGCAGAGCAGGGCAGGGCAGGGCAGGTGAAGGCAGGGCAGGGCAGGTGAAGGCAGGGCAGGACAGATAGGACAAGGAAGAACAAGACTTAGAACATTTAATATTTACACTCTTTTTGTTGTTTATGTCTCAACAGCTGATAGTGGGGGAAGAGAGACATGATAAACACTCACAAAATTATAAAAAATAAAAACATTATAAAGGAAATTTGTTAACACCATCAACAGGGAGAACAAGAAGTCATACACCACAGAATGGGAAGGATATAAAACCAGTCTTAAAACTCTCAGGCCAGTGTGCCAACCACTGGAACAAACCAGCCTAATATGATTTCACCAAACAGATGTATTTCTAAACACACTAGGAAGGTTAACAGTCAGCATGAGTTCTGCTGTGACCACAAATATAGTTTTTTTAACAGATGAATCTTCCACTAGCATAGCTGTGGAAAATCCCTACAAAATCATCATCAATGACTTGTGAAATTGTAATAACACAACTGTAATAAGCAGCCACAGCTATAAATTATGGAACAAGATGTGCTAAATGGATACCAGAAACATCTTTACTTAGTGTTAGAACAACAGAATGGGTTACAAGAGGTGTACGTAGTAAGTATTACAACCACTGGAAGTGAAAACAATTCTTGAAAATAAATCCAAAGATGTGTTGCCACGAGCTTATCTCTGCTACTAAACAGGTACACTATGATTAAAAGTTAAATCCACAATGACCATTTTTAGCATGGTTTCAACTCTTGGACTCTTATGCAGATAGCAGCAGAGTTGTGGTTAATGAGTATATTTTATTATTTTACTGCAGTGTTTGTGAAAGATGAGCTGTAGTGAACTATTAAGGTATACCTGGATTAACTTACTATAAGATCTCATCACTCTTGTATACATGGAAGTGTAACTAAAGATTTTGAATTAGGAACCCCACAGAGAGGTGTGCTCAGTCCCACTCCATTCAATATGTATTCTAATTAATGCTTTACTTAATGCTATGCTTAGCCAGCCCATCATTATATGATTAAATCTGCTGATGATATAATGATTCACACCACTCGATTCTCCAACCTGGGGTTGATAATCTCTACTGATAAAACAAAGATACTCAATAGGCATCCTCCTTGACAGAGAGGCACAGTTCGCCAGATCCAGTTGCATGATGGGTCTCTTCTAGAACATGTAACCAGATACAGGTATCTAGGCTTTGAGGTCCCACTACCTGGATTTGTTGTAACGAGACTTCGTTGCCAATACAAAGAAAGGCTGAGAGCACTTAGAGTTGTGGCAGGTTTTCATCCAAGGTATGGTGCTAATGTTAAAATTGTGAAAATGATTGTATCTTGCTTATATCAGATCACTGGTTGATTTTGCTGCACCACTACTTCCTCTCATATCTGACTGGAAGCTTGGAGGGTTGGAAAAACTGCAGAATGAAGCAATGAGGATCATCCTAGGATGCCCTCGTACTGCCAAAATTTTAAACATGTGGAAAGAGCTTGATATCCCAAGCATCAGAGATCGTGTTACTGAAAAAATATCCTCATTGGACTCAATATGCTTAGGCAAGCCCATTTAAGCCCCTGCACAGAAGCTCCAAACTTTCCTCAGCACTGGTGAACACCCCTCCAAATGGATCGAAAAAACTGGAGCCAACCTCCATATGAACCAGCTACATGATCTACGTCAAGTAAGGCAACAGTGGCACTTCCCCGCTCCATGGGATATTACCCCATTCCAAACTACCATCCCCCCCATTTTCCCCTAAAATTCTTCTTCAATCACAACCAAAGTTTTGCCTTGAAGGCAAACATGATGCCTTAAGCTGTACTGCACAGCACACTCTTACACAAATTATTTATGTTGATGGTTCTGTTCATCAATCCATTGGTGCAGCAGGTAGTGCTGCTGTTGTCATACAGAGTGATGGTTCTCATAAAGAAATTGAAGCATGCATCAATAATTGGGCTCTACCCTTCAAAAAGAACTGTCTACCATACTCCTTGCACCCCGAATTGCCATGACAGTGTCCTCCATCAAAGACACCCCAAGACTCCAAGTGGGCATCAACCAAATCTTCAAATGTGCCACTCAAAACAATATGAAGTTCAATGAAGAGAAATTTCAACTACTCAGACACGGAAAAATTGAGAAAATTAACCCTTTCAGGGTCCAGAGGCCAAATTTCAAAGTGTGCACCAGGGTTCAAGAATTTTCAAAAAATAATTTTGTTATTTTTTCTTATGAAATGGTAGAGAATCTTTTTCTGAAGGTAATAAAACAAAAACTAAGAAATGTGATGGAAAATTGACGAAATTATGCTCTTGCGAATTTTGATGTGTCGGCGATATTTATGCATCGGCGATTTTGCCGACTTTGACTCCCATTTTAGGCCAATTACAGTATTCTAGTCAACCAAATTCTTAGCTATTTCACTAGTATTACTTCTACTCTATTGATTGAGCACAAGAAATTGCCAAGTCACCTGTTTCAACAACAAAATAAAGTGACCGGAAATTGGTAATTTGGCCAATTTAACGCAAAATTCAAAATATTAAAATTTCAAAATAGGGTCCAGAATAAAGAATGCAGGCATTCCTGGCACTAAACTAACATTTCTTCTGTCCATTAGTTACGTTTTCAGGCTTTACAAATGAACTCCATTTTGATTTTTTATTCACAATGAATTTTTATTCAAACCAAAGAATAAAAGATTTACTGTTATGCAATATTGTAATAATTGTATAAATAATATCACCACATTTGTGAATGCATATTAGACCCACCAGCTGTCATGTATTAGACTTGTGAGGTTATTTGTTTACTCTTGAACATCGGTAAAAATTTAACATTTCTGCTACTTTGAGCTCAGTTTCAAGCCATTTCCAGTACTAAAACCAATCAAAATTTTCTCTCATTATGCACTGTGTGCCGCAGGATTTGCTTTATGTGGTGCACACATACCACATAGATGTATTCTCTCATATCTAGGCCCAAAATTACTGCTCACAGCTTATCAGAGTGAGTTGAGCTCATGGCGTAGATCTACGGTTTGGACCCTGAACCTAAAGCCATAGATCTATGGCACGGACCCTGAAAGGGTTAAAACTGTAACAGGGTATACAACAAATTCTAACCATACAATAGAGCAAAAAAGTAATGTGAAGGACCTGGGAGTGATAATGTCAGAGGATCTCACCTTCAAAGACCACAACAATGTATCTACAACATCTGTTAGAAAAATGATAGGATGGATATTGAGAACCTTCAAAACTAGAGAAGCCAAACCTGTGATTATTCTCTTCAAATCGCTTGTTCTCTCTAGGTTGGAATACCGCTGTACACTAACTGTGTTTCTTCTTTTTCGGGTCACTCTGCCTTGGTTGGAAATGAATGATGTGTTAATAAAAAAAATATTACCCACAATGCCCTGTGTACACTCATGCGATCTGGATTTTTTTACCTAGGAGGCATGAGGCAGCTTAGTGACCCAAACAATACGCAGAGGCACCCAACAAATCTGAGGCATAGAAAAATTGTGCATGCTAGTACAGTGGACCCCCGCATACCACACGCATCGCATACCGTACAATCCGCATACCGCTCGCTTTTTTCGCAAAAATTTTGCCTCGCATACCGCCCAAAAACCCGCTCACCGTTCTTCGTCCGAGATGCGTCCAATGTGCGGCCTGAGCCACGCTCACATGTTCCGCCGGTGGCATTGTTTACCAGCCAGCCTCCGCGGTAACATCCAAGCATACAATCGGAACATTTCGTATTATTACAGTGTTTTTGGTGATTTTTTCTGGAAAATAAGTGACCATGGGCCCCAAGAAAGCTTCTAGTGCCAACCCTACAGCAATAAGGGTGAGAATTACTATAGAGATGAAGAAAAAGATCATTGATAAGTATGAAAGTGGAGTGCGTGTCTCCGAGCTGGCCAGGTTGTATAATAAACCCCAATCAACCATTGCCACTATTGGTGGTACAGCTGCTGCTGCTGTTGTACCACCGTCAGCTGCTGATGCACTGTCAACTGCTGCTGCACTGTCAGCTGCTGCTGCACTGTCAGCTGCTGCTCCACTGTCAGCTGCTGCTGTTTGTACCACGTCAGCTGCTGCCGTGCTGTAGTACCGTCTGCTGTGCTGTAGCATGTCTGCTGCTGCTGTAGCATCGTCTGCTGCTGCTGTAGCATCGTCTGCTGCTGCTGTAGCATCGTCTGCTGCTGCTGTAGCATCGTCTGCTGCTGCTGTAGCATCGTCTGTTGCTGCTGTAGCATCGTCTGTTGCTGCTGTAGCATCGTCTGTTGCTGCTGTAGCATCGTCTGTTGCTGCTGTAGCATCGTCTGCTGCTGTTGTACCACCGTCAGCTGCTGCTGCTGCTGTAGCACCGTTGTTGGTGTGGCTTATTGAGAATACCAAGAAACAATTAACCCTAGAGGATTTGCCACCCAGGATAACCCAAGAAAGTCAGTGTCATCGAAGACTGTCTAACTTATTTCCATTGGGGTCCTTAATCTTGTCTCCCAGGATGCAACCCACACCAGTCGACTAACACCCAGGTGAACAGGGAAAAATGCCTGGAACTAGTGCTCATATTGGTGAATTTAAAGCTAGCAAAGGTTGGTTTGAGAGATTTAAGAATCGTAGTGGCATACACAGTGTGATAAGGCCTGTTCTGGAAGAAAATGCCAGGACCTACACTACTCAGGAGGAAAAGGCACTCCCAGGACACAGTGTCTCATCAGTCATTGCTGCATCTCCAATAAAGGTAAGTGTCATTTATTCTTCATTTAGTAGAGTAGTACATGCACAATATATATTGTGCATGTACTACTCTACTATTGTGCATGTATCCTTCTCTTTGTGTGTAGGAAAATGTATATTTCATGTGGTAAAAAATTTTTTTTCATACTTTTGGGTGTCTTGCACGGATTAATTTGATTTCCATTATTTCTTATGGGGAAAATTCATTCGCATACCGAACATTTCGCATAACAATCAGCCCTCTTGCATGGATTAAAGTCGCTATGCGGGGGTCCACTGTAGTATATATCAGACACATTGACATAACTTGTATACAGGTCCTCCATCACAAATCCGGCATCATTGGGACCTGTAGTGTGCCGGATTACTGAGTTTGCCGAATTACAGAGTGGTTAGGTTAGAATACACTTAATAAAATTAACCAACTTACACTAAGTTCATTGAACATTGGCAAAAATCAAACATTTCCGCTACAGCTCAATTTCAAGGTACTTTTCGTCATGAAAGCAATCAAAATCATGTCTATTTCTGTAACATATCTTCCATTCTATCAAATGAGTCCAAAAAAATGAGAATACAACCATAAAAAACATACGAAAATATACTGCAAAGAGGCGGCTAATGGCTGAGAAGTGAACTCCCTTATTTATCGTCCGTCTTTTTTATTTTTGTTGTACGTTAAGAAGCATCTTTCCATCATACACTGCCCAAGTTTCAATGAGATAGCCCAAAAAACAACTGAGAAAAAAAAATTTACCAAAAATCATATATGGCAAGCCCACGTCAGGTACTGGAAATAAGTCACTTTGTCTGACTTTTCTGGGTTATCCTAGGTTCTCTATACATATGCTGATATGTATGATAATCTATGTAACTGTATTTGTGTATACCTGAATGAACTTATTTACTTCTAGTCTGTCAAATGAGTACAAGAAACCGCCCATTCACTTATTTTAACTATCCAATAAAGTGATCAGAAATTGGCAATTTGGCCGATTTCACACAAATTTCAGCAGATGCCAATTTCAAAATAGGGTCCAGAATAAACAATGCAGACATTCCTGGCACTAAAATAACATTTTCTCTATTCATTAGTCATGGCTCCAGGCCCCTCTTATATTACTCTTGCTTACCATTTGGAATTTTTATTCACAAAAAAATAGAAGATTTACTGTTATGCAGACTACTGCATTATTGTAATAATTGTATAAATAATATCAACCCATTCTTGACTCCATACTGGATGGACTGGCAGGCGGACAGGTATTGGACGGTGACGTCATTTGTTTACTCTTGAGCGTCACTAAAGAACAGAACATTTTCGCTACTGTGAGCACAATTTCAAGGCACTTTTCATCATGAAAGCAATCAAAATCATATCTATTTCTGTAATATATCTCTCATTCTATCAAATGAGACCGAAAAAATGAGAATATAACCATAACAACCATACAAAAATATACCGCTAAGTGGCCACTAATGGCTGAGAAGTGAACTCCGCTATTAACCCTTTGAGGGTCGACAGGCTCTCTCCGAAACTCGTTCTCAGGGTCGGCCAAATTTCAAAAAAAAAAAAAAAATTATTTTTTCTTATGAAAAAATAGTTTTTTTTTCTAAACATTATAGGATAAACAAAAAAAATTTACCATCAATACTTATGGAGATATGGATGCATGAAGTTTGCAGAAAATGAGCCGCGTATGGCAACAGCGGCGACTTCCGCTCACCCGGTAAACTTTAGTTTACTTGTATTTGAAGGTTTGTTGTTTTTTTCCTATTTTTTTTTTTTCACATAACTTATGGGCCTTGGACCAAAGTAAGGTGCAATGAATATATACACTCGTTGTTAAACACAAAAAGCACACAAACATAATTATCAAAAATTTTGTTTACAAAACTTTTTTACAAAAACAAACAAACAAAACATTGTTTATTATTATTGTTTTTAAAATTTTTATACAATTCAGTATGAACTTTTCCCTATTTTTCTGCAGCTTGTGGAACTCTGAAACATGGTGTCATAAAAATGGTTTTTATCTTTTCCCTCATTTATCTCTTTAATCTGTTCTCTCTTGTTCTGTCTGTCTATCTTGTTCACAAGTATACATGTATAAATTACCAGGTAACCAAAGAAATCCAGACAAAAGTGCTTACTCTGCTTGAAGATGTGAGTAAAATGAGACAAGTCTTGTGGCTCTCTGAGAAGGAGCAGCGGATAGACAGGGAGTTGACGACAGGCAAATAGACAGACAGAAATGTTAGTTCCCAGCAAAAAAAAAGGGGGGAAATGTTTATCTTCTTTTGGCATCAGTCTCCCTATTTACCCTCATCAAACGTCGCACTTATCAGATGTTATCTCCCCTTATCTTGTTACTGTCAGGGGTGAACATTTATTATTACCTATTATTTTATTAGTATTTTATTATAGGTAGTGGGTTGGGTAGACAGAAAACCACCCGGGGAAGTATACCGTTGCCAATGATGGAAAAAAAAAACCTTTAAACTGTTTTGCATGATGGTAGGTTGCTGGTTTCTTTTTCTGTCTCTAAAACACGCTAAGAAAAACAGGGATATCTTGCTTCCTTTACACTTTGGTCACATTCCGGGACACGCACATGCATATATTTATCATCATTGGTTTTTTCCCCTTTTTCTAAATAGCTCTTGTTTTTTTTTTTTTTTTTTTGTCCATGGGGAAGTGGAAAAGAATTTTCCCCCGTAAGCCATGGGTCGTATGAGGCGACTAAAATGCCGGGAGCAATGGGGGTTTGTAAAACCCCTTCTCCCGTATAAATATAAAAAAGGGAAAAAGAAAAACTTTATAAAACTGGGTTGCTTAAATGTGCGTGGATGTAGTGCGGATGCAAGAAAGATGATTGTGTGTTTTTGAAAGAAAAAAAGTTGGATGTCCCGGCCTAAGCGAAAAAAAGTGAAGGGGGTAGGAGATTTCAGTGGGGGGGAAAAAATGGGGTTAAATCTGGGGTATCTGAGAGAGTTTGAGCAAAGGAAAGGGGGTGTAGTAATGTTAAAAGATCAGTTAGGAAGGAGAAAAAAGAAAATGAAAGTGTAAAAATTTAAGAAATTTTGTGGATTAAAGTAAAAAGGGTTTGGATGGAGAAGTGGGTCATAAAAGCGTGTATCCCCCTGGGGGAAAAGGAGGAATGCAGGGGAGGAGAATTTTGGGAGATGTTAAATGAATGTATAGGAGCCTTTGAACCCAAATGAGAGAGTAATTGTGGTAGGGGACTTGAATGCTAAAATGGAGAAAATTTTAGAGAGGGTGTGGTGGTAAGTTTGGGGTGCCCGGTGTAAATGTAATGGGAGCCCTTTGTTGAATTTGTATAGAAAGGGGGTTTTTGTTATGGTAAAACATATTTTAAGAAAAAGGGATAAATAAAAAATATACACGATATGAGTGGGGAAATGACGTAGTTTGTTGGGGTTTGTATTTTGGGAGAAAAAGACTGTTGAGTAGACTTAGGATGTACTGTTTTTATAGAGGGGCCACAGAATATCAGATCACTTTTAGTTGTAGCTACACTGAGAGTAAAGGTGATGGGGTACAAAGGGAATAGAAGCATCAGGGGAGAGAGGGTGAAAGGGTTTTTAAATAAAAAAGGAGGGAGGTTTGGTAAGTTAAAACAGCTTTGGGGATAGAGGGGGAATGAGAGCATGGCAATGGGGGGCGAAAAGGTATGGGTGGTTTAAAATGTTGTTAGATGTTCAGCAGAAGTTTGTGGTTACAGGAAAGGGGTGCAAGGGAAGGGGGCGATTGGGGGGAAAGATGATGTAAAGAGAGTGTAAGGGAGAAAAAGTTGATATGAGAAATTTTTACAAAGTGAAAATGATCAAGGAGGGAAGAGTATATGGAGAAAAAGAGAGAAGTTAAGAGATGGTGAAAACAATGTAAAAAAGAGAGCAAATGAGAGATGGGTGAGATGTATAACAAATTTTTTGAAAATAGAAAAAATTTTGGAGTGAGATTAAAAAATTAAAAAAGCCCAGAGAAAAATGGATTTGTCATTGAAATAGGAGAGGAGGTTATTAATGGGAGTTTGAGGTATTGGGGAAAATGGAAGGAAAAATTTTGGGGAATTTTTTTTTTAAAAGTTGATGAAGTAGGGAAGCTGTGATTTGTGTATTGGGGCAGGGGATAAAATCTTTGGGGTGAGGAAGAGCCCGTTGTGAGGGGGTTTGGGGGGAAATTTGTGAGGCAGTAGGGTAAAAGAAGGGGGTAAAGGGAGGGATTGTGGGGTAAAGATGAAATGTTAAAAACAGGTGGGGATATAGTTTTGGAGTGGTTGGTGCAATTTTTTAATAAATGTATGGAAGAGGGTTAAGGTACCTAGGGATTGGCCCGAGAGCATGCATAGTTCCTTTGTATAAAGGCAAAGGGGATAAAAGAGAGTGCAAAAATTATAGGGGGATAAGTCTGTTGAGTGTACCTGGTAAAGTGTTTTGGTAGAGTTATAATTGA
Organism: Cherax quadricarinatus; assembly: GCF_026875155.1. NCBI lineage: Eukaryota > Metazoa > Arthropoda > Malacostraca > Decapoda > Parastacidae > Cherax > Cherax quadricarinatus. The sequence continues at coordinate 32,191,386 of NC_069404.1, forward strand.
AAGAATTAAGAGTAAGACGGAGAATAGGATAGCAGATGAACAAGGAGGCTTTTGGAAGGTAGGGGGTGTGTGGACCAGGTGTTTACAGTGAAACATATAAGTGAACAGTATTTAGATAAGGCTAAAGGGTCTTTGTGGCATTTATGGATTTGGAAAAGGCGTATTGACAGGGTGGATAGGGGGGCAATGTGGCAGATGTTGCAAGTGTATGGTGTAGGAGGTAGGTTACTGAAAAACAGTGAAGAGTTTTTACGAGGATAGTGAGGCTCAAGTTAGAGTATGTAGGAAAGAGGGAAATTTTTCCCCGTAAAAGTAGGCCTTAGACAAGGATGTGTGATGTCACCGTGGTTGTTTAAATATTTATAGATGGGTTGTAAGAGAAGTAATGCGAGGGTTTTGGCAAGAGGGGGGAGTTAAAGTAAAAAATCCACACAAAGGGGGGAGTTTACAGCTGCTCTTTGCTGATGACACGTGTCTTGGGGATTTGAAGAGAAGTTGAGAGTTGGTGGATGATTTGGAGGGTGTGAAAAAGAGAAAATTAAAGGGGGAATACAGGAAAGAGTAGGTTAGGGATAACAAAAAGTTTAGGTGATGAAAGATTGAATATCGTTTGGGGGAGAGAGTATGGAGGGGGGGTGAACTATTCAGATATTTGGGAGTGGATGTCAGGGGAGGGGTCTATAAAAGATGAGTAAATTCATAGAATTGAGGGGAAAAAGAGTGAGGGGTGACTTAGGAGTCTGTGGAGCAAAGAACTTTGTTTTGGGAGGAAAAGAGGGGAAGTATGAGGTTAGTTTTACCAACTTCTTATATGGGTGTGAAGCGTGGGTGATGAATGTTGCGGAGGGAAGGGGGGCAGTGGAGATTCATGTCTGAGGGCAATGTGTGGTGTGAATATAATGAAAGGGGGAATTCGTTTTTGGGGGAAGTTAGGAGGAGGTGCGGGATTGCCAAAACTTTTTGCCCAGAGGGCTGAGGAAGGGTTGTTGAGGTGGTTCGGCATGTAGAGAGAATGGAGCGAAACAGAATGACTTCAAGGTGTATCAGTCTGTAGGGAAGGAAGGCGGGGAGGGTGGCTGGGAAGGGTTGGAGGAGGGGGTAAAAGGAGGTTTGTGTGCGAGGGGTTGGATTCCGAGGTGCGTGAGGTGTTTGATAGGAGGGATGGAGAAAATGGTTTTTAATATGCGTGCCTGTTGGGGGAAAAAAGACATTTTTAAAGGGATTCGGGGAAAAACCGGAAGGCCGGACTTGAGTCCTGGAGATGAAAGTACAGGTGCACTTGAAGGAGGGGTTTTTATGGCAGTTTAAAAAATGTGTGTTAAAGCCCCCTTCTGGAAGACGTGATGGAGTGAATGAGGGTGAAAGTTTTTCTTTTTCGGGCCCCCCCTCCCTTGGGGGGAAATGGCCCCGGTGTGATTAAAAAAAAAATAATAAAAAAAAAAATTATTTTATGTATTATTATTATTATTATGTTTTTTTATTATTATGTATTATTGTTATCTTTCGTATTCTTCTTTTTCCCTCCTCCCCCTCTTCTTCTTCCCCCTCCCCCTCTTCTTCTTCCCCCTCCCCCTCCCCCCCCCTTTTTCTTCTTTTCGCCTCCTCCCTCTTGCCCCTCCCCCTTTGCCTCCCCCTTCTTGTCTCCTCCTCTTGCCCCCCTCCTTTTGCCCCCTCCCCTTTTTTGCTCCCCCTCCTCTTGCCCCCCCTCCTCTTGCCTCCCCCTCCTCTGCCCCCTCCTTCCCTCCTCCATTTTGGAACAAGTTTAAAGAGCTTAAAAAATCAAAATCATATCATATCATCACCAATGTCACTCTGAGTCGGGGTTTTTGGGAAAAATTTGGGAGTTTCTCTTTGTCTGGTAAAAAGAACGGAACAAGATGGCCCAGCACCCGAGGTGGAAAGGGTGTGGGTTGTCTGGGGGTTTTCCCCACTATTTCCCTATTTGGTCATTTGTTCGGTAAAACCCCCCAACGAACTTGAAACTATCTTCCTGTACTTCCATCTGTATTAGACTGTCCGGGGGGAAAAAAGTGTCCCAATTTGCCCGAGGGGGGTGAGGGAAATTCTTTCCACAGGGCACGGTGGGAAAAAGTTTATATGGGTGGGATTCCCAACACCACTGGGTCCCAGATTTTTTTCCTACTGCGCACACCACCACACAGACCATTCTTCACATCTAGGCTTATCAGCCCTTTTCCTGTGAGATTTGAGGCCCCCTGAATTTATGCGTACTAGTACGACAAAAAAAACCCCCACGCGGTAAACTTTCTAGTCGACCAAAAACCTCAAAAGGGGTTTAAAGGGCTGATTTCTTTCTTTTTGGTGTACGTTAAAAGCTTTTCCATATTTTTTGCCCAAGTTTAAATAAGTAACCCAACAAACAAATGAGAAAAATAAAATATAAATTTAAAAATAATAATAAAAATAATAATAATAATAAAAATAATAAAATAATAAAATAAAAATAATTTCAGTGGAACCCCCAAAAATTTAACTGCTCCCCAAAAACAACCAACAGTAAGTATATTTTTGTAAGTCTTTTATAGGTATTTTGAGGGGCTGAAAAGGACTAATTAATTTTCATTATTCCGATGGAAAAATTCATTGATAAGGGGCCCCGAACAGCCTTGGACTGAAGAAAAAATTTGTATTTGAGGTTCCACTGTATTTTATTTAATACTGCACAAAGTATAGGGCCCCAGCGACATCAGTGACATACTATATATAGAAAGCCCCTTGTTATGCGAGATTTTAAGAAATTAGGTAGTGTCCGGACAACACCCACACTAGTCAGCTAACACCCAGGTACCCATTTACTGATGGGTAAACATAGACAACAGGTGTAAAGAAACACATCTAATGTTTCTACCCTGGCTGGGAATTGAATATTTACCAAAATCATATATGGCTAACCCAAGCCAGGTACTAAAAATAAGCCATGTTGACTTTTTTGGGTTATCCTAGGTTCTCTACACATATGCTGCTATGTGTGATAATCTATATAGAGAAAATAACTTTTTTGTTTCATGTTTATGGTGGAGTATGAGTGTATATCACAGTTAGCCCTGTGCTATACTCCGTTTTCTCTAATATAAGCCCCCAAGACAGGGATAGGAGAATGGTATTTGTATACCATATCCTGCTCATACCTCCATCGAACTGCTCGGCATTATGCCAAATATTATTCATTCTGGAGTATTTAACATGTTTTATGTAAATTATATTGTTTCTTATGTCATATTAGATCAATTGTGATAGGCAAATAAGCTGTAGTGTTGATATTAGCATAATAATAAAGCATATTCTCTTGCTTCATGAGACTGAGCTCATGACAACCAACAGTGGCTTCAAAGCCACCTTATCTTTAATGGATAATGTACTGTGTAGGTGCTTTACATAATGAGAAGCATTTCGTTTATTCATGGCTAGGGCTAAAAGTAAGCAGGTTAAAACAATAAATGGGGAAAAAGAAATTGGAATGACTTATGCAGCAATAGCACCACCAAACAGTACCAGCAGGTTTTTGTGGCGACCCTGGAAATTTGAAATTATGCTAGCCAAAATTAGTGCCGAATAACTGATTGCCGGATTTGTGATGGCAGACCTGTAGTAGTATGTTGGACACAGTTATAAAAGCTATGGTCCCAGGGCATATGGAGATTTACCCTGAAGAAGAAGAAGAAGAAGAAGAAGAAGAAGAAGAAGACGAAGACGAAGACGAAGAAGAAGACGAAGAAGAAGACGAAGAAGAAGACGAAGAAGAAGACGAAGAAGAAGACGAAGAAGAAGACGAAGAAGAAGACGAAGAAGACGAAGAAGAAGACGAAGAAGAAGACGAAGAAGAAGACGAAGAAGAAGACGAAGAAGAAGACGAAGAAGAAGACGAAGAAGAAGACGAAGAAGAAGACGAAGAAGAAGACGAAGAAGAAGACGAAGAAGAAGACGAAGAAGAAGACGAAGAAGAAGACGAAGAAGACGACGAAGAAGACGACGAAGAAGACGACGAAGAAGACGACGAAGAAGACGACGAAGAAGAAGACGACGACGAAGACGACGACGAAGAAGACGACGAAGAAGACGACGAAGAAGACGACGAAGAAGACGACGAAGAAGACGACGAAGAAGACGACGAAGAAGACGACGAAGACGACGAAGAAGACGACGAAGAAGACGACGAAGAAGACGACGAAGAAGACGACGAAGAAGACGACGAAGAAGACGAAGAAGACGAAGAAGACGAAGAAGACGAAGACGAAGACGAAGAAGAAGAAGAAGAAGAATTTTATTACAGCATGATACATGTTTGTACAAAGGAGTATAACAATTGGGTGTTCATGCCAAAAGCCCCTTTATATGCAGTGCACTTCACGCAAACTTAAGACTAACTTAAGATTAATAAGGCAATAACAGTGCAGTAATTTTGTACATATGGTCAGTAGGTGAGTTACAGATATTGAAAGTATATATTGATTATAATGTTTTACCTATGTTCATGATATTGAACAAATGCATGTACAGGTATAGTTTTTACCTAAGTATTTATGATGGGCTTGGTTAAGGAGATAAGGTGTTTTCTAACTGCAGTTTTAAAAATGCTAGCTGAGTCAGTGGTTCTGGAGATTTCTGGAAAAGAGTTCCAGATTTTGGGCCCTTTTATGTACAGTGACTTCTTTGAAAAGATTTAGCCTGACACGAGGAATGTCATAGAGATTTTTGTGCCTAGTATTGTGTCTATGGGCCCTATTGCAACTGCCAAGAAAGTGCTTCAGGTTGGGATTTATATCAGGATTGATTGTTCTGTAAATGTAGGCTGCACAGTAGTACGAGTGAATGTTTTGTATAGTGAGTAGGTTTAGGTCTTTGAAAAGTGGGGGTGGGGGTTGTCTATCAGTAGACTGTGTGATCATTCATACTGCAGTTTTTTGTTGGGTTATTATTGGCTTTAGGTGATTTGTTGTTGTGGAACCCCAGGCACAAACAGCACAGTTGAGGTAGGGGTAGATCAGTGAATAGTATAGTGTAATTAGTGGTTTGTAGTGCATAGTAATGTATCCAATTTCCCCAGAATTGAACCAAAAGTGCTACCACTGAGCTATCTGTATGTTAATTCCATTAAATATACACATAATGAAATGCATAATTAAAAACTATCCACACTGTGCTGTGCTGTGAATTGTATGAAGTGGTTTTCATACAATGGACTTCACAAAAGTTAATACACAAGCTAAATAAACATCACAAAATTTATATCATTCTTAATCATTTCTGTATTACATGTATCTAACCCTTTGAGGGTGGGTCTTGTTATACGACTTTGAATTCCAGGGTAGTCCTGTAGTCCTATGCCATGAGCTCACCTCACCCACATAAGCTGTGAGCAATAAGTAAATTTGGGTCTAGATATATGAGAGTGGGCCCATGCAGTAAGTGTGCACTCCATAAAAAAAAATATTCAGCAAGTAGTGCATAATGGGGGGGGAACTGTAACCATGTTTTTTATTTAAAACAGCAAATTTACAGTGTATTTTTGTATGGTTTTTATTATTGTATTCTCAATTTCTTGGTCTCATTTGATAGAATGGAAGACACATTACAGAAATAGAGATGATTTTGATTGGTTTCAGGACTGAAAGAGCTTGAAATTGAGCTCAAAGTAACAGAAATGTTCGATTTTTGCTGATTTTCCAGAGTACACAAATGTCCAATACCTGTCCATCTGTCCAGTCTAATACACATTTCGGAATGCACTGACATTTTTTATACAATTATTAAAATATTGCACTAATTTGCATAACAGTAAATTTTATATTTTTGTGTGAAAAAAATCTAAATGGAATTCATGTGTAATATTGGAGAGGCCTGAGGATGTAACTAACAGAGAAAGTGTAATTTTAATGCCAGAAATGTCTGCATTGTTTATTCTGGACCCTATTTGAAAGTGGCATTTCTTAAATTTTGTGTGAAATTGCCCAAATTACCAATTTCTGATGACTTTATTGGGTAGTTGAAAGAGTTGAATGGGCAGTTTCTTGTACTCAGTCAATAGAATGGAAGGCATACTAGTGAAATAGCTAAGAATTTGGTTAACTGGAATAATGTAATTGGCCTAAAATCAGACTCAAAGTGGGCAAAAATTGCTGATGTGTAAATTTTGCCGACACAGCAAATTCACAAAAGCACAATTTCATCAGTTTTCCATCAACTTTGTTACATTTTGTTTTATTACCTTCAGAAAAACATTCTCTATCCTGACAGCAAGTTTGAGAGAAGGGGTCCTGACCCTCAAAGGGTTAAACAACACTCACTCAATAATTTTTGTAAATCAAAATGGAATTTAAAACTATTAAATAAATAATAATTTAAAAAAAGGCGAGTTTCAAACCTTGAGTGAGATCTGGGAGAACTTCGAGGTATGTGTCTGACCCTCTTCTGCTGGTATGAACCAGGGTGGCCGTCGTCGTAGTTGGCTGACATCTTCGACTTCTTTGTGATGCTCGACGACGGACAGTCCCTCTACCAAGGGAATTGACTGAAACACAATATCTCCTATGAGGTAACATTAATAGAAGGCACATCACCATCAGAGGCAGAACATAGTAAAAATTCATGTATTTTAGTGGGAAAGAAAAGTACATGTTACTTCCATGTAACATTTACTGTACGTATTTTTGTAATAATAAAGCATGTAATCTTTTCAATTTCATCTACTCTGATTAAGCCTTGTAGAGTTATCATCTTAATTTAATTAATTTTTATACATAATGTGAGACTGAAACATTAGTGATGCCAAGGGTCAACAGGAACTCACATGGAAATATGGGCCTCCATTGGTTTCCTACAGAACATTTTCTTTTATATCAGTGCTTCAAAGCAGTTTTATATAGAATACAGTAAGCTTTCTTAAAAAGCTCCACTATATACGTAGTGTGATTTTTTGTAAATACAAAAGAAAGTAGATCCAAAATTGAATAGAGTGTATTATGAAGGCTTTCCCAGGTGGTATATTCAATTTTGGATTTACTTCTTTCAATCTCATTTACCAAAAATCTTATAATATAGATTACCTTCATAAAACAGCTTACTGTATAACTAAATTTATTCAATAATTAATGTATCAGTTAGTACAGTTTATTCAATCCGTAAAGGAAATAAAACTTAAAGGGTTAATTTTACAAACATTTTGCTGTTACATTAGTAAAACATTCTCAATATACTGTAGTAAAGTTCCTCTTATTCAGAAAACTTATTCATTTTTTTTATTAACACATCGGCTGCCTCCCACCAATGCACGGTGGCCTGAAAAAGAAAAACTCCCATTATCATATACTCCATCACTGTCTTGCCAGAGGCATGATTACACTAGTTATAATACTGCAACATTAACATCCATCCTTCAGAGTGCCAGCACTGTACTTTCCATTTCCAGGAATCATATCCAGCCTGCTGGTTTCCCTGAATCTCTTCATAAATGTTACTTTGCTTACACTACAACAGCACGTCAAGTCTAAAAAACCATTTGTCTCCATTTGCTATCTAACAGGCTCACACATGCTTGCTGGAAGTCCAAGCCCTTAGCACATAAAATTTCCTTTACCCCCTCCCTCCAACCCTTCCTAGGCTGACCCCTACCCCGCCTTCCCTCCATTACAGATTTATGCACTCTCAAAGTCATTCTATTTTGAGCCATCCTCTCTACATGTCCAAACCATCTCAATAACTCCTGCTCAGCCCTCTAGATAATAGTTTATGTAATCCCGCACCTCCTTCTAATCTCCAAACTATGGATTCTCTGCATTATATTCACACCACACATTGCCCTCAGACATCTCCACTGCCTCCAGCATTCTCCTTGTTGCAACATTCACCACCCATGCCTCACACCCATACAAGAGCATTAATGTAATTATACTCTCATACATTCCCCTCTTTGCTTTCATGGATGTCTCCGCAGACTCCTCAGTGCACCACACACCTTTTGCCCCTCGTCAATTCTATGATTAACCTCTTCTTTCATAGACCCATCTGCTGACGTGTCCCCTCCCAAATATCTGAATACATTCACCTCCTCCATACTTCTCCCTTCAATCTGATATCCAACCTTCCGTTACCTAATTTTTTTATCCTCATCACCTTACTCTTTCTTTCTATATTCACTTTTAATTTTCTTCTTATAAAATTAAATATTAAATACACTAGAGCCAAGCTTAACCTTTGACTGTTTCAGTTGTATATATACGTATTACGAGCCACCATGTTTGACGTAATATTTATATGCATAAATTCTAGCGGCTTCAAATCAAGTGGGAGAAAGCTGGTAGGCCTACATGAGAGAGAATGGGTCTGAGTGGTGGGTGTGCACCCTGTGAAAAAAATCGGGGACTCAGTGGTGCATTGTGGGAATGCCATCTTGGTAGTCCATTTTCACCATGCCTCACGGTAAGAAGTACCTCACTCCTGGGCGGACTGGAGGTCTTTTATTCCCAAATGATAGCTTTAACAGTGATGGAAGTGCCAGTGAAAGTGAATTTCATGGTTTTGGAGTGGGTGTGACCGAAAGCAGTACCCAGGATAATGTAATTAGTGATGAAAATCCAGAAGATCCTCAACCTTCCACCTCTGGTGCTGGGCCGTCTCATTCACGTTCACCTGTACCAGAATGAAAGAGGAAACTATTTGCCCATGTACAAGACTCAGATGTGAGCAGTGAAAGTAAGTGATAGTGATTTCAAAGCTATTGAAAGCAGTTCTAATTGCGACAGTGAGGGTGAATATTCTCCAGTGAAGCGGCAGTACATACGACGTAGCATGCGTTCTTGTAGTGTGTCACATGTTGTTCCAAGGAGAAGGAGTAAATCTCGGAGTACATCCCGTGGCCCTACACCACGAACTGATAGTGAAGATGATGATATTGTTACAATGGGGATGAATGATGTGCATGGGGCAGCAGGTGGTGGTGGTGATAGTGGTGGTGGCATGAGTCATGTGGCACCAGCAGCAGGCCACACATGATGCTAACTCAGCACAGCCACAACCAGCCTCAACCAACCCTATACTCCCACAACATCCACAACCACAACCTGTAAATATCCAGTACCCACCAGCAGACCGCATCTGGGATTGGCAGCAAGGTGACAATTTTGTTTCCAATCCCCATCACTTTGATGAAACACAAAGTGGAATACGGCCATCATGTACACTTGGAAACAATGCTACTGAACTGGAATGCTTTCAGTTATTCTTCGATGAACCCCTGATGGACATTATTGTCAGGGAAAGCAATACATACTTTGAGTACACCATGGCAAGCACAATTCTTTCACCAAGATCACGCCTACACCAGTGGAAGGACACAACTGTGGCAGAGATGTATCTGTTCTTTGCCACAATAATGCTTATGCCAAATGTGTATAAGCACAGTGTCAACACATAATGGTCGACAGACCGCTTGATTTCAACCCCAGCTTTAGGTGACATTATACCAGTGAATGGATTTGTGCTACTGTTATGTATGCTACACTTTTCAGACAAAACCAGGCCTGACAGAAGCGACAGGTTATGTAAGATTAGAAATGTGTTTATGTACCTGAAACAAAAGTGCCGTATGTATTTTTATCCCTTCAGCTTGTTATTGATGAGTCTTCGATTTTGTTCAAAGGCAGACTGTCATTCAAGCAGTACATACCAAGCAAGAGGAAATGCTTTGGTATAAAGTTATTTGTACTGTGTGACTGCAAAAGTGGTCTGGTTTTGGATATAATTGTGTACACTGGCAGTAAAACATTGCAAGATACCAGGAAGTTACTGGGTATCTCTGGTGATGTGGTTAGAACAATGATGGAACCATATCTTGGTAAGGGGCATATTTTATGTACTGACAACTGGTATACAAACCCTTTACTCAGTGATTTCTTGCGAGTGAACACGGCAGATGTGTGTGGCACAGTGCGTGGAAATCATAAGCATATGCCTAGGTTCGACGCTGGCACTCGTAGAGGTGATGTTCAGGTGTTTGCTGCCAATGACATTATGGCATTTCGGTGGCATGACAAATGTGATGTCACACTGTTGACATCAGTTCACCGACACGAAATGGTAGACACTGGCAAGCAGAATAGAAAGACCAATGAACCCATTGTAAAACCTGCAGCTGTGATGGATTACAACCTCAATATGCACTTAGTGGACAAATGTGACATGTAGATTGGGTTTGCTGATTGTGTTTGCAAGAGTTATAAGTGGTACATAAAACTCTTTTTCCATCTTCTTGACATTTCCATGCTGAATGCTTATATGTATAAGTTGAAAACCAACAACAAACCCAAATATGGTGAATTTTGTTTGTCAGTTATCAGACAAATAATATTCAAGTACTAAGGAACAACATTTGCAATAGACCAGTGCCCACGAAATTACCAACACATGCCATCTCGTCTGAGGCCTGGTGATCACTACCCCATACCACTGCCTGCTACTGCTTTCAAGAAAAATGCTCAGAAGAGGTGTTATGTCTGTGCACATACCACAAAATGCCCACAAAAATGCAGAGACACTCGTTTTATGTGTGAGGAGTGTAAAACACTATTGTGCATACACCCATATTTCAAAGAATTCCACAAGCTACAGCAGTTCTAGGAAAGTGTCCAGTGATTGCACATTTGTATATATATATTATAGAACAATCGTAATAAAATTTTTTTTATATTGTTTGTTTGTGTAAACAAGTTTTGTAAGCAATATGATAATACTAGTGTATTTGCTACAATTGTGTCACATTCAACGAATGTATATATGAAGATTGCACCATATTTTGGTCTCACAGGCCACATAAGCTATGTGAAAAAATAAAATAGTGAAAAAAAAAAAAACCAAACCTTTGAATACAAGTAAACCAAAGTTTACCGGGTGAACGGCAGTCGCCGCTGTTGCCATACGCGGCTCATTTTCTGCCAACTTCATGCCTCTATATCTCAATAAGTACTAATGGCAAAAAAAAAATTCTTTTTGGATTAAAACAATCAGAAAAATAATCTTAACATTTTCATAAGAAAAAATCTTTTTTTTTTTTTAAATATTTTTTGACACCAGAAGACACTTCAGGATTTGGAGTTTTGACAGTCAAGGGGTTAACCCTTTGAGAGTTGGTCACGTACATGTATGTTTTAACAGCCAATGTTGGTCACATACTTATACGCCAAAATTCTAGGGCATTTAAATCTGGTGGAAGAAAGCTGGTAGGCCTACATATGAAAGAATGGGTCTGTGTGGTCAGTGTGCAAAGTATAAAAAAAATCCTACAGCACGTAGTGCATAATGAGAAAAAAAAAAATTACGACCGTGTATTTGGTTTAAAACAGCAACTTTGCAGTGTATTTTTGTAAGGTATTTGTGGTTGTATTCTTGTTTTCTTGGTCTCATTTGATAGAATGAAAGATACATTACAGAAATAGAGATGATTTTGATTGGTTTCACGATGAAAAGTATGTATCTTGAAATTGAGCTCACAGTAGCGGAAATATTCGATTTTTGCCGATGTTCAAGAGCAAACAAATCACACCACGCGTCGAATACACATCAACTGGTGAGTCTAATATTCTTTCACAAGTGGGCTGATATTATTTATACCATATTTATAATAATGCAGTAATATGCATAACAGTAAATCTGTTTTTTGTGAGAACAAAATTCAAAATGGAAAGCAAGAGTAATATGTTATATAAGAGGGGCCTGGAGATGTGACTAATGAACAGAGAAAATGATATTTTAGTGCCAGGACCCTATTTTGAAATTGGCACTTTCTGAAATTTGTGAGAAATTGGGCAAATTGACAATTTCTGATCACTTTAATGGGTAGTTGAAATTGGTAAATGCGCAGTTTCTTGTGCTCAATCAATAGAACAAATGAAGTTCTAGCAAAATAGCTATTATTTTAGTTAACTGAAATATAGGAATGAGCCCAAAATAGGGCTCAAAGTGGGCAAAATCCCTGATAAATAAATATCATCAAGACCACTAACTTTGCAAGGGCATAATTCTGTAAGTTTTCTATAAAATCTCATATTTTTGGTGTTATTTCCATTGGGAAAAGATTCTCTATCATTTCACAAGAATTTTTTTTTTTTTTTTCAACCCTGAGTGGGAGTTCAGGAACGAGGGTCTCGACCCTCAGAGGGTCAAAGAAATACAACCATGCAAATTTCCTGGTTAACTAAAACAATCAACACCTTTAAAACTAGCCATAAAAGTTTTAAAAATGTGCTTACTGGCTTCAATGGGCCCAAAAGGCTTTTAATTAGTTATGCTGTCATATGAATTTAAATATCACTATTAAAGACAAATAAAAAATGCTTACTAGATATGAGGAACCTTACAACAGTTCTATTTAATGTACTGTAACTGTACAGAGTACTTTTTATAACGCGTTATGGGGTTAAAGTGCAAGAAATAAATTCTACAGTTTTTAAGCCAAAAAATTAGGTGGGATCTAAGTAATGATTCTTGCACAAAAGAGAATATCTGCAAGGTGTTGTTCCCTCTTACACAGTAATCAAGGAAGACACAGTTGCGTTACACATTAGAATATTAGATATGTAGGTTAGTGTTAGACATGCACGGTAAGAGTGCATAAGGTTAACACTCACATTTAATAACAATGCCTTCATCTTCTTCACTACTAGAGTCAGGCACAGTCAGTTTCACCTTCTTTTCTGTTTTACTTGTCATCTAGGATTGTTTTCACTAAAATCAAAAGTGACAGCAGATTTTGTCTTCATTCACCACAAATAGATGTATTTTTCTGTATAACCTTGTGAACACGAAGTTGGTACACCTTTTCTGTTTAAATTTTTCTTAACGATCTTCTGTTACACTAATACAAGTGAAGCTGTGTTTTAGTCACTGAACCACTGTATATAATAGTACGAGATCACTGTCAGTCTTATCTTAAACTTATCCTTCAGTCAATGAGGAAATATTTTCTGTCCAAATTATATCAACCTGTTCACATTTTTTTGTACACTGCTTTTCCATAAGTAAAATTTACATAAATGTTACATAAAGACACTCACACTGTAATTCAACATTTGGGCACTACGCTATAATTACACCAAATTTAACCCTAAAAGATAACAAGCAAGCTGCAATATTTTACGGGTAGCTAAACATTTTACCATCTAATACCAAAGTAGTGAGAGAGCTACTGTATATTTAACTGAACTTGGCATCTATATAATGCTTACACTGTATGGCAAGGAAATGTTTTGGTGAGAATAATAATGCAAAGGCCAGGCAAGCACAGAAGATGCAATCATCATCCTGCCAGTAGGTGGCCACTTCCATGTGAGTGAGGGCCCTCCCTTTTTCCTTAACCAAATAACCACCTCAAGTCTCAAATGTTCTAAAATGTGTGTATGCCTCTACTTATTCCCTCCTGCTAGATTTACTAAAACAGTGCAGCAACTCTACACTACACTTGAGCGAAAATTATAACCCCACTAAAATAAAAAATAACTGCTGACAACAGTGGATTACTGACCCAACTTCTTAACACGGATATCCAAAGCATAACAGGATATCTTGAATATATAATTTAGACTACATAATGAATGCACAGAATAAAATTACAGCCAGAGTCATCAACTAGGTATTTTAACTCATTAACCCTTTCAGGGTCCGTCCCGTAGATCTACGGCTTTACGTTCAGGGTCCAAACCGTAGATCTACGTCATGAGCTCAGCTCACTCTGATAAACTGTGAGTGGTACATTTGGGCCTAGATATGAGAGAATACATCTATGTGTTCCAGCAAGCGTGCATGAGCGTATTAGATAGGAGTGAATGGAGGCGAATGATACTTGGGACCTGACGATCTGTTGGAGTGTGAGCAGGGTAATATTTAGTGAAGGGATTCAGGGAAACCGGTTATTTTCATATAGTCGGACTTGAGTCCTGGAAATGGGAAGTACAATGCCTGCACTTTAAAGGAGGGGTTTGGGATATTGGCAGTTTGGAGGGATATGTTGTGTATCTTTATACATATATGCTTCTGAACTGTTGTATTCTGAGCACCTCTGCAAAAGCTGTGATAATGTGTGAGTGTGGTGAAAGTGTTGAATGATGATGAAAGTATTTTCTTTTTGGGGATTTTCTTTCTTTTTTGGGTCACCCTGCCTCGGTGGGAGACGGCCGACTTGTTGAGAGAAAAAAAAAAAAAAAAAAAAAAAAATCTAGTGGTAGGTGCACCACATAAAAAAGACCTGCAGCACACTTTTGTATAATAGAGAAAAAAAACTAAAATCATTTTTTTTTCGATTAAAACAGCTACTTTCGTGTTTTTTCATATGTTTTTATTTTTTGTATTTGCGATTTTTTGGGTCTCATTTGATAAAGGAAGACAATTACAAAAATAAGAAGATTTTGATTTTTTTTGCACTGGAAAGGTTGAAACTGAGCTCAAATAAGGAAAGAAAATTTTTTGCGATATTCAAAGTTAAAAAAAACGACCTCCCAACACACTAATACACCCAGCTGGGGGGTCTAGTATACATTCACAAATAGGGAATATTTATACAATTATTACAGTATTTAACATAAATTTTCATTTTTTGGGTGTGAAAAAAAATTTCTTTATGTGAATAAAAACAAAATGGAATTTATTTGAAAAGCCCAAAACGAAAGAAATAAAAAGGGGAACGATAGTTTAGTTTCAGGAAACCTACATTTTTTTTATTCTGGCCCCATTTTGAATTGGAATTTTTTTGAATTTGTTTTAAAATTTGGCCCAAAAATTAACTTTTTCCGATCACTTTATTTTGTAGTTGAAACAGTTGACTTGGCGTTTTCCCTTTGCCAATCAAACAAGAAGAATACTATGAAATAGCAAGAATTTGTTGACTGGAAAAGAATTGGCCAAACGGGAGTCAAAGTTGGCAAAATTGCCAATTCGTAAAAAACGCTGACACATCAAAATTCGCGAGAGCAAAAATTCGTCAATTTTCCCCTCAAAAATTTTGTACTTTTTGTTTTATTACCTTCACAAAAAGATTCTCTACCATTTTATAAAAAAAAATAAATATTTTTTTTTTTTTTTTAAAAATTTTTGGACACTGGGCCCACTTAGATTTGGCCTTGGCCCTGGGGGTTAAAAATGAAAAAATTAAAGTTAGAGTTTCAGTACCACCTTCTCAAAAAAAACTCTAGCCTTTACATAAATAAACAATTCATATTACAAAAAGTAAATGCTGTAAAATACCCAAATGTCTATGGCTTATTAGGGGTATACCAAAAAAGCTGACTCATGAGAAGCAGAATACAAAAAAAAACAACCAAAAAAAATTACTAAAATGAAATTATTTTACATCCCTAGGTAATAACATAAAAAAAAATACGTATTTACAAAAATTTCAATCCACCTTCCCAGACAACCTGAAAAAAAAAAATCATTTCCCATGGACAGTAGTCCCCCCCAACTGCGGGATACATTCCGAGACCCCGTTTTAAACCCGAAACCCATGGGTATAGGAAACCCCATATTTAAATTTTTTGTTTACATACCCCAAAGATAAAGTTTAAATAAATTTTGCACGAAGTTGAGAATTATCACGTTTCACTGAAAAAAAAAATAAAAAAATGGGTCACATAACCAGAGACCAAACAAAACGTTACTCGTCAATCCTAACCAGCCTGATAAGAAGGGCTAAAAAATTGTATGAAAACAGATTATCCAACTTAAAAGGTGATATAAAAAAGACCTGGAAAACCCTATCAGAAATTCTAGGAACAAAAAAGGTATCAGGAAATAGTGCAATTGAACTAACTAAACCAGATGAACCCAAACTCCCACTAACTGAAATAGCAAACAGACTCAATGATTTCTTCTCCACCATAGGAAACAACCTAGCCAATAAAATCCCAAGCTCAAATACCCCACCCAATGACTACCTCACTGCCAACTACCCAAACACACTGTTCCTAGCTCCGACTAACCCAACAGAAGCCTCCCTTATTATCAACATACTTTAAAACAAGTCAGGAGATTTAAATACCTTACCACCATTAATGTACACAAAAGCGTCGCAAGTGCTGTCACCAATTATTGCAACACTCTTTAACAAATCCATCGAATCCTCTACCTTCCCTACAGTTCTCAAAATAGCGAGGGTCACACCGATACATAAAGGAGGAGACCAAACAGACTTGAATAACTATAGGCCAATATCCAACTTACACCCTCTCTCTAAAATCTTCGAAAAATTAATTCACAAGCGAATCTATTCCTACCTCATCTCCCACAACATACACAACCCCTGTCAGTTTGGGTTCAGGCCTAATAAAAATACAAATGATGCTATTATACACATACTAGAACAAATATACACTGCACTAGAGAAAAAAGAAGTCCCACTGGGGATCTTCATTGATTTACGTAAAGCTTTTGATACAGTTGACCATGATTTGCTCCACATAAAATTGTCACACTATGGTACAAGAGGGCACTCCCTCAACTACCTAAAGGGGGCTGTAGGGCAAATTTCCGCGCGCGCTCACCGAAAAATCGAAAAAATATGGAAATTGAGTTATATATATTGACAAATAGCTCAACTCTTTGGCAACACAATGGTACCAGAATAAATGTTCTATGATGTTTCTACAAGAAATTATAGTCATTTATATCAGGTATGGTGACCGCGATGTTGGTACCGAGTCTGCTGACGGCCCGTATATTTTTTGGAGTTTTTTCCTTGTTTTTTATCACTTTTTCTTGCATTATTCTTTCTAATATAATAACTGACTATTTGGCATCATAAAACAGTAGGTGGAGCTTATCCGTAGACTTAGAGACAACCAGGAACCAGACGGGAACGCTCAGCAGTGTTCCTGCTCCCGAGAGTTCCAGCAGGAATCACTCATTATTACGCTTATATATAAACTCTACGGCTTATTTGTCTATCAGAATTGATCTAATATGATATAATAAACACTCTAAGTAACATACAAACATGTTATATACTCTAGACTGAATACAATAGGCCATAATATGGCGAGAGACCATCGGGAATATTTCGATATTATTTGAGTTACTCATCTCCATGTCGTATTCTTTGGACTCTGAGTAAGAGAAAACGGTGTTTTGAGGATAACTGCACTAGAAAACATCAGTTTACTAAGAAATACACCCAAACAAACGCGATTTTCACGATTTTTTTTTTTTTTTTTTTTTTTGAGACGGGGGCTGGCCGGTGCTCCCGGCCGATATCTCGCAAGTAACTTATTCACCCAATGTCCAAAATTCTTCCTTTATTACTTAATTAAATGGAATATAATACTCACAGAAATTGTACAATAATGATTTCTCTATTTTCCAGTTGACAAATTTTGGAAATATTCCAAATACTTTGGGAGTTATGTGGGAGTAAAGGGCAGATTTTTTTGCAATGTTCCAGGAACTAACAAACTTTATTTTTTTGTGAAATAAGGATAAGTTTATTTAGAGAAAAGGACTCACGAAAATAAGTATAAGCATTGTTCTCTCGGCACCAAGTGTCCAAACAACCTTACGTAGTCCCATATAAGAGAAAATTTGGCCACAAGGGCATTTTCAGTACATCAGTCTTTTCTCAGTTGTTGTTTGAGGTATATTTTTGATAAATATTTTCAAGAAAGAGTGAAAACACTTTGTCTTGTGCAACAAAACTGGAGAAAATCGGACGGTAAACAAAAGAGTTACAGATTTTGCCCTACGGCCCCCTCAGCAACAGAAGCCAATATGTGTACACAAATGGAGCTAACTCTTCCGCACAGCCAATTACAATTGGTGTCCCACAGGAAAGTGTCCTTGGCCCTCTTCTCTTTCTCGTTTACATAAACGACCTACCAAATGCATAGCAACTACTCAAACCCACACTATTTGCAGATGACACTACATTCCTCTTCTCTCACCCAAGCCCAGTCATGCTAGCCAATACTGTAAATACCGAATTACAGAAAACATCTACCTGGATGATGACTAACAAACTTACTCTCAACATTGACAAAACCTACTGCATTCAGTTTGGAAACAGAGCTACAGATGTCCCTCTTAACATAATGATAAACAGATCACCTATCATAAAGCTCAAAGAGGGAAAATTCTTAGGAATCCACCTTGATTATAGACTCAAATTTCAAACACATGTACAACAAATTTCCAAGAAAATTTCCAAGACCGTAGGCATACTACCGAAGATATGGTACTATGTTCCACAGTCAGCCCTCCTGGCCCTATATCACTCGCTTATTAACCCTTATCTCACCTATGGAATTTGTGCATGGGGCTCAACAACAATAAACCATCTCAGACCATTAATTACCCAACAAAAGGCTGTAGTCAGAATGATAGCAAATTCCCACTACAAGCAGCACACTCCACCAATTTTCAAAACTCTGAACCTACTCACCATACAAAACATCCATACTTATTATTGTACCTACTACATACATGGAACACTTAACTTGGATATAAACCCTCCCCTCAAACGTCTCCTTACCAACCTCAACAGAACACATGACCATAATACAAGGCACAAATCACTCTTTGATGTTCCTCATGTCCATCTCACACTATGCAAAACTCAATGCACATAAAAGGCCCAAAAATCTGGAATTCATTACCTGTGAATATAAAAGAAACACTTTTTTATAAATTCAAGTCTCTTCTTAAAAATCACTTACTCACCCACAGCTAAATACTGAATAACTGTATCTCATAAATGTTTTACCTGTGACCCTATCAAACTTTGTTTTTTTAATTACATTACCTAACAGAATACTCCATTCTACTGAATGCACAGCAACACAGCAAATGACCATATAACCTGTCTTTGAAATACTCACTTGTGCTTAATTGTTATTTGTTCACTATAATTTTTACCACTGAATATATCATTGCTTAGTTAATCTTAAGTTAATTTTAAGCCTGCCCATAATGCTCTGCATACAAGGGGCTTTTGGCATGTTACACTTAACCACTGTATTTCTTTGTACATCTATGTATCATGTCCAAATTAATAATAAATAAATAAACAAATAAATGAGAAGAACTTTATGGCTTCTCTTAGGCTTTGAAGAACTGTCACCATAACTACTTTTGAGTTTTGTGGCCATTATTAGCCATAGTTTTATGGCTTTGAAGCCTGGGTCCAAGCCAATAGTTCTATGCCATGAGCCCAGCTCACTCACTGTGGTCTGAAGAATGACAGGTCCATCACTCTACCACATGGGCTACCAGAAAGATTGACGGGATAAACTGTGAGCGGTAAATTTGGATCTAGATATGAGAGAATACATCAATGTGGTAAGTGTGCACCATATAAAACAAATCCTGCAGCACACAGTGCATAATGAGAGAAAAAACTGTGAAAGTATTTTTGGGTTAAAACAGCAACTTAGCGTTGTTTTTCGTATTTTTTTACATTTGCATTTACAGTTCCTTGGTCTCCTTTGATGGATGGAAGATATATTACAAAAGTAAAGATGATTTTGATTGGTTTTAGTACTGAAAATGGTTTGAAACTGAGCTCAAAGTAGCAGAAATGTTCAATTTTTGCTCATGTTCAAGACTAAACAAAAGATGTCACGCATCCAATACACATCAGTTGGTGGGTCTAATGTACATTCATGAATGTGCTGTTATTAATTATACAATTATTACAATACTGCATAACAGTAAATCTTGTATTTTTTGGTGCAAATAAAAACTCATTTTGTGAATAAAATATCAAAATGGAATTCATGTGTAAAGCCTAGAAATGTAACTAATAAAAAAAGGAAATGTTATTTTAGTGCCAGGAATGCCTGCAGTGTTTATTCTCGTCCCAATATTCAAATTGGAATACAGTGGAACCTGAGTATGAGACCTTAATTCATTCCAGAAGGCTGTTCGAGTGTCGATCCGTTTGAGTATCGAACAAGATCTTCCCAACCAATTTTCTGTTTGGCTGGCTGTTATCACTAATCTTCATAGGACCCATGGTGACCTATTTATACAAATACAAAAAAAAAAAAAAATGAAATGCAGAGAAACACGAAACAGTTAACAGTGAAGTTCTGGCAGGTTGTATTTGTTTGGTCGAGTGCTGAGCTTTGATCGAGTAGGGAGCTGGTCATGTACCGAGTTTCCACGGTATTTTGAACTTTTTGTGAAAATGGACAAATTACCAATTTCTGATCAATTTATTGGGTAGCTGAAACAAATGACTGAGCATTTTCTTGTGCTCAATTGATAAACTAGAAAAAAATACTAGTGAAACAGCTAAGAATGTGGTTCATTGGAATAATGTAATGGGCCTAAAATGGGAGTCAAATTGGGGAAAATTGCCGATGCGTAAATATTGCTGACGCAGCAAAATTCACGAGAGCGTAATTTCATCAGATTTCTATCAAATTTTGTAGTTTTGTTTTACAGTGCAACCTTGGTTTCCGTGATTAATTCATTCCAGAAAGACTGGCAAAAACCGAACTGTACGAAAACTGAAGCAATATTTCCCATAAAAAATATTGTAAATCCAATTAATCCATTCCAGACACCCAAAAATATTAACAAAAAAATACATTTTATAGAGAATAACTATAGTTTTACATACAAAAAAAAAGGAGAAATAAATATAAATGACTAATGAAATAGATAAATGAACATTTAACATCACTTTCACATTCACTGAAGACTCTTGCTGGAGTATGGAAGATGGCGAGGAGGGGAGAGGGAGGAGGAGGAGAGGTTATTGTTTGGAAGGGAAATCCCCTTCCATAAGGACTTCAAGTATCAAGGCCCTATCTGAGGTTACTTCTCTTCTTTGTCTTTTATTGGCACTAGGACCAGCTTGAGTCACTGGACCCCTGTCACACAAAAAAATCTGTCCAAAGAGGTCTGTTTCTGGCATCTCTTTAAGATTTGCCTAAAATGGGACATGGCATTGTCATTGAACATGTTGTAGACACAGCTTGCAACAGCTTTGTTAAGGTGATATTTCTCCACAAAATTTTGCAACTCATCCCACTTTGCACATATGTCCTTAACCCTTTGACTGTCACGGCCGTATATATACGTCTTATGAGGTACCGTGTTTGATGTACATATACAGTACATATACAGGAGAAAGCTGGTAGGCTCACATGTGAGAGAATGGGTCTGTGTGGTCAGTGTGCACCATATAAAAAAAATCCTGGAGCACGCAGTGCATAATGAGGAAAAAAAAAACCTCTGACCGTTTTTTTTAATTAAAATGCCGACTTTGTGGTCTATTTTCGTACAGTATTTATGGTTGTATTCTCGTTTTCTTGGTCTCATTTGATAGAATGGAAAACATATTATAGAAATTGAGGTGATTTTGATTGATTTTACTATAAAAAGAACCTGGAAATGGAGCTTTAAAGTAGGGAAATGTTTGATTTTTTCCAATGTTTCAAAAGTAAACAAATGATGCCATTGTCCAATAAATGTCCAACTAGCCATTCTGATATGCAGTCATGAATGGGTTGATGTTATTTATACAATTATTACAGTATTGCAGTAGTCTGCATAATAGTAAAGTCTTCTATTTTTGTTTGAATAAAAATTCAAAATAGAAAGCAAGAGTAATATCAAGGGGCCTGGAGACATGACTGTGAGCAAAAAAAATGTTATTCAGAGCCAGGAATGTCTGCATTGTTCATTCTGGACCTTATTTTGAAATAGTCATATTTTTAAATTTTCGTGAAATTGGCCAAATTGCAAATTTCTGACCACATTATTAGGTAGTTGAAATCGGTAAATGGGCAGTTTCTTGTACTCAATCGATTGAAAAAATGGAGTTCTAAAGAAATAGCTATGAGTTTGGGCGACTGGAACAATGGAATTAGCCGAAAATAGGGCTCAAAGTGGGCGAAATCGCCGATTTGTAAACAGCGCCGAGGTCGCTAACTTCGCGAGGGCATAATTCCGTCAGTTTTCCATCAAATTTCGTTTTTTTGGTGTCATTACAATCGGGAAAAGATTCTCTATCATTTCATAAGAAAAAATTTTTTTTTTTTTTAAATTTTGCGACACCAGGAGACACCTCAGGATTGGGGGTTGCGACAGTCAAAGGGTTAATCAATGAAGAAGGCATATTCTCACAATGCTCACTCAACGAGAAACAAGGCCAAACTGAGTAAGAACATGTGGGATGCTTGGTGTGGGCACAGGCAGGTGGATGCATTTGGTACAGCGGACCATTGTCAACTCAAATTCAAATTCAAAGTTTATTCTCTATAAGGATTACAATGCTGAGTTTACAGACTTTGGTTATTGTGTGGTTTACATGTAGTAAAATACTAATTACAGAGGGTGCCACTAGAACACCCAGCATGGCTAGGCACTTCGGGCAGACTTAGATTAATTCTTAAATTTAAAATATTACAAATTATGAGGTAAGTTGGTATTATGGCTAAGTAACTAAATACTAGTTTGTGAGTTTAGCAATGTGAATGCTTTTGTTTTGGCACAATACATAGTTTCAGTATTGGAGTATCACAGGCCAACTTATGACTAGTTAGGATTCATTATTTTAAGATTGAGATTGATATTTCTGTTTATGGTCAAAGTGGTGAGTGAGTGTAAGTGTGAACCACCAGGTGGTATTCTTTGTAATTAGTTGACAGGGTGTATCAGGGAGATAAGATGTTTTCTAATGGTAGTTTTGAAGGTGATGAATGTGTATGCAGTTCTAGAGTTTTCAGGTAGGATGTTCCAGATTTTAGGGTCTTTGACATACATTGAATTTTTGTAAAGGTTTAGCCCGGACACGGGGAATGTCATAGAGATGTCTGTGTCTGGTTGTTATGCCTGTGGGTTCTGTCACAACTATCAAGAAAGCATTTTAGGTCAAGGTTAATATTGTAATTTAAGGTCCTGTAAATGTAGATTGCACAGTAAATAAGTGTGGGAATGTACTGAACAGGGAGTAAGTTTAGATCTATGAAGGGGGGGGGGGGTGTTGCCAGGGATGGGATTTAGTGATTATTCTTACTGCGGCTTTTGTTGGGTTATTATTGGCTTTAGGTGTGTTGCTGCAGTTTATCCCAAGCATTAATAGCTAGGTAGGATGGTAATAAGTGAGTGGTATAGGTGAGAAGGGCATTTTGGGCATGTAGTATGTATTGGAGGGATCCCAACGTTCTGATACTTTTTGGTTGTGTTGGATATGGGTGCTGAAATTCAGGTTGTTGTCGAGGTATAGGCCTAGGAATTTGCCCTCATTATGTCTGGCAATTAGGGTGTTGTCGATCTTAATGTTAATCTGTGCAACTCCTGCTCTGCTACCAAACATAATATAGTAGGTTTTGCCAGTGTTAAGCATAAGTTTATTGGCTGTCATCCAAGTCAATATTTTGATCAGCTCCTCGTTAACAATGGTGTTGAGGGAGGCAAGATTAGGGTGAGAGATGACATAAGTCATGTCGTCAGCAAAGAGAATGGGGTTCAGGTGTTGGAATACGTTTGGAAGATCATTGATGTACATGTATATGAGGAAGAGCAGGGGACCAAGGACGCTTCCCTGCAGAAGTCCAGTATCAAGTGGCCATGTTGTTGATGCTGTGTCTTTAATGGTGACATACTGATACCTATTAGTAAGGTAAGATTTGAAATATGCAAGCGCATGGCCTCTTATACGATAATGGTCAAGTTTGTGGTGTAGGATGCTGTGGTCTACTGTGTCAAAAGCTTTTCTTAGGTCAATAAAAATTCCTAGTGGATATTCCTTATTTTCCATGCT
Organism: Cherax quadricarinatus; assembly: GCF_026875155.1. Lineage (NCBI taxonomy): Eukaryota > Metazoa > Arthropoda > Malacostraca > Decapoda > Parastacidae > Cherax > Cherax quadricarinatus. The sequence continues at coordinate 32,215,150 of NC_069404.1, forward strand.
GTTAAAGCAGATCTAGATTTTTATAACTGCATCAATTAGTGCTTTTATTTTTCCTGAATTCAAATTGGCAGGGTTGAGTAAAGTTTTGTGCCGTTATAAATGAATATAGTCTCCTGTGCACGAGTTTCTCAAAGATTTTGGATAGCAATGGTAAGTTTGATATTGGCCTATAGTTGTTTAAATCTGTAGGGTCACCACCTTTATGTATTGGTGTAACTCTTGCCGTCTTGAGTAGTTTCGGGAAGGTGCTAGTTTCTAGTGACTTGTTAAAAGTAATGAAATAGCATGCGAAAGGACATGGGCCGCTCGCTTGTACAATAATGGTGGGACATGAGACAGATTCCCTGAGTTATTTTTAAGTGACTTTATAATCTCGGTGACTTCCGTGGGCTCAGTTGGTGCAAGATAAAAGGAATTTGGGAAATTCCCATCTAGGTAGTCCCCGGCATGGGGAAACACGTACGAAAACTGGGACAAAATTTTGCCGAAAAAAGTTGTGGAAAACTGAATCCTATGAAAATCAGGGCATACGAAAACCAACGTTCCAGTGTATTACCTTCAGAAAAAGATTCTCTTCCATTTCATAAGAAAAAATAACAAAAATTTTTTTGAAAATTCTTGGACCCTGTAGACAAGTTTCAAATCGGAGGTCTGGACCCTGAAAGGGTTAAGGCTTATTTTTAGGCCATGGTTAACCCTGGATAACTAAAACAGTGGAAAACAAAACCATGGATATGAGAGCTTTACTGTACTGTATTTAACCCTTTCAGGGTCGGTGTCATACAAGTATGGCTTGCACGCCAGGGTTGGTGCCGTACTAGTACACGTTAATTCTAGCGCCTTCAAGTCTAGCGAGAGAAAGCTGGTAAGCCTATATATGAAAGAATGGGTCTATGTAGTCAGTGTGCACAGTATAAAAAAAATCCTGCAGCTCACAGTGCATGAGAAAAAAAAAATCCGACAGCATTTTTGTTATAAAACAGCAACTTTGCAGTGTATTTTCATATGGTATTTATGGTTGTATTCTAGTTTTCCTGGTTTCATTTTATAGAATGGAAGACATATTACAGAAATTGAGATGATTTTGATTGATTTCACAATGAAAAGTACATACCTTGAAATTCAGCTCAAAGCAGCAGAAATGTTTGATTTCTGCCAATGTTCAAAAGTAAACAAACCATGCCACGCATCCAATACATGTCAACTGGTGAGTCTAATATTCTTTCACAAGTGTGCTGATATTATTTATACCATTTCTACATTAATGCAGTAGTCTGCATAACAGTAAATCTTCTATTTTTTGTGAGAATAAAAATTCAAAATGGAAAGCAAAGGAAATGTAAGAGGGGCCTGGGGACATGACTACTGAACAGAGAAAATGTTATTTTAGTGCCAGGAATGTCTGTCTTGTTTATTCTGAACCCTATTTGGAAACTAGCATGTTTCGAAATTTGTGTGAAAATGGCAAAATTGCCAATTACAGTGGACCCCCGCATAGCGACCTTAATCCGTGCAAGAGGGCTGGCTGTTATGCGAAATGTTCGGCATGCGAATGAATTTTCCCCATAAGAAATAATGGAAATCAAATCAATCCGTGCAAGACACCCAAAAGTATGAAAAAAAAAATTTTACCACATGAAATATACATTTTCCTACACACAAAGAGAAGGATACATGCACAATAGTAGAGTAGTACATGCACAGTATATATTGTGCATGTACTAGTCTACTAAATGAAGAATAAATGACACTTACCTTTATTGAAGATGCAGCAATGACTGATGAGACACTGTGTCCTGGGAGTGCCTTTTCCTCCTGAGTACTGTAGGTCCTGTTTGGCATTTTCTTCCAGAACAGGCCTTATCACACTGTGTATGCCACTACGATTCTTAAATCTCTCAAACCAACCTTTGCTGGCTTTAAATTCACCAATATGAGCACTAGTTCCAGGCATTTTCCCTGTTCACCTGGGTGTTAGTCGACTGGTGTGGGTTGCATCCTGGGAGACAAGATTAAGGACCCCAATGGAAATAAGTTAGACAGTCTTTGATGACACTGACTTTTTTGGGTTATCCTGGGTGGCTAACCCTCTGGGGTTAATTGTTTCTTGGTATTCTCAATAAGCCACACCAACAACGGTGCTACAGCAGCAGCAGCAGCTGACGGTGGTACAGCAGCAACAGACGATGCTACAGCAGCAGCAGACGATGCTACAGCAGCAACTGACGATGTTACAGCAGCAGAAGACGATGCTACAGCAGCAGCAGCAGCAGACGATGCTACAGCCAGAGCAGCAGCTGACGGTGGTACAGCAGCAACAGACGATGCTACAGCAGCAACAGACGATGCTACAGCAGCAGCAGACGATTGCTACAGCAGCACTGACGATGTTACAGCCAGCAAGCAGACGATGCTACAGCACAGAGCAGCAGACAATGCTACAGCAGCAGCAGCAGCAGATGATGCTACAGC
>NC_069404.1:32218121-32245361 GCF_026875155.1 Cherax quadricarinatus
ATCATTTTCTATAAACTTCTTGGCACTGTATCTCGGTAAGTACTGATCAGATTCTTATTTTTTTTTGTTTTATTACTTCACAAAAATATGCTCTTTAATTCTGTAAGAAATTTTTTTTTTTTTTTTTTTTTTCAAAATTTCTTGGACACTGGTGTGTGACTTCAGATTTTGGCCTTGGACCCTGAAAGGGTTAATCCTGACTCTCTCATTGACTTCTTGACGACTGATTTACTCCACAAATTCTGATGATACCTTTCGCACTCCCCTCAGCCCTTTCTAGCTCAGTCTTTTGCTACCCTTTACCCTTTCACCATCCACTGCCCCGCTGTTCTCCGTAACCTATTACTCATCTATCTCCTTTTTGCCACCTGATGCCCTTGCTCCCTTCCTGCCCTGCAGTGCTGTATAGCCCTTGTGGCTTAGCGCTTCTTTTTGATTATAATAATAATAAGGTGAGCATCCAACACCAACTTCTTGGTCTTGTCTCTGTAACTACAGGTCCTAAAAAAAAAATTTTTTTTTTTGGTCTTATTACACACAAAAATTACCCTCTTTAATTTAATTTTTTCTTTTTTATATTCAGAGCACTGGGCGAGTGAACGTAGATCTATGTATGGACAGTTAACAGGTTAAGGATTGGGAGGTCTTGGAGCTCAAGGGAATCAAGAACCTTGCGAATGTTTGGTGCATAAATATATTGTAGGGAAATATAATAATAGCATTTACTTAGCCTAACAATACTGCTTCCTTAACCTATTGAACCATGAACAATCATAAAACACATGAAAACATCGTAAAATACTGTACTAGTGCCAGCCCTTTGGTAAAGAAGGTGAGAAAGACTATGGAATTCAAGAAAGAATTCGTAGCAGAGTACCAAACTGGAGGAGGAAGAGAGAGGGGAGAACGTGTGATACTAAAGCAGCACGAGTTGATAAAAGCTATAGCGCCAGCCAGATAAAGTGCCATTAACTGTGTACCAAGTAAGTTAAACGATTAATCGATAGAAAAAGGACAGGACGAACCTAACTCCTCAAATGTTCTTGGAGTTATATAGGGAGACTGACAACACCGCCTCTGCTGCCTCCTCAACCATCACTATGCACGGCTTATGCTCTCAGTGGCCCTTATACACCCAACAACAATTCAGCAACACTCGTGACATACTTAATGGCATATTTTATTCATTCTAGAGTATATATCATGTTTCTTGTTATTAATATTGTTTATTATGTCATATTAGATGAATTGTGATAGATAAATAAGCCGTAGAGTTGATATTAGTGTCATATTGAAAGACCATCTTGTCCTATCTCCAAGCAAACTCTGCTACTGCCACGAAAGTGGAAAACACGAATGTTGAGGGAGACCTGTAAGTGGTAGAATGACAGTACCACTGCAGGAATTGAGAGAGGGATGTTTTTTTTTTGTCACAGGAATGGCATCTATGGCTGTTAGGAGAGAAAGATCATGAGCTTGGCTAGCATTTTGCACTGTGACAATGTGTGCACCACTCTTGAGAGCATGAAACGGAATATTACGACCAACATGGCGTAGGAGTGCCATGCTGATACTATATTCAGAAAGATATTCTGAAGATGTCGGTTGTTGAGTGAAAATCTTTGTCCATTGTGTACTATAATGCGTAGTATGTAAAGGGAGTGAGTGTTGTGTTGTGTTTTTTTCTGAGTAGAATGAGTCAGTCGAAATAACGTCATCAGAAGGTCGTGGTCATTCAGATAAAGGACCTGAGGTGGTCCGTGCTGAGGTGAGCACGTGATCCGAAAACAATCGCACTGTATCGGGAGAAGCCAGGTCAGAGGTGTCAAAGGAGTCAGGCCAAGCCTGTGTGTCCAGAGCATGGGACTAAATGTCACCCACAGAAAATACAGGAGCAGTAGAAAGGTCCAAGGAATGGTCTGGTAAAAAGGCAGGGTCGTCAAGGGGTGCTGCTACAGGAAGGGGCCGAGGAGGAGGAGGTACATTGGCTTGGGATTCCATGATTAAAGTCTCTCTTTTCTTAAGAAAAAAGGCAGGGTCGTCAGGGGGTGCTGCTACAGGAAGGGGCCGAGGAGGAGGAGGTACATTGGCTTGGGATTCCATGATTAAGTCTCTTCTTTTCTTAAGAAAAAAAAAAGAACAAAGAAAAAAAAAAGAAAAAAAGAGGGGGAGTGTGGAGGGGCAGCTCCCAGGGAAAAAGGACTGAAAGTCTCCCCTTCCATGCCCAAGAGGACAACCTCAGCGCAGCTGGTAGTGCAGATACGGTGTGGAACCCATGCCATACCCTACTCTTCAAGCCAGTAAACCAGCAATCTGAGATAGCAACCTTGCATCTACCAAGCCACCACCTCCTGGAATCCGACAGGCAGGCTACAGAGATACACTAGTCACATGAAAGACTTCCGAAGCCTCCCCCTCCTGGTAGATTGGAGGAATCGAGATCTCTAGATGATCCAGATTCCACAGCAAAATTACACTACCATCAAGGACCTTAATGGAAGGAGATGTACCCCGGAACACCTTCTCAGGATTAGGAATCATAAAGCCTAAGGGAACAACCTCAAAGGCAGAAACAGAAAAGAGAAAGTGGAAGGATGGGGAGAGCAGGAAAGGGAAAGGAGTGATGGGGAGAATGGGATAGGGAAGGAGGAAATTAGGTTCAGCCTGAGGAAGATCAAAGGGCCTAATTCCTCAGACTGATAATCTCATCATCGTACCAAGAAGCCCCTCTTGAAAAGGAAGATTTCCATAAAATTTCATACTTTCGGTGTCATTCATTTATTTTTTTTATTATAGAAAATTCTTGGACCCTGTTGACATTTGAGATAGAGGGTCTGAAACTCTCTCAAAGGGGTTAACAAATGTTTCTCTCACATACCCTCTCATATCTGCCCACCTACCCACACATACATACTGTCATACTCCACCTCTCTCACAAACAACTCATACCTGCTCAATCACCTTCTGCTTCCTCAGATTTTCACAATGCATGCATATAATAACCGTATCTTCAAAAAAATAAAATTCTAGTACAAAATATAAAACAATACCTTTATAAAGGTAACATTAAAACTTCTTCAAGCGCAGTAAGAAAATTTTATTTAGTGACCCAGTAACACTTGCTCTGCCCAAAGCTTACGGAATGGGTAAATGGAACATGATACACACAATCACCTATCATGAAAGTGAGGTCTTAAACTGCACAAACTCACTCTTACACAGGTGACAGTAAATATAACTTTCCACTTACTCATAAAACTGAGACTGTGAGGGATTCCAAATATGAGCTGTGGTAGCATGTGTTACAAATATTGTACAGAGTGGTAGGCTACAGGTGTGGTAGGCTACACTTGTGGAACATCTGTAGTGCAAATGTGGTACAAAAGTGCATTAGTAATCAGCGGAGAAACAAAGTGTACAAGGATAAAACTCATTATAAAACTACATATGTAAAATCTAAGTGCCTGGTATTTATAAACATGATTTAAAAAAAAAATCTTTGGTAAGGAATGAAAAGGGTGTAACTTATTTATATTCTAAGTAAAAGCAACACTTACAGAACACTGGAATGATACCCATCATTTGCTGTAACAACCACATGTGCTTTATTGAACTGTAGGGATTATTAACACTGATAACAACACTCAGCTTTGTAATTTGTTGGTTAATTTAGCATCAATGACAGTTTCATGCATTTTTAAATATTTATTTATTCATTGTCTATTTATAAATAGCATGAAATTTTACAAATAAAAATATCTAAGTTTCAATGCATTATTTTTGTAATTCAATAGAATTTACATAAATTTAACAGTGAAATTATACATGGAAAAGTCATTAATGTTGTGCCTTTAACAGTTTAAAAACCAAACTGTGGATCGGACAAGTGTCAAAACATTGTTGGCTTGCTTTTTATGGCATCAAACTGAAAACTGTTTAAAGCAAGCATTAAACTGCAGAAAAAACTCTCAAAACATTTTAATGGAATACCAATCATGTGACTCTTAGATATTATCAATGTAACTATTTAATCCATTTGACAATTTCAGTATATGTTAAAAATAATAAATATGCCCAAAGTTTGAAGCACCATAAAATACAAACTAATGAATTCATAAAATAACAACTGTTAATAGTTCTTAAATGTGACTTAAAAAGATTAGCATTAAATAAAAAATAACTAAAAACTATAATATGAAATGCTTTGCTCTGAACAGTTTACACATCTGCACCATCCAAACATGCCACTAAACGCCATGTGGGTGACTAGTGCCTTATGTTCAACTTCCAGACCATACCCTGAGTATGCCCTAGCTAGTGCTCTCTTGAATAATATTTGGACCGGAAAGGGTAATATGAACTTTATATTAACAAGGGCATTATCAAGGTAGGTTCTGCAACTTGAGCTTTAGTACTCTTGAGTACAAATCAGGAATATTTTTTTTTATTCGTACCCGTCACAAGAACAGCTAAATGCTAACTTTGTACTCACTTTTGATGGCACAAATTACAGTTGGTGGTTCCAAAAATTTAGCACACGTCATATAAAATTCATCTATGAAATAAAAACTCTATTCTCTTTACATTAAAAACACTTTCAAAAAGCATTCCATTCACATTTGGAAAAGGTGAAGCCAAAATACATATGTACAAGTAAATAACATTTACAAAGAGATGAATCCAGTTTTGTTGTGAAACTGCCATATTTGCATCTTGGTTACCAAGGTTACCATAATTGGTTGTAGTAGGTTCTATGGTTTAATCGTTGGTTGTGTGTGAAATGAGCAGTGTGAAATTTCTATCAAAAGAACACATAGCACTGCTATGGTCTATGAAACTAAGAGACTGACAGCAAAATATTTAAATATAATTTTTAACTATAACATCCCCTTGAACTAGTTTACTTGAGCCCTGAAAAAATGTGATCTTTTAAAAAGACCATCCATCTATCACAAAATTTAGGCACACTGATGGTATTATTAATTTTTATTGCTCACTTGCAGCTGTTTAGTGTCCAGCAGACGTCAAGTAGTATAAAGCACAGGCCAGGCTTTTCTACAGTAGAGCATCACAATTGGTGCACTGTGACACTAATACTGTCCCATGAACTAATGCAAAGGCATAGCCCAAGTGGCACATGTACTATGGCAGTAACAATGGCACCGGCTTTACTGTGAGCAATATTGACCTATGATCACAATACTGCCCTGTGAACTATAGCTGCCACTATACTGCTGTCATCACATTCACCCCCCTAGCTTAATCCTTGCTACAATTTCAGAATCTTGGATTTAACATCAAATAATATTTTAAATTTTAATGACAATGCTTTTCAAAAAACACTTAAACAGAAAAAAATTCAACCACCTAGTAGCACCATTTGGTCATTTTTCTGTGTAGTGTCAAAAAGTTTCTTGTTTAGAGATCCAATTCCATTACAAGATGCTGGCAGTTACATGTAGTTAAAACTTTTTTTGTTTTTGTTTGAACAGATTCACACACTTTCCCCTGGAGCCTCAATGCCCTGCAAGACCAGGAATACTTGTTCTCACTATAGAACTGGACTTGTTCATACATATAACCATAATACTTTTGATAATCCATGATTGTGTACATATATTGTAGCTATGAGACACACATTCCCACATTCTAAAATAGGAATTCTCAAACTGTAAGGTAATTAGTCCTCACAAAGGATCCCACTAGAGCAAACAACTGTTAACAATACAGAGTACAACCTGTACATTCAGTAGATCTATCTACATATCTATATCCACCAGGCCTCCTCTTGTATGATGGCCAATATAACATCTTAAAATACTATAGTGATCATAGTATTTAGCAGATATCAAGTAATATATCACATCCTCTATCATCCTCAGATCCACAAGAAGAAATGGTGATATACTGCAGAAAAACAATTCTGCATTTATCTGAAGGGAATAACTTGAACATTGTTATTACCCTGACTGAAATTGTTTTCGTAAAAGAGTTTGTAAAATTTGTATTTAGTTGAATTATGATGAATCTAGTGAATGTACTGCTTCTTGTTATATTACAAAGCATGTGGCAAGCGCAGTGATTGTGTGCCAGCTTTTCCAATTATGTAGTCAAGCACCTAAGTACAGCACCTGAAAATGATCTACGTACTTCAATTTTGACACTTTCCCAGGGAACCTGTGTATAGTGGCTACTTCTTGAAGTTCGGTTACATTACTGTAACCTCTTGTATATCCAGAAGGTCCTGTTCCATGAGGACAATTTTACACATTTCCCATAACTGACAATTATTAGTTATTTTAGAAGATATGTGGCTCAAAATCACTGACCTTGTCACAAAATTGTCAAGAATCACAAAAGTAAAATGCAAAAGGTGATATTACACATCTACTTAAAATTATAGGAATCAGTGCATGATTATGCCAAATGCACTCCGAGGTCTCTAGTTTTCCCATAATAATTACCTGTACTGTACCAAATTCTACAATACCTTTCTTGGTAAACAGGCATTATCTAAAACCATGCCAATTTAGGCTGGTAAACAAAGAAAAGTAACTTTGTCACCAGCTTAAAATATGATTCCTCAAGAAGGCATTGCAAAATTTAACATCAATCCATCATTGGCTCCTATCAGACAATAACACATCCCCAGTATGCTGAGATTTCTACTTACTATACATAAGGGATCATATGAGGTATGTCAGGCTAGTTTCAAAGTTTAGAAAAACTCATGAAAACACAACAAACATTATTTATGGTTATACCCAGCACAGCTCATCCCTTGTAACATTCTACATTACCAGCTGTTAAATAACTCTCAAATTATAAAAACAAATTAATGGCAACATCAGATTATATCAAAAAGGAGTTTAATGATTATTGTAACAAGTGCAACTGGAAACCTTAATGCATGTGTTTAGGTTGCGGCCGTCTCCAGCTGACCCGCAGTACTGATCGTGGCGCTGGAGGGTATTTGAGGAACCTTCACCAGGGATTTGCTGAGGAACTTCAAGGACTCGGGGGGCACCTCCAGGAGGGTTTCAGTAGACAAACTTAGCCTAAGCAGTTTCAGTTGAGGAACACATCACATCAGCATACAAAGTATACTCTCAGTTGAGGGACATTTTCTGAATATTATTTTTTCTTTTAGAGCAATTAAGTCATGCCATGATAATAATGAACTTCTCACAGAGAAAACATAAATAATTAATCATAGCAAGATCAGAGATACTATTCAGTTTTACTGAAAGCTATAATAAATTTGACTTTTATTTCATTTTCAACGCTCCTTTAACCCAGTTAATCTCTACAACAACTCTGGAACCACTGGCATATTCTACTGAATATGTATATTCATAATAAAATAACCTATTAACCCAAATGCTGCACTTCATTAATTCTATTTGGGTTTAAAAAAATCAGTGCCATTGCTGCAAAGTAGTTTTTCAACATTTTGCTGCAAGAGACAGATAGCAATGATTATGGAGATTACAAGACTGAGAAGAAGACAGCTGCATTCCTGGAGGGCTTCAGTTGAGGTACTTGCGACATCTTCGGGTGCCACACGTGCAGGGAATCTTGTCCTCCTCGATAGGAAACTTATAATCATAAGTAAGTTCCTCTCCACGAAGGATCCTCCGAAGGGCAAATATGATAATATGTTTTTTGCCAAGGATGTCCACCACACGTGAATAACAATTAGGCTGAAAAGTATACATAGAGATGCAATTAATATATTACGTACGCTGAACTGTACATTAAATTTGAATTAACTCAATGGCATTTCTCTGAAATCAGATGCAATAGTTAGTTCAGCTTCAGGCCTTGCATAAATGAGTTTGTGCAGACCATAATACCAATCAACTCTGCTGTATGACATGACTAAATTTATGGCTCATGTTAAGAATCTTCAAATTAACAGTTACAGCACAGTCATTTACCTTGTAGAAAAATCTGACTATAATTATCCTGAATAAAATATCTAAGAGTATCACAACTCCTCTCTTGTTTACTACTATAATAATGATCTAAAAAACAAAGTGAAAATTAAGGAAATACAACTAAAAAGAAAAGAAAAAGCTCTAAATATTTTAAGATATATGTAGATAATACACCAAGGTAGTAGATCAATTGTATTTGGCAATCCACTGTGAAAAGTAACAAAATAACAAAGGGGGATAATCATACATCCAGATATATTCCTTTTATCTAACACATTCATACTGCAGCTTTGGTACATTTTCTTTGCCTTCATATTAACATTTCAATAACTGCTACTGCAGCTTTGTCTTTTCCAGTAGAGTTGCTAGGGCTGGTGTCACCCGGGGCGGCATCTTTGGCGTCACCACCAAGAAATCCAAGGGGAGGGGTATGGGGGGGGGGAAGTAAACTCCACTTACGTCACTACTGCATGCCCAGCCAGTGACTAATGTTCAGCAATGAGAACACTTAACCCTTTTAGGGTCCATGCCATGGATCTACGGCTTTACACTGAGGGTCCAAACCGTAGATCTACGCCATAAGCTCAGCTCACTCTGATAAGCTGTGAGTGGTAAATTTGGGCCTAGATATGAGAGAATACATCTATGTGGTATGTGTGCGCTACATAAAACAAATCCTGCAGCATACAGTGCATAATGAGAGAAAAAACTGAGACCGTAATTTTCGATTAAAACAGCGACTTTGCAGTGTTTTTTCGTATATTTTTTATGCTTGTATTTGTTATTTCTTGGTCTCATTTGATAGAATGAAGATAAATTACAGAAATAGAGATGATTTTGATTGGTTTTAGTACTGGAAATGGCTTAAAACTGAGCTAAGTAGCGGAAATGTTAAATTTTTGCCGATGTTCAAGAGTAAACAAATGACCTCACACGTCTAGGACACACCAGTTGGTGGGTCTAATATACATTCACAAATGTGGTGATATTATTTATACAATTATTACAATATTGTATAACAGTAAATCTTCTATTTTTTTGGTTTGAATAAAAATTCATTATGTGAATAAAAAATCAAAATGGAATTCATTTGTAAAGCCTGAAAACATAACTAATGAACAGAGGAAATGTTAGTTTAGTGCCAGAGATGCCTGCATTGTTTATTCTGGACCCTATTTTGAAATTAGAATATTTTGAACTTTGCATTAAATTGGCCAAATTACCAATTTCCGAACACTTTATTTTGTAGTTGAAACAGGTGACTTGGCGAAGTCTTGTGCTCAATCGATAGAATAGAAGTAAGGCTAGTGAAATAGCTAAGAATTTGGTCGAATGGAATAATGTAATGGGGAGAAAAGGGGAGTCAAAGTCGGCAATATCACCGATGCGTAAATATCGCCGACACACCAAAATACGCAAGAGCATAATTTCGTCAATTTTCCATCAAATTTCGTACTTTTTGTTTTATTACCTTCATGAAAAGATTCTCTACCATTTCATAAGAAAAAATAAGAAAATTATTTTTTGAAAATTCTTGGACACTGGTGTACACTTTGAAATTTGGCCTCTGGACCCTGAAGGGTTAACCCTTTTAGGGTTTCAGCCATACTAGTACGGCTTACGCACCAGGGCTTTTGACGTGCTAGTATGCCTAAATTCTAGCGCCCTCAAATCTAGTGAGAGAAAGCTGGTAGGCCTACATATGAAAGAATGGGTCTATGTGGTCAGTGTGCGCAGTATAAAAAAATCCTGCAGCACACAGTGCGTAATGAGAAAAAAAAAACTTTGACCGTGTTTTTGGATTAAAACAGCAACTTTGCACTGTATTTTCGTATGGTATTTATTGTTGTATTCTAGTTTTCCTGGTCTCATTTTATAGAATGGAAGACATATTACAGAAATTGAGATGATTTTGACTGGTTTTAGAATGAAAAGTACCTTGAAATTGAGCTCAAAGCAGCAGAAATGTTTGATTTTTACCAAAGTTCAAAAGTAAACAAATCATGCCAAGCGTCCAATACACATCAGCTGGTGAGTCTAATATTCTTTCACAAGTGCGCTGATATTATTTATACCATTTCTACACTAATGCAATAGTCTACATAACAGTAAATCTTCTATTTTTTTGTCAGAATAAAAATTCAAAGTGGAAAGCCAAAGAAATATAAGAGGGGCCTGGGGATGTGACTAATGAACAGAAGAAATGTTATTTTAGTGCCAGGAATGTCTTTCTTGTTTATTCTGGATTCTATTCGGAAATTGGTATCTTTTGAAATTTGTGTGAAATCGGCAAAATTGCTAAATTCTGACCACTTTATTGGATAGTTGAAATTGGTAAATGGGTGGTTTCTTTTACTCATTCGATATTACTGTTATTATAATTAAAAAGAAGCGCTAAGCCACAAGGGCTATACAGCGCTGCAGGGTAGGGAAGGAAGCGAGGGTATTGGGCGGCAGAAGGGGGGAGGGATGATCAGTAGGTTACAAAAAACAGCGGGGCAGGGGATAGTGCGGGGGTAGAGGGTAGCAAGAGATTGAGGTAGAAAGGGCTGAAGGCATCAGAGTTTGTGAAGTAAGTCAGTTGTTGTCAAAAAGTCAACGAGAGAGTCCGGATGAAAGGTGGGTCCATCAGCAAGAAGGGAAGGTAGAGAGCAGCGGAGCGAAGACGACGACGGAGGTAAATTCTGTGTGCTCGTTGATAAAGTGGGCAGTCCAACAGAATGTGGCTGACTGATAATGGAGCCTGACAATTCTCACAGAGAGGAGCAGGGTGCCTCTCCATGAGATATCCATGAGTAAGATGAGTATGGCCAATGCGAAGACGGGAGAGAGTAGTCTCCCAACCTCGACACTGGTGATAAGAAGACGGCCAGTAACCTATACTCGGTTTAATAGATTGAAGTTTGTTAACGAGCACAGTAGACCAACGTTGTTGCCATCGGGTGTGAAGGTGGGTAGCTATTGCAGCAAAATAGTCCGTAAATGGAATACCTCTGTTTGAAACTGGTAGGTCATGTACTGCTGACCGCGCAGCAGTGTCTGCCTGTTCATTGCCCTGTACGTCAAAATGACCAGGGACCCAACAAAAAACAATATCTTTATGCTTGGTAAAGATGCGGCGTAGCCAAAGTTGGATAAGGAGGACTAAGGGGTGAAGTGCATCAAATTTCTGTATAGCCTGTAAAGCACTAAGGGAGACTGAGACAACCACAAATGATGACACAGGCATAGATGCAATACGGATAAGTGCTGCAAGAATGGCATACAATTCAGCAGTAAAAATACTAGACGAAGATAGTAAATGCCCTCGTACGACGCTGTCCGGAAACACTGCTGCGAATCCTACGCCGTCAGAAGACTTAGAGCCATCTGTGTACACTACAATGGCATGAGAATGAGAGTGGAAGTGGCCAAGAAAAAGAGAGCGGGAAGCGACTGTAGGCAGTTGGGCTTTCGAGCAAGGGAGAGAGAAAGAACAGACTCGAACAGCCGGAACTTCCCAGGAGGGTAGGGAAAAGTGAGATGCTACATGAACATAGAAAGGTGGTAAATGAAGAGAAGATAAGAGTGAATGTAGGCGAAGAGAGAAAGGACGGAGTAAAGAGGGGCGGCGAACAAATAAAGAATGTCTACTAATATCAGTGACCATTCTATAAATGGAAGGATTGCGGAGATCATGAGAGCGTACATAGTAGCAAAGGCAATAAGCATCACGGCGATCGGATAAGGATGGAACGTTCGCTTCTGCATAGAGGCTCTCAATAGGGGAAGAGCGAAAAGCACCAAGGCATAAACGTAATCCTTGATGATGAATGGGGTTAAGGCTAGAGAGAGTAGCAGGAGAGGCCACTGAATAGATCTGGTCACCATAATCAAGTTTCGATAAAATGAGGGTGGAATGTAGGCGAAGGAGAGTTCGACGGTCAGCTCCCCATGAAAGATGAGCAAGGGTTTTGAGAAGGTTCAGCCGGCTGTGACAAGTTGCCTTCAGAGAGGTAATGTGAGGTTTCCAGGATAACCTACGGTCAAAGAGGAGGCCCAGAAACCTGACTATCACGTTCAGGGATACGGGAGCCATAGAGGTACAAAAGATGATAGGAGATGACAGAGCGTCTAGTGAAAGTAATTTGGCGAGTTTTGGTGCTAGATAATTTAAACCCAGGTGTGGTGGCCCAATTGGAAACACGGTCGACCACATGCTGGAGAGAAACTGTAATGAGGTGACAGTCAGCGCCTGCACAGGCAATAGCGAAGTCATCAACATAGAGTGATGACCAAATATTTGATGGAAGACTAGAGACCAAATCATTTATAGCAAGGAGAAAAAGTGTTGTGCTCAGAACACATCCCTGGGGGACACCTTCAGCTTGGATAAAGTCCGGGGAGAGCACATTATTAACCCGAACACGGAAATGTCTGTCAGTTAAAAAGTTAAGGAAGGATTGTAGATTGCCTCGAAGGCCTAAGGAGTGGGCTTGGGCCAAAATATTATACCTCCAAGTTGTGTCATATGCCTTCTCAAGGTCAAAAAATATGACAATAACTGAGTGGTTATTCGCAAAGGCATTACGAACATATGTATCCAAGGGTAGTAAGGAGTCTATGGTAGAACATCCCTTACGAAAGCCATATTGACGAGTGGAGAGACTGTTGTGCGTCTCTAAATACCACACTAAATGTCTATTTACCAGGCGTTCCATCACTTTGCAAACTGCACTGGTAAGAGCAATGGGACGATAGTGGGAGGCTTCATGTCCCGTAGTGCCTGGTTTGCGGAAAGGGAGAACAATGACAGATTTCCACAGCTGTGGAAGAACTCCTTGTGACCAAATAAGACTGAAAAGGCATAATAGGACTGCAAGGGCTGACTGATGTAAATGTAGCATACGAATATGAATGTCGTCGGGCCCAGCTGCCGATGATCGGCAAGCTGAGAGTGTTGCCGCCAGTTCTTGAAGTGTAAAAGGCACATTATACTGTTCTTCTCTAAGAGACGAAAAGTCCAAGGGTGCTAACTCTCTGGCAGACTTTGTGGAAAGAAACGAGGGGCATAGATGGAGCCCCTGAGAAATACGGACCAGATGACCGCCAATTTCATTGGCAACATCTAGTGGGTTTGCTATATCAACACCGGCAACCTGCAGAACAGGAGCCGGGTCAGGAGAATATTTACCACTCAGTTTTCGTACTTTTTTCCAGACTGCACTCATAGAGGAAGCAGAGGTGATGGTGGAGACATAATCTCGCCAGCAAGTGCGTTTAGCGTCACGGATGACACGGCGAGCGATCGCATGCTTTTGCTTAAAATCAAGAAATCTCTCCGTGGTTCTATTGTACCGGTACCTGCCCCATGCAGCGCGTTTCAAACGTACTACACGAGCACAAGCAGGAGACCACCAAGGCACGCATTTCTGAGAATGCCTGCCCGAAGTTTGGGGTACAGAATGAGAAGCTGCGGTTAAAACGGAGGATGAGAAGAGGTGTAAAAGCTCATCAATGGAGGACGAAGAAGGAACCTCACTAAAAACAGTTAGTTGTGAGTAAAGGTTCCAATTTGCCTGATCAAATTGCCAGCGTGGGATACGAAGAGGTGGTGAATATGAAGGGGAAGTAAGAATGATTGGGAAATGATCGCTGTCATGTAAATCCGGGAGAACAGACCAGGTGAAGTCTAATGCGGCGGAGGAAGAGCAGATTGAGAGATCGATGCAAGAGTGTGTGAGAGTCCGAGGATCAAAATGGCTGTGAGTACCTGTATTTAAAACATGGAGGGGGTGGGTAGCAAGAAAAGCCTCTAACTGAATGCCACGGGAATCACAGTGAGACCCCCCCCCCCAGAGGAAATGATGGGCATTAAAATCGCCAAGTAACAGAAGCGGTGGCGGTAATGACAAAACAAGAAAGGCAATATCCGGTATAGATAATGCCCGAGAAGGAGAGAGATATAAAGAACAGAGCGTATACCACCTATGCAAGTGGATACGGGCTGCTGTGTACTGCAGCGAAGTACGAACAAATAGCTGATGGTACGGAATATCAGTGCGTAGAAGAAGGGCACTTTCATTAAAGGTCCCATCAGGAAAAGGATCTGAAGAATACAATAAATTATAGCCTGAGATGGGATAGATAACAGCAGAGTGTAATTTTGGTTCCTGTAAGCGAACACCAACAGGGGAAAACTGGGAGAGTAACATCTGAAGCTACCTCCGATTACCCGAGGCCGCGTTTATTCCACTGTAAATAGGCCATGATTGGCAATGATAAAGATACCTGAAATCCACAGGTAAGGGTTCCTATGGACTAGAGGGGTTAGAAAAGTCCACATGCGGAGGCAGCGGAAAACGTTCAAGCAGCGAAGGAACGGTGCGCTGTGAAGAAAGGAGTTGCGCAGATGGAGGAGAGGAGAGAGAAGGAACAGAGGGTGGATCAGTGTCCATTGCTGGTTTGGTCTCTGCAATATATTCAGAGATTGCTTCAAGTGTTTCGGAATTCAGAGACGTCGTATGGGAGACAATACTGGAGATGGTAGGGGGAGGATGAGTAAAGATTAGAACTGTAATGGACTGTACCAAGGTAGGGGAGGGGGGGGGCAAAAGGGTGGAGGGAACTGGAGAAGAAGTGCGGAAGGGGACAGAAGAGGCAGAAACCTGGTAGGTGGCAGAAGAGGAAGAAACTTGGGAGGGAACAGGGGAGGAAGGTACAGTACAAGGAGGAGGGTGAACCTCTACACTTGTAACAGAGCCAGTGAGAGGGGAAGAACCAGGTACAAAGACAGGGAAGGTAAAATGAAGAGGTGGAAGAAGGGAAGGAGGGGTTAAAGGACCTTTTTTAGACTTCTGCGAGGTAGAGGGACGATTGGGAGGTGTCGTACGAGATCTCGTCGATACTGAGGCTTGTGAGGGAGAACACAGAAGCGAGAACAGACTGAGGCATTGAAGTAGGGACGTCTGAGCCTAGGACAGCAAAAGAATTAGATACAGGAGTGACTATGGGAGAGGTAATCACAGAGGAGGCTGCAGAAGATGGGACCCCAGAAGTGGGGGGGACATTTTGAAACACGGGAATAAGAAACACAAGGTAGTCTCCCTTGGAGGCAGAGATGAGACACTGCCATGGCATAAGGGAGACCTTCTGCCTCTTTGAGGCAAAGGAAAACATTCAAGTAGCGAAGGAACGGTGCGTTGTGAAGAAAGGAGTTGTGCAGATGGAGAAGAGGAAAGAGAAGGAACAAAGGGTGGATCAGTGTCCATTGATGGTTTGGTCTCTGCAATATATTCAGAGATTGCTTCAAGTGTTTCGGAGTTCAGAGACATCGTATGGGAGACAATATTGGAGATGGAAGGAGGAGGAGTTTGAGTAAAGATCGGAGCTGTAATGGACTGTACCAAGGTGGGGGGGGGGGCGAAAGGGTGGAGGGAACTGGAGAAGTGTGGGAGGGGACAGAAGAGGCAGAAACCTGGGAGGTGGCAGAAGAGGAAGAAATGTGGGAGGGGACAGGGGAGGAAGGCACAGTACGAGGAGGAGGATGAACCTCCACACTTGTAACAGAGCCAGTGAAAGGGGAAGACTCAGGTACAGAGACCAGGAAGGTAAAATGTGGAGGTGGATGAAGAGAAGGAGGGGTTAAAGGAGATTTTTTGGGCCTCTGAGAAGTAGAGGGACGATTGGGAGGAGGTGTCATACGAGGTTTTGTCGATACCGGGGTTTGTGAGGGAGGACACGAAGAAGTGAGGACAGACTGAGGAGTTGAAGTAGGGACGTCTGAGAATTAGATACAGGAGTGACTATGGGACTGGCAATCGCAGAGGAGGCTGCAGAAGATGTGACCCCAGAAGTGGGGGGACGCTTTGAAACACGAGAATAAGAAACACGGGGCAGTCTCCCTTGGAGGCGGAGATAAGAAACCGCGATAGCATAAGGGAGACCTTCTTCCTCTTTGAGGCAACAAATTTCCCGCTCATTTAAGTAGACTTGGCAATGGCGAGAGTACGAAGGGTGAGCCTCATGACAACTGAGGCAAGAGGGAGTTCGACTGCAAGACGTATTAGAATGGTCATCGGCACCACAAACTGAGCATTCGGCTATAGATCTGCAATATTTTGCTGGGTGGCCAAATCGCCAGCAATTCCTACACTGTTGCGGTGTAGGGATCACCTTCCGAACTTGTAACCGATGTCCTGCTACATAAACAGAGGATGGGAGTTCACAGCTGTCAAAAGTTAAACAAGCCACATTGCAAGGGTATCATCTTCGCCCGCGGGCAGGAAGAACATAAGTGTCTACCTTGAGAATTGGGAGATCTTGGAGTTCCAGCTGTTCGAGAATGTCAGTGCCACATGTCTGGAAATTCTGTTGGACTATGGTATGGGGCAGAATAACAGTACCACTACAACAATTGAGGGAATGATGTTTTTCGATAGTGATAGGAATAGTATCGATATGTGAAAGAAGAGAAAGATCATGAGCTTGAGTAGAATTCTGGACTGTGATGATGCGCGTACCACTCTTAAGAGCATGAAAGGAAATATCTCTACCAACGTGGCATAGGAGCGCTTTGCCAATACTATGGTTGGAAAGATAGGCAGTAGAAGAAGTCGGTCTTAATGCAAAGAATTTAGTCCATTGTGTGGTCTGAAACTGAGTGTGGAGAGGGAGTGCATGACGTGCCGGTCTTTTCTGAGTAGAAAGGGAAGGTAACGAAGTAACATCATTAAGAGATTGTCGTTGACGTTTAGAAGTGGGACCAGAGTCGGTCCAATGTGGGATGGACTGGCGATTCAAAAATCGCCGCACCATAGAGGGAGAAGCCGGAAGCATAGTTAAAGGAGAGCGGAGGTCAGACAAATCGAAATAGTCAGTGGAAGCCCCGGTACCTGAAGCGGATGAGGAAACAGCACCAGCAAGAGGTACAGGGGCCTTAGGAATGTCCGAAGAGTGGCCAAAAGACGAGGCGAGGTCAGAACGGGGTGCGGCAACAATAAGGGGCCCGGGGGTAGTGGGGTCATGGATCGGGTACTCCATGGTTAGGTTGCTTCTTTCTTTTTGTTTTTAAGAAAAAAAAAAAAAAAAAGAAAGAAAAGAAAATAAAAATAAAAAAAAAAGAAAAAAAGGGGGGACCAGGAAGGGATAGTTCCTAGGAGGAATGAAAGGGCCAGAAATCTCCCTCCGAGCCCAAGAGGACCTCAGCACTGCAAGTAGCACAGATGCAGCATGGAACCCGTGCCATAACCTACCCATCATGCCAGTAAACCAATCTGGGATAGAAACCTCAAATCTGCCAAGCTACCTCGGTAGACAAAAGAGAAGGTGGCCGGATATCCGCCACAAAGCATACCTCCTTCGGCCACCACCCCCGGAATCCGAAAGGTGGCTTCCAGACATACACCCGTTGCCCGAAAGACACCCAAAGCCACCCTCCGGAATACCGGAGAGGGATCGGGACATCCCCAGGCGATCCAGATTCCACGGCAAACTACGCCACCACCAAGAACATCAATGGAATGGGATGGACCCTGGTACCCTTTACCCTACCCAGGAACTAGCACGCCTGTGGGAAAAATCCCAAAGGCCAAAAAAGGAAGGGCAAAAGGGAGGGGTGGGGAGGAGGAGGAGGAAAGGAAAAAGGGGAGGATGGGAGAGGGAAGGGGGATTGGGGGGTAATTAGGTTCGGTCTGAGGAAGGAGACCGACAGGTCTAATTCCTCAGACCAAGAGCCTCTTCACCATGCCAAGGAGCCCCCCTTGAAGAGGATCAAAATCAATGATTTTTCCTATATAGGCCTATTTGTACTCTGTAATCATATGAGAGGCTATGCAGAAATGAAGGATTCTTCTCATATGTTGTTGTAGCACTGTTTTATGCATTATTGTTACCTTCTCTAGAGGTTCTATGGTGTCACCCGGGGCAGCCCCTCCCCCCCCTTACAACACCACTAGTCTTTTCCTGTTTCTTTTGTCCCACTTTTCCTCTTGTACAGTGGACCCCCGCATACCACTCGCTTTTTTCGCAAAAATTTTGCCTCGCATACCGCCCAAAAACCTGCTCACCGCCCTTCGTCCGAGACGCGTCCAATGTGCGGCCTGAGCCACGCTCACATGTTCCGCCGGTGGCATTGTTTACCAGCCAGCCTCCACGGTAACATCCAAGCGTACAATCGGAACATTTCGTATTATTACAGTGTTTTTGGTAATTTTTTCTGGAAAATAAGTGACCATGGGCCCCAAGAAAGCTTCTACTGCTAACCCTACAGCAATAAGGGTGAGAATTACTATAGAGATGAAGAAAAAGATCATTGATAAGTATGAAAGTGGAGTGCGTGTCTCCGAGCTGGCCAGGTTGTATAATAAACCCCAATCAACCATCGCTACTATTGGTGGTACAGCTGCTGCTGTACCACCGTCAGCTGCTGCTGCACTGTCAGCTGCTGCTGCTGTTGTACCACCGTCAGCTGCTGCTGCTGCTGTAGCATCATCTGCTGCTGCTGTAGCATCGTCTGCTGCTGCTGTAGCATCGTCTGCTGCTGCTGTAGCATCGTCTGCTGCTGCTGTAGCATCGTTTGCTGCTGCTGTAGCATCGTCTGCTGCTGCTGTAGCATCGTTTGTTGCTGCTGTAGCATCGTCTGCTGCTGCTGTAGCATCGTCTGTTGCTGCTGTAGCATCGTCTGTTGCTGCTGTACCACCGTCAGCTGCTGCTGCTGCTGTAGCACCGTTGTTGGTGTGGCTTATTGAGAATACCAAGAAACAATTAACCCCAGAGGATTTGCCACCCAGGATAACCCAAAAAAATCAGTGTCATCGAAGACTGTCTAACTTATTTCCATTGGGGTCCTTAATCTTGTCTCCCAGGATGCAACCCACACCAGTCGACTAACACCCAGGTGAACAGGGAAAAATGCCTGGAACTAGTGCTCATATTGGTGAATTTAAAGCCAGCAAAAGTTGGTTTGAGAGATTTAAGAATCGTAGTGGCATACACAGTGTGATAAGGCCTGTTCTGGAAGAAAATGCCAAACAGGACCTACAGTACTCAGGAGGAAAAGGCACTACCAGGACACAGTGTCTCATCAGTCATTGCTGCATCTTCAATAAAGGTAAGTGTCATTTATTCTTCATTTAGTAGAGTAGTACATGCACAATATATATTGTGCATGTACTACTCTACTATTGTGCATGTATCCTTCTCTTTGTGTGTAGGAAAATGTATATTTCATGTGGTAAAATTTTTTTTTCATACTTTTGGGTGTCTTGCACGGATTAATTTGATTTCCATTATTTCTTATGGGGAAAATTCATTCGCATACCGAACATTTCGCATAACAATCAGCCCTCTTGCACGGATTAAAGTCGCTATGCGGGGGTCCACTGTATATCTCGACATTATTAATACGTTTATAAACTTTCATATGAACAAAAATGTGCTAATGATGTCTCAATTTCAATACTGAATATTGTGCTGAAGATTGCTCAACTATGTACCCACTACAGTGGACCCTCGCCTTACGAACGCCTAGCGATACATTTTAACGCAAAAATTTTGCCTCGCCTAGTGCTAAAAAACTCGCTCAACACGATTCGTTCGAGACGCGTCCACGTGCGGCCTGAGCCCGCCTCACTTGTTCCGTGGGTGCCAGTGTTTACAAGCCAGCCACCGCGGTCGCTTCCAAGCATACAATCGGAAAATTTCATATTATCACAGCCTTTTTAGTGATTGCACCTGCAAAATAAGTCACCATGGGCCCCAAGAAAGCTTCTAGTGCCAACCCTACAGCAAAAAGAGTGAGAATTACTATGGATATGAAGAGAGAGATCATTGCTAAGTATGAAAAGCAAAAAGCGATTATGAGGTTAAAGTTGCAAGAGAATCGAAGACTAACCCAAAAGGATTCTTTCAGGTATACAGAAGTAAGATCAGGGACAAGATAGGCCCACTCAAAAGTTCCTCGGGTCAGCTCACTGACAGTGATAAGGAAATGTGTAGAATTTTTAACACATACTTCCTCTCAGTTTTTACACAGGAGGATACCAGCGATATTCCAGTAATGATAAATTATGTAGAACAGGACGATAATAAACTGTGCACTATTAGGGTCACAAGTGACATGGTCCTTAGGCAAATAGATAAATTAAAACCTAACAAATCCCCAGGCCCTGATGAACTGTATGCAAGGGTTCTAAAGGAATGTAAAGAGGAGCTTAGCACACCTTTGGCTAATCTTTTCAACATATCACTACAAACTGGCATGGTGCCAGATAAGTGGAAAATGGCAAATGTGATACCTATTTTCAAAACAGGTGACAGGTCCTTAGCTTCGAACTATAGACCAATAAGCCTAACCTCCATAGTGGGAAAATTTATGGAATCAATAATTGCCGAGGCAGTTCGTAGCCACCTTGAAAAGCATAAATTAATCAACGAATCTCAGCATGGTTTTACAAAGGGGCGTTCCTGCCTTACGAATTTATTAACTTTTTTCACTAAGGTATTTGAGGAGGTAGATCATGGTAATGAATATGATGTTGTGTATATGGACTTCAGTAAGGCTTTTGACAGGGTCCCACATCAGAGACTATTGAGGAAAATTAAAGCACATGGAATAGGAGGAGAAATTTTTTCCTGGATAGAGGCATGGTTGACAAATAGGCAGCAGAGAGTTTGCATAAATGGGGAGAAATCAGAGTGGGGAAGCATCACGAGCGGTGTTCCACAGGGGTCAGTGTTGGGCCCCCTGCTGTTCACAATCTACATAAACGACATAGATGAGGGCATAAAGAGCGACATCGGCAAGTTTGCCGATGACACCAAAATAGGCCGTCAAATTCATTCTGACGAGGACATTCGAGCACTCCAGGAAGATTTGAATAGACTGATGCAGTGGTCGGAGAAGTGGCAGATGCAGTTTAATATAGACAAATGCAAAGTTCTAAATGTTGGACAGGACAATAACCATGCCACATATAAACTAAATAATGTAGATCTTAATATTACGGATTGCGAAAAAGATTTAGGAGTTCTGGTTAGCAGTAATCTGAAACCAAGACAACAGTGCATAAGTGTTCGCAATAAAGCTAATAGAATCCTTGGCTTCATATCAAGAAGCATAAATAATAGGAGTCCTCAGGTTGTTCTTCAACTCTATACATCCTTGGTTAGGCCTCATTTAGATTATGCTGCACAGTTTTGGTCACCGTATTACAGAATGGATATAAATTCTCTGGAAAATGTACAAAGGAGGATGACCAAGTTGATCCCATGTATCAGAAACCTTCCCTATGAGGATAGACTGAGGGCCCTGAAACTGCACTCTCTAGAAAGACGTAGAATTAGGGGGGATATGATTGAGGTGTATAAATGGAAGACAGGAATAAATAAAGGGGATGTAAATAGTGTGCTGAAAATATCTAGCCTAGACAGGACTCGCAGCAATGGTTTTAAGTTGGAAAAATTCAGATTCAGGAAGGATATAGGAAAGTACTGGTTTGGTAATAAAGTTGTGGATGAGTGTAACAAACTCCCAAGTACCGTTATAGAGGCCAGAACATTGTGTAGCTTTAAAAATAGGTTGGATAAATACATGAGTAGATGTGGGTGGGTGTGAGTTAGACCTGATAGCTTGTGCTACCAGGTCGGTTGCCGTGTTCCTCCCTTAAGTCAATGTGACCTGACCTGACTAGGTTGGGTGCATTGGCTTAAGCCGGTAGGAGACTTGGACCTGCCTCGCATGGGCCAGTAGGCCTTCTGCAGTGTTCCTTCGTTCTTATGTTCTTATGAAAGTGGAGTGCATGTCTCCGAGCTGGCCAGGTTGTACACAAAACCCCAATCAACCATCGCTACTATTGTGGCCAAGAAAACGGCAATCAAGGAAGCTGTACTTGCAAAAGGTGCAACTTTGTTTTTGAAACAGAGATTGCAAGTGACAGAAGATGTTGAGAGACTGTTATTGGTGTGGATAAACAAAAAACAGATAGCAGGAGATAGCATCTCTCAAGTGATCATATGTGAAAAGGCTAGGAAGTTGCATGACGATTTAATTAGAAAAATGCCTGCAACTAGTGATGATGTGAGTGAATTTAAGGCCAGCAAAGGTTGGTTTGAAAGATTTAAGAATCGTAGTGGCATACATAGTGTGATAAGGCATGGTGAGGCTGCCAGTTCGGACCACAAAGCAGCTGAAAAATATGTGCAGGAATTCAAGGAGTACATAGACAATGAAGGACTGAAACCTGAACAAGTGTTTAATTGTGACGAAACAGGCCTGTTTTGGAAGAAAATGCCAAGCAGGACCTACATTACTCAGGAGGAAAAGGCACTCCAGGACATAAGCCTATGAAAGACAGGCTTACTCTATTGATGTGTGCCAATGCTAGTGGTGATTGCAAAGTGAAGCCTTTATTGGTGTATCACTCTGAAACTCCCAGAGTGTTCAGGAAAAACAATGTCCTCAACGCTAATTTGTGTGTGCTGTGGAGGGCAAACAGTAAGGGATGGGTCACTAGGGACTTTTTCTATGACTGGTTACACCATGCATTTGCCCCCACTGTGAAAAATTACCTAATTGAAAATAAATTAGACCTTAAGTGCCTCCTGGTATTAGACAATGCTCCTGGTCATCCTTCAGACATGGAAGAGCGACTTTCTGCAGAAATGAGCTTCATTAAGGTCAAGTTTTTGCCTCCTAATACCACTCCTCTCCTGCAGCCCATGGACCAGCAGGTCATTTCCAACTTCAAGAAACTGTACACAAAAGCTATGTTTGAAAGGTGCATTGTAGTGACCTCAGAAACTCAATTGACTCTAAGAGAGTTTTGGGGAGATCACTTTAGCATCCTCAATTGTGTAAACATTATAGGTAAGGCTTGCGAGGAAGTGACTAAGAGGACCTTGAACTCTGCTTGGAAGAAACTGTGGCCAGAATGTGCAGACAAAAGGGATTTTGAAGGGTTTGAGGCTAACCCTGGGAATCCTATGCCAGTTGAGGAATCCATTGTGGCATTGGGGAAGTCCTTGGGGTTGGAGGTTAGTGAGGAGGATGTGGAAGAGTTGGTGGAGGTGGACAATGAAGAACTAACCACTGATGAGCTGCTAGATCATCTTCAACAGCAAGAGGCCACACCTGAGGAAACTGCTTCAGAGGAGGGGATAGAGAAATTGAGGAAGTTGCCTACTCCAAAGATTAAGGAAATGTGTGCAATGTGGCTTAAAGTGCAAACCTTTCTTGATGAAAATCACCCTCACACAGCTATTGCAAGCTGTGCTGGTGACTATTACACTGACAATGTTGTAAAACACTTTAGGAATGTCATAAAGGAATGGGAGGTACAGGCCTCTATGGACAGATATGTTGTGTGACAGAGGTCCAGTGACTCTCAAGCTGGTCCTAGTGGCATTAAAAGAAGAAGGGAAGTAACCCCGGAAAAGGACTTGACATCTCAAGTCCTAATGGAAGGGGATTCCCCTTCTAAACACTATCAACACTCCCCTCCTCCCATCCCATCAATCATCACCAGATCTTCAATAAAGGTAAGTGTCATGTAACTGTGCATGTCTTCTTCAGTTTGTGTGTATTAAAATTAATATTTCATGTGGTAAAATTTTTTTTTGTTCATACTTTGGGGTGTCAGAAACAGATTAATTTTATTTCCATTATTTCCTATGGGGAAAATTAATTCGCCTAACGATAATTTCGCCTAATGTTGAGCTCTCAGGAACGGATTAATAGCGTTAGGAGAGGGTCCACTGTACTTCAAAAACAAGTGGTTCAAATTTCATTGCTTTGAATACTAAACTGTAATACAGTGGAACATCTACTTACAAGTGCATCCATGTGAGAGTTTTTCCAGACATGAGCAGTCACTTGGTTGATTTTTTGCTTCCAGTCACGAACAAAATTTCCAGAAGAGAGAAGGCCTCAAGGGAGGTTCTGTGATGCTGGTGAGAGCATCTTGCTCTTGATCTAGGGAATTGGATCTCTGTTTGTTGGACTATCTCATTGAAACTTGGGCAATGTATGATGGAAAGGCACTTCTTAACGTACACCAAAAATGAAAGAAATCAGACCATAAACAATATTTGTTCACTTCTCAGTCATTAGCCTCCCCCTTTGTGGTATATTTTCGTATGGTTTTTATGGTTGTATTCTCGTTTTTTTGGTTTCATTTGATAGAATGGAAGATATACTACAGAAATAGATATGATTCTGATTGGTTTCACGATGAAAAGTACCTTGAAACTGAGCTCAAAGTAGCAGAAATGTTCGATTCTCCGGCGATGTTCAAGAGTAAATAAATGACGTCACAGTCCAATACCTGTCCAAATGGCACTGCCTCTCAACCTTCACATATTGGAAAGCTCTTCAACACGCTAGCAAAAGTGGGAGCAGACATCATGAGGTAGCAGTGGCAGACAACATGAAGCAGCAGTGGCAGACACCATGAAGCAGCAGTGGAAGACAACATGAGGTAGCAGTGGAAGACAACATGAGGTAGCAGTGCCAGACAACATGAAGCAGCAGTGGCAGACATCATGAGGTAGCAGTGACAGACAACATGAAGCAACAGTGGCAAAGTGTAACATTAAGAGTGTAGCAATTAAGTGTAGCATTAAGAGTGTAGCAATTAAGTGTAGCATTAAGAGTGTAGCAATTAAGTGTAGCATTAAGAGTGTGGCAATTAAGTGTAGCATTAAGAGTGTAGCAATTAAGTGTAGCATTAAGAGTGTAGCACTTATAAGTCACTCTGACTTTTTTGGGTTATCCTAGGGTCTCTACACATGTAGTCAGGAGCAGGAATGGCCTCTGTGGTGGCCCTATAAACCCCAACAACAACAACGGCCGCTGTCACCACCACTAGCCACATACGTAATGACATGTATTTTATTCATCCTAGTGTATATGTTTCTATTTTATTAATATTGTTTATTATGTCATATTAGATGAATTGTGATAGATAAATAAGCTGCAGAGCTCATAGAAGGGAAATTACTGAAGTATTTTGTTGTGTCTGGAATTCCACTGGAATGGATTAATTCCATTTCAATTAATTTAAATGAGGAAAACTTACTCTGCAAATGAGCAAATCCAGATGCGAGCAAGATCACGGAATGGATTAAACTCATAAGTAGAGGTTCCACTGTACTTCATATTGTAAATTGTTTAAATTGTTCTATTGTAAAACTATAATGCTTCAAAATTGTAATGTTCAAATTTCATCGTTTTAAATACTCAATTGCACTTCATACTGTAAATTGTTCTATTGTAAAACTATAATGCTTCAAAATTGTAACGTTCAAATTTCATCGTTTTAAATACTCAATTGCACTCCATACTGTAAATTGTTCTATTGTAAAACTATAATGCTTCAAAATTGTAATGTTCAAATTTCATCGTTTTAAATACTCAATTGCACTTCATACTGTAAATTGTTCTATTGTAATATGTACTGTAATATTCATAAAATAATTCAAAACTGTAATTATTCACTATTACACTTCTCAACTAGACTTATTAAAGCCATATAGCATTACCTATTAATACTCAAGTCTCTGTACTCAATGTAATCATCTAATGACCATTTAATCTGTTAAAGCCTAATTAATCTTAAGTTAATTTTAAGTTTGCCCAAAATGCTCTGCATGCAAGGGGCTTTTGGCATGTACTCAACTACAGTGGACCCTTGGTTATTAGCCAATTTGGATTTTGGCCACTTTTCTGGCCAAAATTATTATTATTATTATAATCAAAAAGAAGCGCTAAGCCACAAGGGCTATACAGCGCTGCAGGGTAGGGAAGGAAGCAAGGGAATTGGATGGCAGAAGGGAGGGGGGATGATCAGCAGGTTACAGAAAACAGCGGGGCAGGGGATAGTACGGGGGTAGAGGGTAGCAAGAGATTGAAGTAGAAAGGGCTGAAGGTATCAGAATTTGTGAAGTAAGTCAGTTGTTGTCAAAAAGTCAATGAGAGAGTCCGGATGAAAGGTGGGTCCATCAGCGAGAAGCGAAGGTAAAGAGAGAGCAGCGGAGCGAAGACGACGACAGAGGTAAATTCTGCGTGCTCGTTGATAAAGTGGGCAGTCCAACAGAATGTGGCTGACTGATAATGGAGCTTGGCAATTCTCACAGAGAGGAGCAAGACGCCTCTCCATGAGATATCCATGAGTAAGACGAGTATGGCCAATGCGAAGACGGGAGAGAGTAGTCTCCCAACCTCGACACTGGTGATAAGAAGACGGCCAGTAACCTATACTCGGTTTAATAGACTGAAGTTTGTTGCCGAGCATAATAGACCAACGTTGTTGCCAACGGGTGTGAAGGTGGGAAGATATTGCAGCAAAATAGTCCGTAAATGGAATACCTCTATAAGAAACTGGTAGGTCATGTACTGCTGACCGCGCAGCAGTGTCTGCCTGTTCATTGCCCTGTACGTCAACATGACCAGGGACCCAACAAAAAACAATATCTTTATGCTTGGTAAAGATGCGGCGTAGCCAAAGTTGGATATGGAGGACTAAGGGGTGAGGTGTATCAAATTTTTGTATAGCCTGTAAAGCACTAAGGGAGTCTGAACAACCACAAATGATGACACAGGCATAGATGCAATACGGATAAGTGCTGTAAGGATGGCATATAATTCAGCAGTAAAAAATACTAGCCGAAGATAGTAAATGCCCTTGTACGACGCTGTCCGGAAACACTGCTGCGAATCCTACGCCGTCAGAAGACTTAGAGCCATCTGTGTACACAGCAATGGCATGAGAATGAGAGTGAAAGTGGTCAAGAAAAAGAGAGCGGGAAGCGACCGTAGACAGTTGGGCTTTCGAGCAAGGGAGGGAGAAAGAACAGACTCGAACAGCTGGAACTTCCCAGGGGGGTAGGGAAAAGTGAGATGCTACATGTACATAGAAAGGTGGTAGTTGAAGAGAAGACAAGAGCGAATGAAGGCGAAGAGAGAAGGGACGGAGTAAACAGGGGCGGCGAACAAATAAAGAATGTCTACTAATATCAGTGACCATTCTATAAATGGAAGGATTGCGGAGATCATGAGAGCGTACATAGTAGCGCAGGCAACGGGCATCACGGCGATCGGATAAGGATGGAACGTTTGCTTCTGCATAGAGGCTCTTGACAGGGGAAGAGTGAAAAGCACCAAGGCATAAACGTAATCCTTGGTGATGAATGGGGTTAAGGCTAGAGAGAGTAGCAGGAGATGCCGCTGAATAGATCTGGTCACCATAATCAAGTTTCGATAAAATAAGGGTGGAATGTAGGCGAAGGAGGGTTTTGACGATCAGCTCCCCATAAAATGACAAGG
>NC_069404.1:32245861-32279076 GCF_026875155.1 Cherax quadricarinatus
CTTAACATCTCCCAAAATCTCTCTCTCTCCTCTGCATTCCTCTCTTCTCCAGGTGCATACACGCTTATTATGACCCACTTCTCGCATCCAACCTTTACTTTAATCCACATAATTCTCGAATTTACACATTCATATTCTCTTTTCTCCTTCCATAACTGATCATTTAACATTACTGCTACCCCTTCCTTTGCTCTAACTCTCTCAGATACTCCAGATTTAATCCCATTTATTTCCCCCCACTGAAACTCTCCTACCCCCTTCAGCTTTGTTTCGCTTAGAGCCAGGACATCCAACTTCTTTTCATTCATAACATCAGCAATCATCTGTTTCTTGTCATCCGCACTACATCCACGCACATTTAAACAACCCAGTTTTATAAAGTTTTTCTTCTTCTCTTTTTTAGTAAATGTATACAGGAGAAGGGGTTACTAGCCCATTGCTCCCGGCATTTTAGTCGCCTCATACGACACGCATGGCTTACGGAGGAAAGATTCTTTTCCACTTCCCCATGGACAATAGAAGAAATAAAAAGAACAAGAGCTATTTAGAATAAGGAGAAAAACCTAGATGTATGTATATATATATATGCATGTGCGTGTCTGTGAAGTGTGACCAAAGTGTAAGTAGGAGTAGCAAGATATCCCTGTTATCTAGCGTGTTTATGAGACAGAAAAAGAAAACCAGCAATCCTACCATCATGCAAAACAGTTACAGGTTTTTGTTTCACAGTCATCTGGCAGGACGGTAGTACTTCCCTGGGTGGTTGCTGTCTACCAACCTACTACCTATACATGATTATATACACCTGGAAAATCCTAGAGGGACTAGTACCGAACTTGCACACGAAAATCACTCACTACGAAAGCAAAAGACTTGGCAGACGATACAACAGCCCCCCAATGAAAAGCAGGGGTGTCACTAGCACGTTAAGAGACCACACAATAAGTGTCAGGGGCCCGAGACTGTTCAACTGCCTCCCAGCATACATAAGAGGGATTACCAACAGACCCCTGGCAGTCCTCAAGCTGGCACTGGACAAGCACCTAAAGTCGGTTCCTGACCAGCCGGGCTATGGCTCATACGTTGGTTTGCATGTAGCCAGCAGTAACAGCCTGGTTGATCAGGCTCTGATCCACCAGGAGGCCTGGTCACAGACCGTTCCGCGGGGGCGTTGACCCCCGGAACTCTCTCCAGGTAAACTCCAGGTAAACTCCAGGAGTTTCAGTGCTCCTTTACCTGGCCACACCCTCCTGTGATCTGACCTACACCTGCCTACTATTCTGCCCCTCCTAGTCTTATAGAAACCTGTCTTGTCTTGTTCCATAAATTACCAATTACTATTCCTTATTGAGTACTTGATCATTTATTCTTTATCGTAGTAGGAGAGTTGGACCATTCACAATCAGCTTGGTGGTTAATTGGACCAAAATCCACACCTAACAACTATGCATAGGTGAATACTTGCAATGCAGCCTGTAGCAGCCTGTAGATTGTCCAGCTCGATGTGATGTCCTGGCATAGATCCACCTCCGTTTCTTCTCAATATATAATGTAACCTATTCACTGTATTTCTTTCACTGGTCACACATTTGTTTCATTTTATTATCTTTCTTGGGTGACATATGGCAATGTCGCCTGAACACACTAGGCCTGCCCACTCTGAATGTGCCACCAAATATCACTTTCTAGTTCACTTATAAAATTGTGGCTCTCCCCACACTTATGTGACTCAGGGCAAATTGTAAATTGCTTCAAGGATTGTTCACTACCCTGACACACTTAGCGACCTTTGCAGTATACTTGGGTACCACTCAATAACACTTATGTTCGCGGAGCACAGAAGGCGTGACTCATGCACGCGGTGTCCCTACTGTGTGTGTGTTGTGGTGTATGAGTGTGTATGTGGAGTTTGCAGTGGTCCCCTACCTGGCTTCCCCACACCCTCCTGATCTGACCCACACTGTGGAAACTTATTCAGTGCTAAAAAGTTCCACAGGGCAGATATGTCGTACAAAGATCCTAACATGTCACGGATGGAACAGCTGAGTTTGGTTGCCCTTACATCCACCCAAAACACACACACACCAGGGTTGGCGAAGGTGGTTGGAAGGTACATTTTAATTGATAGATTTACCCTTCAAGGAAGAGGTAGGTAGTTTATACTGTAGGTAGTTTATAACATAGGTAGTAATAGGCCAGTAATATAGGCAGACCTTAGGTTATGTTAGCTAGGGAGAACTGGCAGCCCAAGTTTGAATCCCAAGGCATGGGGTTTTGAGACCGCAGTGCCTTCTTCTTTGTCAAAACTCTGAATGAGGCACACTGCCATAACATCAGGGTGGTGCCCCACGTGTCTACACATACTAGGCCCTGGGGAAATCAGGTGGAGGCACCTCGAAGTACCATAGATGACCTCCTCTGTCAGGCCCACACAGTAAGACGAGACCTCACTTTCTTTCTCAGTATTCTGGCCAGATTCTGGGGGGAATTTGCAAGTGAATTGAACTGTGGGTCTTTGTGCAGCTGGACGGCCAATGATTGGTACGTTCCGGCATCTCTTTGTTGTTAAGCTTAGAAGCTAGTGTCACTTCCTGCATAGTTGTACTAGGGGATACGCACCCCCTTGGAAACAGGAATTTCTGAGGTGCAGGCAGGTCACTAATACCGACTGAATATTGCAGGAATTAAGGCTCCCGGTTGCACGTGGTTCTGAGGGGAAGTCCAGAGGAGCTAAAGCTTAGGGAGGTTGAAGATCGGGATATATTCTCCAAAACCATCGGGATATATTCTCCTTCATTCATGCATGCAGGTGAGATTTCTTGCAACATCAGTCATTTATGGAAATCTGTCCTATAAGCCACTTGTGAGGCTGAGATACCAGCCTCAGGGTTCAGTGTCAACAGAGGTTGCTAGGGTAGGCAACTCACATGGAGGCAGTCCAGACAAATTTTCACAAGTGGTCCTTCTAACCGTGATGTGGAATAGCTAGGTTAAGTTAACACAGCTAGGCCACAGTTTGGAACCAGAGATTATCAGAGTTAAATTAAGTTAGCACACCTAGTCCCAGAGACTTACACAGAGGCTAGGCCAAGCTGATTATACACAGAAGTTATTATTTACAGTAATTTACAGGCAGGCCAGGTAGGCTAGTTAAGCTTGTGAATTAAATTATTTACAGTGATTATAAGTAAACTAGAGTAGGAGACTTGTGTGATTAATTACTTACAGTGGATTTGCAAGGTAGCCACAGTAAGGCTAGGCTTGTGCAATATTTACAACAGTTATAGTAGCTAGGACAGATTTAACCTAGTTATTATTTACAGTGAATTCTAAAGCCAGGTTTAGGCTTTAGCACATTAGTTAGGTTAGGATTTACCTTATCCAACCAACCATGCTAGACTGAGTAAGCTGGGCACAGTTAGGCCAAGCTGCTTACACACATTATTTATTTACTGTTTCATAAGCTGAATTGTTGAATTTATTTGTGCTAACCAAGTGATTTTTTAATTTGTAAAAACTGCATTTTTATTGTGTGATTTTCATTGTCTTTGTCTCATTTTAATGTGGGATTTGTGATTTGTACCAGAGACTAGCTTAAGTCCTGTAATTATCTGCTGACGTTGTACAGGAAATTGCTAAGTTAAGCTTTCACATCGATATACATTTCAGTTGGGTTTGAGAGCTAACAGTGTACATTTTGATTCAGAGTAGAGTCAATATAGTAAAGGGAGTCGTTAAGGTTGTTGAGGAGCCTTGAGACTCATTCATTCTTGCCTAATACCGTTCGTGCTGTGGGGTGGGCTAATTGAATTACAAATTAGTACCGTGCTCTTAACTAAACCTCGACTATGGCGGGTGAAGATGGAGTACCAGCTGTCTCAGCTGTAAGTCAATTAAATCAGTCTATGGGTGCGTATAAGGGATGCCTAAACAAAGCACATGAGGAGTGCCATATTGCCAGGCAAGATCAGGATGTAGACTGTGAGGAACTAGAGAGTTACCTGAAACCTTTGGAGGAAAGGCTGGAGGCCTTTGAAAAATCATTTATCCTTCATGAGACAGAGGCCTATGCTGCAGGTGAGTCTGACGATACAGTCGAGGTAGCTCAGAAGGACTATGATGAACGAAGGGCAGAGTGTAAAGCAGAGATGAGACTCTGCAGGCAGTTAATAAAGACTTTGAAGGCCGGTATGGCAGGGACAGCAAATATTTCAGGGAGCACGAATAGCCGCACGCCTGATAATGTGTTGCCCAGATTGCCCCAGTTGAATTTACCAACTTTCGACAGAACCTTAACAGAGTACATTGCTTTCTGGGATCAGTTTAAAGCCCAGATAGATGACAGAGACGATTTGTCAGATACCATCAAATTACAGTATTTACGTTTGGTAATGTTGGACTTGGTCCGGCATTACCAAACCAATGACACTAATTACCAACATGTCAAAGACCAATTAAAGGACATGTTTGGCAACACTGAAGAGATAAAGGTGGCTACACTTTATCGGCTGTTGGATCTAGAGGCTTGCCCACATGACCGTCAGAGCCTAGAGAAGTTCCGAATCGAAGTCATGAGTTTGACAAATAGCCTCAAAGATTTACATGATTGGTGTAAGTCAGAATGGTTCATCAGTCAGGTGATACAGAGGAAACTAGTTGGCACTACAGTGCATGAGTTACACTTAAAATATTGGACAAACCGTTTCACAATACAATAAATTGTTTAGGGGTTGGGAGATCTCGTTTCTCATTTGAGGGTAAGTGAGAGAAAAGAGTAACCACCATCACCACATAAAAACACTGATCGCGAGATCAGTCTAAAGCTCATACGACTAACGTTGGAGTGTACCATGGTAAAGAAGTGTCTAAGGCAAGAACCTTTAAGCAGAACCTCAGAGGCACTCATGCCAGAATATGCATGTTCTGTGAAGGCAGACACACTAGCACGAGTTGCTCTGATTATACAACACTGAGCAGTAGGCATCAGAGACTAAAGGAGTTGAGACTCTGCTTCAAGTGTTGTGGGGAACACTTTGGGAGAGACTGTGACACCCAGCTCAGTGAGTGTCGAGTCTGTTGCAGAGGTAAGCACCATACTCCACTATGTCCCAATAATTTAAGGGAACCCCAGGCTAGTAGGGATATCTCTCAGGTAGAGATAGAAAGTGAGTCCGAGCCTGAAATGGTAGCCAGCATGATTAGTGGGGGTGAAGTCTCTAATCTGAGTGAGAATCACCGAGGTGCTGCCCTACCTATAGTCATGGCAAAGGTTGTAAATGGGCACAGGTCTGAAACAACCTGATTATTCTTTGACTCGAGAGCACAAGTATCCTTGATAGCAAAGAAGTTGGTGGCCAAATTAAAGTTGAAGACCACCAGAAAGGTTAGTATGACATTCGGAGGGGCTATAAGTCAAGTCCCACCCAAATCTTATGACGTGGTGGATGGCACAGCCAAATTAGGTGCACATCGCAGAGACATTACAACCTTGGTGGTAGAGACGTTACCTACGGCAATTACAGGGAGAGGTCTTGCTACAGCAGCCAAGCGATTGAAAGATCTTGGTGTGAAGCTGGCAGACAAGGGAATTACCACTGACACAGTCAGAAATATAGGTATCCTGGTGGGAGCCAATCAGATAGATGACTTCCTGTCTACACGACGGACCTTTAGGGAAGGAATTGGTTTATACAGATCCCCAGTAGGATACATCATAGGTGGCAGGATTCCACCTGAATTCCCTGCCACGCCAGAGAGGGAAGAAGCTGTCCCCATGATAGCTGGGGGAGTAGTGATAATGAGTACCAGTATACACGATGAACCGCCAGGGAAGCTGAATCAGGTAGGGAGTGACGAACACTCAGCCACCTTGGGAAAACACTTTTATGGAGTATGTAAAGAGGGAGATACATTGTCAGTAAATGCAGGGAACCTCATATCAGTGGGAGGAAAGGTTACCAGGGCACGTGGACCACTGGGTGGGAAAGTACGGAGCCACTCAGTCAAGGCTAGACATACAAAGGATGTTAAAGTTAAAGGAAAGGGCGCTAAGACCACCAGAACCAACAAGTTTACACCCCCAGAGGTCCACGTGGGGAAAACTGGACGGTTGAAGGTAGACCAGAGTCTGCTTGACGAGAGTGGCCGGACGGCACTTGTGTCCAGAGACTGCCGTGGGGGCTTGCAGAAGGTGAGCTTGATGTAGACTTATCGCCTACCTTCGCCGGCGGGAGGATGTGGAAACTTATTCAGTCCTAAAAAGCTCCACAGGGCAGATACATCATACAAAGATCCCAACATGTCACGGATGGAATGGCTGAATTGGGTGGCTCTTACATCCATCCAAAACACACACACCTGGGTTGGTGAAAGTGGTTGGAAGGTACATTTTAATTGATATATTTACCCTTCAAGGAAGAGGTAGGTAGTTTATACTGTTAGCACACTAATATTAGGACTATTGAGGCAACTGTAAATAATAATAATGTAGACCAAAGACCTTAGCGTAGGTAGTAACAGGCCAGTAATATAGGCAGACCCTAGGTTATGTTAGCTAGGGAGAACTGGCAGCCCAAGTTTGAATGGCAAGGCACGGGGTTTTGAGACTGCAGTGCCTTCTTCTTTGTCGAAACTCTGAGCGAGGCACACTGCCGTAACATCAGGGTGGTGCCCCACGTGTCTACACATACTAGGCCTTGGGGAAATCTGGTGGAGGCACCTCAAAGTACCATAGATGACCTCCTCCATCAGGCCCATATATTAAGACGAGACCTCCCTTTCTTTCTCAGTATTCTGGCCAATTTCTGGGGGATATTTGCGAGTGAGTTAAACTGTGGGTCTTTGTGCAGCTGGACGGCCAATGATTGGTATGTTCTGGCGTCTCCTCGTTGTTAAGCTTAGAAGCTAGTGTCACTTCCTGCATAGTTGTACTAGGGGATATGCACCCCTTTGGAAACAGGAATTTCTGAGGTGCAGGCAGGTCACTAATACCGACTGAATATTGCAGGAATTAAGGCTCCCGGTTGCATGTGGTTCTGAAGGGAAGTCCAGAGGGGCTAAAGCTTAGGGAAGTTGAAGATCGGGATATATTCTCCAACACCAAGTAAGTTAGTCCTTCGTTCATGCATGCAGGTGAGATTTCTTGCAACATCAGTCATTTATGGAAATCTGTCCTATAAGCCACTTGTGAGGCTGAGGTACCAGCCTCAGGGCTCGGTGTCAACAGAGCTTGCTAGGGTAGACAACTCACATGGAGGCAGTCCAGACAAATTTTCACACACGCCTACCTGGTCTCCAGTGCTCTATCTGATCTGACCCACACCCACCTACAAGGTTATGACCTCTATACTTATACTTCTCCCTAGCCTAATAAACACATGTCTGCCTGCCCTGTTCTACTGTAAGTTACTAATTGCTATTTATTATTGAGTACTTGTTATCCTCTTCTTTATCATACTAGGAGAGTTGGACTGTTCATAAACAGCTTAGTGGTAAAATGAAACTCACACCTGACTCCCCGCAAACCACACATAGGTAAATACTTGCGATGCATCCTGTAGCAGCCTCTAGATTGTACAACTCAATGTGTTGTCCTGGCGTATATCCACTTGTTTCTTGTTGATATATAGTATAACATATACACTGTATTTTTTTCACTGGTCACACATTTATTTCACTTTATTATCTTTCTCGAGCACACATTTGGCAACGTCGCCTAACACACTAGGCCTCCCACTCTGATTTGCTCCCACCAGATATCACTTTCTAGTTCACTTATAGAATTGTGGCTCTCCCCACACTTGTGTGGCTCAGGGCAACTTGTAAATTGCTTCAAGGATTGTTCCCTACCCTGATACACTTAATGACCCCTGCAGTACCCTTGGGTAGCCCTCAAAAACACTTACATTCACGGAGCACTAAATGATGTGTCTCACTTACTTGGTGTCCCTACTGTGTGTGTGTGTGTGTACTCACCTACTCACCTAGTTGAGGTTGCAGGGGTCGAGTCCAAGCCCCTGGCCCCGCCTCTTCACTGAGATGGGGCCAGGAGTTTGGACTCGACCCCTGCAACCTCAACTAGGTGAGTAGGTGAGTACACACACACACACACACACACACACACACACACACACACACACACACACACACAGTAGGGACACCACGTAAGCGAGACACATCATTTAGTTCTCCGTGAATATAAGTGTTTTTGAGGGCTATCCAAGGATACTGCAGGGGTCATTAAGTACATCAGGGCAGGGAACAATCCTGTGTGTGTGTGCGTGCATGCTCATATGTGTGTGTGTGACCCAATTAATATTTGCACTAACGACTCATTACAGTTGTGACTGGGTGTAGACGTGTGAGTTGCTCATTACTTTATAATTTGTAGATGATTGTAACCATGTATAGATGTGCAGATGATTCATTACCTTTGTATCTTGTTCGGCTATCAAAACTTTGGGGCCCAGTCCCTGTACTGTTAGTACACTAATATTAGGACTATTGAGGCAACTGTAGATAATAATAATGTAGACCTAAGTAATCTTTTGACTACCGCCCACAGGATGGGTATGGGGTGCATAATAAACGTATTAAACTAAACTGGTGTAGCCACACCAGACCCTCAGCCAAGCGCCTCTGGGGTGGCCAGTGTTACTACTCGGTGGCAACTACGCAAGTGGAAATTATCATTTCATTACAGTTTTGGTGACAGTGAAAGTGACATACGTAACAATGAGATTTATTTTATGCACTTAGAGTCTTAGAGGATTCGTTGAGTGACAGCGATATTCATTATTCCCCAGTGAAGCGTACCTTAAGGCGTCATCGCTTACATTCAGGCAGTGTGCCATATGCAATCCCCAAGGGTCGTGGGAGATCACGATCGACAACCCCAGCAACTGATAATGATACTGGTTATGAAGGGGAATATGCCGGATAGAGGAGGAGGTGGTGGTGGGTGGCATAGTGCCTAGGCCGCATGGCGCAGTGGGCAAGCAGACAAGGGACCGCCCGGCACCTCAACCATGTGCTGCCTCCACTTCCGTCCCTCCTGCTCCCCGACACACCATGCCAGAGGTCCACCCTGCACCATCAGACCATGAATAGAACTGGAGAGAAAGTACAACACTCGTGCCACATCCTTGCAATTTTGATGCCAGTGGAAGTGGCATCCTGCCAGAATGTCCAATCACGAATGAGTCTACACTTAGACTATTTCTACCTACACTTTGACGAGCCCACAATGAACTTGACTGTTACCCAGATAAACAATTCCTACCGCTATATAATGGACAACACAGAGGTTGCAGAATCGTCACGGTTGTGCAGATGGAAAGATACAACTATGGCCAATAAGTATTTATTCCTTGGCGTTGCCATGCTTATGTCGTAGGGGTTCTTAAAAGGAGATATCGAGGGTTGAAGGTAGATACACTGGTTGGATGGTAACGATATATTGTCAGACTGCGATGATGGGAGATGGAGCCCAGCCTCTGCCTTGTCACTGCCTAGCTGGATGTCTATGCGCCGACTGAGGCCGAGGTAGCTAGCTCGCCTCACACTCAAGCTGTATCCCGTGACGTCACACAAACAGTCACAGGCCTAAAAGGGATCTTCTATATAAAGCACATGGATGATACTATGATATGCTATAACACAGGGATCAGCAACTATGCTGACAGCTCGGTCATGTTACGTATGTCGTCTAGACATACACTACTGTCTTATAGGCTGAACAGGCAGGTGGTTCTGGGCTGATTCTATACAATAACAAATTAATATATAACTTAGAACTAATGGATGGTATCATAATGGATGTTAACAAAATGAGTTTTACGTAATGGGTGTTAACGTAATCACTTTTAATGTAATGAGTTTTAACGTAATGCATTACAAACGTTTTACAATATGGGATGGAATTGATCGATCGATCTGTATTCATGCACTCTACGGATTCTGAGGAAATAAATATATATATACAAGGTGAAATTAACAGCAAAGGTATCTGGTGCACACAGACTATTGCTAAATTCTCAGAACTCGGAGGGAATGTGAACACAAAAATTTCTGACAAACTAATCAGCTAATAACAAACACACAGTTGATAAATGAAGTGATAAGCCTTTAGAGGCAGGTGCCAGAAGTCGCCAGAATCTTACCACAGGTCAGCTGTTTTTAATAATCTTCCTGGCCTGCTAGTGTACTCGCATATAATCTAGTGATACCAGTGAAGAGCAGAATACAGTGTTGTAGTAGCAACTAACCAGTATTATAATGGTACTTAGTGGAGTGGAGTGACTTTCATTAGTTTCTTTTTTCTTGAAATACCAGACATATACTGTGAATTTCATAAGATAAGATAAGATAAGATAAGATTTCGTTCGGATTTTTAACCCCGGAGGGTTAGCCACCCAGGATAACCCAAGAAAGTCAGTGCGTCATTGAGGACTGTCTAACTTATTTCCATTGGGGTCCTTAATCTTGTCCCCCAGGATGCGACCCACACCAGTCGACTAACACCCAGGTACCTATTTGCTGCTAGGTGAACAGGACAACAGGTGTAAGGAAACGTGTCAAATGTTTCCACCCGCCGGGAATCGAACCCGGGCCCTCCGTGTGTGAAGCGGGAGCTTTAGCCACCAGACCACCGGGCCACCACATATAACCTGTAGTTACCAGCGGTCGCAATATACACAACGAGAAGCAATTATTACTACAGAAAGAGCGTCCTTCCTCCAAAATTTCCACCAGTCAACTATAGTGATAATATAGCATTTATTGTGGTGGAGACGAAAAAAAAATAGAAAAGCTAGATACAGCGATTGATAAACAAGGGTGGAGGTCGACCGTTCGTCATTGTAGGAGCTGCCAGCAGTCACCGGCTCTTCAATACGCAAGTTATACTTTTGTATCAATCAAATCACATATTACTCGGGTAGATAATTTCCAGTAGATCCTTCATGTGTTAGCTCAAATCACCGACCAGTATGGTTTAAATAAGTGACCCACTGATCAGATCAGATCGACTGGTCTGAACCCTTGACTGGTCTGAACCCTTGACTGGTCCGAACCCTTGACTGGTTTCAAACGGTTTCGTTGGACAATAAAGCAGACTGTAAACGGATGGGGTTGTAGGCGCCCTTATAAACACAAACATTAAACATATATATGTACAGAGAACTTTCACGGCGCGCATAACGGAGATAAAACACCTCAATTACTGGGAGCGCTTGAGGTTTCTAAACCTGTATTCCCTGGAACGCAGGAGGGAGAGATACATGATTATATACACCTGGAAAATCCTAGAGGGACTAGTACCGAACTTGCACACGAAAATCACTCACTACGAAAGCAAAAGACTTGGCAGACGATGCACCATCCCCCCAATGAAAAGCAGGGGTGTCACTAGCACGTTAAGAGACCATACAATAAGTGTCAGGGGCCCGAGACTGTTCAACTGCCTCCCAGCACACATAAGGGGGATTACCAACAGACCCCTGGCAGTCTTCAAGCTGGCACTGGACAAGCACCTAAAGTCAGTTCCTGATCAGCCGGGCTGTGGCTCGTACGTTGGTTTGCGTGCAGCCAGCAGCAACAGCCTGGTTGATCAGGCGCTGATCCACCAGGAGGCCTGGTCACAGACCGGGCCGCGGGGGCGTTGACCCCCGAAACTCTCTCCAGGTAAACTCCAGGTATATCAGGAACGTGCACGGTAAGCTGTCCAATATACAAAAACAGTTAGAAACAGAAACACAAATAGCTAGAGCTTCATTTAAGGAGGTTATTAATATAATATTCAAGAGGTTGCTAGTAGAATTGCAGTAAATCAACCATTCAAATCACTATGAAGCTGTGTGTAGTCTGTGGTCAGTCAAACAAACGGGCTTCCACATGCATAAATTGTCATTTTTGTGGAAATTGGTGTCACGCCCCTTGTGCAGATATCCAAGAACTAGCTACAAGCAGTATTAAAACAGGGAAGTGTTTTTGGGTATGCCCAAATGAGATAAATTTGTGGACTAAAATCACAAGGGTATTAAAAGAGGTCAACATCAAAGCTGCTTTCATAGACAACCTGGAAGCTTTCTACAACAGATGGGAACATAAAAAGTCTGGGCTGAATGGTACTGCCCTTGATACTGGCCATGTAGTCAGAAACTGTAAGGCTGGAGATGATGTCCTGGTAGTCAGTAAATGTGGGGCTGATAGTGCTGTCCTGGGAGACAGTAATGGTGAAGCTGGAGGTGCTGTCCTGGGAGACAGTAATGGTGAAGCTGGAGGTGCTGTCCTGGGAGACAGTAATGGTGAAATCTGGAGATGCTGTCCTGGGAGACAGTAATGGTGAAGCTGGAGATGCTGTCCTGGGAGACAGTAATGGTGAAGCTGGAGATTTTGTCCAGGTAGTCGGGAATTATACGCAGGAAGGAATAAATATAAATGACCTCATAGGGGACAGGAGCCATAGTAGGGAAACAAGTGTAGTCAAAGATAAGATAAAACCAATATTACAAACTAGAAATACCGCAGGAAATAGCAAACAAGAGGACTCCACTAGCAATAGTGAGGATATATTACCAAAAACAACTGGTGGGAGCTCCATTGTTGGTGCTAGGGAGGATAGAAGTAAGACAGGGAAACATGCACCAACAGGGAATACAGTCACAGAAACCCAAGGCAAACGAAAACCAAGCCTGTGCACATACTATGCACTCGGTATCTGCTGGCATGGGAAATGTGGAAAAACAGATGGGACGTGCAACTACGACCACCCTAGAAAATGCCATGCCCATATGACAACAGGAAAATGCAAACTCCCTTCCTGTAAGCTTTTTCACCCTGAACTGTGTACATCTTCAGTACAGGAAAGACTGTGCTATAACTTAAATTGCCAGGCATACCATCTAAAGGGGACAAAAAGATACAAAACATCCAGGCCATGGGAAAACCTGGGTAGCCACAGCCACTAGAGAGGGAGAGGTTTTTTAGTGCCAGGAAGCAAAAAAAAAAACTGGCAGGAAATGGCAGAAATCGTACACCAAATCCAGTCATTCCTGGAGTGGAACCACAGTCGATGGCCTCCACTCCAAACCAACAGATACAGATACTAATGCCAGAAAAAAAAATCCCCCCCCCAGTACCAACAATACCACCAGTCTGTAAATACCTTTGTAACTTGTCATGATTGTGACTAGACCTACCTGGAGTTCATTACCTTTGTAAATTGTGAGTTCATTACCTTTGTAAATTGTGAATTCATTACCTCTGTAACTTGCTCAGCTATCAAAACTTTGAGGCCCAGTCCCTGGACCCATTATGTACCTCTGTAATCTTTTGACTACCGCCCACAGGATGGGTATGGGGTGCATAATAAACATATTAAACTTAACGATAACATTCTTCTTTGCAAATATACAGGGTCTAAAGTCAGCAACAAACAACAAAATACCTTTCATCCGTGGACTGCTTGCAGAGGCAAAGGCAATGTTTGCGGCTTTCACTGAGACCCACATAAAGGATCACTTGGACAACGAAATATGGATACCAGGTTACAACCTATACAGATGTGTAAAGTAAAAGGACACAAGTGCAACTAATGTGACATTTATTGTGGCAACGTTTCGCTCTCCATGAGCTTTATCAAGCCATTATCAAGCCATCGTAATGGCTTGATAAAGCTCCTGGAGAGCGAAACGTTGCCACAATAAATGTCACATTAGTTGCACTTGTGTCCTTTTACTTTACATATTGTCGGTAATTCTACCAACTTTATTATACAGATGTGACAGAGTGAACAGGCAAAAGGGATGGGGGGGTTGGCCTGTACATTGCAGAGTCACTTGTTTGCACAGAACTGCTTAATGCCTCAAATGATGTAGTGGAAGTTTTAGCAGTAAAGGTCGAGAACCAAAACCTAGTCATTGTGGTAGTCTACAAGCCTCCGGATGCAACATCCCAGCAATTCCAGGAACAGCTGTTAAAAATTGACCAATGTCTGGAAAATCTTCCAGCTCCTGCACCAAACATCTTGCTCCTGGGGGATTTCAACTTAAGGCACCTAAAATGGAGGAATATAGCAAATAATATTGTTGCAGTAATAACACCAGGAGGCAGCTCTGATGAAAACTCACACTCACACGAGCTTTTAAATCTCTGCACAAAATTCAATTTAAACCTATACGATACATCCCTCTAGCGCCTGGAACCAATCTTGGGCGGAAAACATTATATACTGATTCAAAAAAGGAGAATTAGTGTGCACTTCCTAGCAGAGTTTACTGCCAGAGGGGAATCATAGGCCTGTGTTCCGTGTGAAAAAAAATAATAATAATTTAACTTTGTGTCAGAGGAAAGAAAGTCTCCCTGATAACATTGAGTATACATAGTGTATAGTGTATACTACAGTGGCTCCCTAGTATATTGATGATAAAGGCTAAAGTGTCATTTGAAAACAGGTGAATTTGTAAATGAAGTGATAAGCCAATAGAGGCAGGTGCCAGAAGTCGCCAGAAACTTACCACAGTGGTCAGCTGTTTTTAATAATCTTCCTGGCCTGCTAGTGTACTCGCATATAATCTTATCCCAGTAAATGCAAAACTGTTGTATAGCAACAAACCCAGTATTAAAAGGGGTATTAGGGATGGAGTGACTTTCTTTAGTTTCTTTTTCTTAAAAATCCCAAACGTTACTGTGAATTTCATAAAACCGTTTACCAGGGTCGCAATATACACACAGTACCCAATTATTACTACAGAAAAAGCGCCTTCCCTCCAAATTTGCACCAGTCAACTAATGATAATATAGCATTTATTGTGGGGGGAGGAAAAAAAAAAAAAAAATAGAGAAGCAGTACAGCGATTGATAAACAAGGGTTTGAGGTCGCCCCGTT
This sequence comes from Cherax quadricarinatus, assembly GCF_026875155.1. Classification (NCBI taxonomy): domain Eukaryota; kingdom Metazoa; phylum Arthropoda; class Malacostraca; order Decapoda; family Parastacidae; genus Cherax; species Cherax quadricarinatus. The sequence goes on from NC_069404.1 coordinate 32,260,749, forward strand.
CGTCATTGAGGAGGCCACATCACCGGCTCTTCAACACGCAAGTTAACTTTTGTATCAACAAATCACATATTACTCGGGGTAGATAATTTCCATAGATCCTTCAGTGTTATCAATAAACCGACCTTTGGGTTTAAATAAGTGCCCCCACTGATCAATCAGATAGATGGTCCGACCCTTAAATGGTCCGAACCCGGACTGGTTTAAAAACGGTTTGTTGTGCCCACCTAGCAGGTTTTTAAAGAATATTCAAGGGTTCAGTAAATTGCAGTAAATCAACCATTCAAATCATTATGAAGCTGTGTGTAGTCTTCGTAGTCAAACAAAGGGGCTTCCACAGCATAAATTGTCATTTTTTGGGGAAATTTGGGTGTCACCCCCCTTGGGGCAATATCCAAGAACTAGTACAAGCGTATTAAAACAGGAAAAATTTTTTTTGGGTAGCCCAAATGAGAAAAATGTGGACTAAAACACAAGGGTTTTAAAAGAGGCCCACATCAAAGTCTTTCTAAAAACCGGGAAGCTTTCTCAACAGAGGGAACATAAAAAGCCCCAGGCTGAATGGTACTGCCTTGATACGGCCCATGTAGTCAAAACTGTAGGCGGGAAAATAGTCCTGGTATCAGAAATGGGGGGCTAAATTGTGCTGTCCTGGGAGACAAAAATGGGGAAGCTGGGATCTGTCCTGGGAGACAGTAATGGTGAAGTAGGGGTGTGTTTCCCTGGGAGCAGAAAAATGGTGAAGCGGAATGCGCCCCTGGGAACAGTAAGGGGAAGCGGAAGCTGTCCGGGAGACAGTAAGGGTGAAGCGGGTTTTTGTCCGGTAGTCGGGAATTATACCAGGAAGGAATAAAATATAAATGCCCTTTCATGGGGGACAGGGCCATAGGGAAACAAGGTAGTCAAAAATAAGATAAAAACCAATATTGCAAACTAGAAAAACCGCAGGAAATAAAAACAAGAGGACTCCACAGCAATAGTGGGTTTTTTCCCAAAAAACAACTGGTGGGAGCCCCCTTGTTGGGCGGGAGGATAGAAGTAAGAAGGGAAACATGCACCAACAGGGAAACAGTCACGAAACCCAAGGGGCAAAGGGAAACCAAGCCTGTGCACATCTAGCACTCGTATTGTGGCAGGGGAAATTGGGAAAAACAGAGGGGACGTGCAACTATGCCACCCTGGGAAATGCCATCCCCATAGACAACAGGAAAAGCAAACTCCCCCCTGTAGTTTTTTTTCCACCTGAAAGGTTCCCCTTCAGTACGGGAAAAGACGTGCTTAATTTAAATTGCCGGGGCTACCATCTAAAGGGGAAAAAAGATAAAAAAAAAATCCAGGCCTGGAAAACCCTGGGTGCCACACCCAAAAGGAGGGGTTTTTTTTAGGCCGGAAGGGAAAAAAAAAAAACTGGCAGGAAAGGGCAGAAATCGACCCAAATCCAGTCTTTCCCTGGAGGGGAACCACAGTCGATGGCCCCCACTCCAAACCAACAGAAAAAAGAAAAATATGCCGGAAAAAAAATCCCCCCGTACCAAAAAATACCACCAGTCCGATGACTTCTTTTTAAAAATATCAGGGTCTAAAGCCAGCAACAAACAAAAAAAAACCCTTTTCACCCGTGGATGCTTGCAGAGGAAAAGGCCCAATGTTCGCGGCTTTCATGAGACCCACAAAAAGGGAAAACTTGGACAACGAAATTGGACCCCGGGTTACAACCTATACAGGTGACAGAGTGAACAGGAAAAGGGGGGGGGGTTGGCCTGTACATTGCAGGTCATTTTTTTGCAAGAACTGCAAAATGCCTCAAATGATGTAGGGGGAATTTTTAGCAAAAGGTCGAAAACCCAAAAACCTAGTTTTGGTATTACAAGCCTCCTTTCAACATCCCAGAAATTTCCCCAGGAATACTGTTAAAAATTGCCACTTCGGGAAAAAACCTTTCCAGCTCCTCACCCAACATCTTGCTCCTGGGGGATTCCAACTTAAGGCCTAAATGGGGGAAAAACAAAAAAATTTTGTTGCAGAAATAAACCGGGAGGCACTCTTGAAAACTCCACTCAGGGAGCTTTTAAATCTCTGCAAAAAATTCAATTTAAACCAAAAAATAATAGAGCCACTAAAAATGGAAATACACTAGCCTCATCTCCTAACAATGATGACTTTAAGAAATATACCAATCAAAAACAAATCCCAGATCACAACAAATTGAGGTTCGTATGTATGGGGGACCCCCCAGACCGCCATAATGAATTATCACGGGGAGCATTTACCAAATTCAAATTCATAACAAAAACATAAAATGGGACCAATAAACAAAGTCCTAACCGATATAACTGGGAAGTATACTAAGCAACACGACCCCAACTTAGCCTAAACAATTAACTCGGTGGCACTCGTTTGCACAAGGCTTATTCCCCTAAAAAAAGGAGGATAGATTTTAAAACAGAAAGAGACAGGGGGCCCCCCCTTAAGGCGACGGGGAAAAAAAAAAACAGAGCGGCTAAAAGAGGTCAAATATCTGAAAAAGCTAGGGAGACATGGCAAGAAATAGCAAGCATCGAACTTAAGCAAAAGAATCCCTTTTGGATCAGGAATCGGGGAAGAAAAAAAAGAAAAAAGAAAAAGAAAAAAAAAAGAAAAAAAAAAAAAATGAAAAACGCCATATTGGGCCCCACTAAACAAACCCCCCCCCAGAAAAAGAAGGGAAAATGAAAAGAAAAGAAAGGAAAAAGGAAAGAGAGAGGAAGAAAGAAAAGGAGAAAAAAAAAAAGGGAAAAAAGAGAGGAAAGAAAAAAAGAAAGGAAAAGAAAAGTGAAAACCCCCCCCAAAAAAGGGAGAAAATAAGTGAAAGAAAAGAAGATAGAGTTTTAAGAAGGGAGAAAGAACGGGGGGAAAAAAAAAAAAAAAAAAAAGAAAAAGGGGAGTAAAGAAAGCAAAAAAAAAGAAAAAAGAAAAAAAAAAAAAAGAAAGGGAAAAAAAAAGAAAGAAAGAAAAAAGAAAAAAAGGGAAAAGGAAAAAAAAAAAAGGTCGGGTTGTAGTTAACTAATGGAATAGACAAGGTTAAATATAGAAAAAAAAGAATGCAGAAAAAAATATTACAGACTTTTTGCAAAAGCCTTCGACAAGTGTGAATGGCGAAATAGCGCACAAAATGCCAAAAAAAAAAAAATAACAGGAAAAAAAATTTGGTTTTTGAAAAAGGTCTTAAATTTTTCCTCACTAACAGAACACAGAGACTATTTTTCGTCAACAAGTAAAGTCCCGGCAGCTAAACGGTGAAAAGCTCCCGTTTTTCCCCAAGCACAGTACTTCCTCCCCATCTTTTTCCCTCTTCCTTATTTCCACATAACAAGGATGTTTCAGGGGCCCCAGCCCCCGGTCCCCTTCCTTTTTGGGAGATGACCCCGAATCTGCCATGACGTGTCTTTTTCCATTGCAACACGCAAAGCCCCAGGCAAACATCAACCAAATCTTTTTTTCAGTGGCTGCAGAAAACAAAAGAAGTTCAACAATGAGAAAAAATTTCAATTACTCAGATATGGTAAACAGAGGAAATTAAATCTTCACAGAGAAAAAAAACAAATTCTGGCCACAAAATAGAGCGAAAAAACCAACGTCAAAGACCCGGGGGTGATCATGTCGGGGGATCTACCTTCAAAACCAAAAATGTATCAAAACGCATCTGAGAAAAATGACAGGAGGTAAGGAACCTTCAAAACTAGGGAGGCCAAGCCCAGTGACACCTTCGGTCACTTGTTTTATCTAGGCGGAATATTTTCTGCCACAACAGCACCTTTTAAGGCAGGGTGAAAGCCGACCTAGAAAAAATTACAGGAACTTCACGGGGGGCCCTAACGGGAGATAAAACACCTCAAATTTTTGGGAGCGCTTGAGGTTCCTGAACCGTTTCCCGGGGAAAGGGAGGGAAGATACATGTTTATAAAACCGGAAAAACCTAAGGGGGTAGAACCCAACTTGCACACGAAAACACTTACGAAAGCAAAAGACTTGGGAGACGATGCACCATCCCCCCAAGAAAAGCAGGGGTTTCACTAAACGTTAAAGACCATACAATAAGTGTCAGGGCCCGGGGCTGTTCAACTGCCCCCAGCACACATAAGGGGGGTTTCCCAACCCGGACCCCCTGGCAGCTTCAAGCTGGCACGGACAAGCACCCAAAGTCAGTTCCCCCATCGCCGGGCTGTGGCTCGACGTTGGTTTGCGGCAGCGCAGCAAACCTGGTTTTATCCGGGGTCTGTCCACCAGGGGGCCTGGTCCCCAGACCGGGGCCGGGGGGGCGTTACCCCCGGAACTCTCTTAGGAAACCCAGGTTTCTAATGGAGAATACCTAGACCTCATCTTCCTAAGAATGGATCTGATAAGAAATGTCACCAATCAAAAACATATATCAATCAAACAAATTGAGGTTTTGCATGATGCGGGGGGAGCCCCAGACCGACAAAAATGAGATTAGTCACGAGGGGGCATTACCAAACCCCAAATTCAATAAAAAAAAACATAAAGTTTTGGGACCAATAAACCAAGTCCTAACCGAATTAAACTGGGATTATATACTAAAGCAAAACCAGACCCCAACTTAGCCTAAACAGATTTCTCGGGGGCACCCCGATGTATGCCAAGGCTTATTCCCCCTAAGAAAAAGGAGGGTTTGATGTAAAATAAAAGAGACAAGGGGCCCCCCCTTTTCAGGGGAGGAAAAGAATAACAGAGGGCTAAAAGAGGTCAATATATCTGAAATGCGTAGGGGGACACTGGTCAAAAAATAGCAAGCATCGAACTTAAGCTAAAAGAATCCTTTAGGAGTCAGGAACGCGGGGAAAAACAAAAGCCTAAAAGAAATCGAAAAAACCCCCAAAATATTTCTTTTCCTTGCCAAATCAAAATCGAGAACAAAAATCCGTATTTTGGGCCCCCACTTTAAACAAATGGGTCCTACAAAGATGACGCAAGGGAAAAGAGTGAGCTAACCAAGTCCCCAAAATACTCATTTTTTGCAAACGCTAACCAACTGAAGTCAAACAAAAAATTTTTTTTTGAGAGAGCCACAAAATTTTATTAACACAAGCCTATCCGTGTTATCCGACGCCAAAAGATTCGAACAGGGGAAATGAATAAACCCCTGACTCGCCCAGGGCCGCTTGGGAAATCCGTGTTCAAAACAAGAAATAAAAGAACCCCTACACGAGCCTTTTTTTCCTCCATGGAGGGAGCGAACACGGGGGGTCGTCCACAGTTACTAAAAACAACAGACATAGCCCCATTCCTAAAGGGGGGGCAGTAAAGCAACACAAAGAATACAGACCAATAGACTAACATCCCCAAACATAAAAAAACTTTGAAAGGGTCCCCTAGAAGCAAGACACCCCCCCATCTAGAAACCCCCTTTGCAAATCTAAGGCTACCCTACCTAGAGGTTTCCTATCGACATTAAATTTATTTAATTAACGATTAAAAAGGGGGGTGTTTTGTTTAATAAGAGCCCAAGCCGATTTGGAACTTGAAAAATGATGTGTCATTAAATACTTAACATTCATACACCACCCTCCTAAAAATTTTGGGTATTTACATGAGTATACAACGGCCCGTAGTTGCTGACATCAAACCTACTATTTTTCTTGAAGATAGGAGTAACTCTGGCCTCCTTGAACCTCTCTGGTATGGTATTAGTGGTGATGGACATATTTATTATGTGAGCAATGGGGACTGGCAATTCAGAGGCACCATCTTTTAGGAACTTAGGGGATGTTATCAGGGCCAGTGCTCTTAGTTGGTCTTAACCTGCTTAGTTCTTTTTGCATGAAGTCATGTGTGGCATGCAAAAAGTATGTAACCTTTATTTGGCGCATGTGCACAACCTCATTGAAAGGCTATCTCCCCAACCAGCGAACCAGTACTAAGGGTCGAATGATGGGGCCCCATTGTTTGATCAGTACCTAGGTTCAGCCAATGAGGTGGGTCTGGCAATTGTGGAGGTGTTGTGGTCACCACTCACCTGTCCTCCTTTGTCATTTCCATTCTAGAGCTGGTTGAGCATGGTTGTCCATTCTGTCTCCAGGCTGTGTCTTTGCCTTTGACTAATCGTGTTGTACTCATGCATTTCCAACTGTGTATAGTGTACATAATTGTAAATAATTACTATTGCTTTTGGTGAAGGAAAATATATTTCAAAGTCATTCAGCTGTGTTTGTTCTGCTCCTTGCTCCCCTTTACACCCAGGATAACAGGCCTTATGGTGCCTTGGTTGTAATATGGGTAGCCTGTCTGGGAGCTGGAGCTGGACTTAGAGCAGGAGTTGAACCTAGGGTTGAAGCTGAAGCAGGAACATTGTATAGTTTGCTATCTGGCATTGCATTAGCTTTGCCAGTGCTTTATGAAACTTTGCATATCAGCCTTGCATTTTGTGGTCAGCCTGCTATTGTGTGATCATTGACAGCTTGCTATTGGCTTGTTCATTGTGCTCACTTCGCTATGGTCAATCTTGCTGTTGTATGAATATTTTGGAGTTGGTTTTGCTAATGCATATCAGCCTTGCTATTGTATGTGTGTATTTTGCATTCGGCTTTGTTACGTGTCAGCCTTATCATGTGAGTGTTCTGCAGTCGTACTGTACATAGCTGGGCATGTATTGCAAATAGCGTGTAATGTTGGGGTATGCCGCCTAGACGAGTCGGATGTCTAGTGTCCGAATACACTTTATTAAACTTGTCCAAATTTTCTCTACAGTGTTGCTAGCAAATTGCTTGTTCCATTGGCATTGATTACGAATGCACTCTCACAGCAGCGCAGCTTTGTACTCTTATAAGTATCAACTTCGAGAAGAGGAGATGGCACATCAAACTCCTTCCTCTACGGGAGCCAGAAATAAAACCCTGATGTTCTCGCAAGAAGAAAATGAAACAGTACCTGAGCAAAACTGTCAGTCTTATACGACAGGGTTGTCTGAGGGTGAATCTGCTTCGTTGGCACTTGAGTTAGCGAAAATCAATATTGAGCAGACTATGGAGCAAAGGGCATATGCCAAGGAAGAATTTGATAGGGAAAAAGAAATAAGGCAGTTTTCTCAAACTGTGAATGACTTAAATTTGCAAAAAGCAGTACAGTTGGTTCTGCGTTTCGTTGAGGCCGAACCTGAAATTTTTTTCAAAACTTTCGAAAACCAGGCTCGAGCCTTGAGGTGGCGTGAACAGCATTGGGCATCTTTGGTGCATACAGCGTTGTTTGGTAAGGCACAGGAATTTACATCAGTTTTAAATGACACTGAATTCAGTGATTATAAAGTGGTGAAGACCACAGTTCTTGGAGCATATCAATGTATTCCTGCTAAGTATAGAAAGTCATTCAAGTTAGGCAGACGACAGCTTGGTCAATCCCTGGTGGACTTTGTTCGACAGCAGACCAAAGCTTCTACCAGCTGGTATAAAGCAAATGGTGTCACTACCTTCGATGAGTTAACCCAACTCATCCTAGTGGATAACCTACTGGAGTCTGTGGGACCAGAGGTTAGAGTCTTTCTGCAGAACTGTGTCTTAACCACTGCATTGGAGGCAGCCAGGTTGGCTGATTCCTATGAAACCAACTGCTCCTTGTCCGAACGGTCCCATCTCTCTTTTTCAACAGCCTGGCATGAGCAGAGATTGTCAGCATTGGAGGATGAAGTGCCAGCAGGAAGGAGAACGTCTATGTCAGCCAACTAAGTCACCTGGTGAGCCATGCTATTCAACAAACCACTCAACATGGTGTATCTCGACAACAGTACCCAGAGTGACACCAGTTACAACATCAGCAGAGAGTTAAGATCAAGCCTGTCGTTGGTTTTCTTTGCAATAGAGCAGGTCACATCTGCCCAAACTGCCCAAATATGAAAAAGTAGAGAAAGGAATGGCCCTTTATTATTGCACGAGTCCTATATTCCTTCAGAAAGACTCAAAGAAAACTGAAGTCAGAACCTTTAAGGATACTGGAGCATATTGTTCACTTATAATAGAGGAAGTACTTCCCCTTTTTGAACACACTTCATTACAATCCTCTGTTTTACTCGAAGCCTTTGAAGGAGCGATTTTTTCTGTCTCCTTGCATAAAATATATATAGAGTGCAGATATTACACTGGATATTTGACTGTAGGTGTCTCTGGGGGATTTCCTATGAAAGATGCCATGTTATTACTGGGTAATAACATTACCACTTCTAGTGCATGTCCTGAACCCATAATAATTAATTCTTCTCCGATGTTGGCCATAACTCGGGCAAAATCCCAAGGGTTGCCTGGCGAGAATGTTGACCTATCCTTGGATGACTCTGATCTTGGAATATCTGGCAGGATTGCCAGATATCTCTGTTTCCATGCCCGAGGGACTGTCCTTCCGAGAGGAACAACGAAAGGACCCTTCATTGAATTTTGCTTTTCAGGCAGCCATGGGTAAATCCTTTTCAGATCATCCTGTCAAATATAAACTTAAAAACAACTATTTGCTCTGCATTGAGACTGGTAAGGAGATAGAGGGTAGGCAACAGTCGGATAGGTTAGTGGTTTCAAAAAAGTTTAGACCTCAAATATTGAATATAGCTCAAAATACTTCATTAGGAGGTCACCTAGGAATTGCTAAAACTTTATATAGAATTTCAAAAGAATTCTATTGGCCAAAATTAAGGCAGGATGTGAAGAATCATATCCGTTGTTGCCGAGAATGTCAACAAGTACAGAAACCTGGACATTCCATTAAACCTGCACCTCACTAGCCTATACCTACTGATGGAGAACCTTTTGCAGAATTAATTATAGATTGTGTAGGTCCACTGCCTAAGTCCAAGTCTGGAAATCAGTACCTATTTACCATTATGGATAGAGTAACTAGATACCCAGAAGCAATTCTCATGCACAGTATTAATACTAAAGTGATACTACACAGCAGAACAATCAAAGGCACTTCTCAGAGCCAACAACAACATAACTGTCTTTAACTACAATATCAGATCTTTAAGCAAACATTACGGTGACCTCATAGCACTACTAAATCCCCTGCATGCCAGTATATCCATCATTACTCTCACCGAAATCTGGCTAAAGCCCGATACTACAGATGTCTATGCCATTCCTGGTTATACAGCCATACACAACTGTAACCCAGACCGACAAGGGGGTGGCACAGCTGTATACTACTCAGACCAACTAGAATGTATCACTAATACTTGCACAAGGGATGAACATGGGGAATATATAATAGCTAAATTCAAATCCAAATAAATATAAAACCTCTCACAGTGATAAACATCTACAGAGTACCACAGTCAAACATTAGCCATTTTAGTGAAAACCTAGGAAGTATGATAACTGATGCACGCATGAATAAAGATCACTTACCACTCTCAGGTGACTTCAATATAAATCTCCTGCAAGACCAGGACCCACACGTTACTGAATTCACAAACACCATGAGTAACTGCTTGTTGCAACCAACAGTAACAAAACCTACAAGAATTACAGAGACTAGTGTTTCCCTACTAGACCACATCTGGACCAACACCATATCCCCTTTAAAATCAGGCATAATCACAGATAATACCACAGACCACTACCCTACCTTCTTCATAACTAATCTAGGCAAATTACCCCAAGACACTACTAAAGTCACTTTCAGACTTCACAATGAGGCAGCCATTAATAACTTCACAACAGCAGTGACAAACATTGACTGGCACACTGAGCTAGAAATCTATACAGATATTGACGAAAGTATTAATAATTTTCTAAAAAAAACAGACCCAATATCTCTGTAATAAGCACTGCCCTAAAAAAAATAAACAGATGACAGCTAAAAGACTGAAAAGTCCCTGGCTAACACCCAGCATACTTAAATCCATAAATACAAAGCACCTATACGAAAAACAGTACAGAATGGGTCACATAACCAGAGACCAAACAAAACGTTACCCGTCAATCCTAACCAGCCTGATAAGAAGGGCAAAAAAATTGTATTATGAGAACAGATTATCCAACTTAACCCTTTCAGGGTCGACAGGCCCTCTCAGAGACTTGTTCTCAGGGTCGGCCAAATTTCAAAAAAAAAAAAATATTTTTTCTTATGAAAAGACTAGAGAATCTTTTCCGGATCATAATGACACCAAAAGTATGAAAATTGATGAAAAACTTACGGAATTATGCTCTCGCAAAGTTGTCAGTCTCGACATTGTTTACGCATCGGCAATTTTGCCCACTTTGAGCCCTATTTTCGGCCAATTCCAGTGTACTTGTCGACAAAAATCATTACTATTTCACTAGAACTCCATTTTTTCTATCGAATGAGTACAAGAAACCACCCATTTACCGATCTCAACTATCCAATACAGTGGTCAGAATTTAGCAATTTTGCCAATTTCACACAAATGCCACAGATGCCAATTTCCGAATAGGGTCCAGAATAAATAAGAAAGACATACCTGGCATTAAAATAACATATCTTCTGTTCATTAGTCACGTCCCCACACCCCTCGTACATTCTTTTGCTCTCCACTTTGAATTTTTATTCTCACAAAAAATAAAAGATTTACTGTTATGCAGACTACTGCATTAGTGTAGAAATGGTATAAATAATATCAGCGAATTTGTGAAAGAATATTAGACTCACCAGTTGACGTGTATTGGATGCATAGCATGATTTTTTTTTTTATATATTTTATTTGAAACAGTTCATACAATATACATAGATAGTTACCTATATAAATGTGATATAAATATATATAAAAAGAGGCATTATCAGTGGCTCTGTTCCGGTCCACTAAGTAACACTATTCATAATGATTTTGATATACACCTAACTACATAACTAACACACTACTGCAAAATACACAGTGCTTCCATTACTGTTTTTTTCATAATGTAAAATGACACAAGGCACTTACAATACTAGTGACTCACCCCCTGTGGAAAATTTTTGATTTTCCGAAGCTATAGCGCCTAATAGGTGTTTAATGTGTCGATATGAGTCAAAAATGTATTTGACAATAGGGTAGAACCAAGAGTTCCCTTTGCGCATGCGCGGATGTGCGGGGGTATAGGTCGACTCGGGCCATGGGGGAGGCGGGAGTGTTTTGAATGTGGTGAGGAGGCTGGGAAAGCATGGAACTAGGAAATTGGCATTCACGGCGGCCTAAGGATTAATATAGGCCTCATTTCATAATAGGAAGTGTCGTAACTGTTCCTGGTGAAGAGTGAGGGAACGTGATTTACGGGACCACCGTATAAAGGTGGTAAAATTAGTGAATAATGGTTTGACCGGGTGTGACTGGTGCACGGCCATGGTGTGTGTCCAGGGGAAATACCCGTGTGTTAATCCTCGCTCATCGGCCTCAGATCTTAATGAAGTGACCTCTAATGTGTATAATAATTATGAGACATTAAATCGTCTTGTGAATGGTAATGTAATCAGTGATAATAACATTGAGTTAAGAGAATGCGGGATGTGAAATAGATCGCCCTGCTCCGAGTGAATGTGTGATTCTCGTACCGAAGGATAGTGAAGCTTTATGGAAGCACGACTTCTAAACCGGGACAAACCGACGGATACTTCGTCCTGCTGGAATAAGAACCGTGTCGGTGTGGCAGGACATCGAAATGAGATGGTGAATGGAGAAAATAAGGAGTATCAGTCACCCACAGTTGAGTAACCTTTCTAGTTATAACAGACTGATACTGGCCAGTTAGGTATGTTTTAATTGGATAGGTTATGAGTGATCCAACCACATCAAGTGACCACCAGGGAATATCTGGTAAGTGGTGGGATTATGTACAAATGTTTTTCCTTGATGGATGTATCCATGTGTATCCTACCCCCCCCCCCTTCATTCAGTTAAACTAATATAATCTATACAGTCCACAATTAATTAATAGCGCCGTGTTTGAGGGTGCTACCCAATTTATACTGGTCTCGGATAGATGTGGACAAGATTGTGAGGGTCGAGGGGCCACCTGTAGTGACCAGAGGTGGTTAAGTTTTCTCACATGTCTACACGGGGTGACTACGGTAAACAATATGGTTGTCTCCCAATGAGATTACTTGTATGTATATAATGTTGAGGTACATACAGGTAAGCACCCTATAAAATTTTCCACATCTGCCCGTTGGTCCTTCCTGAACCGGATGCAATCAGTGAAAAAATTAATTGAATTAATTACTTAATAATTAAGTGACTGATTGAAGGAAGTGGGTGTAGGGTGCACAAGTTTAATCGATCGTGTGATGGATGATAATTAGCCCAATTAATTGCTAGCACATGTGTGGCTAGGATTTATACAAGAGTAAAGTGCAAGAATTACTCTTATAAGGCGCCTACTTAAGTTGTATAATCAGTGATTAATAATTCTCTAACCATGACTGGATCTAATGGAGTTAATGTGCTGGGGCTGACTTGGGATACTGAGAGAGATTTGTTATTGTTAAAGTCTCATAATTCCAGTATGCCCAATAAATTAATCCAGGGAGCATAGGTTTATGCCCCTGAGAGAATGGAACACTAATTAGTCCATTTTGAGGGATCAATAAATTGGATTGGCCATGGAGTTGGTGCCTATATGCAGTAATGTGCTGGGGCTGACTTGGGATACTGAGAGAGACTTGTTATTGTTAAAGTCTCATAATTCCAGTATGCCCAATAAATTAATCCAGGGAGCATAGGCTTATGCCCCTGAGAGAATGGAACACTAATTAGTCCATTTTGAGGGTTCAATAAATATGGATGGCCATGGAGTTGGTGCCTATATGCAGTAATGTGCTGGGGCTGACTTGGGATACTGAAAGAGACTTGTTATTGTAAAGTCTCATAATTCCAGTATGCCCAACAAATTAGCCCCGAGAGCATAGACTTAGTGTCACACCTTACAATAAGAGGGAAATTGTTAATACCAGAAGCATGGAGGCTTGAGTGTGCTTTGGATGGAGCCCTACCTGAGGAGTTAACAGGTGGAAATAATTAATGGGTGATTAGGTAAATACTAATGTTGGAGTTCCCAAGCCAGGTGGCCAGTGAAGATGGGAAAATTGTACTCCACATTATGTAAGTCATCTAGCAACGACTTCCGCCCGCCCGCAGTGTGGAAAATTTTTTATTTTTCGAAGCTATAGCGCCTAATAGGTGTTTAATGTGTCGATATGAGTCAAAAATGTATTTGACAATAGGGTAGAACCAAGAGTTCCCTTTGCGCATGCACGGATGTGCGGGGGTATAGGTCGACTCGGGCCATGGGGGAGGCGGGAGTGTTTTGAATGTGGTGAGGAGGCTGGGAAAGCATGGAACTAGGAAATTGGCATTCACGGCGGCCTAAGGATTAATATAGGCCTGATTTCATAATAGGAAGTGTTGTAACTGTTCCTGGTGAAGAGTGAGGGAACGTGATTTACGGGACCACCATATAAAGGTGGTAAAATTAGTGAATAATGGTTTGACCGGGTGTGACTGGTGCACGGCCATGGTGTGTGTCCAGGGGAAATACCCGTGTGTTAATCCTCGCTCATCGGCCTCAGATCTTAATGGAGTGACCTCTAATGTGTATAATAATTATGAGACGTTAAATCGTCTTGTGAATGGTAATGTAATCAGTGATAATAACATTGAGTTAAGAGAATGCGGGATGTGAAATAGATCGCCCTGCTCCGAGTGAATGTGTGATTCTTGTACCGAAGGATAGTGAAGCTTTATGGAAGCACGACTTCTAAACCAGGACAAACCGACGGATACTTCGTCCTGCTGGAACAAGAACCGTGTCGGTGTGGCAGGACATTGAAATGAGATGGTGAATGGAGGAAATAAGGAGTATCAATCACCCACAGTTGAGTAACCCTTCTAGTTATAACAGACTGATACTGGCCAGTTAGGTATGTTTTAATTGGATAGGTTATGAGTGATCCAACCACATCAAGTGACCACCAGGGAATATCTGGTAAGTGGTGGGATTATGTACAAATGTTTTTCCTTGATGGATGTATCCATGTGTATCCTACCCCCCCCCCTTCATTCAGTTAAACTAATATAATCTATACAGTCCACAATTAATTAATAGCGCCGTGTTTGAGGGTGCTACCCAATTTATACTGGTCTCGGATAGATGTGGACAAGATTGTGAGGGTCGAGGGGCCACCTGTAGTGACCAGAGGTGGTTAAGTTTTCTCACATGTCTACACGGGGTGACTACGGTAAACAATATGGTTGTCTCCCAATGAGATTACTTGTATGTATATAATGTTGAGGTACATACAGGTAAGCACCCTATAAAATTTTCCACACCCCCCTTCCCCCCAACATTTACGTTATTGTTATTTTTTTATTTATTTATTATCACACTGGCCGATTCCCACCAAGGCAGGGTGGCCCGAAAAAGAAAAACTTTCACCATCATTCACTCCATCACTGTCTTGCCAGAAGGGTGCTTTACACTACAGTTTTTAAACTACAACATTAACACCCCTCCTTCAGAGTGCAGGCACTGTACTTCCCATCTCCAGGACTCAAATCCGGCCTGCCGGTTTCCCTGAGCCCCTTCATAAATGTTACTTTGCTCACACTCCAACAGCACGTCAAGTATTAAAAACCATTTGTCTCCATTCACTCCTACCAAACACGCTCATGCATGCCTGCTGGAAGTCCAAGCCCTTCGCACACAAAACCTCCTTTACCCCCTCCCTCCAACCTTTCCTAGGCCGACCCCTACCCCGCCTTCCTTCCACTACAGACTGATACACTCTTGAAGTTATTCTGTTTCGCTCCATTCTCTCCACATGTCCGAACCACCTCAACAACCCTTCCTCAGCCCTCTGGACAACAGTTTTGGTCATCCCGCACCTCCTCCTAACTTCCAAACTACGAATTCTCTGCATTATATTCAAACCACACATTGCTCTCAGACATGACATCTCCACTGCCTCCAGCCTTCTCCTCGCTGCAACATTCATCACCCATGCTTCACACCCATATAAGAGCGTTGGTAAAACTATACTCTCATACATTCCCCTCTTTGCCTTCAAGACAAAGTTCTTTGTCTCCACAGACTCCTAAGTGCACCACTCACCCTTTTCCCCTCATCAATTCTATGATTCACCTCATCTTTCATAGACCCATCCACTGACACGTCCACTCCCAAATATCTGAATACATTCACCTCCTCCATACTCTCTCCCTCCAATCTGATATCCAATCTTTCATCACCTAATCTTTTTGTTATCCTCATAACCTTACTCTTTCCTGTATTCACTTTCAATTTTCTTCTTTTGCACACCCTACCAAATTCATCCACCAATCTCTGCAACTTCTCTTCAGAATCTCCCAAGAGCACAGTGTCATCAGCAAAGAGCAACTGTGACAACTCCCACTTTATGTGTGATCCTTTATCTTTTAACTCCACGCCTCTTGCCAAGACCCTCGCATTTACTTCTCTTACAACCCCATCTATAAATATATTAAATAACCACGGTGACATCACACATCCTTGTCTAAGGCCTACTTTTACTGGGAAATAATTTCCCTCTTTCCTACATACTCTAACTTGAGCCTCATTATCCTCGTAAAAACTCTTCACTGCTTTCAGTAACCTACCTCCTACACCATACACTTGCAACATCTGCCACATTCCCCCCCTATCCACCCTGTCATACGCCTTTTCCAAATCCATAAATGCCACAAAGACCTCTTTAGCCTTATCTAAATACTGTTCACTTACATGTTTCACTGTAAACACCTGGTCCACACACCCCCTACCTTTCCTAAAGCCTCCTTGTTCATCTGCTATCCTATTCTCCGTCTTACTCTTATTGTTATTATTATACTCAAAAAGTTGCGCTAAACCACAATGATGAACATGTACTTTAACAGTTTTGTATACTCCATACATTCTCATTTTTAGTTTAAAACATTGCAATGCATTAATAAATAAAAGAAGCCTTAGCAGGTCCTCCACAGAAAAAAATGAATTTACATATTCGCAATACACTTACACGTTTATCTGTGAGCTGACATGAAATATCCCTCATCCTATGTTTTTTTATCCTTTTACTAAATACAAGATTACAAAAAAATTATGCTTTTTATCATTCAAATATATTACAATATGCATGAAAATTTTAATTATACTTATCATGAAATTTACTAAAGAATTAACACAAATATTAACTGCTATATTTATTGTACACACATGCAATTACATGTGGTTATGATTCCATCGTAATGACTTCCATACTTCCCTCTCCTTAACTAGTTGTCTTTGTAAAACTTTTGAAAGAATGATGCTTAACAGACTGTACTACAGAATCAGACACCAACTTTCCCCCTACCTCTATGGGTTCATGAAAGGTAAAAGTGTGCAGAACTGTATTTCCACCTTTCTCACTGCACACACCTCTACTAGTTTTACCACTTTTCTTGATCTAAAATCTGCATTTGATATTGCGAACAGAACCGTTATACTACATGAACTAGCCAAAATGAATATTGGTGGTAGCTTACTCTGCTGGATAATAGGATACCTGTCAAATAGAGTATCCTCTGTCCTTTACCAAGGCTTCAGAAGTGATTCTAAAGAAATGTACACCGCAGGGAGGAGTTCTTAGTCCCATGCTATTTAATATTCTGATTAATGCTCTCCTAAATGCTCTACCTGCCTCACCTAAACATATAGCTATAAGCTATGCTGATGATATCATGATCCATACAACAGGGCATAAGAAGACGAATACCATTCTTAATGAAGTTCAAGCAATTTGTAATCGACTAGGCCTCATAATATCTTCCTCTAAAACAAAGATATTAACAAGCAAACGACATCCCCCACCCATCTATTTGCAGGGTGAAATCATTAGCTACGTTAAAACTTACAGATATCTTGGTGTAGATGTACCCTTTAACAAATCCACTATACCACAACTAAACAAGAAATACAAAGCTAGGCTAAATGCTCTCAAAGCTGTTGCTGGCTACAATCCCAACTATGGTGCTAATGTGAGAATCGTGAGAATGATGTACATAGCCTATGTTAGGTCCTTAATTGATTATGCTGCTCCCATGTTGATATTAGCTAGAGAAAGTTCTCTCCGACCCTTGGAGGTAATGCAAAATGAAGCTCTCAGGATTATTCTTGGCTGTCCCAGATCTACAAAAGTTCTTAACATGAGGAAGGAGCTTGGTATTTCTAGTATCAGTGATAGGATTGTTGAAATTAACACTGTACTCGGTATTAGAATGTTGAGAAACGAACCAGACACTGTCACAGTGAATCTTACCAAGTGTCTAGAGGTAAATACACACAGATCTAAATGGATTGTGAAAACGTGCAATTGCATTAAGTTTTATAACCTGCATGAACTGTATCACTGTAGGCAACAAGAGCATTTCACCCCTCCATGGAAGATGTGTTCATTTAATATAACATAACTACAAGTCCCTCCCAAGAAGCTCAATGCTAGTAATCCCTTCCTTAAATCTCTTGTTAGAGCAACTGCTCAAGAAGAAATTTCTCACCTAGCTGGTAGTAATAAGTTATCACAAGTTATGGTACTGAATGGTACTGCCCTTGATACTGGCCATGTAGTCACAAACTGTAAGGCTGGAGGTGATGTCCTGGGAGACAGTAATAGTAAAGCTGGAGGTGCTGTCCTGGGAGACAGTAATGGTGAAGCTGGAGGTGCTGTCCTGGGAGACAGTAATGGTGAAGCTGGAGGTGCTGTCCTGGGAGACAGAAATGGTGAAGCTGGAGATACTGTCCTGGGAGACAGTAATGGTGAAGCTGGAGATTTTGTCCAGGTAGTCGGGAATTATACGCAGGAAGGAATACATATAAATGACCTCATAGGGGATAGGAGCCATAGTAGGGAAACAAGTGTAGTCAAAGATAAGATAAAACCAATATTGCAAACTAGAAATACCGCAGGAAATAGCAAACAAGAGGACTCCAATAGCAATAGTGAGGATAAATTACCAAAAACAACTGGTGGGAGCTCCATTGTTGGTGCTAGGGAGGATAGAAGTAAGACAGGGAAACATGCACCAACAGGGAATACAGTCACAGAAACCCAAGGCAAGCGGAAACCAAGCCTGTGCACATACTATGCACTTGGTATCTGCTGGCATGGGAAATCTGGAAAAACAGATGGGACGTGCAACTATGACCACCCTAGAAAATGCCATGCCCATATGACAACAGGAAAATGCAAACTCCCTTCCTGTAAGCTTTTTCACCCTGAAATGTGTACCTCTTCAGTACAGGAAAGACTGTCTATAACTTAAATTGCCAGGCATACCCTCTAAAGGGGACAAAAAGATCAAAACATCCAG
>NC_069404.1:32279576-32340736 GCF_026875155.1 Cherax quadricarinatus
CATGCAATATTTTTACATACATCTAGGTTTTTCTCCTTTTCTAAATAGCTCTTGTCTTCTTTATTTCTTCTATTGTCCATGGGGAAGTGGAAAAGAATCTTTCCTCCGTAAGCCATGCGTGTCGTATGAGGCAACTAAAATGCCGGGAGCAATGGGCTAGTAACCCCTTCTCCTGTAGACATTTACTAAAAAAGAGAAGAAGAAAAACTTTATAAAACTGGGTTGCTTAAATGTGCGTGGATGTAGTGCGGATGACAAGAAACAGATGATTGCTGATGTTATGAATGAAAAGAAGTTGGATGTCCTGGCCCTAAGCGAAACAAACCTGAAGGGGGTAGGGGAGTTTCAGTGGGGGGAAATAAATGGGATTAATATCTGGAGTATCTGAGAGAGTTAGAGCAAAGGAAGGGGTAGCAGTAATGTTAAATGATCAGTTATGGAAGGAGAAAAGAGAATATGAATGTGTAAATTCAAGAATTATGTGGATTAAAGTAAAGGTTGGATGCGAAAAGTGGGTCATAATAAGCGTGTATGCACCTGGAGAAGAGAGGAATCTAGAGGAGAGAGAGAGATTTTGGGAGATGTTAAGTGAATGTATAGGAGCCTTTGAACCAAGTGAGAGAGTAATTGTGGTAGGGGACCTGAATGCTAAAGTAGGAGAAACTTTTAGAGAGGGTGTGGTAGGTAAGTTTGGGGTGTCAGGTGTAAATGATAATGGGAGCCCTTTGATTGAACTTTGTATAGAAAGGGGTTTAGTTATAGGTAATACATATTTTAAGAAAAGAGGATAAATAAGTATACAAGATATGATGTAGGGCGAAATGACAGTAGTTTGTTGGATTATGTATTGGTAGATAAAAGACTGTTGAGTAGACTTCAGGATGTACATGTTTATAGAGGGGCCACAGATATATCAGATCACTTTCTAGTTGTAGCTACACTGAGAGTAAAAGGTAGATGGGATACAAGGAGAATAGAAGCATCAGGGAAGAGAGAGGTGAAGGTTTATAAACTAAAAGAGGAGGCAGTTAGGGTAAGATATAAACAGCTATTGGAGGATAGATGGGCAAATGAGAGCATAGGCAATGGGGTCGAAGAGGTATGGGGTAGGTTTAAAAATGTAGTGTTAGAGTGTTCAGCAGAAGTTTGTGGTTACAGGAAAGTGGGTGTGGGGAGGGAAGAGCAGCGATTGGTGGAATGATGATGTAAAGAGAGTAGTAAGGGAGAAAAAGTTAGCATATGAGAAGTTTTTACAAAGTAGAAGTGATGCAAGGAGGGAAGAGTATATGGAGAAAAAGAGAGAGGTTAAGAGAGTGGTGAAGCAATGTAAAAAGAGAGCAAATGAGAGAGTGGGTGAGATGTTATCAACAAATTTTGTTGAAAATAAGAAAAAGTTTTGGAGTGAGATTAACAAGTTAAGGAAGCCTAGAGAACAAATGGATTTGTCAGTTAAAAATAGGAGAGGAGAGTTATTAAATGGAGAGTTAGAGGTATTGAAGATGGAGGGAATATTTTGAGGAATTGTTAAATGTTGGTTAAGATAGCGAAGCTGTGATTTCGTGTATAGGGCAAGGAGGAATAACATCTTGCAGGAGTGAGGAAGAGCCAGTTGTGAGTGTGGAGGAAGTTCGTGAGGCAGTAGGTAAAATGAAAGGGGGTAAGGCAGCCGGGATTGATGGGATAAAGATAGAAATGTTAAAAGCAGGTGGGGATATAGTTTTGGAGTGGCTGGTGCAATTATTTAATAAATGTATGGAAGAGGGTAAGGTACCTAGGGATTGGCAGAGAGCATGCATACTTCCTTTGTATAAAGGCAAAGGGGATAAAAGAGAGTGCAAAAATTATAGGGGGATAAGTCTGTTGAGTATACCTGGTAAAGTGTATGGTAGAGTTATTATTGAAAGAATTAAGAGTAAGACGGAGAATTGGATAGCAGATGAACAAGGAGGCTTTAGGAAAGGTAGGGGGTGTGTGGACCAGGTGTTTACAGTGAAACATGTAAGTGAACAGTATTTAGATAAGGCTAAAGAGGTCTTTGTGGCATTTATGGATTTGGAAAAGGCGTAGGACAGGGTGGATAGGGGGGCAATGTGGCAGATGTTGCAGGTGTATGGTGTAGGAGGTAGGTTACTGAAAGCAGTGAAGAGTTTTTACGAGGATAGTGAGGCTCAAGTTAGAGTATGTAGGAAAGAGGGAAATTATTTCCCAGTAAAAGTAGGCCTTAGACAAGGATGTGTGATGTCACCATGGTTGTTTAATATATTTATAGATGGGGTTGTAAGAGAAGTGAATGCGAGGGTCTTGGCAAGAGGCGTGGAGTTAAAAGATAAAGAATCACACACAAAGTAGGAGTTGTCACAGCTGCTCTTTGCTGATGACACTGTGCTCTTGGGAGATTCTGAAGAGAAGTTGCAGAGATTGGTGGATGAATTTGGTAGGGTGTGCAAAAGAAGAAAATTAAAGGTGAATACAGGAAAGAGTAAGGTTATGAGGATAACAAAAAGATTAGGTGATGAAAGATTGGATATCAGATTGGAGGGAGAGAGTATGGAGGAGGTGAATGTATTCAGATATTTGGGAGTGGACGTGTCAGCGGATGGGTCTATGAAAGATGAAGTGAATCATAGAATTGATGAGGGGAAAAGGGTGAGTGGTGCACTTAGGAGTCTGTGGAGACAAAGAACTTTGTCCTTGGAAGCAAAGAGGGGAATGTATGAGAGTATAGTTTTACCAATGCTCTTATACGGGTGTGAAGCATGGGTGATGAATGTTGCAGCGAGGAGAAGGCTGGAGGCAGTGGAGATGTCATGTCTGAGGGCAATGTGTGGTGTGAATATAATGCAGAGAATTCGTAGTTTGGAAGTTAGGAGGAGGTGCGGGATTACCAAAACTGTTGTCCAGAGGGCTGAGGAAGGGTTGTTGAGGTGGTTCGGACATGTAGAGAGAATGGAGCAAAACAGAATAACTTCAAGAGTGTATCAGTCTGTAGTGGAAGGAAGGCGGGGTAGGGGTCGGCCTAGGAAAGGTTGGAGGGAGGGGGTAAAGGAGGTTTTGTGTGCGAGGGGCTTGGACTTCCAGCAGGCATGCGTGAGCGTGTTTGATAGGAGTGAATGGAGACAAATGGTTTTTAATACTTGACGTGCTGTTGGAGTGTGAGCAAAGTAACATTTATGAAGGGGTTCAGGGAAACCGGCAGGCCGGACTTGAGTCCTGGAGATGGGAAGTACAGTGCCTGCACTTTGAAGGAGGGGTGTAAATGTTGCAGTTTAAAAACTGTAGTGTAAAGCACCCTTCTGGCAAGACAGTGATGGAGTGAATGATGGTGAAAGTTTTTCTTTTTCGGGCCACCCTGCCTTGGTGGGAATCGGCCAGTGTGATAATAAAAAAATAAAAAAAATAAGTCTGTTGAGTATATCTGGTAAAGTGTATGGTAGAGTTATTATTGAAAGAATTAAGAGTTAGACAGAGAATAGGATAGCAGATGAACAAGGAGGCTTTAGGAAAGGTAGGGGGTGTGTGGATCAGGTGTTTACAGTGAAACATAAGTGAACAGTATTTAGATAAGGCTAAAGAGGTTTTTGTGGCAGTTATGGATTTGGAAAAGGCGTATGACAGGGTGGATAGGGGGGCAATGTGGCAGATGTTGCAGGTGTATGGTATAGGAGGTAGGCTACTGAAAGTAGTGAAGAGTTTTTATGAGGATAGTGAGGCTCAAGTTAGAGTATGTAGGAAAGAGGGAGATTATTTCCCAGTAAAAGTAGGCCTTAGACAAGGATATGTGATGTCACAAAGGTTCAATATATTTATAGATGGGGTTGTAAGAGAAGTAAATGCGAGGGTCTTGGCAAGAGGCATGGAGTTAAAAGATAAAGAATCACACATAAAGTGGGAGTTGTCACAGTTGCTCTTTGCTGATGACACTGTGCTCTTGGGAGATTCTGAAGAGAAGTTGCAGAGGCTGGTGGATGAATTTGGTAGGGTATGTAAAAGAAGAAAATTAAAAGTGAATACAGGAAAGAGTAAGGTTATGAGGATAAAAAGATTAAGCGATGAAAGATTGGATATCAGATTGGAGGGAGAGAGTATGGAGGAGGTGAATGTATTCAGATATTTGGGAGTGGACGTGTCAGCGGATGGGTCTATGAAAGATGAGGTGAATCATAGAATTGATGAGGGGAAAAGGGTGAGTGGTGCACTTAGGAGTCTGTGGAGACAAAGAACTTTGTCCTTGGAAGCAAAGAGGGGAATGTATGAGAGTATAGTTTTACCAACGCTCTTATATGGGTGTGAAGCATGGGTGATGAATGTTGCATCAAGGAGAAGGCTGGAGGCAGTGGAGATGTCATGTCTGAGGGCAATGTGTGGTGTGAATATAATGCAGAGAATTCGTAGTTTGGAAGTTAGGAGGAGGTGTGGGATTGCCAAAACTGTTGTCCAGAGGGCTGAGGAAGGGTTGTTGTGGTGATTCGGACATGTAGAGAGAATGGAGCGAAACAGAATGACTTCAAGAGTGTATCAGTCTGTAGTGGAAGGAAGGAAGGGTAGTGGTTGGCCTAGGAAAGGTTGGAGGGAGGGGGTAAAGGAGGTTTTGTGTGCGAGGGGCTTGGACTTCCAGCGGGTATGCGTGAGCGTGTTTGATAGGAGTGAATGGAGACAAATGGTTTTTAATACTTGACGTGCTGTTGGAGTGTGAGCAAAGTAACATTTATGAAGGAATTCAGGGAAACCGACAGGCTGGACTTGAGTCCTGGAGATGGGAATTACAGTGCCTGCACTCTGAAGGAGGGGGTGTTAATGTTGCAGTTTAAAAACTGTAGTGTAAAGCACCCTTCTGGCAAGACAGTGATGGAGTGAATGATGGTGAAAGTTTTTCTTTTTTGGGCCGGCCTGCCTTGGTGGGAATCGGCCAGTGTGTTAATAAATAATAAATAAGGGGCTAGTAACCCCTTTTCCTGTATACATTAATTATGTTAACCTTTTGAGGGTCCAGATGCCATATCTCAGTGACAGCCAGGGTCCAAGAATTTTCGAAAAAGAAATCTTATAGAATAACCCTTTGACTGTCGGTGGTATATATATGTCATAGGAGATACCGTGTTTGACACGTATCTATACGCATAAATTCTAGCGGCTTCAAATCAAGCATGAGAAAGCTGGTAGGCCCACATGTGAGAGAATAGGTCTCCATGGTCAGTGTGCACCATGTAAAAAAAATCGGGGAGCCAGTGGTGCATTGTGGGAATACCATTTCAGTCGTCCTTTTTCAGCATGTCTAGCGGTAAGAAATATGTGACTCCCCAGCAAATCTGGGACTCTTATCTCCCCAAGTGATGCTCTAACACAGATGGAAGTGTCATTGAAGATCAATTTCATGATTTCGAGGAGTTTGAGACCAAAAGCAATGGAGGAGGAGGAGGAGGAAGAAGAAGATGAGGAGGAGGAAGAAGAGGAGGAGGAGGAAGAAGAAGAGGAGGAGGAGGAAGAATAGGGGGAGGAAGGAAGAAGAGGAGGAGGAAGGGAGGAAGGAAGGAAGGAAGGAGGAAGAGGAAGGAAGGAGGAAGAGGAAGGGAGGAGGAGGAAGGAGGGAGGAGGAGGAAGGAGGGAGGAGGAATGAAGGAGGGGGGGGAAGGAGGGAGGAGGAGGAAGGAGGGAGAAGGAGGGAGGAGGAGGAAGGAGGGGGGAGGAGGAGGGAGGGAGGAGGAGGAAGGAGGGAGGTGGAGGAAGGAGGGAGGAGGAGGAAGGAGGAAGAAGAAGAGGAAGAATAGGAAGAAGAGGAATAATAATAATAATAATACCTAATAATAATAATATGTAATAATATGTTCCCTTGAGACATGAAAACAGTTCACCCCATGACAGTGACAAGATAAGGGGAGATAACATCTGATAAGAGCTGACCTTTGATGAGCGTAAACGAGGGTGGAGGGAGGGGGGCAGCTGTCTAACTGTCAAGAGCCAGGAGGAGGAGGAGAAGGAGAAGGAGGAGGAGGAGGAGGAGAAGGAGAAGAAGGAGGAGGAGAAGGAGAAGGAGGAGGAGGAGGAGAAGAAGAAGGAGAAGGAGGAGGAAGAGGAGAAGGAGGAGGAGGAGACGACGACGATGAACAAACATTTGTCTGTCTGTCTATTTGTCTGTCTGCCAAGCTCCCTGTCTATCCGTCTAGCTCTGTCTCTGAGAGAGCCACAAGACTGTGTCATCATCACGTTTACTCACATCTTCAAGCAGAGTATAGCACTTTGTCTGGATTTTTTGGGTTATCCTAGGTAATTTACACTATGTATACTTGTATTTATGTGTACCTGTGAGACAGAGATAGACAGACAGAGAGAAAGAGAGAGACAGATTGAAAGAGATAGAATGAGGGAGAAAGATAATTAGATAGAATGGAGGGGAAGCAGCATCTGACCCCATTGTTTTGACAGGTGGTAGGGGGAGTGAGTAATGAGATAATACATGTCATTTTGACAGCTGCCGACTCCTGACTCAAAACAATTATAAGCCACACACTCGCACACAAGACAAGCTTGCTGAATGGTGATAATAGCAGTTTTACGAAAGTATCTAGTGACTATATATGTGTATATATATTATAGAAAGCAAAAGCAAGAAGGGAAGGCAGGAATGAAGGAAGGACTAGATGAAATGAAGGAAAAAAGTAAGGAAGGGCAGATGAAGGAATGTAGGAAGAGAGGTGGAATGCCCTCCAGGTAGCCTCCTGGTAGGAAAGGAATGAAGGAAATTAGGATGGAAGGAATGATGACACACGACCATTTACCTAGGATAACTACATAACACAACTGCCTGCTAATACTTTGAAGAAATCTGCTCAGACGAGGTGTTTTGTCTTTACACATAAAAAAAACTTCCACAAAAATGCACACACACTGATTTTATGTGTGAGGAGTGTAAAACACCACTGTGTATGACACCATGTTTTATGTGTGAGGAGTGTAAAACACCACTGTGTATGACACCATGTTTTATGTGTGAGGAGTGTAAAACACCACTGTGTATGACACCATGTTTCACAGAGTTCCACAAGCTGCAGAACTTCTAGGAATATGTTCAGTGACTGTATATTGGTATATATATTATAGAACAATAGTAATAAACAATTTTTTGTATTGTTTGTTTTTGTAAACAAGTTTTGTAAACAATATATTGATAATTATGTTTGTGTGCTTATTGTGTTGTATACAACGAGTGTATATATGTACATTGCACCTTACTTTGGTCCCACAGGCCACATAAGTTATGTGAAAAAATAAAATAGTGAAAAAAACAACAAACCTTCAAATACAGGTAAACTAAAGTTTACCGGGTGAGCGGCAGTCGCCGCTGTTGCCATACGCGGCTCATTTTTTGCAAACTTCATGCCTCTATATCTGGGTAAGTACTGACAGGAAAAAATTTTGGGGGGGGACTAAAACAATCAGAAAAATAATCTTAACATTTTCATAAGAAAAATAATTTTTTTTTTTTTTCGAATATTTTCCGACACCAGGAGACACTTCAGGATTGGGCTTTTCGACAGTCAAAGGGTTAAAGGTAATATTTTTCTAGGTGTAATAAAACAAAAGAAATCCCATCAGTACTTTCCCAAGATATAGAGGCATGAAGTTGACCCTCAATGACCGGGTAGCGGCAACATCTGCAAAGTCGCATATTTTTATTTTACTTTTTTGTTACTTTTTTCTTTTCTATTTTTTTTTCCAATAACGTTTGTGACCCATGAGACCAATATAATGCATAATGTACATGTGTACACTCGTATTCAACACAATAACTCCACTAATATTTTCATCATTATATTGTTTACAAAACTTGTATACATCAAAAAACATGCAAAAATGTTGTATATTAGTAATGTTCTATTATATATTTACATATGTACATATAGTACATATGTAGACAGCAACCACCCAGGGAGGTACTACCGTCCTGCTAAGTCATTGTAAAACGAAAGCCTGTAATTGTTTTATGTGATGGTAGGATTGCTGGTGTCTTTTGTCTGTCTCATAAATATGCAAGATTACAGGTACGTCTTGCTACTTCTACTTACACTTAGGTCACACTACACATACATGTACACATTTATTTATACACACTCGTCTGAGTTTTCTTTGATTTTATCCTAATAGTTCTTGTTCTTATTACTTTTCCTTTTATATCCATGGGGAAGTGGAATAAGAATCTTTCCTCTGTATGCCATGCATGTTGTAAAAGTCAACTAAAATGCCGGGAACACTGGACTAGTAACCCCTTTTCCTGTAATAATTACTAAAAAGAATAAGAAAATTGTCAAAGTGGGAAGTCTGAATGTGTGTGGATGTTGTGCGAATGATAAGAAAGAGATGATTGTAGATGTTATGAATGAGAAGAAGCTGGATGTCCTGGCTTTAAGTGAAACAAAGCTGAAGGGGGTGGGAGAGTTTCAGTGGAGAGGAATAAATGGGATTAGGTCAGGGGTTTCAAATAGAGTTAGAGCTAAAGAAGGAGTAGCAATAATGTTGAAGGATAAACTATGGCAGGAAAAGAGGAACTATAAATATATTAATTCAAGGATTATGTGAAGTAAAATGAAGGTTGGATGTGAAAAGTGGGTTATAGTAAGCGTATATGCACCTGGAGGAGAGAGAAGTGTAGAGGAGTGAGAGAGATTTTGGGAAGTGTTGAGTGAATGCATGGGGAGTTTTGAACCCAGTGGGAGAGTACTTGTGGTTGGGGATTTCAATGCTAAAGTGGGTAAAAATGTTGTGGAGGGAGTAGTAGGGAAATTTGGGGTGCCAGGGGCAAATGAAAATTGGGAGCCTTTAATTGAGCTATGTGTAGAAAGAGGTTTGGTAATAAGTAATACATATTTTATGAAAAAGAGGATAAATAAAAATACAAGGTATGACATAGCACGTAATGAAAGTAGTTAGTCAGATTATGTACAGCAGGGCCCCGCTTTACAGCGTTTCACTTTACGGCGTTCCGCTAATACGGTCATTTCAAATTATGACCAAAACTCGCTATACGGCCCCCCCCACCTGACTTTCTAATACGGTCACCGCGCCCCACCTTGTTTGTTTACATTCTTCGTGAGCTCAGTAAGCACTAAGTCTTTCCATTTTGTCTGGAAACTCCAAAATTTCAAATGTTTTTAAAAGTTATTTCATATTTTATATATACTCTGATAATTATACTTAGGTATACCTGTACTTAAATAAACTTACATACTGTGCTGGCATGCAGGTACACATTAAATCAGTAAGAGTGTCTTATGTCTCCAGACGTCATATTAGTAATGATAATAATAATCATCGAGTCTCATTTAAATGTCGTATATTACGTTAAATACACATTTTCATTAATCCATCTATGATATTTTTTCAAAATTATATAATAAACACGATACATAACATAAAAAGATGATAAATACACCCACAATAGAATAAATAAACATAAATATGAGATGTGGTAGCAGACGACTTGCACAAGTGACGCCATATTAGAATGCTAATAATAATAATAATAATCACCGAGTCTCATTAATGTTGTATATTACGTTAATATACACATTTTCATTAATCATCCATGATATTTTTTCAAATTATATAATAAACACGATACATAACATAAAAGATGATAAATACACCATATAATAGAATAAATAAACATAAATATGAGATGTGGTAGCCAGATAACTTGTACAAGTGATGCCAAGAATAACATTTTCTCTAATCTAACATAAGAGAAAATGTGTTACTGGGGTAACTGTAGAAATTTTTCCTTTTGTATGTCTGTAAGTTTATTCAGGTATACACAAATACAGTTACATAGATTTTCATACATAAAACATATGTGTAGAGAACCTAGGATAACCCAAAAAGTCAGAGTGACTTATTTCCATTGCCTTCACTCAAGCATCATTTCTTCTTTAAAATGATGTTACATGAGAATGGAGTGTTCTTCTTTATTTATTCTACCGTATCAATGTAGAGACAACCTGTACACAATGTAACTTGTACACAAACCAGACGTGTACACTTCGTTTACAAAACTTACTTTGCCTGGTTTGTTTACAAAACTCTGCGCCTGTCCTCTCTCATGCACTCATTCTTTCTCTCTCTCATATATTCGTTTTATCTCATTTACTTACTCCTGACCCTACATTAAGACTACAAATATTTTAAGTAATAATGATGGGAACTGTATATACATTTTATCGCTCTGGGATGCTTAAATGTAATAGAATATTATGTGTAGGTGGGTTGGCCTGTATGGTAGCCCGCTGACTACCATACATACCACACTTGTTTTTTTACAATAAATACTACTCATCTCACCCTATATTTTAAGGTAAGTAATGAGTGAACTGTATATACATTTTATCGCTCTGGGATGCTTAAATATCATAGAATTGTATGTGTGGGTGGGGTGGCCTGGTATGGTAGCCTGGCTGACTACCATACATACCACACTTGATTTCTTACAATAAATACTACTTGTCTCACCCTAGATTAAGACTATAAATATTTTAAGGTAAGTAATGAGTGCACTGTGTGTGTATTGTACTTTTTTATTGTTTATTGATGCCTGGTTCTATTGCTAACTTAATATATGTTAGTGTAAACTTGTTATCTAGTGTTTGTATGCATTTGTAAGTGGATAAAAAGGGTGTTCCACTTTACGGCGGTTTCCGCTTTATGGCGGTAGCTTGGAACCTAACCAGCCGTATAATTGGGGCCCTCCTGTATTGGTGGATAAAAGGTTGATGGGTAGGCTCCAGGATGTACACGTTTATAGAGGGGCAACTGATATATCAGATCATTATTTAGTTGTAGCTACAGTTAGACTAAGAGGTATAGATGGGACAAGAGGAAAATGTCAATAACAAGTAAGAGGGAGGTGAAAGTGTATAAACTAAGGAAGGAGGAAGTTCGGGTGAGATATAAGCAACTATTGGCAGAAAGGTGGGCTGCTGGAAGTATGAGTAGTGGGAAGGTTGAAGAGGGTTGGAGTAGTTTTAAAAATGCAGTATTAGAATGTGGGGCAGAAGTTTGTGGTTATAGGAGGGTGGGTGCAGGAGGAAAGAGGAGTGATTGGTGGAATGATTAAAGGGTGTGATAAAAGACAAAAAGGTAGCAGAAGTGTTATGGGAAGAGTAGAGTATATGGAGAGTAAAAGAAAGGTGAAGAGAATGGTGAGAGAGTGCAAAAGGAGAGCAGATGATAGAGTGGGAGAGGCACTGTCAAGAAATTTTAATGAAAATAAGAAAAAAATTTGGAGTGAGTTAAACAAGTTAAGAAAGCCTAGGGAGTGAATGGATTTGTCAGTTAGAAACAGAGCAGCGTAATTAGTAGATAGGGAGATGGAGGAATTGGGTAGATGGCGAGAATATTTTGAGGAACTTTTAAATGTCGACGAAGAAAGGGAGGCGGTAATTTCATGCACTGGCCTGGGAGATATACCATCTTTTAGGAGTGAAGAAGAGCAGGATGTGAGTGTGGGGGAGGTGCGTGAGGCATTACGTAGAATGAAGGGGGTAAAGCAGCTGGAACTGACGGGATCATGACAGAAATGTTAAAAGCACGGGGAATATAGCATTGGAGTGGTTGGTATTTTTGTTTAATAAATGTATGAAAGAGGGGAAGGTACCTAGGTATTGGCAGAGAGCATGTATAGTCCCTTTATATAAAGGGAAGGGGGACAGAAGAGATTTTAAAAATTATAGAGGAATAAGTTTACTGAGTATACCGGGAAAAGTGTACGGTAGGGTTATTATTGAAAGAATTAGAGGTAAGACAGAATGTAGGATTGCGGATGAGCAAGGAGGTTTTAGAGTGGGTAGGGGATGTGTAGATCAAGTGTTTACATTGAAGTATATATGTGAACAGTATTTAGATAAAGGTAGGGAAGTTTTTATTGCATTTATGGATTTAGAAAAGGCATATGATAGAGTGGATAGGGGAGCAGTGTGGCAGATGTTGCAAGTATATGGAATAGGTGGTAAGTTACTAAATGCTGTAAGGAGTTTTTATGAGGATAGTGAGGCTCAGGTTAGGGTGTGTAGAAGAGAGGGAGACTACTTCCCGGTAAAAGTAGGTCTTATATAGGGATGTGTAATGTCACCATGGTTGTTTAATATATTTATAGATGGGGTTGTAAAAGACGTAAATGCTGGGGTGTTCGGGAGAGGGATGGGATTAAAATATGGGGAATCAAATACAAAATGGGAATTGACACAGTTACTGTTTGCTGATGATACTGTGCTTATGGGAGATTCTAAAGAAAAATTGCAAAGGTTAGTGGATGAGTTTGGGAGTGTGTGTAAAGGTAGAAAGTTGAAAGTGAACATAGAAAAGAGTAAGGTGATGAGGGTATCAAATGATTTAGATAAAGAAAAATTGGATATCAAATTGGAGAGGAGGAGTATGGAAGAGGTGAATGTTTTCAGATATTTGGGAGTTGATGTGTCAGCAGATGGATTTATGAAGGATGAGGTTAATCATAGAATTGATGAAGGAAAAAAGGCAAGTGGTGCATTGATGTGTATGTGGAGACAAAAGATGTTATCTATGTAGGCAAAGCAGGGAATGTATGAAAGTATGTATAGTAGTACCAACACTCTTATATGGGTGTGAAGCTTGGGTTGTAAATGCTGTAGCGAGGAGGCGTTTGGAGGCAGTGGAGATGTCCTGTCTAAGGGCAATGTGTGGTGTAAATATTATGCAGAAAATTCGGAGTGTGGAAATTAGGAGAAGGTGTGGAGTTAATAAAAGTATTAGTCAGAGGGCTGAAGAGGGGTTGTTGAGGTGATTTGGTCATTTAGAGAGAATGAATCAAAGTAGAATGACATGGAAAGTGTATAGATCTGTAGGGGAAGGAAGGCTGGGTAGGGGTCCTCCTCGAAAAGGTTGGAGGGAGGGGGTAAAGGAGGTTTTGTGGGCGAGGGGCTTGGACTTCCAGCAAGCATACGCGAGCGTGTTAGATAGGAGTGAAGGGAGACGAGTGGTATTTGGGACCTGACGAGCTGTTAGAGTGTGAGCAGGATAATATTTAGTGAAGGGATTCAGGGAAACCGGTTATTTTTATATAGCTGGACTTGAGTCCTGGAGATGAGAAGTACAGTGCCTGCACTTTAAAGGAGGGGTTTGGGATATTGGCAGTTTGGAGGGATATATTGTGTATCTTTATATGTATATGCTTCTAAACTGTTGTATTCTGAGCACCTCTGCAAAAACAGTGATTATGTGTGAGTGAGGTGAAAGTGTTGAATGATGATGAAAGCATTTTCTTTTTGGGGATTTTTTTTTTTTTGGATCACCCAGCCTCGATGGGAGACGGCCGACTTGTTAAAAAAAATTAATGTACAGTCACTGGACATGTTTCTAGAACTGCTGCAGTCTGTAAAATTCTTTGAAACAAGGTGTCATGCACAGTGGTGTTGATGGACCAGTATGATTTTCTATTATGCTTTTAGACATGAGGCATAAGTATTATTGTTGCAGAAAACAAATACATTTCAGCCACAGTTGTCTACTTCCACCAGTGCAGTCTTAACTGTGGAGATATCATTATATTTGTCATGGTGTAATCAAAATACTTGTTACTTTCCCCTGACAATATTTTCCATCAAGGGCTGGTCAAAGAATAGTTCAAAGAATTGCAGTTCATTTGCAGTGTTTCCAAGGGAACAAGATGGCAGGAATCCACTTTGAACATCATCAAACTGATGGGGATTGGGAACAAAATTGGGATTTTGCTGCCAATCCCAGATGCTGTTTGCTGGTGGGTATTGGACATCATTAGCTAGTTGTGGTTGTGCAGGTTGTGGTGTGGGGCTGGATGACAGTGCACTTCATCCTGGCCTTGCTGAGTCAGAAGCTTTGGTCCCAGCCTGGGCTGGTGCCGCATGTCACATGCTCGTGGTACTACCACCACCACCTACTGACACATGTGGTCTATCCATCCCAATTGTGGCCACATCACATCATGACAAAAAATGTCTAAATTTCAATATTTTTTGCTAGTTTGGGATGTGAAACAAAAACATATAATAAAATAAAACTTATACAAATTTTATTTTAAACTTTCTGAAACATATTTGCAAAGTTAAAAATGAGCAGTTTTTCTAGATATGCAAGCATGCAACAAATCACTTTCCCATTTAAGCCCCCAAATGTCTCCCATCATGTTTTCATTATAAGATCCCTGATATCTGTGTTCAAAGTCCATTATATCTTGGTGGAAGAGCTCCCCTTCTCCTCTGAGTATGCTCCCATATTCTTGAAATTGTTAAGATGAGCATCAAGGATATGGACCTTAAGGGACGTCCTACAGCTCATCTGATCATAGCTTTTCACCAAAGTCTCAACAAGTTCCACATAATTGTCAGCCTTGTTGAAAGCCCTGTGCTACATCAACAAAACTCTCTCAGGCTTCCTTTTCTGTCTCTGTGAGCTTCTTTGGAAATTCTGAGCACTCCATGATTTTCCTGACTTGTAGTCCAGTAAAGATGCCAGCCTTCACCTTTGCCTCTGATAGCTTGGGAAAGAAGTTTTGAAGATACTTGAAGGCTGGAGACTCTTTGTCAAGAGCTGTAACAAACTGTTTCATTAGCCTTAGTTTAATGTGTAATGGAGGGAACAGAACCTTCTGAGGATCCACCAATGGTTTATGTTTGATATTTTGTCTTCCTACTGAGAACTCAATCCTTTGAGGCCAGTGCTTCCTCTGGTAATTTGCTGCTCTATCTCTACTATCTCAGTGACAGAGAGAAAAGGGAAACTTGGTAAAACCTCCTTAGAGTCCCATCAAAAATGCCACCATTTTCAAGTCTCCAGTAACCTCCCAGCCATACTTATAGTTCAAAGCTTCCGGTAAAAGTTTGACACTGTTGTAGTCCTCCTTATGATACACTGACTGAGCCAAGGGAAGAAATGGATACTTGTTCCCTTTGTGCAGAAGTACAGCTTTTAAGCTCCTGGAGGAGCTGTCAATGAAAAGTCTCTACTCATCTGGATTGCATGCAATTCCAATTGCATCAAATAGGCCTGATACATCATTACAGTAGCACAATCTATCTTCATTAGTGAAGAAGCTTAAGAAATGTTGGTGATGTTTTCTTTGGCTTGTCACTTGCACATTTTCATCCACCAAGTCCCACTCCTTCAGCCTTGAAATCAAAAGCTCAACATTTGACTTTGCCATACCATGATCTTTCATAAGGTCACTGAGGTCTCTGGTTTGGGTAGTAAGGATTCCTCTCAACAGTTGCATCTGTGAGATCATAGTCTTGTTTACTGTGCTCTTCATTTTCTGATTTTCTGAATTCTTCTTTTGATGGTTGACTTCTTTCTGGAGGTATAGGTACAGAAAGATCAGCACTGTGTGGTACTGGTGCAATAGAAGAGGGAAGGTTTGGATAAGAAATAGCAGGTGCAGTTTTCCTAGTTTGGCATTTGGAAGGATCCACCATGCAGAAATAGCAGTTGGTTGAGTGATCAGTGGGTTCAAGCTGTATCCTAGGAACTGCAAACTGCATTGCTCTTTTTTTCTCCTCTATACCATCCTGCAAAAGAACAAAAAGATAGTTTCTTTTACATACATTTCATTTAAAAAATGTTTCTATTCAAGATTTTACCCTTCATATAACTAATGACTTTCTTACTTTCCAATATTTTCTTACAATGCTCACAAGCAACATGAGGTCCCCAACTGGCATGCCAAAATATGCTTTGCAAGCATCACACATTTTTTTAGATGTTAAGTAAAAGGACACAAATGCAACTAATGTGACATTTTATTGTGGCAACATTTCAGTCTCCAGGAGCTTTGTCAAGCCGTTACAAACAATACATGGACACAGGGTATATATAGACTTTGAGTGTGGTGTAGTACAAGTAGAGGTAGTAGTAGTAGTTATACATGTGGTAGAGAAGCCAGCTGGTACATGAGAAAGAAAGGTTACAAAAGCTATGGCTTGGGTAGCATAAAAAAATAGGTTTGGCAAATGTATGATGGATGGATTTTAGAAGCATGTTTCAGTGTCCTTCCTCTATTACACAAGAACATAAGAAAGGAGGAACACTGCAGCAGGCCTGTTGGCCCAAACTGGGCATGTCCTTTTGTATAGTAGCATGGTACCATTGTACCATACAGTACCAGTGTACCGTATGGTTCAGATCCATAGAATTCCTCGTCAGATCCACTGCCATCAGTGTTAGAACTATCACTTGGGAAGAGGAGAGTCCCAATTCGTCGAGGAGTGAGAGCTTCCTTGCCATGAGGCATGATGAACAAAACATATGGAGATGGCTTTCCCACAATGCAGTGCGGGTGCCCCAATTTTTTATTCACTGCTTACACTGACCACGCAGACAGATTCTCTTATATGTATTCCTACCAGCCTTCTCGCACTAAATTTGATGCTGCTAGAATTCTGGTGTAGTTCTATGGCTTGGACCCTGGCTTCAAAGCTATAGATCTACAGGACAGACCCTCAAAGGGTTAAAAAGAGAAACTTTTTTCTTTTTGGGCTACCATGCTTCGGTGAGATACGGCCAGTGCATTGAAAGAAAGAAGAATAATTATAAATTATACGTGTTCTTGTGATTTCATAGCCAATCATTGTTCTGACACAAATATTAAGTACACATATAGTATTCACAAACACACTGACAGGTGAACATGTCCACTTGCCTTAGTCACATGTTATTGTCTAGAAATATATACAAATTATTTATAGGTCCAAGTAATGTTTTTAGAAGTTCTGGAGTATGTGAAACTCCTTGGAGCATGGTGCTAGTGTGTCACTACAGTGCTGATGGTGCCATCACCCAACAGTGCTGATGGTACCATCAGCACTGTTCCTCTCTCTGTCTCTTTTCCTTTTTTTTTTCTTTTTTTGTAGCAGGGTTTAGCAAGGTTAGGGTAAGGGTACCAACTTTATTTACCAGCTAAGAGCTGTTACCTACATTAGCTCATGTGAAAGCCATTTTGTTATGAAACATACAAGTAGGGAACAGGATGAAGTTGGTGCCATCTGTGGGCCAGCATTTTCGTTTGATCAGCTGACTTTATTTTGTTGATACACTGTAACCCTGAATATCAGCCGTAATCCATTCCAGAAGGTCGGCCTAAATCTGAGAAGGCCTAAATTCGAAGCAATGTTTCCCAAAAGAATTAATGTAAATACAATTAATCCATTCCAAACACCCAAAAATAATAAAAAAAATGCATTTTGTAAAGTTTAACTATAGTTTTACATTCACAAAACAATGACAATTACATATAAATGAACATGTAAATCATTATTTCATACTTGTATTGAAGATTCTTGTTCATGTATGGAAGACAGGGAGGAGGGGAGAGGGAGGA
Organism: Cherax quadricarinatus; assembly: GCF_026875155.1. Taxonomy (NCBI): domain Eukaryota; kingdom Metazoa; phylum Arthropoda; class Malacostraca; order Decapoda; family Parastacidae; genus Cherax; species Cherax quadricarinatus. The sequence continues at coordinate 32,296,942 of NC_069404.1, forward strand.
GAGGGTATTGTTTGGAAGGGGACTCTCCCTCCATAATGACTCACTATCTCCTGCTAACTGACAACTTCACCACATCTTTCATTGTTTGTGATCTCTTTTTTATAAACATGTTTACCCCTTTTGCCACATCAGCTTCCTTGATTTGTTCTTTCTTTCCCAGGATAGAAATGATTGTTTTGTTTTTGCCATACATCCTAGCAAGCTGGAGCACACGCACACAACCTGTATTTTTCTACAATTTCTTTCTTCAATTCTATCGTGTTTCTCACTTTCTTTACCAGAGGGCTGGCACTCTAAACTTACTTTGGGCCCATGGTGGCTTATTTCACAGTCGCACTTAATAAGCAAGCATAAAATCCAGTAGATTTTAAAGAAATGTTTGGATGAATGCGCAGAGTATGTGCTCACTCACCGAGAGGCACAGGGAGACTGACTCGCCTACCCTCGGCATCCTGGCAGGAGGCGGGCTGATGTATCTAATATGGCCGATTTGTGAGGCACCAGCTGAAGCATGGAACAAAATTTCAGCTCAAAACCGGCCTAAATACGATTCGGCCAATACCCACAGTGGCTGATATTCGGGGTTCCTCTGTATTATGTTGTGCGAACATATTCCAGACTCGAGTCATCCTGAGAATAAATGATCTCAGAGGAGGGTACAGCCAGAGTGAAGTTGCTGCTTGCTGCCTATCTTGCTATGTAGGAGCTTACTTCTCGCTGTCCTTGGAGTGGAGCCAAGTGCAGTACTTTGACAATGTTTACCTTGTACATGAGAGTGAGGCCACCCACATCTCTCCGGTGTTGAAAGCTCTTCCGTAATGACAGATGTCTCTGGGCTGGGTCCAGGCGAAAGGCGAGTCATCTTGCTCTATTCTAAACTATGTCAAACAGTCGCAGATGAGAAGGGAGGCAGGCAACCCAAGAAAGTGGAGCATACTCAAGGTGTATGCATAAGAACATAAGAAAGAAGGAACACTGCAACAGGCCTACTGACCCATGCGGACCAGGTCCCCCCCCCTCCCCCGGATTAGCCCAATGACCCCCCCCTCCCAGAATAGCCCAATGACCCACCCTGTCTGGTCACCTCCACTCAAGGAAGGAGCACAGCACCAGACCCAGCAGCACAAGCTAGTCTGGTCCAACTCTCACCCACTCACGTATTTATCTAACCTATTTTTAAAACTACACAACATTTTAGCCTGAATAACTGTACTCGGGAGTTTGTTCCACTCATCCACAACTCTATTACCAAACCAGTGCTTTCCTATATCCTTCCTGAATCTGAATTTTTCCAACTTGAAATCATTGCTGCGAGTCCTATCTTGGCTGGAAATTTTCAGCACGCTATTTACACCCCCTTTATTTATTCCTGTTTTCCATTTATACACCTCGATCATATCCCCCCTAATTCTATGCCTTTCGAGAGAGTGCAGATTCAGGGCCCTCAGTCTATCCTCATAAGGAAGATTTCTGATACATGGGATCATCTTTGTCATCCTCCTCTGTACGTTTTCCAGAGCATTTATATCCATTCTGTAATACGGTGACCAGAACTGAGCAACATAGTATAAATGAGGCCTAACCAAGGATATATAGAGTTGAAGAACAACCTGAGGACTTATAATATTTATACTTCTAGATATGAAGCCAAGAATTCTGTTAGCTTTATTGTGAACACTAATGCACTGTTGTACTGTTTTTAGATTACTGTTAACCAGAACTCCTAAATCCTTTTTGCAATCAGTAGTATTAAGATCTACATTATTTAGTTTATATGTGGCATGGTTATTTACCTGTCCAACATTTAGAACTTTACATTTGTCAATATTAAACTGCATCTGCCACTTCTCCGACCATTGCATCAGTGTATTCAAATCATCCTGGAGTGCTCTAGTGTCCTCATTAGAATGAATTGGTGTCATCAGCAAATTTGCTTATGTCGCTATTTATTCCCTCATCTATGTCGTTTATGTAAATTGTGAACAACAACAGGCCCAACACTGACCCCTGAGGAACACCGCTTGTGACGTGCCCCCATTCTCATTTCTCCCCATTTGTGCAAACTCTCTGCTGCCTATTTGTCAGCCATGCCTCTACCCAGGGAAAAATTTCTCCTCCTATTCCGTGTGCTTTAAGTTTCCTCAATAGCCTCTGGTGTGGAACTCTATCGAAAGCCTTACTGAAGTCCATATACACAATATCATATTCATTACCATGATCTACCTCCTCAAACACCTTAGTGAAAAAAGTTAGTAAATTCGAAAGACAGGAACGCCCCTTTGTAAAACCGTGTTGAGATTCATTAATCAATCTGTGCCTATCAAGATGGCTATGAATTGCTTCAGCATCGCTATTGGGCCGTGCGGACGTCCTGCGCAGTAGCTCCTGATTGAGTTGGCTTTTGCGCAGTGTTGACGTGTACTTAGCTCTGTGAAGACCTGTTTGCGCGCTCTCTATGAATTGAAGCAAGATGCCCTCCATCGAGCAACTTTACCAACAGCTTAAGGAAGAATTGAGGATGGCGAAGTTGGAGATTCGGCGACTGACCGAGGAAAACAAGAAGATTCGTAGTAGTCCTGTTTTGAGTCCTCAGGTCAAGAAGGGAAACTGGTCAGTGGCTAGACAGCAGGGAACGAAGTTGACGATCAAGAAGACGAATGGAAAAAGATAGAAACGATGAAGAAGAAAGAGACTGCCGTGGAAAAACTGTTGTGGAAACATCTAATACATTCTCAGTGCTAACCGACGAATGTGAGTCGACTACTGGGAACATCACGACGAACGACACTAAGGAAGGTAAGAATATTGTTGTTGTTGGGGATAGCCAAGTTAGGTATATGAATAGGGCGTTTGCTTGAAGGACAGGAGTAGAGACAGAGAGTTTGCTTTCCTGGGGCTGGGATGGAGGATATTGTTAGCCGTCTGGATGACATCATGAGAGGTAATGGGAGCAATCCTATTATCTGTCTCAGTGCTGGAGGCAACGATGTTGGCAGACGTAGGAGTGAAGGACCTGATTAGCAGGTATAGGTCAGCAGTAGAAATAATTAGGAGTAAGGGTGGGAACCCTGTCATATGTGGTATTTTGCCAAGGAGAGGAGTTGGAAATGAATGGTTGTCCAGGGCAATTGGTGTCAATTGCTGGCTGGACAAATACTGTAAGGAAAATGCGGTAACATTCATTGACAACTGGGACCTCTTCTATGGCAGAAATGCATGTATGCCAGGGATGGGGTTCACTTATCTAGGTCTGGCGGTGGTGCACTGGCAACTGCAGTGGAGGGAGCAGTTTAGGACTTTAAACTAGGAATAGTTAGTGGTTGGGTTTTGGCAGGAAAACAGTGAAGTCCCAGTGTAGTAATATTACGAGTTCTAGGGGAACTAGTAATAAGCAGAACGAGGTACATATTGAAAAGCCAGGGACTTTGGGTGATAAGGACAGTAATAGGTTTAGTAGAAAAACAGAAATGAGCAGGAAGGGTAAAGAGAAAGGAGAGTCTTTCAATGTTTATTATGCTAATTGCCGTAGTGCTAGGAATAAGATGGACGAGTTGAGATTAGTTGCTAGTGCAGGTAACATTGATGTATTTGCCTTAACTGAGACGTGGTTTAATTCAAAAAGTCGGGACATGCCTGTGGAATGTCATATTCAGGGTTTTAAATTGTTCCAAGTAGATAGAAGTATCGGGAAGGGGGGGTGGGGTGGCATTGTATGTCCGAGATCGCTTGAACTGTTGCATAAAAAACGGGTATTAAGTCTGAAGTAACACATACAGAGTCTGGATAGAATTTTCAGAGGGGCATGAAAAAAATGATTTTAGGAGTGATATACCGTCCCCCAAACTTAGATAGGGACCAAGGGAGACTACTATGGGAGGAATTGTTAAGGCCACAAGGCACGATAATGTAGTAATTCTAGGAGACTTTAACTTTAGTCATATTGATTGGAATTTCTTGACTGGGAATTAGAATCATACGACTTCTTAGAAGTAGTTCAGGATTGTTTTTTGAAGCAGTTTGTGACAGAACCTACAAGGGGAAATAACCTGCTTGACTTAGTTATGGCAAACAATGAATCCCTTGTTAATAAAATTTAGAAATTTCAGAGGAACTGGGTGCTAGCGACCACAAATCAATTACATTTAGCATTGAATGGAAGTACGATAGTAGCGATAACTCAGTAACAGTCCCAGATTTTCGCTTAGCAGATTACGATGGGCTTAGAGAACACTTATCATCTGTTGACTGGGGTAACGAAGTGAGATATCAATATGACAGTTTTCTGAACACTATACATGCTGCTTAAAGAATGTTTATCCCATATAAAGAAATTAGATCAAATAGAAATGACCCAAAATGGATGAATAATAGGCTCAAATATCTACTAGGGCATAAGAAAGGAATTTATAGGCGTATCAAAAGAGGTGAGGGTCATCTTATGAATCAGTATATTGACATTAAGAGGGACATTAAAAAGGGGATAAGAAAAGCTAAAAGGGACTATGAAATTAAAGTTGCTAGGGATTCTAAAACTAACCCAAAAAGTTTTTTCCAGGTCTATAGAACAAAAGTTAGAGATAAGATAGGTCCCCTTAAAAATAACTATGGGCACCTTACTGACAAAGAGAATGAAATGTGCTCGATTTTTAATAATTATTTTCTCTCAGTTTTTACACAGGAAGACACTAACAATATTCCAGTAATTAATTTTTATAGTGGGCTAGAAGAAGATAAATTATGTAACATCACAGTCACTAGTGAAATGGTTGTGAAGCAGATAGACAGACTGAAGCAAAATAAGTCGCCGGGTCCTGATGAGGTTTTTTCAAGGGTTCCTACCTACATAGCTACACGACATTTAATGTGGCCCAGAGACATATTACCATCGACATACCATGTTCATTGAGTTTAATCGTTTCTAACAACTACCTTTAGATGTCATCATAAACAAAGGGAGAAGTATTGAATAATTCATGCCGAGAATTATAAACAAAAGTGTCATGTATTAAGGGGAGTGACGTAATGTTTTCCCTCCCCCCGGCTACCACACCCCCATAGTATATAAACATAATATGTTTATATGTTATGTAATGTGTTTCTTATATAATTTTGAAGAAAATATCATAGATGGATTAATGAAAATGTCTATATTGACGTAAAATTAGACATTTAACCCGTAAACGGTCCAAACGTATATATACGTTTTTACCACTAGTGCCCCAAACGTATATATACGTTTTATGTGTCCTACATTTAACATTGCCACGATAAGCCTGAGTCGCCTAGACATGTGAGAATGGGTGTGAGCACTCACTGTGCACCATATTAAAATAATTGGGGATGCCTGGGTACCATATGCTCTTTTTTCCTATTAAAAAAAACAATGGTTTTTTTTTTTTCTCAAAAAAGTTGGGGCAGTACGGTAGTGAACGTATATATACGTTTGGACCGTTTACGGGTTAATATGTCCAAGAGTGATTATTATTACATAATAGAGAGATGTGCTCATGGAGAATGTAAACAAACCAGGTGGCCCGCACCATATTTGAAAGACCACTTGCCGTATAGATAGTTTTGGTCATAATTTAAGATTGCCATACATGTATTAGCAGAACGCCATAAGGCGAAACGCTGAAAAGCGGGGCCCCACTGTATATTTATGTTTAATCTTTAAAAAAAATATTTTTTGTTAATACTTTTGGCTGTCTGAAACAGATTAACCCTGAAACGGTCCAAAAGTATATATACGTTCACTCGCGCAGCGCCCTCAAATATTTCGAAAAAAAAAATTATAGAAAAAAAAGAGCACATTTTTTTAAAGTGTTTTAGAATAAAAAAAAATTTTTTTTAGGGTCAGTACTTACCAAGATATGAGGCCGCGAAGTTGGCACTTGGCGATCACCTGACGGCAACATGTGCACTGCCGCTTGCAGAAATTCTACATATTTGCCATTTTCTTCCATTTTTTTTTTTTAATTTTCTTGGCATTTCGTGATATGATAATTATGTTTTATGGCAAATCTTTTGATTTCAATGCCAATTGTTGTTTATACACCAATATTATATACTAAATTTTTATCATATTGTCATAAACACACATGTACACACTGACAGGTGATTTTGCACACCTGGCTGAATCACATTTTATCTACAACTATATACAAGTATTTACATGTCCTACTTATGTTTCTAGAACTTCACGATTGTATGATACTCCATGAAGCATGGATTCATACAGAGTGCCACCCCACACTGGTGACAAATGAATCGTGTGTCCTTCCGCCGTTGGGGTCGTTTTTTGGTGGTAGCACACACAACACACTTTTTCTGGGCATTCATCTTCTTTTGGGTAGGTGGTATTGGTACCAGATATGACAGGAGTGATTCGGTCTGGCACTTCCCCTACTGGCTGTGGTTGGGGGACAGGTTGTGGTGTGACAGGTCACTGTTGAAGGGCAGGTACAGGTGTGGTACCATACTTTCTTGCTAACTGTTTGACAACATTCAGAGAGAATTCTGCAAAACGTTGTCATTTTCTAGTCTTTATTTTGTACATATTGAATGCATTGAGCACTGCAATGTCTACAAGGTGAAAAAACAGTTTTATATACCTTTTGCGACTCCTACGCACACAGTCAACAAACCCTATCATCATGTCACACTTGTCAACTAGCTGCATATTGTTCGTATAGTCCACAACAGCAACTGGCTTTACAATAGGTTCTTTGTTGAACTTGCTCAGTCTGTCTGTACCATCTCGTTTCTGTGGATGGTTGACAGCAATGTCACGTCCCGTTTGTCATACCATGTCAGTGCCATGATGTCATTAGCATGAAACACTTGCACTGCACCTTCAACACTGCCTCCACTGAACCTTGGCATGTTTTCTATTTCTTCTCACTGTTCCACATATATCAGTATTGTTCACATGTAGGAAATCAGCGAGCATAGGGCTTGTATACCAGTTGTCTGTGTACAATGTATGGCCCTTGCCAAGGTATGGTTCCATCATCCTGCGAACATCATCATCATAAATGCACAACATTTGTCTGTCATCATCGAGTGTGTTTCTTCCAGTGTATACAATAACATCCAACGCAAGACCACTCTCACAGTCACACACAAAAAGTTTTATACCAAAGCGATTACGTTTGCTCGGTATATATTGCTTGAATGACAAGCGTCCCTTGAACAGAATCAAGGACTCATCAACAACAATGTTCTTGAAGGGATAAAAGTATCCACTGAATTTCTGCTTCAAATACATAAACACTTCCCAGATTTTGTATAGGTGGTCATTTCTGTTTGGTGTATTCCTGTCTGAGAAGTGCAACATTCATAGCAACAGAGTGAATCTGTTGCAGGGAAGGAGGTCACGGAAAACTGGAGTACTGATGAAGTGGTCTGTGGACCAGTAATTACATATATATTGTTCTTGTAGATATGTGGCATAAACATGACAGTGGCAAAGAATAAATACATTTCAGCCACTGTTGTGCCCTTCCACCTGTTAAGCCGTGATGATTCTCCAACCTCTGTTATGTTGTCCATGACATATCGGTAATAATTGTTTGTCTGGGTCACTATCAAGTTCATTATAGGCTCGTCAAAGTACAACTGGAAATAGTCTAACTCTGTAGACTCATTCGTTATGGGACATTCTGGCTAGATACCACTTCCACTCACATCAAAATCACAAGGCTGTGGCATGAATATACTTTATGTCAAGTTCCACTCACGATCACATGGTGCAGGGTGGACCTGTGGCATGGGGCGAGGGGGAGCAGGAGGAGGGACAGGAGTGCAGGCAGCACATGGTTGAGGGGATGCCGGGTGGTCCTTTGTCTGTCCACCCACTGTGCCATGTGGTCCAGGCACAGTGCCATCCACCACTACTTCCTCCATCCCTGCATACTCGCCTTCATGATCACTTTCACTATCAGTGGCCGGGGTTTTGGATCGTGACCTGCCACGACCCTTGGGGATTGCATATGGCACACTGCCTGAACGTAGATAACGACGCCTAAAAGTACGTTTCACTGGTGAATAATGAACTTTACTATCACTAGACGAATCCTCGAATGGCATAAAATCAATCTCATCATCACTTACATCACTTTCACTATCACTAAAACACCGGGAAAATGATAATTTCCTCTTGCGAAGTTGCCTATGGGTAACACTCGCCACCCCACAAGTGCTTGGCCTAGGGGTCTGCTGTGGCCACACTGGCTACCCCAGAAGTGATTGGCCCAGGGTCAGGTGTGGCTACCCCAGAGGTGATGGGCTGAGGGTCATCTGGTTTATCATCGACATTTTCACTAATTCCTTGAATATTACTGGCCCCATTGGTGTCAAACTCGCTAAACTCACTATCTATATCACTTTCCTCGAATAGTAGAGTGTTAATACGACAAGGCGTGAGTGAATCACGAGGATGTGCCATGATGTTGACCCAAAATGGAGCTGAATGTAACTGGTCCTACCATGTGGTACCCAGGCATTCCAGATTTTTTGTATACTGTGCACACTCAGTGTGCACACCCATTCTCTCATGTCTAGGCGACTCAGGCCTATCGCGCCAATTTTGAATGAATGAAAAATAAAACGTATATATACATTTGAGGCGCTATGCGAGAGAACATATATATACGTTTGGACCGTTTAAGGGTTAATTGGATTCCCATCATTTCTTATGGGGAAAATTAATTTGACTAATAGCTAATTCGACTAAAGGCTAGCTCTCTGGAACGGATTAAAGCCATTGGTTGAGGGTCCACTGTACTAGCTTTTTCCTGATTTTGTCCAGGTTCAAGGTTGTGTTTTTATTATTACCAGTCTTCTTATTGGCCATTAACCCCTTGACTGTCGCAACCCCAAATCCTGAGGTGTCTCCTGGTTTCGCAAAATTTCCGAAAAAAAACTATTTTTTTCTTATGAAATGATAGAGAATCTTTTCCCGATTGTAATGACACCAAAAGATTGAAATTTTATGGAAAACTGACGGAATTAGGCTCTCACAAAGTTAGCGACCTTGGCGGTATTTACAAATTGGCGATTTCACCCTCTTTGAGCCCTATTTTCAGCTAATTCCATTGTTCCAGTCAACCAAACTCATAGCTATTTCTTTAGAGATCCATTTTTTTCTATTGATCGAGTACAAGAAACTGCCCATTTACTGATTTCAACTACCCAATAACATGATCAGAATTTTGCAATTTGGCCAATTTCACGAAAATTAAAAAAATATGACAATTTCAAAATAGGGTCCAGAATGAACATTGCAGACATTCCTGGCTCTAAAATAACATTTTCTTTGCTCATCAATAACATCTCCAGGCCCCTCTGATATTACTCTTGCTTTCTATTTTGAATTTTTATTCAAACAAAAAATAGAAGATTTACTATTATGCAGACTACTGCAATACTGTAATAATTGTATAAATAATGTCAACCCATTTATGACTGCATATTAGAATGGCTACTTGGATATTTATTGGACAATGACATCATTTGTTTACTTTTGAACATCGGCAAAAATCAAACATTTCCCCTACTTTGAGCTCCATTTCAAGGTTCTTTTCATAATAAAACCAATCAAAATCACCCCTATTTCTATAATATGTTTTCCATTCTATCAAATGAGACCAAGAAAACGAGAATACAACCATAAATACTATATGAAAATAGACCACAAATTCAGCATTTTAAAGGTCAGTTTTTTTTTTTCTCATTATGCACTGTGCTGCAGGATTTTTTTATATGGTGCACACTGACCACACAGACCCATTCTCTCACATGTAGGCCTACCAGCTTTCTCCTGCTTGATGTGAAGCTGCTAGAATTTATGAGTATATACAGTGGACCCTCGCCTAACATTGGCATCACATAACGTTAAATCCGCCTAGCGATACATTTGACATTTTGACGCAAAAATTTTGCCTCGCCTAGCACTAAAAAACTCGCTCAACGCTATTCGTCTGAGATGCGTCCATGTGCGGCCTGAGCCAGCCTCACTTGTTCTGCCGGTGGCATTGTTTACAAGCCAGGGTGGCCAGTTGCATGTATACATTCGATACATTTTGTATTATTCCATTGTTTATAGTGCTTGTAACTGCTAAATAAGCCACCATGGGCCCAAAGAAAGCTTCTAGTGCCAGCCCTGTGGTAAAAAGGGTGATAAATACTATCGTACCACAGTCAGCTGCTGCTGCACCACGGTCAGCTGTTGCTGGACCAGTCAGCTGTTGCTGGATCAGTTGGCTATTGCTGCACCATGGTCAGCTGTTGCTGGACCAGTCAGCTGTTGCTGGATCAGTCAGCTGTTGCTGCACCACAGTCAGCTGTTGCTGGACCAGTCAGCTGTTGCTGGATCAGTCAGCTGTTGCTGCACCACAGTCAGCTGTTGCTGGGCCAGTCAGCTGTTGCTGCACCACGGTCAGCTGTTGCTGGGCCAGTCAGCTGTTGCAGGATCAGTCAGCTGTTGCTGCACCACAGTCAGCTGTTGCTGGACCAGTCAGCTGTTGCTGGATCAGTCAGCTGCTGCTGCACCACGGTCAGCTGTTGCTGGACCAGTCAGCTGTTGCTGCACCATGGTCAGTTGTTGCTGGACCAGTCAGCTGTTGCTGGATCAGTCAGCTGCGGCTGCACCACGGTCAGCTGTTGCTGGACCAGTCAGCTGTTGCTGGATCAGTCAGCTGCTGCTGCACCATGGTCAGCTGTTGCTGGACCAGTCAGCTGTTGCTGGATCAGTGAGCTGCTGCTGCACCACAGTCAGCTGTTGCTGGACCAGTCAGCTGTTGCTGGATCAGTAAGCTGCTGCTGCACCACGGTCAGCTGCTGTTGCATCACCATCAGCTGTTTCTGAACAACATGACTCGTCCCGAACCTGTCCGTCTAGCCTGAACGTTTTGGCTGCCTTGCTGTCATTGTTTACAAGCCAGGGTGGTCGGTTACATGCATACATTCGATACATTTTGTATTATTCCATTATTTATAGTGCTTGTAACTGCTAAATAAGTCACCATGGGCCCAAAGAAAGCTTCTAGTGCCAACCCTGTGGTAAAAAGGGGGATAAATACTATCGTACTACAGCTGCTGCTGCACCATGGTCAGCTGTTGCTGGACCAGTCGTTGCTGCTCTACGGTCAGCTGTTGCTGGACCAGTCAGCTGTTGCTGGATCAGTCAGCTGTTGCTGGATCAGTCAGCTGTTGCTGGACCAGTCAGCTGTTGCTGGACCAGTCAGCTGTTGCTGGATCAGTCAGCTGCTGCTGCACCATGTCAGCTGTTGCTGGACCAGTCAGCTGTTGCTGGATCACTCAGCTGCTGCTGCACCATGGTCAGCTGTTGCTGGACCAGTCAGCTGTTGGTGGATCAGTCAGCTGCTGCTGCACCACAGTCAGCTGCTGCTGCACCACAGTCAGCTGTTGCTGGACCAGTCAGCTGTTGCTGGATCAGTCAGCTGCTGCTGCACCACAGTCAGCTGTTGCTGGACCAGTCAACTGTTGCTGGATCAGTCAGCTGCTGCTGCACCACGGTCAGCTGCTGCTGCACCACAGTCGGCTGTTGCTCCACCACAGTCAGCTGTTGCTGCACCACCATCATCTGTACTAAAAGATGTGGAGAGTGTTGTTGGTGTGGCTTAACATGAAACAATTACTGAGAAACGATTAACCCCAGAGGGTTAGCCACCCAGGATAACCCAAGAAAGTCAGTGCATCATCGAGGACTGTCTAACTTATTTCCATTGGGGTCCTTAATCTTGTCCCCCAGGATGTGACCCAAAACAGTCAACTAACACCCAGGTGAACATAAAAAAATGCCTGGAACTAGTGCTCATATTGGTGAATTTAAGGCCAGCAAAGGATGGTTTGAGAGATTTAAGAATTGTAGTGGCATACACAGTGCCATAAGGCATGGCAAAGCTGAAAAATTCATCCCCCAAGAAGTGTTCAATTGTGACGAAACAGGCCTGTTCTGGAAGAAAATGCCAAACAGGACCTACATTACTCAGGAGGAAAAGGCACTCCCAGAACACAAGGCTATGAAAGACAGGCTAACTCTCATGTTTTGTTGTAATGCTAGTGGGGATTGCAAAGTGAAGTTTTTACTGGTGTATCACTCTGAAAATCCCAGTGTTCAAGAAAAACAGTGTCTCATCACTCATCAATACTCTTCACTAAAGGTAAGTGTCATTTTAACATTTATTTATGTAGTTATTGTGCATGTCTTATTGTTTTCTTTGTAAGGAAATGTATATTTCATGAAAAAAAAATTTTTTTTTAATACTTTTGGCTGTCTGGAACGGATTAATTGGATTTCCATTATTTCTTATGGGGAAAATTAACTCGGCTAATGATAATTTCGGCTAAGGATGAGCTCTCAGGAATGGATTAATATCGTTAGGCGAGGGTCCACTGTATACGTCAAAAATGGTGGCTCGTAAGACGTATATATACGACCAAAGCAGTCAAAGGGTTAAAAGCTTTGGTAACAATTTTGCTATTGCTTATTGAAGCACTGACTGTCACCTTGTAGTCTCTCCAGTATGCTCGTGCATTCATGTGGGGCACCTCTCATGAGTTTTCTGTTGAAATAAACCAGATAACTTTCACAAGACACTTTGTTATCCCTCACATTGTTCTTTGTCTGTGTAGTTCACGTATCGTTTAACAGGTTAGTCAGATTTCTCGATTTTCTGTTTGAGCATCGAGTATCCTAAAAGCCTCTTATAATCTCCCTGAAAACTGCTTCTTATAACTGCCAGAACTTCCTGAAAACTCTGAGCTCCTCTTTCTAAACTTGATCCCATTCATCATCAAGGGTTACATTTGTCTTAGGGCTTCTCAATCTTCCCACTCAAGAGCATATATACAGAGGCAAACACCCAGTCTTTACAGGATTGATGCAATGTCCGTTTTCCCTTATTTTGTCAACCTCTGTGACCATCACAATTCTTCTGCATATAGGACAGTTATAGATATTAGTAAGGCTAATCTGTATGTGTCACCCTCATTTATTATATCACTTTCTGATGACTTCCCTTAACCCTTTCAGGGACCGTCCCGTAGATCTATGGCTTCACGTTGAGTGTCCAAACCGTAGATCTATGCCAAAATTCTAGCGCCATCAAATTTAGCGCGAAAGCGCTCATAGGCCTACATGTGAGAGAACGGGTCTGCGTGGTGGGTGTGCACCATAAACAAAAAATCTAGGTGCCCGCATAGCATTGTGGGAACACCGGCTCAGTTACCCTTGTTCACCATGCCTCGTCACAAGTCAGCTCTCATTCCCCGGAAAATTGGGACTCTCCTCTTCCTATCTGATAGTTCTGACACTGATGGAAGTGGAAATAAAGACGAATTCTATGGCTTTGATCAGTTAGTGACCGAAAGGAATGACCAGGATATCGATAATAGTGCAGAAAACCCTGACGATCCTCAACCTTCTACCTCTGGTGTGGGCACTCGTGACTCACGGTCGGTTGTACCTCAACGCAAGAGAAAACTAATATTTTCGCGTGGCCAGGCCTCTAACTTCAGTAATGATGATGATAGTGACGTCGATTGTGATTTTATTGCGCTTGACGATCATTCGAGTAGTGATAATGAGGAATCATATTCACCAGTGAAGTGTCGGTATGTACGCCGCCGCATGCGCTCGGGTAGTGTACCCTATGCTGTGCCCAGGGGACGGAGTACATCCCGTGGCCCTACACCAGGTTTAGATAGTGATAGTGAGGATGATGAGGCTGCACTTGGCATGGATAGACCACAGGCATCAGTAGATGATGGTAGTGGTGATGGTAGTGGCACCGCCATGCGTGACTCACCAGCCCAGGCTGGGACCCACGCTGCTGACTCCTCAGTTCAAGGACAAAGCGGAGCATCAGCCACCAGCCCACCACAACCACAACCACCCGCACAACCAGCCTATGATGTTCAGTATCCACAAGCAAACCGTATCTGGGATTGGCAGCAAAATCCCAAGTTTGTTCCCAAGCCCCACCACTTTGATGACTCTCAAAGTGGAATTCTACCTACTTGTCCCCTTGGAACCACGGCCAATGAACTGGAATTCTTTGAATTATTCTTTGACCAGCCATTGATGGAAATTATTGTCAGGGAAAGTAATAAGTATTTTGAGTACACCATGGCAAATACGATCATATCACCACAGTCAAGACTACACAGGTGGAAAGAGACGACTGTTGCAGAAATGTATTTGCTTTTTGCAACAATAATGCTTATGCCTCATGTCTATAAGCATAATATAAAAACATACTGGTCCACAGATCGGCTAATTTCTACCCCAGTCTTCAGTGAAATCGTCCCAGTGAACAGATTTATCTTACTGTTACGTATGTTGCACTTCTCTGACAAAACCAGGCCTGACAGAAGTGACAGGTTATACAAGATTAGAAATGTTTTTATGTATCTCAAACAAAAGTTCAGCATATACTTTTATCCATTCAACAGTCTTGTAATTGACGAGTCTTTGATTTTGTTCAAAGGTAGACTGTCATTCAAGCAGTATATACCGAGCAAGAGGAAACGCTTTGGTATAAAACTGTTTGTACTCTGTGACTGTGACAGTGGCCTGGTGTTGGATATTGTTGTATACACTGGATGTAAAATATTGAAAGATACCAAGATGTTGTTGGGTATCTCAGGTGACGTAGTGAGAAACATGATGGCACCTTATCTTGGTAAGGGGCATGCATTATATACCGATAACTGGTACACAAGCTCATTACTCAGTGATTTCATGCGAGTGAACAAGACAGATGTGTGTGGCACAGTGCGTTTTAATCGTAAACATATGCCCAGGCTCAACGCAGGTGCTCGTGATGATGTGCAGGCGTTTACTGCCAATGACATCATGGCATTACGGTGGCATGACAAACGAGATGTCACATTATTGACAACCATTCACCGTAATGAAATGCAAGACAGTGGCAAAGTTGATCGAGTGACTAATGAACGTATTTGAAAACCAGTGATACTGATTGATTATACACAAAACATGCGCTTGGTTGACAAATGTGACATGCAGATTGGTTTTGTTGATTGTGTTCTCAAGAGTTACAAGTGGTACATGAAACTTTTCTTCCATCTCATGGACATTTCAATGCTCAATGCATATAATATGTACCAAATAAAGACTGGCAACAGACCACCGTATGGTGAATTTTGTTTGTCTGTTGTCAGACAACTTGTAATGAAGTACCAGGTAAGAACACCTGCTATACAACAAGGTCCTCGAATTACTCAGGATATACCCGAGCGTTTGAGGAGGGAAGGTGATCATTTCATAATACAGCTTCCTTCAACTCAGAAGAAATTTGCTCAGAAGAGATGCATCGTCTGTGCACAAACAAAATGACGGCAACTAAGACGCAAAGACACTCGGTTTATGTGTGAGGAATGTAAGGTGCCTCTGTGCATGGTGCCTTGTTTCAAGGAGTTCCACAAGCTCCAGCAGTTCTAAAACCATGTCCAGTGATTGTAAATATGTAAATATATGATAGAACATTAGTATTATACAAGATTTGTGCATGTTTATTGTAATAAACAACAGTGGTAAACAATAATATGATAATAACTTTAGTGCGGTTATTGTGTTCAATACAGTGAGTATATATATATCAATTATATACAGTATTGGTCTCTCAGGCCCCAAATGTTAGTAGGAAAAGAAAAAAATTGGAAAAGAAAAGAAAAAACTACAAAAACCGCTAAATAAAGTAATGCGCGTATGTGGAATTTGTCGATGTTGCCGCCACCACATCATTTTGGACAAACTTCTTGGCACTGTATCTCGGTAAGTACTGATCAGAATTTTTTTTTTTTTGTCTTATTACCTTCACAAAAATATGCTCTTTAATTCTGTAAGATTTTTTTTTTTTTTTTTTTTTTTTTTTTTTTTTTTTTTTTTTTTTTTTTTCAAAATTTCTTGGACACTGAAGGGGTTAATTTACCTTCTACTTTTCTACCAACTCCCCATTTCCACATACAATAATTCACATGCCAACTACAACCTGAGGCTCACTTCCTATCTCATTCTTATGCTGTGGCTGTGTCCACCAGTGGTTCTACAGCTCTCAGTGGTATTGGTATTGCAGCTTTTTTCCTGAAAGAATTGTCCAGTATTTTCACAGCAGATTTTTATGCATTTCTCATTGCTATCATACACACTGCAGTCATATCTGCCTCATTGTTCATGGCTTTTTCAGACTTACAGAGTGCATAACAAGCTATCCAGAAATTCATCCTTCCTCATCTCATAGTCAATATTATTATTGCATTTCTAGTAAACTCACTCATTCTATCTTTTTCTTTTTTTCTGGATCCCTGGTTACACCAATCTACACGGTAATGAACAAGCATACTCAGCTGCTCAGTCAACTAGTTATGGCTTCTCGGTTTCTCTTGGGTATTCCTCTTTTGGACTACCAGTGCTGTCTCTGTGACTCTGTAACTGCTAGTACGGGTCCTCCATCGCAAATCCGGCATCATTTGAACATGTAGTGTGCCGGATTACTGAGTTTGCCAGATAACAGAGTGGTTAGGTTAGAATACACTTAATAAAATTAACCAACTTGACTTACACAAAGTTCATTGAACATCGGCAAAAATTGAACATTTCCACCACTATGAGCTCAATTTCAAGGTACTGTACTTTTTGTCATGAAAGCAATCAAAATCATGTCTATTTCTGTAATATATCTTCCATTCTATCAAATGAGTCCAAAAAAATGAGAATACAACCATAAAAACCATACAAAAATATACTGCAAAGAGGCGGCTAATGGCTGAGAAGTGAATTCCCTTATTTATCGTCCATCTTTTTTATTTTTGCTGTACGTTAAGAAGCATCTTTCCATCATGCATTTCCCAGGTTTCAATGAGATACCCCAACAAACAACCGAGAAAAAATCATGTATGGCAAGCCCAAGCCAGGTACTGGAAATAAGTCACTTTGACTTTGTTGGGTTATCCTAGGTTCCTTATACATGCACTGCTATGTATGATAATCTATGTAACTGTATTTGTGTATACCTGAATAAACTTATTTACTTCTAGTCTGTCAACTGAGTACAAGAAACCGCCCATTCACTGATTTCAACTATCCAATAAAGTGGTCAGAAATTGGCAATTTGGCCGATTTCACACAAATTTCAACAGATGCCAATTTCAAAATAGGGTCCAGAATAAACAATGCAGACATTCCGGGCACTAAAATAACAGTTTCCTCTGTTCATTAGTCACGGCTACAGCCCCTCTTATATTACTCTTGCTTACCATTTGGAATTTTTATTCACAAAAAATAGAAGATTTACTGTTATGCAGACTGCTGAATTATTGTAATAATTGTATAAATAATATCAACCCATTCTTGACTCCATATTGGAATTTGGACTGGCAGGCAGACAGGTATTGGACGGTGACATCATTTGTTTACTCTTGAGCTTCGCTAAAGAATAGAACATTTTCACTACTGTGAGCGCAATTTCAAGGTACTTTTCGTCATGAAAGCCATCAAAATCATATCTATTTCTGTAATACATGTTTATCTTTCATTCTATCAAATGAGACCGAAAAAATGAGAATATAACCGTAACAACCATACAAAAATATACCACTAAGCGGCTGCTAATGGCTGAGAAGTGAACTCCGCTATTTATGGTCTGATTTCTTTCATTTTTGGTGTACGTTAAGAAGTATCTTTCCATCATACATTGCCCAAGTTTCAATAAGATAACTTAACAAACAACTGAGAAAATAATATATAATAATAATATCTTCATTTACTACACGTACATGTACAAGGTATACAGGCCTAGCTGACATCAGTGACATACCACTGTATAGAAAGCCGCTTGTTATGCAGAGTATTTCAAGAAAATTAGGTCAGTGTGCCAGGATAACACCCACACTAGTCGGCTAATGCCCAGGTACCCATTTACTGATGGGTAAACATAGACAACAGGTGTAAAAAAACATGCCTAATGTTTCTACCCTGGCTGGGAATCGAGTATTTACCAAAAATCATATACGGCTAACCCAAGCCAGGTACTAGAAATAAGCCACGTTGACTTTTTTGGGTTATCCTAGGTTCTCTACACATATGCTGCTGTGTGTGATAATATATATAGAGAAAATAACTTTTTTGTTTCAGGTTTATGGTGCAGTACGAGTGTATATCACAGTTAGCCCTGTGCTATACTCCGTTTTCTCTAATATAAGCCCCCAAGACAAGGATAGGAGAATGGTATTTGTATACCATATCCTCCTTATACCTCTGTCGAACTGCTCGGTGTTACACCTACTGCTCGGAGTACACCTACCATCCGACTTGCGACCTGCTCGACATACGACGACTTGACTTACGACTGTGTTTTTTATGCCAAATTTCTGGGAAATAAACAAGTGTTTGTGTTGTACACAGTGTTTATCCTAAACCTTACAGTATAAAATACAGTACTAACAGCATAAAAAGTAAAGTATAACATGAAATACCAAAATAAAACAATAAAATAGGCATTACAAAAATGTTACGTTGATATTCAGTAGTAAAGTTCGACTTAGGTCCATTTCGACTTACGACCGGTTTCTCGGAACCGAACTCGGTCGTAAGTCGGATGGTAGGTGTATTTAACATGTTCTTTATATTGTTTATTGTGTCATATTAGATCAATTGTGATAGTGTTGATATTAGCGTAATAATAAAGCATATTCTCCTGCTTCATGAGACTGAGCTCATGGCAGCCGACAGTGGCTTCAAAGCCACCTTATCTTTAATGGATAATGTACTGTGTCGGTGCTTTACATAATGAGAAGCATTTCTTTTATTCATTGGAACCATGGCTAGGGCTAAAAGTAAGCAGGTTAAAACAATAAATGGAGAAAAATAAATTGGAATGACTTATGCAGCAAGTAGCGCCACCAAACAGTACCAGCAGGTTGGTGTGGCGACCCTGGAAATTTGAAATTATGCTAGCCAAAATTAGTGCCAAATAGCTGAAGGAACCGAATAACTGATTGCCAGATTTGTGATGGCGGACTGTAACAACATTGGTCTATGTTGGACCACAAACAAATTTTGTCAAATTACAGTTGGGATTCTGGCCTTTTTCCTACCGCTGTGGAGTTTGGGGATTAGCAAGTCACATATTAGTCATATGTGGCTTGCATAATGGATACCATGTAGACAACAATCAACAGCACACTTCAGAAACTGTTACTTACACTGTCCTGTTTATCATTGGGCATCCAGATTAATTTAGTTCTACACTGCCCTAACACACCACTAGCCAGCCAACCTTACTGAATGTCCTACTTGTGGTGCAGACTGTCTTTTTTATTGGAAACTACCTGTTGCATCAGCTGTGAGATTTAATTTTTATTCTTGCACTAACCCCTATCCTAACACCATTACTCGTCACTCCTAACCTTTGCATATTCTTATCCTTGTGCATCCCTTCCAACAGTGCTGTATGGCCCTACAGGATTAGTGCTTAAATTATATTATTATTCTGAAGCAGGAGCCCTCAAGGAAGGTTCCTTGAAGGCTCTTGATTGATGACTTATACCCAGTTGCCTCCCATTCCTCTAGGTCAGTGATTCTCAACCAGGGGTAAATTTACTCCTTGGGGTAAAAAGATTACATGGCAAGTGGTAAATATTTGATGTACCTGATAATTGAATAATAATTCAATTATCAGGTAATTCAATTATCTTGTTTTTCTGTCCATTTATGATGACGATAAATTATCTTTTTGTATGGAAGTAAAGGGGTAAATGGAGAAATAACATCAAGCCAAGGGGGTTAATGATGGAGGAAAAGTTGAGAATCCCTGCTCTAGGTGCTGTCTTGGCTTCAGGGTTATTGCCCCCACCCCCCTCCTGAATGTAATGATACTGAGAGCAGCAGACTTTGGATAACTTGATTAACTGCCTTTATGATACATATTTAGTGTATTTTACTTAATTCCTTCCAACTTTTTACATGATACCTATTGCTCTTTTGCAGGTGATGCCCAAGGTCAACACACCAAAGAAGAATGACAGCTTAGTTTCACGAGCAATGCACACATCTTAGGAATGTGATTAGAATTGCCATGCTCTTATCTGGCTTTTCATTAAAATTTTTTTGCCTTGGTCATATAAGCAGGGCTGTCTTCCTTTTTTTGTAGTTTGTTGAATTAATGTGCTCATTTCTGTTGAAATTTGATACAGTAATGTAACAGTGGAACTAATATGTGAATTTCCTGTACAAACTTTCAAATTATTTTGTTATAAATATGAATTTAGAAACAGCAGTAATGGTTATCATTGTAAATGCTTAAGAAACTGCTTACAATGCTATTGAAGGAATGCATTTCAACTTGTGTTGATTGGATATGCATTAGTCACTTTTTTTAAAAATACAATTCTGTAGTTGTTGAATTGATTTATGGAGATATTTGAATTTTAATGTTTAAATGGCTGTTGAATACCCTTTAAATTATTTTTATTGTTCATTGAGCATGCATTTATTTGGTGTTTTTAAATCAACTACTGGCTAATTGTAAACAAATGGCTGTGAGTCAATATATGGTGGTAAAACAACATCAAAGAAACCTTTCATTAGTACTGGTGACATCAAGTTGGTAAAATGTAAAAATGTCTTTTTATCATCAAGGCTTAAATGTTACAATTAACAGGTGAAGACTAGTGCTCTCTGATTCTTGCTGTTCAGATTTTAATTGAAAATTTTATGCCTATCAATGGTCAAATGTAAAAAAGAAGGGTATTGCATACCCTTGTACTGTGTCTAACATGGAATTTACATTTTATTTCTCCTTAATTGCTTTTAAAGAAATAAATATTTTGTCTCAAAATTCTGTCTATAAATCTTTCAAATTTTGAAGAGAAAATAACCAATACAGTAGTACCTCGAATTTCAGCCTTAATTCGTTTCAGAGGATGTGTTCTGAGCACAACACTTTTTCTCCTTGCTATAAATGATTTGCCCCTCAAGGAAGGTTCCTTGATGTTGGTGAGGGGCTCTTGATTTAGGGAATTGGATCTGTGCTCCAGTTCCCCGAATTAGCCTGAATGCCTTCCACATCCCCCAGGTGCTGTATAATCCTCCGGGTTTAGCGCTTCCCCCTTGATTATAATAATAATATAAATGATTTGGCCTCTATGCTTCCATCCAATATTTGGTCATCACTCTATGTTGATGACTTCGCTATTGCTTGTGCAGGCGCTGACTGCCACCTCATTGCAGTTTCTCTCCAGCATGCAGTCGACCGTGTTTTTCCCAAATTTGGGGCCCCCACATATGGGTTTAAATTTTCCAGTACCAAAACTCACCAAATTACTTTCACTAGACGTTCTGTCATCTCTGATCATCCTTTGTACCTCTATGGCTCCTGTATCCCTGAATGTGAAGTAGGTTTCTAGGCCTTCTCTTGACCGTAGGTTATCCTGGAAACCTCACATTAACTCTCTGAAGGCAACTTGTCACAGCTGCTGAACCTTCCTTAAAACCCTTGCTTCATCTTTCATGGGGAGCTGATCGTCCGAACTCTCCTTCACCCTACTTCAGCCCTCATTTGTCCGAAACTCGATTGTGGTGACCAGATCTATTCAGCGCTCTCCTGCTACCTCTCTAGCTTAACCCCATCCATCACCAAGGATTAACGTTTTTGCCTTGGTGCTTTCCGCGCTCCCCTGTTGAGCCGCCGCTATGCAGAACGAATGTTTCCATCCTTGTCTGATCTCTGTTGATGCCCATTGCCTTCGCTACTAATGTATGCTCTCAGTCTCGCAATCCTTCCATTTATAGAATGGTCACCGATATTAGTAGACTTATTTTTTCCTGTCCGTTTGCTCCGTCCTTCTCTCTTTGCCTACATTCGCTCTTGTCTTCCCTTCAGTTTCCACCTTTATATGTTTCATGTAGCATCTCACTTTTCCCCTACCCCCGCTGGAAAGTTTTCCAGCTGTTCGGGTCTGTTCTTTCTCCACTCCCTTCTGAAGCCCAACTGCATTCGGGCTTTCCCACTCTCTTTTCTGACCACTTCCACTTTTCATTCTCATGCCATCCAGGTACACAGATGGCTCTAAGTCTTCCTGACGGCATCGGATTCGCAGCAGTTTCCGGACGGCGTCGTGCGATGGCATTTACTATTCTTGGTACATTTTTACTGCTTATTTGATGCCCATTCTTGCAGCACTTATTCAATCCTCATCTATGCCTGGTCATCATTTGTGTTGTCTCAGACTCCCTTAGTGCTCTACAAGCTATCAGACATGTGATAACACCTCACCCCCTAGTTCTCCATATCCAACGTTGCTATGCCGTATCTCTACCAAGCAAAAATACTGTTTTTTTGTTGGGTCCCTCGTCATGTTGACGTAAATGGCAATGAACAGCAGACACTGCTGCGTGGTCCAGCAGGACATGACCTTCCAGTTAATCTAGAGGTGTTGCCAGCCGACTATTTTGAGCTGTAAATAGCTACCCAACTCACACCCATTGGCAAAATGTTGGTCACCTCTACCAGTAACAAACTCATTCTATTAAACCGAGCATAGGTTATTGGCCGTCTTCTTGTCATCATGCGAGGTTGGGAGACTACTCTACTCCCGCCTTCGCATGGCCACACTCGCTTACACATGGTATCTCATGGTGAGGCACCTGATCCTCTCTGTGAGAAGTGTCTAAGTTTCCATATCGCTTAGCCACATCGTTAGAATGCGCTCCTCTATCACAAGCACAAGAATTTTACCTCGTCGTCTCCGCTCTACTACGTTCTCTTTACCTTCCCTCTTGCTGATACCCTCCTATAATCCTGACCTCTCATTGATTCTGACAATGAACTGATTTAACTCCACAAACTCTGATGATGATACCTTTCTCTGCACTCCCCTCAGCCCTTTCTACCTCAATCTCTTACTTCCCTCCATCCTGTCACTTCCACAGCCCACTGTTCTCCCATAACCTATACCTCTTCCCATCTCCCTTTTGCACCTGATACCCTCGCTTCTGCCCTGCACTGTATAGCCCTTGAGTTTAGCCAGATGTACAACAGCGAAGTGAAATTTCTCATCCTTACTGATGGCATCCTGTTGACAGTAGCTATCTCCTTCCACCATCATATCTCCGTACCAGTGCTAACAGAGAGAGAAACACAGGAGACATCGTCAAATCAACAGTACAAAACTCCAAGTATAGGACGAAATATCCCTCGTGCCAGTCGTGGAAAGAGTGAATAGGTAAACAGTCTAGGTTAAGTTTTTAGTAACTGACCTATATTCAGCTGACCAGTGTACAGTGAATCATAGCAAAAAATGCCAATTATAACTATAAACTCTAGGAAAGTCAGGTGGTAGTGCGTTACTTCCGCAGTGTTTTAAAATGGCCGAGTCAGCTGTCCAGTCAGGCTGTCACAACATGACACAACCCCGATAAATGTCATTGATGGGATTTGGAAGAAAAACCATTGATTAAAACCTTTCTGGTCTACCAAAAGGGAAAGGAGCTAGAGTTAATAGCGAAGCCGGAGCGTGAATGAGGTGGGAAGGGAGTGTGTAGTTGAAAGGGTTTGTGAGTTAAGGAAAAGTGTGCAGTGGAAGAGGGTTTTTAAGTAATTTAACTAGAATTATGTGTGATTGCTAAAGCAAATACGAAGTGGTACTAGGTGACGGGAAAAGAGAATCAGTATTTTTGTACATGAGTAAAAGAGTGAAGAGTGAAAATGGCAGGCATAAAGGGGTACAGGCTTCCATAATTATATTTATCTTTCTTCAATTCCATGAAAAAGAATTCAGTCATGGGGCGGAAAAGGTGCATGAATAACACGCCCTGGACAGTAAAAGCCCAACAATCGCCACCTACTAGAAAAGTAAATGTCAATATTGCCCCAATGTAGGCAACACCGCAACCCAAACAAAAACAGTGCACACAGCTCGTTATTGTAGCGCCCCTCTAAGTGTTATATCCATATTAATTCGGACCTCAAACTATTGTGGCAGAGGCAAAACAGACTGGATAAATGACGGTCTAGTAGCTAGGAATGATAACCTTAAACTCCATATGTAATGCATTACATAGTCAGTGTGAACAATACAGCATTATTATCACAAACACTACCAAACAGGCATACTCTGTACCTAAAGTACGCATGAAAAACAGAAAAGCACCTATGTAAAATGTGTAATGGGGGTGCATGATGATGTATGTACAATATAGGCATCGTGCCAGAATTCATTTGTGTGTATCAATTGCAACTTTGGCACAGTTAACCCTTTGCGCAATGATGACATGATTTACCTAATTTAATACAAATGACCTCAATGCCTATATTGATGATTATAATTGTTTTTTATGAAACAGGCCTTCACTTTATTCATGTCAACGCAAGATCACTCTTCCTAATGGCAGAGTATTAAGATCTAGCTACAAAAATTTGGGCAGCAGTTATAACCACTCTGAATCCGGTTGGATGGATACGGGCTGACGACGTAGGTCAACATAAAGGTTACAATATAAAATGCTTAGATAGGAACAGAAAGGGTGGGGAGTATGTCCTACATTAGAATGACTTAGCTTAACAACCCAAGATCTGATTAAATAACAATATACTGGAGATTCCTGTTTTATGCTTGCCTTCCCAGACCAAACCATCTAGTAGGAACTAGTTTACCGCCCCCCTACCCAGGACCAGTTCATTAGAAGACTTCCAGAGTATTGTCCAACTTAAACAAATGCGCGACAATAATACTGGCGACTTCAATTTCTTTTTCAGCAGCAATAATAACGGGCTATGCAAAAAGGTTATAACAAAATTCTAGTTTATAATAGTCCAAACTCAACGAATGAATACACCACCCGGATCACGCAGTTCTCAGGGCTGTCGTAGCCACCCTAATTGACCACAGACATTTAGCCGGGCCTTGAGAACATTAGTCAGTCATCTTCATTACCGACAGGTCTTAATGATCATTTCATCATTTTACTGCTCCAGAAAATCACTAGGGAATAGGATAGGCCTACACAGGACAATTAAAATGAGGTCAAGTAGAAACTAACAGTAAAGAAACACTGGTAAATAGCTACACAAGTGTGACTGGACAGAGATAACAAGTTGCCACTGATACGTAAACGATGCCTGAGAAAAATTCAACACAATTTTAGTGCCTTCCTTGATAATAAAGCACCCAGTTAAAGAGGTTAGGATTATACAAAGAACTGATCCTGATGACTACTGAGCGATTAGATTATATGAAATTCAGAGAACCAGCTGCAAAAAGGATTAAAGCAAACAACAGGATATGGCAGCACTATATGAATTTCCAAAGGGTGAGGAACAGAGCACAGATACTTAGAACAAGGAGCAAAGGCAAGCACTATTGCTCAAAAATTGAATAGTATAAGCATAACCTACCCATCAGAAAGCTCTGGCAACACCTAAAACAGTTTGGGGTATAGCCCATAAGCAAGAAGACAGTCTGACATAGTAATCTCCACTAGCGATAAGAGGTATGCCACGAAACATCTAAGTGGCAAATTGCTTTATTTCCTACTACACATCGTTGCATCACCACAGTAAGTAAACTACAGCTGCATCAAATACCTTTTAACACAGAACTGTTAAGTTTGCAAAATACTATACCAATAAAGGGGTAACCCCCAAACTGCTGCAACTAGTAAGTGATCTCTGACTTTATTCAAAAAGAACTAAGCAGGTTAAACCCAACTAAGAGCTCAGGCCCTGATAACATCCCATCTAAGTTCCTAAAAGATGGGCTTCTGTACTGTCAATCCCTATTTCTTCCATAATAAATCTATCAATCGCCACTAATGCCGTACCTGAGGGGTATCAGGTGCCAAGTTACTCCTATCGTCAAGAAAAATAGTAGGTCAATATGTCCAGCAACTAGAGGCCTGTTATAATACTCAGTATAATAGCCAAAATGCCCTAGTGAGGGCGGTGTTAACTCTCAAATGTTAATACCTTAATGAACAACAACATTCTCCATAGCTATCAATCGGCTTTATTAGATCTACTCAACCGCCACCTCCCTAATTAATCTGGTGGATTACTAAGAATGAAATGTCAAAGGGGAACCTCATAGGTATGATAACCTTAGACCTGCAAAAGGCCTTCGATACTATCAAACCACAATATATTATGGAAGAACTTCAAGCTATCGTATAGGTTCTGTAACTTGTTTAAGTCACTACCTTAGCTACATGATACAAATTGTCAAAACAACAAAACGGAATCAGAACCCCTGCCGATAGCATGGTGGATTCCCAAGGAAGTTATTAAGGTCCCTTATTAATCTTAGTATGTCAATGACATGCCTATCAGTGTTAAGTGCAAACTCCTACTGTATGCAGATGACAGTGCCCCTGTTAGTGTCAGGTAAAGACCCACAAGATATAGCTAATGGTTAACACTGGAACTGGAGTCCTGCAGCATGGTTAGTAGACTACAAACTATCATTACACCTCGGGAAACTGAAGCCATTCTCTTTGGCACGAAACATAAACTGAGAAGGGTAAATAATTTTAATTTCAATGTAGATGGGAGCCATCACTTTGTTTCATCAGAAAATATTTGGGATCCCCTTTGACCCATGCATGTCAAGGAGAATTGATAGGAACAGTGTAGTAAAATGCGAATGCCAGACGAAGTTCCTGTATAGACAAGCACAGTGTCTACCTACTGAGCTCGCAGGACCCTATGTCTAGCCCTTTATACTATGCCATATGGATTTGGCTTGCTCTTCATGTACTCTGCCTTGACAAAAAAACTGGAAAGATAGACTACAATCACCCAAAACAAAATCGTAAGATTCATCCAGGGGCTGGGACCAAGAGCACATGTAGGCCAGGTATGAATTACAACAGTGGATATGCGAATGTTGGACAGAGTAAAACAACTGAAGCTAAATCATGTTTATAAAATTGCCACAAACAGTGTCCAGAATATCTTGCTGTACAATTTTGTCAAGGTTGGATCCAAGCAATCATAGTACTAGGGGAGAGTGCACAACTTTGTAGTACCCCACAGTCATTGGCCAGCTTCAAATGCTTTTATTGTACAGCGATAATGGACGACCCACACATGTGCAAGCCATTCATAGCATGACCCGTTTCGAATAAAAAAAGGAAGAAAAGTGAAAAAAAAAAAAAAAAAAAAAAAAAAAAAAAAAAAGAAAAAAAAAGAAAAAAAAAAGGAAAAAAAAAAAAAAAAAAAAAAAAAAATAAAAAAAAAAAAAAAAAAAAAGAGTGCCAAAAGGTTCTGATGAATGTAAGCTACAGAAAGGGAAGGGAATGATGTTCTATTTTTTAGCTAACATCACGTGTATATTTTACCTTATTCCTAGTAATGACCCTCGTATTGTAGATAGTCTTAAAGACCCTCGTGTAGTAATAGTCTTTTTTTAGTATGATAATAAGATGTTATCTTCATTATAGCATAATAAAGAAATTATTATAACCTTTATATTACAATGAAAAGGTAAAAGGCCCCCATTGGAAATAAGTCACTCTGACTTTTTGGGTTATCCTAGTTTCTCGTACTCTTATGCTGCTATGTATGATAAATTCTATGTAACTGTATTTTGTGTATACAGAATAAACTTATTCTTTTTCAGGAATAATGTAAATTAGATTTAGTCTGTTTCAGACCCCCAAAAAATAAACTTACATAATTGTTAGAGTTGGGAGCTGTTTGAAATTCAAGTACCACTGTACATCCAGTCAGATGTGGAGATGTAACCCTCTCAACAGTCCTTAATGTTCTAAGAGTAATTTCATAGGGGAGTTTTGAGGACTTAGTTGACACACACCAGGTTTTAGTTTTTAACCCTACACTGTCCAAATGTACATCTATTTTCACTGCTATCACGTTGTTATTTTGTTTTTTTAATAGGGCAATATCCCCTACGTGAAATAAAATAAAAAAATTTAGGGTCAGTTCTTACCGAGATATAAGGCCGCGAAATTGGCACTGAGCAAGCAGGTGAGGGCAGCATTAATAGGACATGATGTCATGTCCTATTAACACTCCCATTTAACCCTTTGACTGTTTCGGCTGTATATATATATATGTCTTATGAACTAATGTTGTCGACGTATTAATATGCCAAAATTCTAGCAGCTTCAAATCAAGTGGGAGAAAGCTGGTAGGCCCACATATGAGAGAATGGGTCTCCATGGTCATGTGTGCAGTATAAAAAGAATCGGGGAGCCAGTGGTGCACTGTGGGAACGCCATTCCAGTAGTCCTTGTTCAGTATGCCTAGCAGTAAGAAATATCTGACTCCCGGTGAATCTGGGACTCTTCTATTCCCTAGTAATAGCTCTAACACAGATGGAAGCATGAGTGAAGATGAATTTCATGGTTTTGAGGAGTTTGTGACTGAAAGCAATACCCAGGATACCAGAAGGAAGGAAGAGAGTAAGGAAGGGAGGAATTAATAAAGGAAGAGATGAGAGGAAGGAAGGAAGGGGATCAACCTAGGATAACCCAAAGAAGTCAGACAAAGTGATTTATTAACATGTGGTTTGGTGGGGAAGACGATAGCAGGTGGTGGTGGCATAATGCTGCATCATGTACCCAGGCTACCAGCCTGGGTACATGACTCAGCACATCCACAAGAAAGGCACCACAACCACCTGCATAACCACAACAGCCTGGCACAACCACAACCATCTGCACAACCACAACAACCTGCACAACCACAACAGCCTGCACAACCACAACAACCTGCACATCTACAACAACCTGCATGACAACAATTTGTACAACCACAACAACCTGCTCAGCCACAACCACATGCCAACAAAAAAAGCAGAGATACTCATTTTATGTATAACACCATGTTGAAAGAGTTCCACAAGCTGCAGCACTTCAAGAAAAGTGTCCACGTGACTGTACATTTGTATATATGTTGTAAAACAATAGTAATAAACAATTTTTTGTATTGTTGGTTTGTGTAAACAAGTTCTGTAAACAATATAATGATTATGTTTGTGCGGTTATTGTGTTGCATACAACGAGTGTGTATATGTACATTGCATTTTACTTTGGTCTCCACAGGCCACATAAGTTACTTGGAAAAAAAAAAATATTGGAAAATACAAGAAACCTTCGAATGGGAGTAAATATAAGTGTACCAGGTGAGTGGCATTCGCCGCTGTTGCCATACACAGCTCATTTTCTGCCAACTTTATGCCTCTATATCTCGGTAAGTACTGATCGCAAAAAATTTTTTTAGGCTTAAAACACTCGGCAAATTAATCCTAAACATTTTGGTAAGGAAAAATAATTTTTTTTTTCGAATATTTTGCAACACAGGGAGACAGTTTCAGAATTGGGGTTGCAACAGTCAAAGGGTTAAGAGGAAATTGATGTTGACCCAGAGTTTACTGGCCTTGAGATGGATGTGGCCACAAATGGTTGAGGAAATCTAAAAAATCTCGATAATAACCCACGTGCAATATTTGTGCAACATCATTTCATTTTTGATACCACTGGTAGTGTCATTCTGCCAGAATGTCCTATAACCTATGCTTAACTCTTTCAGGGTTTCAGACGTACTAGTACAGCTTAGCACCAGGGTTTTTTGACGTACTAGTATGCCTAAATTCTAGCGCCCTCAAATCTAGGGAGAGAAAGCTGGTAGGCCTACATATGAAAGAATGGGTCTATGTGGTCTGTGTGCACAGTATAAAAAGAATCTCTGCGCAGCACACAGTGCGTAATGAGAAAAAAAAGCTTTGACCGTGTTTTTGGATTAAAACAGCGACTTTGCACTGTATTTTTGTATGGTATTTATTGTTGTATTCTAGTTTTTCTGTCTCATTTTATAGAATAGAAGACATATTACAGAAATTGAGATGACTTTGACTGATTTTACAATGAAAAGTACCTTGAATTGAGCTCAAAGTAGCAGAAATGTTCGATTTTTACCAAAGTTCAAAAGTAAAAAAAATCATGCTAAGCGTCCAATACACGTCAACTGGTGAGTCTAATATTCTTTCACAAGTGCGCTGATATTATTTTATACCCATTTCTACACTAATGCAGTAGTTTGCATAAACAGTAAATCTTATTTTTTGTGAGAAAAAAATTCAAAGTGGAAAGCAAAAGAATGTAAGAGGGGCGTGGAACGTGGACTAATGAACAGAGGAAATGTTATTTTAGTGCCAGGGAATGTCTTTCTTGTTTATTCTGGACCCTATTTGGAAATTGGCATCTTTTGAAAATTGTGTGAAATTGGCAAAACTGCTAAATTCTGACCACTGTATTGATAGTTGAAATCCGTAAATGGGTGGTTTCTTGTACTCATTTGATAGAAAAAATGGAGTTCTAGCGAAATAGTTATGATTTTTGCCGACTGGTACACTGGAATTGGCCGAAATAGGCTCAAAGTGGACAAAATCGCCGATGCGTAAACATCGTCAAGACCGCTAACTTCGGCGAGAGCATAATTCCGTAAGTATTTTCCATCAAAATTCATACTGTTATGGTGTCATTAATGGATCGGAAAAGATTCTCGGATCTTTTCAAAAAGAAAAAATAATTTTTTTTTTGAATAGGGCTAATCCTTGCGAACAATCTGGGAGAAGGTCCTGGGGACCCTGCAAGGGTAAAGAGAAGCATTCTGGAACATGATGTAATTTGTATTTTGGCAGGGCAGCCAGCAGGGTGGTGGCATGGCTGTCTCTCATCTGTATCTGTCTGTCTCTGTCTATATCTCTGTCTCACAGGTACACATAAGTGCAGTTATCATGCATAGTAAATTACCTAGGAATAACCCCAAAAAATTCAGACAAGTGCCTATACTGTGCACATGTATATATAAGGCATAATAAGCTTCTATGGTTTGAAGTGTTGCTTCCCAAGATAAAACCCATCTTAGTAGGAGCTAGTTACGCCCTCCCACCCAGGACCAGGTCTTAGAAGACTTTTCGAGAGTCTTGCCCGGACTTGATGGCAGTTGCGAGACTTCAATATCTGTTTTCAACAGCAAAATAACGGGCTATGTAAAAGGTATAAGCAAATTCTAGATATAAATGGTTACACTCAACTAATTAATACACCAAACCCAGATCACACAGTTCTCAGCCACCCTAATTGACCACATATAGTGGACCCTCAGTTAACGATATTAATCCGTTCCAGAGAGCTTGTCCTTAATCGATTTTATCGTTATCCGAATTAATTTTCCTCATAAATAATGGAAATCCAATTAATCTGTTCCAGACACCCCAAAGTATTAAAAAAAAAAAATTTTCACATGAAATATACATTTTCCTACACAGAAAACAATGAGACATACAGAATAAACATTCATTAATATACATTAATAATTCATAAAGTGACACTTACCTTTATTGAAGACTTATTGATGAGTGATGAGACGGGATGAAGGGAGAGGATGAAGGTGTATTATTGTTTGGAAGGGGAATCCCCTTCCATAAGGATTTTAGGTAGCAAGTCCTTTTCCGGGGTTACCTCCCTCTTTGTTTTTTAATGCCACTAGGACCAGCTTGAGAGTCACTAGATCCCTGTCGCACCAAAAATCTGTCCATAGAGCTCTGTTTCTGGCCTGTCTTTAAGATTTCCCTAAAATGGGACACAACATTGTAATTGTAAAAGTCACCAGCACAGCTTGCAACAGCTGTGTGAGGGTGATGTTCATCCACAAAGGCTTGCAACCTAAGTCACACATTGTACAAATGTTCCTTAATCAATGAAGAAGGCAACTTCCTCCATTCTCTCGTCATCCCCTCTGAAGCAATTTCACATTCAGTGGTCTGTTGCTGTTGCAGATTGCTCTTGCAGCTCATCAGTGGTTAGTCTTCCATCTTCATCCTCCACCAATTTTTATTTTCCACATCCTTAGCCACTAACCTCCAAGCCCATGGACTTCCCCAATGCCACAATAGATTCCACAACTGGCATAGGCTCCTCAGGGTTAGCCCCAAACCCTTCAAAATCCCTCTCTTGTACACATTCTGGCCACAGTTTTCTCCAAGCAGAGTTCAAAGTCCAGCAAGTCACTCCCTCCCAAGCCTTACCTATAAGGTTTATGCAACTGAGGATACTTAGGGTCAGTTCAGTGTCTGAGGTCACTTCAAAGCACTTTTGAAACACTACTTTGGTGTACAGTTTTTCGAAATTTGAAATGACCTGCTGGTCCATGGACTGGAGGAGAAGAGTGGTGTTAGGAGGCAAAAAACCTGACTTTTATGAAACTAAAGTTCCCCACAATTCGCTGTTGCACATCTGGAGGATGAGCAGGAGCATTGTCAAATACCAGGAGGCACTTGTTCCAATTTATTTTCCAGGAGGTATTTTTTCACACTGGGGCCAAACACTTGATAGAACCAGTCATAAAAAATGTCCTTAGTTAACCCAAAGCCTTACTGTTTCTGCCCTCCACATCACCCAAATTAGGCTTGATGACATGGTTTTTCTTGAACACACTGGAAGTTTCAGAGTGATAAACCAATCAAGGCTTCACCTTGCAATCCCCACTAGCATTACTACAAAACATGAGAGCCTGTCTTTCATAGGCTTGTGTCCTGGGGTGCCTTACCTCCTGAGTAATGTAGGTCCGTGTTTGGCATTTTCTTCCAAAACAGACCTGTTTCTCACCAATTGAAGACTCGTTTGGGGTTTTAATTTTTGCAGCCTCTAAGTACCCCCCCCTACAGAAGAGGCAAACAATTTATACACTATTTGGCAAATGTGGGTGTCACTTGACTCCATGACACACTTGTGAGGAATCCTCTGCCTCAGTACAGCTTGTAGCTCAATGCTTCACAAATCTCAAATACACTACTAATAATGCAAAAATGTTCTGCCGTTAAAGGTTATAGTTATGAATTTTTTAGAGCTACTTAAGGTATCTTTGTCAGGCCACGTCTTGGAAAATAAATAAATTATAATAAAAATAATAACTGTCGGATCTGAGCGCCTCGCAATAGACAAGAGGTGGGTTGGTAATGACTGAACATCTCACCTTCGCGGACCCCAACAAGTTCCACTGTTTGCATCCTGCGAGAAGCTAATAGATGATAGTGAGAACATTCAAGACGAGATTCCAAGCCAATGATTATCCTTTTGAAAATGCTTTGTTCCTCTGGCTGGAGTGCATTTGATTATCCCATTCAGGAGCGGGTAGAGGACTGCAGATCCTGGAGAGTGTACAGAGACCTTGCTGCATGTATGGGTTTCTGTTAAATGCCTTGACTACCTTGGGAGCGCTGTAACACTTGACCTGTGCTCAGTGGAGCGCATGCGAGAGAGAATATAATGATAGTCTACAACCAGGAAGATTCTGTGAGGACTGGTTCCTGAATGAAGCACACGGAGTCACTCCCCTGCGAAGGCAGGGGCTTGACCGGGGAGTGCACATACCCCGTTAAGGAGGGGGCCACTGGTACACTGGGAGAGGACGCAGTGGGGGTGACTGGGGCCCCAGGACTGTTCAGCGGCCAACTACCGGCCATGGTGGAGCCTTGACAATGGACCCTTGGTCGTTCTTCAGAGGGAGCTGGATGAGGTGCCTGGATTTGGTACCAGATCAGCTGGGCTGTGATCGTGCGTTGGGCCGCGTGTGGCTGGCGGTGCGGCCTCATTGATCCAGCCCTTATTCACCGGGAGGCCTGGGTTCATGGCCAGCCGAGGGGGCATTGGTCCCTGAGTGCCCTCCAGGAGGAACACCAAGGTACATATGAGTGATGGTGAAAGTTGTTAACCAACCTGACTCTGCCTGGGAGGTGTTCCAAGGATCGCGCCCACCCGCCATGCCTGGTCCAAGGCCAGGCCTCCCAGTGGATCAAGCCTGATTAGCAATACTGTTGTTTGCTGGCCGCACGTGCAGTCCAGAGAGCGGTTCGCAGCCCGGCTGATTCTGCACCAACTTTGGGTGTCTGTCCGTCTCCCTCTTGAAGACAACCGGGGTCTCTGGTGGTGCCCCCTTGTTGCCTGTGGGAGGCTGTTGAACAACTTGGCCCACGGACACTTGTTGCGTTTTTCTCTTGGTGTACTGGTGGCGCCCCTACTTTTTGCTGGGGTTATGTTGCATCCTTGCCCAAGTCTTTTGCTTTCCGTGGGGAGTGATTTCTGTGTGTATATTAGGAGTGAATGTGAAAGCAATATTGTCTTTCTTTTGGTTTTTTCTTTCTTTTTTTTGGTCACCTCAGCTCGGTGAAACGTACTGATGTGTTATAATAATATAATAATAATTTTTAGGTCATGTTTTAGTAATTCTGGGGGTTGCATGTTGTTTGATTATGGACTTTTTCTAGATCGTCTAGAAACTTTATGAAATTTAACTCTTTGCAAAACCTTTGGAAACCAAATCTGCACTCTATGAGAAAGGCGTAGACTTAGGGGGGGATATTATTGAGGTGTAATAAATGGAAAGCAGGAAATAAATAAAGGGGAGTGTAAAATGCATGCTGAAATATCTAGCCTAACAGGACACAGCAGCAGTGGTTTTCAGTTGGAAAATTCAGATTCCGGAAGGATATAGGAAAGCACTGTTTGGTAATAAGTTGTGGATAAGTGAACAAACTTTTTGCATACAGTTATTGAGGCTAAAACATTGCGTAGTTTTAAGAAATAGGTTAGATAAATACATGATGGTGTTGAGTTGAACCAGATAGTTGCCATGTTTCCTTCCTTCATTGAGTGTGACCTGACCTGACTATGTTATGGCATTGGCTTAAGCCAGTAAGAAACTTGGACCCTCTGCCTTGCACGGGTCCACTAGCCTGGGTTGCAGTGTCTTTCTTTATGTTCTTATAGTCCGGCACATATTTTTTCAGCTGCATTTTTGGTCAGAACTGCAGCCTCACCATGCCTTATCACACTGTGGTAAGCCACTTACGATACTTAAATCTCTCAAACCAACCTTTGCTGGGCCTTAAATTCACTAACATCAAGCACTATTCCAGGCATTTTTCTTAATTAGATCATCATGCAACTGCCTTGCCTTTTACATATAATTGACTGTGACAGACTATCTCCTGATAATTGATTCTCATTGATCCACACCGCCAACAGTCTCTCCACATCTTCGACTATTTGCGATCTCTGTTTTGTAAGCACATTGGCACCTTATCACAACAACAGCTTCCTTGATTGCCTTTTTGTGGCCAAGATATTACTGATGGTGATGGGGTTTGTTACAACCCAACCTGCCAGCATCGAGGCACCCACTCCACTTTCATACATTGTGAATATCTCTTCTTTAATTCATAGTATTTTCTCACCCTTTTTACCGACATGGGTTGGCACTAGAAGCTTCTTGGGCCATGGTGGTTGGCTTTTTACTGTTACATGCACTAAGAAACAAAGGAATAATACAAAATGTATTGCATGTACGCGTGAATCGTCCACACTGTCTGTAAACAATGGCACACTAACCACGCTAGGAGATGGCCGGGCAGCTCAGGGCGCGCGGACACATTCTGGTGAAATACCTTTTAACTGAATTTTTTATCGTTAGAGAAACCAGTATTTTGACGCAAAAACGTATCGGTATGCCAATTTCATCGCTACCTGATGGCATTGTTAACTGATGGTCCACTGTACTTTGCAACTGCTCTGAGAACTTAGTCAGTCATTCATTATTATCACAGACCTTAATGATCATTTCATCATTTACTGTAGCAGGAAAACCACTAGGTGAACGGAATAGGCCAACACGGACAATAAAAAATTAGTCCAACTAAGAAACTACATAAATAAACACTGGTAAATATGCTACACAATTGTGACTGGAAGATGAAACAGGTTGCACAGACATAAATGATCCTGGGAAAATATTAAAACATGTTCACGTGACATCCTAAGATAATATTGCACCAGTTAAAGAGGTCAGGATTAAAGGAAGAACTGAACCCGGAGTGATCTTCTGAGATAATAGATAATATGAAATTCAGAGCCAGCCGCTAGAAAGATTTAAGGCAAACAGACCGGATTATTGCAGCACTAAATGAATTCCAAAGGGTGAGAAACTGAGTACAGAGACTTATAAAAGGCAGCAAAGGCAAGGCGACTATTGCCCAAAAATCGAAGAGTACAAGAATAACCCTAGAAAGGCTCTGGCAACAACAAAAACAGTTGGGGTATAGCCATAAACCCATAGATAGCCTAACATAGTACTAAATTCAAAAACGAGGTATGCCTACGAAACAAATGTGTCAAAATTTTTTAATTCATACTACACAACTGTCGAATCAACACTAGTAAGTAAACAACCAGCTGTATCAAAATCAAATACTTTTAACACAGGATTCTGAATAATTTTAAAAACATACTCTACCAATAGAGGTAAGCCCCAAACGTTTTTTTCTCAACTATAGTGTAGCTCTGATATTACAGAACCCAGGCACGATAAGGCCTGTTAAACCTGTGTGTAAAGGGACAAGAGAACAAACACAGATGAATGACCTTGAAATAAATTTTCCTTCGCATTAGCAATAGTAATTATTTACAATTTTTTTCTAACAAGTTGGGGCCATCTCCCACCGAGGCTGGGTGACCCAAAATGAAAGAAAATCCCCCAAAAAGAAAATACTTTTCATCATCATTCAACACTTTCACCTCACTCAACATGAACACTGTTTTTGCAAGGTGCCGCAAAAACACAACATTTTTAAAAGCATATACATATAGTACACAACGTATCCCCTCCAAACTGCCAAGATCCCAAACACCCTCCTTTAAAGTGCAGTCATTGTACTTCAATTCCAGACTCAAGTCTGGCTATACAAAAATAACTAGTTTCCCTTAATCGCTCACTAAATATTAGCCCTGCTACACCTCAACAGCTCGTCAGGTTCCCAAATACCATTTGTCTTCCATTCATTCCAATCTAACATGCTCAACAGCTGCTTGCTGAAGTCCAAGCCCCTCGCCCACAAAAACCTCCTTTACCCCCCTCCCTCCAATTTTTTTAGAGGACACCCATACGCCATCTCCTTCCCCTATACGATTTATCACTCTCTGTCATTCTACTTTGATCCATTTTCTCTAAATGAACAAACCCCCTCAACAACCCTCTTCAGCGCTCTGACTAATACTTTTTATTAACTTCACACCTCTAATTTCCTCACTCAAATTCTCTGCATAAAATTTACACCATACATTGCCCTTAAGATAGGACATTCACCGCCTCCAACCATCTCCTTGCCGCAGCATTTACAAACCCAAGCTTAACACCCATATAAGATCTTGGTACCACATACTTTCATTACATTCCCTCTTTGCCTCCAAATAATTTTTTTTTTGCCTCCTCATATACCTCAGTGCACCACTCACCTTTTCCTTCATCAATTCTATGGTTAACCTCATCCTTCATACATCCTCCACTGACACCTATTCAACTCCCAAATATCTGAAAACTTTCACTCCTTTTCCATACTCCCCTCT
The DNA here is from genome assembly GCF_026875155.1 of Cherax quadricarinatus. Lineage (NCBI taxonomy): Eukaryota > Metazoa > Arthropoda > Malacostraca > Decapoda > Parastacidae > Cherax > Cherax quadricarinatus. Next base: position 32,334,410 of record NC_069404.1, read on the forward strand.
CCAATTTGATACCAGTTTTCGTTATCTAAATCATTTGATACCCTCATCACCTTACACTTTTTCCTATGTTCACGTTCAACTTTCTACCTTTACATCCTCCCGAACTCGTCCACTACCCAAAAAATAACTTCATCAGCAAAAAAGAAGTAACTGGTCAATTCCCATCTTGTATTTGATTCCCCATAATTTAATCCACCCCTCTCCCCAACACCCTAGCAAATTACTTCTATTTTACAACACCCATCTATAAATAAATTAAACAACCATGTGACATTACACATTCCCTGTCTAAGACCCACTTTACCGGGAAGTAGTCTCCCTCCTCTTCTACACACCCTAACCCTGACCTCCTATCCTCATAAAAACTCTTTACAGCATTTAGTAACTTACAACCTATTCCATATACTTGCAACATCTGCACATTGCTTCCCCCTATCCACTCTATCATAAGCCTTTTTCTTAATCCATAAATGCAAATGAAAACTTCCCTAATATTTATCTAAATACCTGTTCACATATATGCTTCAATGTTAAACACTGATCTACATATCCCCTACCCACTCTAAAACCTCCTTGCTCATCTGCAATTATACATTCAGTCTGTCTTGCTTCTAATTCTTTCAAATAATAACCCTACCATACACTTTGTCTGTATACTCAGTAAACCTATTCCTTCTATAATTTTTTACAATCTCTTTTGTCCCCCTTCCCATTATTATAAAGGAATTATACATGCTCTCTGCCAATCCCTAATTCCCTCCCCTGTCTTTCATACCTTTATGAAGCAAAATACCAAACCACACGACACGTCCCCCCCTGCTGTTAACAATTTTCTGTCATGATCCCGTCAGTTCCCAGCTGCTTTACACCCCCTTTCCTTCTACGTAATGCCTCACGCAACCTCCCCCCAAACCTCACATTCTGCTCTTCTTCACTCCTAAAAGATGGCCATATCTCCCTGGCCAGTGCATGAAATTATCGCCTACCCTTTTCGTCGACATTTTAAAGTTCCTCAAGATATTTCCACCATCTACCTCCATACCTCCATCATCCCATCTACTAACTCCCCTACTCTGTTTTTTAAACACTGACAAATCCATTCGTTCCCTAGGCTTTCTCTTAACTTGTTATCTCACTCCAAAAATTTTTCTTATTTTCATCAAAATTTCTTGACAGTGCCTCTCCCACTCATTATCTCTCGTCCTTTTACACTTCTTCATCATCACCCATTCACCCCTCATCACGCTTTTTCTTTTACTCTCCATATACCCCTGCTCTTCTGACTCATAGTGCTAATGCGACGTCTGGAGTTTTGAGACTCTCTGACGCGCGGGTTTCAATCCACCTGTAATGGTTTCTCTGGCTCTTCTTAAACACTTCTGCTTTGTAAACACCTCTCATAAGCTAGCCTTCTCTTCTCTCCTTCACACCTTTACTTCATCATTTATTATTATTATTATAAATTTGTTGCACACATCAGAGGTACAAAAAAATACTGATTAAGAGCATATGCCAAAGCACTTATACTTATGCAAGCTTACGGGCTGGCTTAAAATGAACTTAAGATTAATTTAGCAATGATGAAGTCCAGTGATAAAACATTCCACCAATCATTCCTCTTCACCTCCTGCACCCACCCACCTATAGCCACAAACTTCTGCCCCACATTCTTAATACTGCATTTTAAAACTATTCAACCCTCTTCAATCGCCCCCTCACTACTCATATTTACACTAGCCACACCTTCTGCAATAGGCTGCTTATATCTCCCCTAACTTCTTCCTCCCTTAGTTTTTACAGTTTCACACTCTCTCTTGTTGTTGCTATTTTCCCTTTTGTCCCATCTACCTCTTGCTCTAACTGTAGCTACAACTAAATATACCAGTTGCCCTCCAAATACATGAACATACGAAGCTACCCATCAAACCTTTTATCCACCAAAATATAATCTAACAACCTACTTCATTACATGCTATATCATACCTTGATATTTTATTATTCCACTTTTCATAAAATATGTATTACTTATTACCAATACCTCTTCTACACATAGCTCAATTAAATAAGGCTCCCCATTTTCATTTACCCCTGGACATCCAAAATTACCTACTACTCCCTCCACAACATTTTTTTAACGCCACCTTAGCATTGAAATCCCCAATCACAAGTACTATCACACTTGGTTCAAACTCCCTACACACTCATGAACAATACCAAAAGCCTCTCGTCTTTCTCCTCTACACTTCTCTCTTCTCCAGGTGCATATATGCATACTATAACCCACTTTTACATCTACCTTACTCCACAATAAACCTTGAATTAATACATTTATAATAACCACCCGGTCTTTTCCTGCCATACTTTATCACTTCAACATTATTGGCTACCCTATCTTGTGCTCTAACACTATTTAAAAACACCTGACCTAATCCCATTTACTTCTCTCCACTGAAACTCCCCACCCTTTTCAGCTTTGTTTCACTAAAGCCAGGAACATCCACCTTTCTCATTCATAGTATCCACAATCTCTCTCTTATCATTCACACAACATCCACGCACATTCAGACATCGCGCACCTTGACAATTTTCCCTTTTTTAGTAAATCTGTAATCGAGGAAAAGGGTATACTAGCCCATTGTTTTCCCGCGGCATTTTTTAAGTTGACTTTTAACAACACCCATGGCTACGATTAAAGATCTATTCCACTTCCCCCATGGATATAAAAGGAAAAGTAATAAGAACTATTAACCCTTAAACTGTCCAAACTTAGATCTACATTCACTGTTCGCGGTAATGCTCCGAACGAAGATCAACTTTTTTTTTACATGCTTTCAAATAGAGAAAATCATAGTCAGAGTCTACCACCCGTAAACGTTAGACTACGTTTGAACAGTTTAAGGTTAAGAAAGATACGATATCAAAGAAAACTCAGATGAGTGTGTGTACATAAACATGTACATGTATGTTAGTGGTTACCTAAGTGTAAGTAGAAGATACAAGACGTACCTGTAATTTTGCAGTTTATGAGCCAGACAAAAGACACCAGCAATCCACCATCATGTAAAAACAATTTACAGCTCTGTTTTTACACTCACTTTGTCAGGATGGTAGTTAGTTCTTCCCTTCGGTGGTACACTATAGACAGTTAAAATGTTTGTGTACAACACGGTTAGTCAACAGCAAATGACACAGCCCTGAGACAGAATGGACAACCGTGCTCAACCACCTCTAGAAGGAAATGACAAGGTGGCCAGCGAGTGGGACCACGTACACCATCCACAATTGCCAGACCCAACCTTCTCATGGCTGAACCTAGTAATGGATCGAACATGGGCCACCAACATTCAACCCTTTAGTACTGGCTCCACTGGTTGAGTAGACAGCTTTTCATGGAGTGTGTGTGCACGGCGCCAAAAAAAGTACGTACTCTTTGCATGCACAACCCCTACCCCAAGAGGGCTCATGAATAGGCACCCACCTCCCAATAGTTAGAAAGTGCCGCCATGGCACTGTATAATGGGGCCACCTTTCCTCTCATCATCCAACTTTTATGTAGAGCTCAACTTACTCATGAATAAAGCCAAACTCCAAACTCAGAGCAAACAGCAGACAGTAGGGCTAACGTAGGTCCAAGAACATGTGGATGGTAGCATAGCATCCCCTCACTAAAAAAAAACACACAAGAACCATTACATAATATACACAAAAAAGTGGGAAAAAAAAAGAGTCTCTTTCCTACCTAAGATCCTAACACATCCTAACCAATACATTTTAATTTCTTGAAAAATCAGTCGCAAATATATTTTCTTTTTCCGTCTATGAGCAGGGTGCACTAGCAACGTTAAGAGACCATAAAAACAATAAGTGTCGGGGGCCCCGAGAACTGTTCAAACTGCCTCCACGCATACTTAAGGGGATTACCAACAGACCCCTGGCAGTCTTCAAGCTGCACTGGACAAGCACCAAATACTACAAGCTCTGGGCGCACTGACTGGCACGACATGCACCTAAAGTACGAGCCCACAGCCGGGCTGTGCTCTACGTTGGATTTGCGTGCAGCAGCAGCCAAACAGCCTGGTTGATCAGGCTCTGAGTCCACCAGGAGGCCTGGTCCACAAGACCGTCCGCGGGGGCGTTGACCCCCGGAACTCTCTCCAGGTAAACCCAGGTATGTGATAATTTTGAAAGAATAGGCCCTGCAGCTGTGACATATCCACCTCATGAGCTTGTATTGTCGTTCTTCAATTGCTTGGAGATACACCAGAGGGTTATGGTCCTATAAACATGACCACCTTCAAAGTCGGCTCACATAAACATTGAACTGCTGCACCAAGGCCAGTACCTAGCACAAGGCTTCTTTTTCATTGCCGAGTAGGCTCTCTGGTTGGCTGAAACTTTGCTGAGAAGGTACGCCACAGGCAGCAACCCCTCGTCCCCGTTTTGCAACAGAACTGCCCCAACCCCAGACACACAAGCATCAGCCTGTAAAAGAAGGGTTGGAGAAGTCTGAGACAAAATGAATGGTGCAGTACACAATAATCCTTTTGCTTTCATAAAAGCATTTTGACATTCGGGTCCAATTAAAGGGAGCTTCTGACTGGTAAGAGGGGCTACAATATCTGAAATTTTTTTAACAGAATCTTCAATAAAATCCATCATGCCAGGAAACACTGAAGAGATTTCCTATCATGAGGGTCTCGTAATTTAAAATGGCAAGAATGTTAGCAAATTATGAGGCAACTTTGCAACTAACCTAAACTTCATGGCCCAGAAAATTAATAGTAGCGTGACCAAAGGAAGACTTAGACAAGTTAACAGTTAAGTGGAAACTCAAGGTCTCCAAAGAGAGCCTTAACCAACATGTGTTGATCCCAATATCAGACACCACCACTAAGTCATCTAGGTAGCTGTCCATGCCTCCAAGTCCTTTAATAGCCTGTATGGATAAGTATTCCTGGAATGAAGAGGAGAGTTTTTCATTCCAAAGGGTTAACTGTTATTGAAGACCTCCTTGAATTACAAAGGCAGAGGTTTTCCTTTTGCCTTATCTGTCCAAAGTACATGATAGTAAACCTTTAAGGAGATCTAACTTGACACAAAAGTAGCCTTACCCACAACAGTCGATACGTCAATCTAGACGAGGAGAGGTAAGCATCTGTAATTGTTACCTCATTCACCCTACGGTAGTCTGTACACATTCGAAAACCTCCATCAGCCTTTTTAACAAGGATGCACGGGTGAAGCCATGCGACTAGATGACTCTCCACTAACCCATACTCCTAACAGAAATAAACTGCTGAAGTAGCTTCTGTTTTCAGGATTTACTCTGTAGGGGGAGAGTTTAATTAATAGTTTAGAGCTTCCCCACATCTTAACGTCATGATAAACCTAACGTACATTTTTTTTTTTTCCGGCACAATCCGAAAAAAGTAAGGTATGATTGTAGATGGTCAGTTTAAAACTTGTTGACTTGAAATCTTAAATAGTCTCACCATTAAAGGGCTAGGGGTCCTTGCAGAGGAACAAAATTTGGAAGTCCTGACATTAATTTCAGAAACAGAGTGCAAGGAGGTCAGAGACATTCTCAGAGGCCAGAGGACAAGTCATTAACTGGGACATTATCTGATGTTTAAAAGCTTAATCTGATTAATGTGGTAAGTTTTAGTTTTTGAGTCTGTCAAGGGGAGACACATAATTTACATAAAATAATTTAGTCTTACAATTTGCAAGTCCTGAAAACCTAATCTTTCAAGGTGTTGGCCCAAGTAATAGGTTCCTGTACAACACCTTGTCTCCTGGATGGAAGGAGCAGAATAGTGAATTTCTGTCATACTCTGTTTCATCTTGTTTTGAGTCTGCCTTAAGTTAGCCTTTGCTAACTGACATGCCACCTGCAACCTTGAAGACGGGTTGTAGAGTATTGAGCACCCAAAGAGGATCTCATACATTGTGCCCAAAGATCATCTCAAATGGACTATACCCAGTAGACTCCTGCACAATTTCCCTTATTGAAAACAGCAACAAAGGTAGTGATTTATCCCAGTCTGTAGGAAAATGCATACAAAAAGTTCTCATCGTGATTTTCAATGTCTGATGGAATCTTTCCAAGGCGCCTTGGGACTGAGGATGAAAGGCAGTGGATGAGGTGGGAATTATCCCTAACCTAGTTAATGCTTCCCTAAATGGCTGTGAAGTTAGTACCCTTATCACTTTGAATAGATTTAGGAATACCAAAGCAAGAGATAAACTTCATTAAAGCTTTAAGTATTTATTTATTTTATTTATTTATTTATATTAATTATTATTTATTTAATTTATTTTGAAGCA
>NC_069404.1:32341236-32361330 GCF_026875155.1 Cherax quadricarinatus
CGGAATAAAAAATTCAGTTAAGGAAATTCCCCGAATGTGTCCGCGCCCCCTGAGCTCCCCGGGCCCCACTCTAGCGGGGTAGTGTGCCATTGTTTACAAGCAGTGTGGACGATTCCACGCGTACATGCAATACATTTTGTATTATTCCATTGTTTTTAGTGCTTGTAACAGCTAAATAGCCACCATGGCCCCAAAGAAGCTTCTAGTGCCAACCATGTGGTAAAAAGGGTGAGAAATACTATTGAATTCAAGAAAGAGATAATCACAAAGTATGAAAGTGGAGTGGGTGCCTCCGAGCTGGCCAGGTTGTGTAACAAACCCCAATCAACCATCAGTACTATCTTGGCCAACAAAAAGGCAATCAAGGAAGCTGTTGTTGTGAAAGGTGCCAATGTGCTTACAAAACAGAGATCGCAAATAGTCGAAGATGTGGAGAGACTGTTGGCGGTGTGGATCAATGAGAAACAATTATCAGGAGATAGTCTTGTCACAGTCAATTATATGTGAAAAGGCAAGGCAGTTGCATGATGATCTAATTAAGAAAAATGCCTGGAACTAGTGCTGATGTTAGTGAATTTAAGGCCAGCAAAGGTTGGTTTGAGAGATTTAAGAATCGTAAGTGGCATTACACAGTGTGATAAGGCATGGTGAGGCTGCCAGTTCTGACAAAAAAGCAGCTGAAAAAATATGTGCAGGACTATAAGAACATAAAGAAGAACACTGAAACAGGCCTATTGGCCGTGCAAGGCAGGTCCAAGTTTCTTACTGGCTTAAGCCAATGCCCTAACATAGTCAGGTCAGGTCACACTCACTTAAGGAAGGAACATGGCAACTAATCAGGTTCAACTCACACCCACTCATGTATTTATCTAACCTATTTTTAAAACTACACAATGTTTTAGCCTCTATAACTGTATTCAAAAGTTTGTTCACTTATCCACAACTCTATTACCAAACCAGTGCTTTCCTATATCCTTCTGAATCTGAATTTTTCCAACTGAAAACCACTGCTGCGAGTCCTGTCTAGGCTAGATATTTTCAGCATGCTATTTACATCCCTTTATTTATTCCTGCTTCCATTTATACACCTCAATCATATCCCCCCTAATCTACGCCTTTCTATAGAGTGCAGATTTGGTTTCCAAAGTTTTGCAAAGAGCTTAAATTTATAAAGTTTCTAGACGATCTAGAAAAAGTCACATAATCAAACAACATGCAACCCCCAGAATTACTAAAACATGACTAAAATTATTATATATTATTATAACACATCAGTCGTTTCCACCGAGGCAGGGTGACCCAAAAAGAAAGAAAAAACCCAAAAAGAAAGAAAATACTTTCATCATTCACTCCTAATTACACACAGAAATCACTCCCACGAAAGCAAAAGACTTGGCAAGCGATGCAACATAACCCCAGCAAAAAGTAGGGGCGCCACCAGTACACCAAGAGAAAACGCAACAAGTGTCCGGGGCCCAAGACTGTTCAACAGCCTCCCACCAGGCACAAGGGGGCACCACCAGCAGACCCCAGGTTGTCTTCAAGAGGGAGCGGACAGACACCCAAAGTTGGTGCAGAATCAGCCGGGCTGCGAACCGCACTCTGGACTGCACGCGGCCAGCAAACAACAGTCTTGCTAATCAGGCCTTGATCCACTGGGAGGCCTGGCCATGGACCAGGCTGCGGGGGCGCCGATCCTTGGAACACCCCCAGGCAGAGTCCAGGTAGGTAACACTTTCACCATCACTCATATGTACCTGGAGTCCTACCTGGAGGGCACTCCGGGGACCAATCCCCCCACGGCCGGGCCCATGACCAGGCCCCCCGGGGTAAAATTAAGGGCCTGTTTCAATGAGGCCGCCCACCCCCAGCCACACGGGGCCCCAACGCACGTTCCCCCACCCCCAGCTGATTGGTACCAAATCCAGGCACTCACCCCAGCTCCCTCTTGAAGACGCCCCAAGGGGTCCTTTGGGTCAATCCCCCCCATGGCCGGTAGTTGGCCGCTAAACCCAGCCCGGGGCCCCCAGACCCCACTGCTTTCCTCTCCCCGTTTTCCCAGTGGCCCCCCCCCCTTTTCCCCGGGGGTATGCTGAAACTCCCCTTTCAACCCCCCTGCCTTCCCCGGGGAAGGGACTCCCGTTTGCATATCGGGAAACCCAGTCCCCCCGGGAATTTTCCAGGTGTTGCTTCATTTTATCTCTCTCGCCCTGCGCTCCACGGAGCAAGGTAAAGTGCTTCCCAAGCGCCCCCAGTAGTAAAGGGTTTTTTAACAAAACCCCCATACATGCAGAAAAGGTCTCTTTGTACACTCCCCAAGTTTCTGAAAGTCTAAACCCGGGCCTTAAATTTGGGGATATTCAAATTCCCTCCCCCCCAGAGAGAAAAGCAATTTAAAAAGGGGTCATCATTGGCTTGGAATTGGGTCTTGAATTTTCCCTCACTATCCATCCTATTAGTTTCCTGCAGATGCAACGGGTGGAACTTTTTGTGGTCCCGCGAAGGTGAGATGTTAGACATTCCCCCAACCCACCCCTGTTTTGCGGGAGGCGCTCAGACCCGGACATTATTTTTTATTTATTATTTTTTTATTTTCCCAAAAAGGTGGGTCCTGACAAGATTACCCGAAAGCTCTAAAATTTCATAATAAAAAACCTTTTAAAGGGGCAGAAACATTTTTCCCTTTAGAGTGTATTTGAGAGTGAAGCATAAAGCTACAAGCTGTACTGAGGCAGATTTTTTCCTACAAGTGGTCCATGAGCAAGGGGCACCCCATTATCCCAAATCGTGTAAAAATTTTTTGCTTTCGTAGGGGGGGGTACATAGAGGCTAAAAAAATTTTAAAAACCCCCAACGAGCTTAAATTGGGGGACGAAAAGGTCTGTTTGGAAAAAAAATTGCCAAACAGGACCTACTTTACTAGGGGGGGGAAAAAAAAAAGGCCCCCCCCAGGACACAAGCCTTAAAAGGGACAGGCTCTCATGTTTTGTAGTAATGTAGTGGGGATTGCAAGGTGAAGCCTTGTTTGGGTTTTATCACTCTGAAAATTTTCCGGTGTGTTAAAGAAAAAACCATGTCTTTAAACCCAAATTTTGTGTGATTGGGGGGCCCAAAAAAAACAGTAAGGCATGGGTCACTAAGGACATTTTTTTTGACTGGTTCAATCAAGGGGTTTGGCCCCATTTGTGAAAAAAAAACCCCCTGGAAAAAAATTTGGAAACCAAGTGCCCCCCGGGTTTATTTGACAATGCTCCTCCCTCATCCTCCAGATGTCCCAACAGCGAATTGTGGGGAAAATTTTTAGTTTCATAAAAGTCGGTTTTTTTTGCCTCCTAACTCCATTTTTCTCCTCCGAAAAAGGGACCAGCGGGGTCATTTAAATTTCAAAAAAACTGTACACCAAAGTGTGTTTCAAAAGTCCCTTTGAAGGCCCTCAAAACCCTGAACTGACCCTAAGTATCCTCGTTGCAAAAACCTTATGGGTTTAATTTAAGGCTTGGGAGGGGTGCTTGCGGGGGGATTTTTGAACTTGCTTGGAAAAAAACTGTGGCCAAAATGTGACAAGAAGGGTTTTTTGAAGGGTTTGGGGCAAACCCTGAGGAGCCTATGCCAGTTGTGGAATCTATTGTGGCATTGGGGAAGTCCATGGGTTGGGGGTTTTGTGGAAAGGGGATGGGGAAAAGGGTTGGTGGGGGGATGAAGATGAAGGAAAACCATAAAGGAGCTGAAAGGGCCCATCTGAAAACAGCAACGGGCCCAACAGTTGGGGAAAAAATTGCTTAGAGAGGGGGGGAAGAGAGTTGGGGGGAAGTTGCCTTCTTCAAAAATTAAAGGGGCCTTTGTAAATTGGCCCAAAGGTGCAAGCCTTTATGGTGAAAATCCCCCTCACACAGCTGTTGCAAGCTGTGCTGGGGACTTTTCAATTTACTTGTTGGGTCCCTTTTTTGGGGGAAATTTTTAAAGAAGGCCAAAAAACAGAGCTCTAGGGAAACGATTTTTTGGTGCGAAAGGGATCTAGTGACTCCAAGTGGTCCTAGTGGCATTAAAAAACAAAGAGGGGGGAAACCCCCGGGAAAAGGATTTGGGCTACCTAAAACCCTTTTTGGGAAGGGGGGTTCCCCCTTTCCCAAAAACCAATAATAACCTTTTCCTTCCCCCTTCTCCCGTTTTTCATACCCCTCAATAAGTTTCAATAAAGGTAGGTCATTTTTTATAAATTATTAATGAAATTTAAAAATTGTTTATTTTTTAGGCCCAAAATTTTTTTTCTGTGTGGAAAATGTATATTTATTGTAAAAATTTTTTTTTTTTTAATTACTTTGGGGTGTCTAAAAAAACAGATTAATTGGATTTCCATTATTTATGGGGAAAAATTTAAAATTGGGGGGAAAACGATAAATCGTTTAAAAAGGACAAGCTCTCTGGAAGGGAAATTAAAATTATCGTTAAATGAGGGTTTTCCCCTATTGGGGGTCAATTAGGGTGGCCCGGGAACTGTGTGATTGGGGTTTTGGTTTTATTAAATTTGTTGAGTGTAAACCTTTAAAATCTTGAATTTGCTTATACCTTTTACATACCCCTTTTTTTTGCTGTTGAAAACAGAATTGGAAACTCCAACTGCCATCAAGTCCCGGGGAAGCTTTTCGAAAAGTCTTCTAAGACCAGGGGCCTGGGTGGGGAGGGGCGTAATAGCCCCAATAAGAAAGGGTTTTAAACTTGGGGAAACAAAAACTTCAAACCATAGAAGCTTATTTTGGGCCCTTTTTTTACAAGTCAAATTAGCCTTTGTTGAATTTTTGGGGGTTTTCCCCAGGTTTAAATTTTCTATTTCAGGTAACTTTTCACTTATTGTACCCGTGAGGGCAGAGAAAAAAGGGCGGGGGAAAGACCGGTACCGGGGCTGGGGGAGACAGCCCCCCCCCCCACCCTGTGGGCCCGCCAAATTTCAAATTACAAAATGTTTTCCCCCAAACGCTTTCTTTAACCCCTTTAGGGTCCCCAGCCCTTTTTCCCCGATTGTTCTCAGGGGGGCCCAAAAATTTTAAAAAAAAAAATTATTTTTTCCCTTTTGAAAAAATTTGAGAATCTTTTCCCGATCATAATTTACACCAAAGTATGAAATTTGATGGAAAACTTACGGAATTTTTGCTCTCGCGAAGTTTGCCGGGGGCTTGACGATGTTTACGCATCGGCGATTTTGCCACTTTGAGCCCTTTTTTTCCCGGGCCAAATTCAGTTTTTACCAGGGCGGAAATAAACATAACTATTTTGCTAGAACCCCCTTTTTTCTATCAAATGGTACAAGAAAACCCCCCATTTCGGTTTCAACTATCCAATACGTGGTCAGAATTTTTGCAGTTTTTCCCTTTTTACACAAAAATTTTAAAAAAATGCAATTTCCAAATGGGTCCCGAATAACAAGAAAGACTTCCTGGACTTTTAAAAAAACATTTCTCTGTTCATTAGTCACGTTCCCCGCCCCCCTTACAAATTTTTTGGGTTTCCACTTTGAATTTTTTTTCTCCCCAAAAAAAAAAGAAAATTTACTGTTATGCAAATACTGCATTTGTGTAGAAAAGGTTTTAAAAAATTTTCAGGCCCCTTGTGAAAGAAAAAATTTGGGCTCACCCGTTGCCCTGTTTTGGGGCGCTTAGCATGATTTGTTTACTTTTGAACTTTGGTAAAAATCGAACATTTCTGCTACTTTGAGCTCAATTTCAAGGTACTTTTCATTGTAAAATCAGTCAAAGTCATCTCAATTTCTGTAATATGTCTTCTATTCTATAAAATGAGACCAGAAAAACTAGAATACAACAATAAATACCATACAAAAATACAGTGCAAAGTCGCTGTTTTAATCCAAAAACACGGTCAAAGCTTTTTTTTCTCATTACGCACTGTGTGCTGCAGGATTCTTTTTATACTGTGCACACAGACCACATAGACCCATTCTTTCATATGTAGGCCTACCAGCTTTCTCTCCCTAGATTTGAGGGCGCTAGAATTTAGGCATACTAGTACGTCAAAAACCCTGGTGCGTAAGCTGTACTAGTATGTCTGAAACCCTGAAAGAGTTAAAGCATAGGTTATAGGACATTCTGGCAGAATGACACTACCAGTGGTATCAAAAATGAAATGATGTTGCACAAATATTGCACGTGGGTTATTATCGAGATTTTTTAGATTTCCTCAACCATTTGTGGCCACATCCATCTCAAGGCAGTAAACTCTGGGTCAACATCAATTTCCTCTTAACCCTTTGACTGTTGCAACCCCAATTCTGAAACTGTCTCCCTGTGTTGCAAAATATTCGAAAAAAAAAATTATTTTTCCTTACCAAAATGTTAGGATTAATTTGCCGAGTGTTTTAAGCCTAAAAAAATTTTTTGCGATCAGTACTTACCGAGATATAGAGGCATAAAGTTGGCAGAAAATGAGCTGTGTATGGCAACAGCGGCGAATGCCACTCACCTGGTACACTTATATTTACTCCCATTCGAAGGTTTCTTGTATTTTCCAATATTTTTTTTTTTCCAAGTAACTTATGTGGCCTGTGAGACCAAAGTAAAATGCAATGTACATATACACACTCGTTGTATGCAACACAATAACCGCACAAACATAATCATTATATTGTTTACAGAACTTGTTTACACAAACCAACAATACAAAAAATTGTTTATTACTATTGTTTTACAACATATATACAAATGTACAGTCACTGGACACTTTTCTTGAAGTGCTGCAGCTTGTGGAACTCTTTCAACATGGTGTTATACATAAAATGAGTATCTCTGCTTTTTTTGTTGGCATGTGGTTGTGGCTGAGCAGGTTGTTGTGGTTGTACAAATTGTTGTCATGCAGGTTGTTGTAGATGTGCAGGTTGTTGTGGTTGTGCAGGCTGTTGTGGTTGTGCAGGTTGTTGTGGTTGTGCAGATGGTTGTGGTTGTGCAGGCTGTTGTGGTTATGCAGGTGGTTGTGGTGCCTTTCTTGTGGATGTGCTGAGTCATGTACCCAGGCTGGTAGCCTGGGTACATGATGCAGCATTATGCCACCACCACCTGCTATCGTCTTCCCCACCAAACCACATGTTAATAAATCACTTTGTCTGACTTCTTTGGGTTATCCTAGGTTGATCCTTCCTTCCTTCCTCTCATCTCTTCCTTTATTAATTCCTCCCTTCCTTACTCTCTTCCTTCCTTCTGGTATCCTGGGTATTGCTTTCAGTCACAAACTCCTCAAAACCATGAAATTCATCTTCACTCATGCTTCCATCTGTGTTAGAGCTATTACTAGGGAATAGAAGAGTCCCAGATTCACCGGGGAGTCAGATATTTCTTACTGCTAGGCATACTGAACAAGGACTACTGGAATGGCGTTCCCACAGTGCACCACTGGCTCCCCGATTCTTTTTATACTGCACACACTGACCATGGAGACCCATTCTCTCATATGTGGGCCTACCAGCTTTCTCCCACTTGATTTGAAGCTGCTAGAATTTTGGCATATTAATACGTCGACAACATTAGTTCATAAGACATATATATATATACAGCCGAAACAGTCAAAGGGTTAAATGGGGAGTGTTAATAGGACATGACATCATGTCCTATTAATGCTGCCCTCACCTGCTTGCTCAGTGCCAATTTCGCGGCCTTATATCTCGGTAAGAACTGACCCTAAATTTTTTTTATTTTATTTCACGTAGAATATTGCCCTATTAAAAAAAACAAAAAACAAAGTGATAGCAGTGAAAACATAGATGTACATTTGGACAGTGTAGGGTTAAACCCTAAACCTGTGTGTGTCAACCTAAGTCCTCAAAACTCCCTAAGAAATTACTCTTAGAACATTAAGGACTGTTGAGAGGGTTACCATATCCACATCCATGACTGGATGTACAGTGGTACCTTGAATTTCAAACAGCTCCCAACTCTAACAATTATGTAAGTTTATTTTTGGGGGTCTGAAACAGACTAATCTAATTTACATTATTCCTGAAAAGAATTAAGTTTATTCAGGTATACACAAATACAGTTACATAGAATTATCATACATAGCAGCATATGTGTAGAGAACCTAGGATAACCCAAAAAAGTCAGAGTGACTTATTTCCAATGGGGTCCTTTTACCATATTATTGTAATATAAAGGTTATAATATTTTCTTATTATTCTATAATGAAGATAACATCTTATTATCATACTAAAAAGACTATCTACTACACGAGGGTCATTAAGACTATCTACAATACGAGGGTCATTACTAGGAATAAGGTAAAATTTACACGTATGTTAGCTAAAAAATAGAAAATCATTCCCTTCCCTTTCTGTAGCTACATTCATCAGACACCTTTTGGCACTCTTCTTGAACTGGTTCATGCTATGACTGGCTTTGACATGTGTGGGTAGTCCTTTATTGCTGTACAATAAAAGGCATTTGAAGCCTGGCCAATGACTGTGGGTACTACAAAGTTGTGCTCTCTCCCCCTAGTACTATGATTGCTTTGGTTCCCAACCTTGACAAAATTGACAGCAAGATATTCTGGACACTGTTTGTGAGCAATTTTATAAACATGATTTAGCTTCAGTTGTTTTACTCTGTCCAACATTCAGCATATCCAACTGTTGTAATTCATCCTGGCCTACATGTGCTCTTGGTCCCAGCCCCAGGATGAATCTTACGATTTTGTTTTGGGTGATTTGTAGTCTATCTTTCAGTTTTTTTGTCAAGGCAGAGTACCATGAAGAGCAAGCATAATCCATATGGCATTGTATAAGGGCTAGACATAGGGTCCTGCGAGCCTCAGTAGGTAGACACTGTGCTTGTCTATACAGGAACTTCAGTCTGGCATTCGCTTTCTTTACTACACTGTTCCCTATCAATTCTCCTGACATGCATGGGTCAAAGGGGATTCCCAAATATTTTACTGATGAAACCAAAGTGATGAGCTCCCCATTACATTGAACATTAAAATTATTTACCCTTCTCAGTTTATGTTTCGTGCCAAAGAGAATGGCTTCAGTTTTCCCGAGGTGTAATGATAGTTTGTTGTCTACTAACCATTTGCTGCAGGACTCCAGTTCCAGTGTTAAAACATTAGCTATATCTTGTGGGTCTTTACCTGACACTAACAGGGCACTGTCATCTGCATACAGTAGGAGTTTGCACTTAACACTGATAGGCATGTCATTGACATAACATAAGAATAATAAGGGACCTATAATACTACCTTGGGGAACTCCACATGCTATCGGCAGGGGTTCTGATTCCGTTTTGTTGATTTTGACAATTTGTCTCCTGTTGCTAAGGTAGGACTTAAACCAGTCTACAGAACCTATACCGATAGCTTGAAGTTTCTTCCATAATATATTGTGGTTTGACAGTATCGAAGGCCTTTTGCAGGTCTAAGGTTATCATACCTATGAGGTTCCCCTTTGACATTTCATTCTTAGTAATCCACCAGATTAATTAGGGAGGTGGCGGTTGAGTAAGATCTAATAAAGCCCGATTGATAGCTATGGAGAATGTTGTTGTCATTAAGGTACTTAACATCTTGAGAGTACACCGCCCTCTCTAGAATTTTGGATATTATACTGAGTATACTAACAGGCCTATAGTTGCTGACATAAGACCTACTATTTTTCTTGAAGATAGGAGTAACTCTGGCCTCCTTGAACCCCTCAGGTACGGCATTAGTGGCGATTGATAGATTTATTATGTGAGAAATAGGGATTGACAGTTCAGAAGCACCATCTTTTAGGAACTTAGATGGGATGTTATCAGGGCCTGTGCTCTTAGTTGGGTTTAACCTGCTTAGTTCTTTTTGAATAAAGTCATGAGATACACTTACTAGTTGACAGCTGTTTGGGGTTACCCCTTTATTGGTATAGTATGTTTGAAACTTATCAGTCTGTGTTAAAGGTATTTGATGCAGCTGGTAGTTTACTTACTAGTGTTGATGCAACAGATGTGTAGTAGGAATTAAAGCAATTTGCCACCTTAGATGTTTCGTGGCATACCTCATTATCGATAGTGAGTACTATGTCAGACCTGTCTACTTGCTTATGGCTATACCCCAACTGTTTTAGTTGTTGCCAGAGCTTTCTGGGGTTATGCTTATACTATTCAATTTTTGAGCAATAGTGCTTTGCCTTTGCTCCTTTTATAAGTCTCTGTGCTCTGTTCCTCACCCTTTGGAATTCATTTAGTGCTGCCATATCCTGTCTGTTTGCTTTAAATCTTTTTAGCAGCTGGTCTCTGAATTTCATATTATCTAATATCTCAGTAGTCATCCAGGGTTCAGTTCTTTGTTTAATCCTAACCTCTTTAACTGGTGCAATATTATCAAGGATGGCACTAAACATTGTTTTGAATTTTTCTCAGGCATCGTTTACGTCCGTGCAACTTGTTATCTCTGTCCAGTCACAATTGTGTAGCCTATTTACCAGTGTTTCTTTACTGTAGTTTCTACTTGACCTCATTTTTATTGTCCTGTGTAGGCCTATCCTATCCCTAGTGATTTTCCTGGTGCAGTAAATGATGAAATGATCATTAAGACCTGTGGTAATGACGCCTGACTGACTAATGTTCTCAGCCCGGCTACAAAGTATGTGGTCAATTAGGGTGGCTGAGAACTGCGTGATCCGGGTTGGTGTATTAATTAGTTGAGTGTGACTATTTAAACCTAGAATTTGCTTATACCTTTTGCATAGCCCGTTATTTTGCTGCTGAAAACAGATATTGAAGTCGCCCAGTATTATTGTCTCGCATTTGTTTTCAAGTCTGGACAATACTCTGGAAGTCTTCTAAGAACTGGTCCTGGGTAGGGGGGCGGTAACTAGTTCCTACTAAGATGGGTTTGGTCTTGGGAAGCAGCACTTCAAACCATGGAATCTCCAGTTTATTGTTATTTAAATCAGATCTTGGGTTGTAAGCTAAGTCATTTCTAATGTAGGCACATACTCCACCACCCTTTCTGTTCCTATCTAAGCATTTTATATTGTAACCTTCTATTTTGACCTCGTCGTCAGTCACCGTATCATCCAACCAGGATTCAGAGATGGTTATAACTGCTGCCCTAATTTTGTTAGCTAGAATCTTAATATCTGCCAATTTAGGAAGAAGTGATCTTGCGTTGACATGAATAAAGTGAAGGCCTGTTTTCATAAAACAATTATAATCATCAATATATGGCAATGGGTCATTTGTATTAAAATTAGGTAAATCAATGTCATCATTGCTAAAGGGTAACTGTGCCAAAGTGCATTTGTTACACACAAAATGAATTCTGGCACCGTTGCTATAATTGTACATACATCCATCATGCACCCACCCCTTACACATTTTACATAAGGTGCCTTTTCTGTTTTTCATGCGTACTTTAGTACAGTGTATGCACCTGTTTGGTAGTGTTTGAGATAATAATGGCTGTATTGTCTCACACTGACCTATGTATGCATTACATATGGAGTTAAGGTTATCATTCCTAGCTACTAGACCGTCATTTATCTGTCTGTTTTGCCTCTGCACAATAGTTTGAGGTCCTGAATTAATTTGGATATCACCACTTAAGAGCGCTACAATAAGAGCTGTGTGCCACTGTTTTTGTTTGGGTATGCGGTGTTGCCATACCTTGGGGCAATATTGACATTTACTTTTCTAGTAGGATGGCGACTGTTGGGCTTTTACTGTCCAGGGCGCTGTTACTTCATTCACCTTTTCCAGCCCCCATGACTGATTTCTTTCTTCATGGAATTGAAGAAAGATAAATATAATTATGGCAGCCTGTACCCCTTTAATGCCTGCCATTTTCACTCTTCACTCTTTTACTCATGTACAATAATACTTATTTCTCTTTTCCAGTCACCTAGTACACTTAGTATCTGCTTTAGCAATCACCACTTAATTACTAGTAAATTTACTTGAAAAACCCTCTTCACTGCTCACTTTTCCCTTAACTTCACAAACCCCTTATTACACACTCCCCTTCCCACCTCACTTCACGATCCGGCTTCGCCTATTAACTTCTAGCTCCTTTCCATTCTGGTAGACCAGAAAGGTTTAATCAATGGTTTTATCCTTCCAAATCCCCCTCAATTCCATTTATCAGGGGTTGTGTCATGTTGTTGACTGCCTGACCTGGTCTGCTGACTCGGCCATTTTTAAAACACTGAGGGAAGTAAACGCCACCTACAACCTGACTTTCCTTGAGTTTATAGATATAATTGGCATTTTTTGCTATGATTCACTGTACACTGGTCAGCTGAATATAGGTCAGTTACTAAAACATTAACCTTGACTGTTTACCTATTCACTTCTTTCCCACGACTGGCACTGAGGGATAATCGTCCTATAACCTTGGAGTTTTGTACTGTTGATTTGACGATGTCTCCTGTGTTTCTCTCTCGTTAGCACTGGTACAGGTGATATGATGGTGGTAGAGATATGCTACTGTCAACAGATGAACATCAGTAAAGATGAGAATTTCACTTCGCTAGTTGTACATCTGGCTAAACCACAAGGGCTATACAGCGCTGCAGGGCAGGAAGCGAGGGTATCAGGTGGCAAAAGGGAGATGGACGAGTAATAGGTTATGGAGAACAGTGGGGCAGTGGAAAGTGACAGGGTGGAGGGAAGTAAGAGATTGAGGTAGAAAGGGCTGAGGGGAGTGCGAAAGGTATCATCATCAGAGTTTGTGGAGTAAATCAGTCATTGTCAAGAAGTCAATGAGAGAGTCAGGATTATAGGAGGGTCCATCAGCAAGAAGGGAAGGTAAAGAGAACGTAGTAGAGCGGAGACGACGGAGGTAAATTCTTCGTGCTTGTTGATAGAGAGCGCAGTCTAACAGAATGTGGCTAATCGATACTGGAACTTAGACACTTCTCACAGAGAGGATCAGGGTGCCTCTCCATGAGATACCCATGAGTAAGACGAGTGTGGCCAATGCGAAGGCGGGAGAGAGTAGTCTCCCAACCTCGGCACTGATGACAAGAAGACGGCCAATAACCTATGCTCGGTTTAATAGAATGAAGTTTGTTACTGAGTAGAGGTGACCAACATTGTTGCCAATGGGTGTGAAGGTGGGTAGCTATTACAGCAAAATAGTCCGGAAATGGAACACCTCTATATTAAACTGGTAGGTCATGTACTGCTGACCACGCAGCAGTGTCTGCCTGTTCATTGCCCTGTACGTCAACATGACGAGGGACCCAACAAAAAACAGTATCTTTATGCTTGGTAGAGATACGGCATAGCCAAAGTTGGATATGGAGAACTAGGGGGTGAGGTGTATCAAATGTCTGTATAGCTTGTAGAGCACTAAGGGAGTCTGAGACAACCACAAATGATGACCCAGGCATAGATGAGATTTGAATAAGTGCTGCAAGAATGGCATACAATTCAGCAGTAAAAATGCTAACCAAAGATAGTAAATGCCCTCGCACGACGCCGTCCGGAAACTGCTGCGAATCCGATGCCGTCAGAAGACTTAGAGCCATCTGTGTACACTGCGATGGCATGAGAATGAAAGTGGAAGTGGTCAAGAAAAAGAGAGTGGGAAGCCACCGTAGGCAGTTGGGCTTTCAAGCAAGGGAGTGAGAAAGAACAGACCCGAACAGCTGGAACTTTCCAGGGGGGTAGGGAAAAGTGAGATGCTACATGAACATATAAAGGTGGTAACTGAAGGGAAGACAAGAGCGAATGTAGGCAAAGAGAGAAGGGACGGAGCAAACGGACAGCGAACAAATAATGTCTACTAATATCGGTGACCATTCTATAAATGGAAGGATTGCGAGACCATGAGAGCATACATAGTAGCGAAGGCAATGGGCATCACAGAGATCAGACAAGGATGGAACATTCGCTTCTGCATAGCGGCGCTCAACAGGGGAAGAGCGAAAAGCACCAAGGCATAAACGTAATCCTTGGTGATGGATGGGGTTAAGGCTAGAGAGAGTAGCAGGAGAGGCCGCTGAATAGATCTGGTCACCACAATCGAGTTTCGACAAAATGAGGGCTGAATGTAGGTGAAGGAGAGTTCGACGATCAGCTCCCCATGAAAGATGAGCAAGGGTTTTAAGAAGGTTCAGCCAGCTGTGACAAGTTGCCTTCAGAGAGGTAATGTGAGGTTTCCAGGATAACCTACGGTCAAAGAGAAGGCCTAGAAACCTGACTATCACATTCAGGGATACAGGAGCCATAGAGGTACAAAGGATGATCAGAGATGACAGAACGTCTAGTGAAAGTAATTTGGTGAGTTTTGGTACTGGAAAATTTAAACCCATATGTGGTGGCCCAATTGGAAACACGGTCGACTGCATGCTGGAGAGAAACTGCAATGAGGTGGCAGTCAGCGCCTGCACAAGCAATAGCGAAGTCATCAACATAGAGTGATGACCAAATATTGGATGGAAGCATAGAGGCCAAATCATTTATATTATTATTATAATCAAGGGGGAAGCGCTAAACCCGGAGGATTATACAGCACCTGGGGGGATGTGGAAGGCATTCAGGCTTAATTCGGGGAACTGGAGCACAGATCCAATTCCCTAAATCAAGAGCCCCTCACCAACATCAAGGAACCTTCCTTGAGGGGCAAATCATTTATAGCAAGGAGAAAAAGTGTTGTGCTCAGAACACATCCTCTGAAACGAATTAAGGCTGAAATTCGAGGTACTACTGTATTGGTTTTCTCTTCAAAATTTGAAAGATTTATAGACAGAATTTTGAGACAAAATATTTATTTCTTTAAAAGCAATTAAGGAGAAATAAAATGTAAATTCCATGTTAGACACAGTACAAGGGTATGCAATACCCTTCTTTTTTACATTTGACCATTGATAGGCATAAAATTTTCAATTAAAATCTGAACAGCAAGAATCAGAGAGCACTAGTCTTCACCTGTTAATTGTAACATTTAAGCCTTGATGATAAAAAGACATTTTTACATTTTACCAACTTGATGTCACCAGTACTAATGAAAGGTTTCTTTGATGTTGTTTTACCACCATATATTGACTCACAGCCATTTGTTTACAATTAGCCAGTAGTTGATTTAAAAACACCAAATAAATGCATGCTCAATGAACAATAAAAATAATTTTAAAGGGTATTCAACAGCCATTTAAACATTAAAAATTCAAAATATCTCCATAAATCAATTCAACAACTACAGAATTGTATTTTTAAAAAAAGTGACTAATGCATATCCAATCAACACAAGTTGAAATGCATTCCTTCAATAGCATTGTAAGCAGTTTCTTAAGCATTTACAATGATAACCATTACTGCTGTTTCTAAATTCATATTTATAACAAAATAATTTGAAAGTTTGTACAGGAAATTCACATATTAGTTCCACTGTTACATTACTGTATCAAATTTCAACAGAAATGAGCACATTAATTCAACAAACTACAAAAAAAGGAAGACAGCCCTGCTTATATGACCAAGGCAAAAATTTTAATGAAAAGCCAGATAAGAGCATGGCAATTCTAATCACATTCCTAAGATGTGTTGCATTGCTCGTGAAACTAAGCTGTCATTCTTCTTTGGTGTGTTGACCTTGGGCATCACCTGCAAAAGAGCAATAGGTATCATGTAAAAAGTTGGAAGGAATTAAGTAAAATACACTAAATATGTATCATAAAGGCAGTTAATCAAGTTATCCAAAGTCTGCTGCCTCAGTATCATTACATTCAGGAGGGGGGTGGGGGCAATAACCACTGAAGCCAAGACAGCACCTAGAGCAGGGATTCTCAACTTTTCCTCCATCATTAACCCCCTTGGCTTGATGTATTTCTCCATTTACCCCTTTACTTCCATACAAAAAGATAATTTATCGTCATCATAAATGGACAGAAAAACAAGATAATTGAATTACCTGATAATTGAATTATTATTCAATTATCAGGTACATCAAATATTTACCACTTGCCATGTAATCTTTTACCCCAAGGAGTAAATTTACCCCTGGTTGAGAATCACTGACCTAGAGGAATGGGAGGCAACTGGGTATAAGTCATCAATCAAGAGCCTTCAAGGAACCTTCCTTGAGGGCTCCTGCTTCAGAATAATAATATAATTTAAGCACTAATCCTGTAGGGGCCATACAGCACTGTTGGAAGGGATGCACAAGGATAAGAATATGCAAAGGTTAGGAGTGACGAGTAATGGTGTTAGGATAGGGGTTAGTGCAAGAATAAAAATTAAATCACAGCTGATGCAACAGGTAGTTTCCAATAAAAAAGACAGTCTGCACCACAAGTAGGACATTCAGTAAGGTTGGCTGGCTAGTGTGTGTTAGGGCAGTGTAGAACTAAATTAATCCTGGATGCCCAATGATAAACAGGACAGTGTAAGTAACAGTTTCTGAAGTGTGCTGTTGATTGTTTGTCTACATGGTATCCATTAGCAAGCCACATATGACTAATATGTGACTTGCTAATCCCCAAACTCCACAGCGGTAGGAAAAAGGCCAGAATCCCAACTGTAATTTGACAAAATTTGTTGTGGTCCAACATAGACCAATGTTGTTACAGGTCCGCCATCACAAATCTGGCAATCAGTTATTCGGTTCCTTCAGCTATTTGGCACTAATTTTGGCTAGCATAATTTCAAATTTCCAGGGTCGCCACACCAACCTGCTGGTACTGTTTGGTGGCGCTACTTGCTGCATAAGTCATTCCAATTTATTTTTCTCCATTTATTGTTTTAACCTGCTTACTTTTAGCCCTAGCCATGGTTCCAATGAATAAAAGAAATGCTTCTCATTATGTAAAGCACCGACACAGTACATTATCCATTAAAGATAAGGTGGCTTTGAAGCCACTGTCGGCTGCCATGAGCTCAGTCTCATGAAGCAGGAGAATATGCTTTATTATTACGCTAATATCAACACTATCACAATTGATCTAATATGACACAATAAACAATATAAAGAACATGTTAAATACACCTACCATCCGACTTACGACCGAGTTCGGTTCCGAGAAACCGGTCGTAAGTCGAAATGGACCTAAGTCGAACTTTACTACTGAATATCAACGTAACATTTTTGTAATGCCTATTTTATTGTTTTATTTTGGTATTTCATGTTATACTTTACTTTTTATGCTGTTAGTACTGTATTTTATACTGTAAGGTTTAGGATAAACACTGTGTACAACACAAACACTTGTTTATTTCCCAGAAATTTGGCATAAAAAACACAGTCGTAAGTCAAGTCGTCGTATGTCGAGCAGGTCGCAAGTCGGATGGTAGGTGTACTCCGAGCAGTAGGTGTAACACCGAGCAGTTCGACAGAGGTATAAGGAGGATATGGTATACAAATACCATTCTCCTATCCTTGTCTTGGGGGCTTATATTAGAGAAAACGGAGTATAGCACAGGGCTAACTGTGATATACACTCGTACTGCACCATAAACCTGAAACAAAAAAGTTATTTTCTCTATATATATTATCACACACAGCAGCATATGTGTAGAGAACCTAGGATAACCCAAAAAAGTCAACGTGGCTTATTTCTAGTACCTGGCTTGGGTTAGCCGTATATGATTTTTGGTAAATACTCGATTCCCAGCCAGGGTAGAAACATTAGGCATGTTTTTTTACACCTGTTGTCTATGTTTACCCATCAGTAAATGGGTACCTGGGCATTAGCCGACTAGTGTGGGTGTTATCCTGGCACACTGACCTAATTTTCTTGAAATACTCTGCATAACAAGCGGCTTTCTATACAGTGGTATGTCACTGATGTCAGCTAGGCCTGTATACCTTGTACATGTACGTGTAGTAAATGAAGATATTATTATTATTATATTATTTTCTCAGTTGTTTGTTAAGTTATCTTATTGAAACTTGGGCAATGTATGATGGAAAGATACTTCTTAACGTACACCAAAAATGAAAGAAATCAGACCATAAATAGCGGAGTTCACTTCTCAGCCATTAGCAGCCGCTTAGTGGTATATTTTTGTATGGTTGTTACGGTTATATTCTCATTTTTTCGGTCTCATTTGATAGAATGAAAGATAAACATGTATTACAGAAATAGATATGATTTTGATGGCTTTCATGACGAAAAGTACCTTGAAATTGCGCTCACAGTAGTGAAAATGTTCTATTCTTTAGCGAAGCTCAAGAGTAAACAAATGATGTCACCGTCCAATACCTGTCTGCCTGCCAGTCCAAATTCCAATATGGAGTCAAGAATGGGTTGATATTATTTATACAATTATTACAATAATTCAGCAGTCTGCATAACAGTAAATCTTCTATTTTTCTGTGAATAAAAATTCCAAATGGTAAGCAAGAGTAATATAAGAGGGGCCTGTAGCCGTGACTAATGAACAGAGGAAACTGTTATTTTAGTGCCCGGAATGTCTGCATTGTTTATTCTGGACCCTATTTTGAAATTGGCATCTGTTGAAATTTGTGTGAAATCGGCCAAATTGCCAATTTCTGACCACTTTATTGGATAGTTGAAATCAGTGAATGGGCGGTTTCTTGTACTCAGTTGACAGACTAGAAGTAAATAAGTTTATTCAGGTATACACAAATACAGTTACATAGATTATCATACATAGCAGTGCATGTATAAGGAACCTAGGATAACCCAACAAAGTCAAAGTGACTTATTTCCAGTACCTGGCTTGGGCTTCCCATACATGATTTTTTCTCGGTTGTTTGTTGGGGTATCTCATTGAAACCTGGGAAATGCATGATGGAAAGATGCTTCTTAACTTTACAGCAAAAATAAAAAAGATGGACGTAAATAAGGGAATTCACTTCCAGCCATTAGCCGCCTCTTTGCAGTATATTTTTGTATGGTTTTTATGGTTGTATTCTATTTTTTTGGACTCATTTGATAGAATGGAAGATATATTACAGAAATAGACATGATTTGATTGTTTTTCATGACAAAAAGTACAGTACCTTGAAATTGAGCTCATAGTGGTGGAAATGTTCAATTTTTGCCGATGTTCAATGAACTTTGTGTAAGTCAAGTTGGTTAATTTTATTAAGTGTATTCTAACCTAACCACTCTGTTATCTGGCAAACTCAGTAATCCCGGGACACTACATGTCAAATGATGCCGGATTGCGATGGAGGACCCGTACTAGCAGTTACAGAGTCACAGAGACAGCACTGGTAGTCCAAAAGAGGAATACCAAGAGAAACCGAGAAGCCATAACTAGTTGACTGAGCAGCTGAGTATGCTTGTTCATTACCCTGTAGATTGGTGTAACCAGGGATCCAGAAAAAAAGGAAAAAAGATAGAATGGGGTGAGTTTACTAAGAAAGCAATAATAATATTGACTATGAGATGAGGAAGGATGGGAAATTTCTGGATAGCTTGTTATGCACTCTGTAAGTCTGAAAAGCCATGAACAATGAGGCAGATATGACTGCAGTGTGTATGATAGCAATGAGAAATGCATAAAAATCTGCTGTGAAAATACTGGACAATTCTTTCAGGAAAAAAGCTTTCAATACCAATACCACTGAGAGCTGTGAACCAATGGTGGACACAGCCACAGCATAAGAATGAGATAGGAAGTGAGCCTCAGGTTGTAGTTGGCATGTGAATTTTTGTATGGGGAAATGGGGAGTTGGTAGAAAAGTAGAAGGTAAATTAACCCCTTCAGTGTCCAAAAAATTTTGAAAAAAAAAAAAAAAAAAAAAAAAAAAAAAAAAAAAAAAAAAAAAAAAAATCTTACAGAATTAAAGAGCATATTTTTGTGAAGGTAATAAGACAAAAAAAAAAAAATTCTGATCAGTACTTAACCCAGATTTCAGTGCCAAGAAGTTTGTCCAAAATGATGTGGTGGCGGCAACATCGACAAATTCCACATACGCGCATTATTTATTTAGCGGGGTTTTGTAGTTTTTTTTTTTTTTCCAATTTTTTTCTTTTTTCCTACTAACTTTGGGGCCTGGGGGACCAATACTGTATATAATTTATAAAATATATACTCACTGTATTGAAACACAATAACCGCATAAAGTTATTATCATATTATTGTTTACCACTGTTGTTTTATTACAATAAACATGCAAATCTGTTATATAATGTTTATTTTATTTTATTTA
>NC_069404.1:32361830-32461830 GCF_026875155.1 Cherax quadricarinatus
TTATTCCTCTAAATTTTTACAATCTTTTTTTGCCCCTTTTCCCTTTAAAAAGGGGCTATACACTTCTGCCAATCCCTGGGTACCTTCCCCCTGTCAACTTTTTTATTAAACAAAAGTACCAAACCACTCCTACACTATATCCCCCCCTGCTTTTAACATTTCTGTCTGATCCCGCATTTTCCACTGCTTTACCCCCCTTTCATTCTACGAATGCCCACGACCTCCACCAATTTTCTTTCGCTCTTTTTTCACTCCTAAAAGAGGGTATACCTCCGGGCCGTGCATGAAATTCCCCGCCCTCCCTTTCTTCCTAAACTTTTTAAAAGTTCCTCAAAATTTTCTCCCATCACCTAATACATACCTCCCTTTCCCATCTACTAATATATATAAATATATATATTATAAATATATATATAATATTATATAAAAATTTTTAATATATATATATAAATATATAATATAATAAACAGGGCCCCCCCCATAACGATACCTCCGAATGCGACTAATTATGTAATGTTTTATGTAAGTGCGTTTGTACGGTATGTTTGGGGTCTGAAATGGACAATCTATTTCACAATTTCCTTGGGGGAAAAAATTCGGTCGGTATTTTGCCCCTGAACATACTCGGATAAAAAAATATCTTAACCGGGGTCCACTGTATATATTATATATTTTAAAATATTTTTTTAAATTGTGGGTATAGTTGGTAGACGCACCGTCCAGGGAGGTACTCCCGTCCGCCAAGTGAGTGTAAAACGAAAGCCTTAATTTTTTTTACATGAGGTAGGATTGCGGTGTCTTTTTGCCCTGTCCAAAAAATACAAGTTTTACAGGTAAGTCTTGCTACTTCTACTTACACTTAGGTCACACTACACATACAGTACAAGCATATATATACACACCCCCTGGGTTTTTTTCATTTTTTTTCTAATTTTTGTTTTTGTTTATTTCCCTTTTACTCCAGGGGGAAGGGAACAAAATTTCTTCCTTTTAAGCCATGGTGTCAAAGAGGGACAAAAAGCCGGAGAAAGGGGGCTATAACCCCTTCTCCCTGTAATATTACAAATTTTAAAAGGAGAAATTGTTTTTTTTTTTGGGCCACCCCACCCGGGGGATAGGGCTGGATGTTAAAGAAAAAAAAAAGAAATATATAATATATAATATAATATATATATAATATATATATATATATAATATATATATAAATACACACACACACATACACAACACACATATACACACACACAAAACATAACATACACACATTACACACACAAAACACATACACATACAACAATACAAAAAACACACACACACAACACCACACATACACACACACATACAACCACAATACACACAACAACACACACATCTCATAAACATAAACAGCACCAGCAGGGTTTTTCAGGACGGGAAATCCGTGTAAAAAACCTACGGGAGTTCTATGACATGGTGACACAGAAAGACAAAAGAGAGGGGTGGGTGGATGCATTTTTTTTTGGGACTGCAAGAAGCGTTTGAC
Source organism: Cherax quadricarinatus (assembly GCF_026875155.1). Classification (NCBI taxonomy): domain Eukaryota; kingdom Metazoa; phylum Arthropoda; class Malacostraca; order Decapoda; family Parastacidae; genus Cherax; species Cherax quadricarinatus. The sequence continues at coordinate 32,363,353 of NC_069404.1, forward strand.
ACAGTTCCACACAAGAATTGGTGCAAAAACGGGGGGACCAAGCAGGGATAAAAAGGGAAGGCACCAAAAGGATCAGGGGAAAACTTTTCAGGAAGACAGCACGAGTCATGGCTGGCGAGGTGTCAGAGTGGGCACCTTGGGCCAGCGGGGGGCCCGCAGGGGTCAGTCCCAACATGCTGTTTTTTGGAATTTTTGAACGACATGACGGGAAGGGAAAAACTCTGAGGTGTCCCTTTTAGAGACGGAAGTTATGAGAAGAATACACTCATCGAAGACCAGGCGAACTACAAAGGGGTCGGACAGGCTGCAGAACTGGGCCAGCATTGGGTCCTGGGGTTTAATCCCCCCCAATGCAAAGTCATGAAAGATGGGGAAGGGGAAAAAAAGGGCCCCGACGGGGTAAATCTAGGGGTCCGAGACTACAAACCTCACTCAAGGGAAAAAAATCTGGGGTGGTAAACACCAGGCACACTCCTAAGCGCACATCAACCAAATAACTGCGCAGCATATGGGCCCCTAGCAAACCCAGAACGCATTCCGACATCAAAATAAGGAATCGTTCAGGCCCTGTACACCTTTAAAGTTAGGCCCATATTGGAGTAGCGGCCCCTTTTGGAACCCCCAACCCCTACCAAGCACGAAAAAGAAACTAGAAAAAGTGCAAAGGTTTCAACAAGACAGTCCCCAGAGCAAGGGTATGTCCTCGAGGGGGGTTTAAAGGGGAAAAACAACCTGACGACTTGGGGAAAGGAGAGATAGGGGGGACATGATAACGAATACAAAATATAGGGGAATTGACAAGGGGGGAAAAAAACAGGATTTTTCCAGGTTGGACACAGTAACAAGGGGACACGTTGGAAGCTAAAACACAGATGAACACAGGGAGTTGGGAAGTTTTTTCTTCACCCAGAGTAGTCAGTAAGTGGAATGTTTGGGAAAGCGATTTTGGGGAGGCGGGGACCCATACATGTTTTTAAAGCGGGGTACGAAAAAGCTCACGGTCAGGGAGAGTGCCCTAGTACGATCATGAAGAGGGGGGAGGAGCTGGGAAACTCGACCCCCGCAACCTCAACTAGGGAGTACAACTAGGGAGTACACACACACACACACACACACACACACACAACACACACACACACACACACACACAACACAAACACCACACACACACACACACACACATACACACACACACACATCCGGAGGGAAAAACGAATAAAGATGAGGGGAATAAAAGAATCAGTGAAAATCCCCAACTCATAGCAGTCACAGAAAAAAAACTCACTGAGACAATAACAGACACAATCTTCCCAACGGGATATCAACCCTGAGGAAATGGGAGTAAGGGGGAGGGGGGGTTGCACTGCTAAAAAACACCGAGGGGATTGAGGAATGGAAGGATGGACATGTTTGGGAGAAAGAGACACATTGTAGGTACAATTCACCCGGGAGAACTAAAGTAGTCTTGGAGTGATGTAAACCCACCACAGATTGCAGGAGGCCAAGAAGGATCAAAAGAAAACAACGGGGTGAGGTGGACACACTGGTGAGGTGGCAAAAGGCCCCTCGGAGAGCAAAGTTTACTGGAAAGGGGGCGATTTCAACCACGGGGAGATCGCTGGGATAACCGGAGCCCAGGGGGGTCCCGAAACATGGAGACCCAAAGATGAGGGTTTTGGTATTTGAAAACCTAGCTCAACATGTCAGGGACAAACCAAGAGAGAGGGGGGGATAACCAGCAAGATTGGATCTTTGTTCACCCGACAGTTCAGCTTTTTCACCTTTACGAGGGGCCCCTTGGGAGCTAGCATCCGGTTTCTGATTTTGACTATATATAAGTTACAAGTGGAAAAGGTAACAGGAACTGAAGGGGACGGGCCCAAACAAAAAAGGGGGAATACACAGGTATAGAAACTTCTGCGGGAATTCAGTGGGACAGAAAATGGTAGGAAAATCAAAAACGAGATGATGGAATATGTGGCAAAAAGGCAAGGAGGAGGGGAAAAAGTTTTTTTCCCCAAGGGGAAACAGAAATAATGGGAAGACCAAAACGAGTCCTTTTTTTAAACCCGAAGGTGTGGGGAGGCAAAAACAAAGTGAACAGAGAATGGAAAGGAAACAGGGGCATAGACCCAGGAAAACAAGATTAGTAGAAGACCAGAAACGAGTATGCACAGAAAAGGGAGGGAGGCCCAGCGACAGTATAAAACGACAAGCATCGAAAGCCCAATCTGACCCAAACTGCTGTAAGCCACATTGGAGGAAGAAACAGTCAAGGCCCAATGTAAGGCTGAGGAAAAAAAAGGTGGGAAACTCACAAAAAAACGATCAAGGGGTTGTGAGGAGCTAAAACAAAGTTTTTGGGAAAGTTTTTTACAGTAGAGACAGGAAGGATTTGGGGGGGGACAGACCAGAGGGAAAACCCAGCAAAAAATACACCAACAAGTTTGGGACGACAAAACATAAGATGAGGGGAGGTGAAGAAACTGCTAAGGGACATCGAACCTAAAAGGAATGGGACCGGAAAACATCTCCCCGTGGGCCCTTAGAGGGGGACAGATATGTTGGCGTGCCATACCAAATTTTCAAACGTCCCTGGAAACGGGGCAACTCCCTGAGGTAGGAAGACGGCAAATGTAGTCCCCTTTTTAAAAAAAAGGAACAAAAAGAGGCCTAAATATAGACCTGTGTCTTTGACGTGTTAGTATGAAAAATTTATTTTTAAAGATTATCAGGAGGAGATGGTGGAGCACCTGGAAGGGAAACAGAGTTTAAAGCCCAAACCCGCAGGATTCCGGAAGGCAAAAACTTGTGCACAAACCTTTTGGATTTTATATAAAATAACAGAAATAAGACACGAGGGGGAGGGGTGGGTTGATTGCATCTTCTTTGGGCTGCAAGAAAGGCCTTTTACCAGTTTCCCCACAAAGATTATTTCAGAAGCAGAGCATCAGGGGCTATAAAGGAAGGGCACTGCAATGGATCAAAGAATACCGACAGGGGGGCAAAAACAGTCATGGTACGTAATGATGTATCACAGAGCACCTGTGACGACGGGTCCCCCAGGGGTCGGTCCTAGGGCCATGCTAATTTTGGGATATGGTTGAAACGACATTGGAAGGGTTTGACTAGAAGTTCCCTTTTGAGAATATTGAAGTTAAAAGAGGGGAAATTAAATCTGATGAGGACCCGGCAGGACTTCAAAGGACTGGACAATGGACACCCGGTCCACAAATGGTTCTCAATTTTCTCCTGCCAAAAGCAAAGTCATGAAGATGGGGAAGGGGACAGAAGACCACAGACAGAGTATAGGGAGGTGGCCCAAAAACGCAAACCTCACTCAAGGGGAAAGATCTTGGGGGGAGTATAACACCGAGCATGTCTCCGAAGCAACATCAATCAGATAAACTGCGCAGCATATGGGGGCCCCGGCAAACCGAGAACAGCATTCCCATCCTTAGTAAGGAATCATTCAAAACACTGTACACCGTGTATGCGGCCCTACTGAGTTGCAGCACCTGTTTGGAACCCCCATTGATAAAGCACGTCAAAAAACTAGAGAAGTACAAAGGGTTTGCGACAAGGTTTTCCCGAGCTAAGTGGAATGTCCTATGAAGAAAGATTAAGGGAAAAACGGCCTGACGACATGGGGGACAGGAGGGTCAGGGGAACATGATAACGACAATAAAATACGCGTGGAATAGACAAGGTTTTAAAAAAGACAGATGTTCCCCGGGGGGGGACACAGAAACAAGAGGCCACAATTGGGAAATTTAAGACACAAAAGAGTCAGAAGATAGTAGGAAGTATTTCTTCAGTCATAGAGTTGTAAGGCAGTGGAATAGCCTAGAAAATGACGTAGTGGAGGCAGGAAACCCTAACATTTTAAAACGGGTTTGATAAAGCCAGGGGCGGGGGAGAGAGAGGGCCCCAGTAGCAACCGGTAAGAGGGGGGGGCCCAGGAGCAAGACTGACCCCCGCAACCCAAAAAAGGTAGTACCACACACACACACAAACACACCACCACCACCCACGCACAGCACACCCACACGCACACTTACGCAAACACACACATACACAAACACACACACGTACACACACAACACACCACAAAACACACACACAACATACACACACCACACACAAAAACCCCCACACACACACACACACACCAAAACAACACACCACACCACACACACCACACACACACACCACACACTCTTCATTACTTGTGATTGTAATGAACTACATAAGCTGTTTAAAAAATGCTAAGCATGTAAGCTTTATGATTTTTGTTTTTCTTTCTTTTCTGCCTACTTTTGTTCAAATAGTATTTCAACTGTTTTTCTTTTTTTTGAAAGAATTTTTTTTAATTTTAATGCTTGATTAGTACAGTGACCATTATTTTTTTCTCCATTTTTATTTAGATGTTAGAACAAATTCATCATATGTAGATTCGCTTAGAATCTTTAAAATTTTTACCCCAAATTTTTCCTAACATGTTAAATGATTATAGAGCATAACATAAAAATATTTTAACCCTTTCAGGGGCCAAGGCCAAAATTTTAAAATGGCACCAGGGGCCAAAAATTTTTAAAATATAATTTTGGCTATTTTTTCATGAAATGGTAGAGAAGCTTTTTTGAAGGTAATAAAAAAAAGAGTACAAAATTTTTATGGAAAAAATTTACGAAATTATGCTTCACGAATTTTGAGTGTCGGAGATTTTATCATTGGCAATTTTGTCAACTTTGACCTCCCATTTTAATCCAATTACATTATTCCCGTCGACCAAATTCTTACCTATTTCACTAGTATTACTTCTATGCTATCGATTGAGCACAAGAAATCACCAAGTCAACTTTTTCAACTACAAAATAAAGTGATTGGAAATTGGTAATTTGGCCAATTTAAATCAAAGTTCAAAATATTCCAGTTTCAAAATAGGCTCCAGAATAAACAATGCAGGTATTCCTGGAACTAAACTAACATTTTCTCTGTTCATTAGTTACATTTTCATGCTTTACAAATTAATTATATTTTGATTTTTAATTCACATAATGAATTTTTATTGAAACCAAAAAATAGGAGATTTACTGTCATGCATTATTGTAATAATTGTATAAATAATATCAGGTAGGTAGTAGGCTGGTAGACAGCAACCACCCAGGAAAGTACTACCATCCTGCCAGATGACTGTGAAACAGAAACCTGTAACTGTTTTGCATGATGGTAGGATTGCTGGTTTCTTTTTCTGTCTCATAAACACGCTAGATAACAGGGATATCTTGCTACTCCTACTTACACTTTGGTCACACTTCACAGACACGCACATGCATATACAGCAGGGCCCCACTTATACGGCAGGTTAGGTTCCATGCTACCGCCGTAAAGTGGAAACCGCCGTAAAGTGGAACACCCTTTTTTCCACTTATAAATGCATACAAACACTAGATAACAAGTTTACACTAACATATATTAAGTTAGCAATAGAACCAGGCATCAAAAAACAATAAAAAAGTACAATACACACATAGTGCACTCATTACTTACCTTAAAATATTTATAGTCTTAATCTAGGGTGAGACAAGTAGTATTTATTGTAAGAAATCAAGTGTGGTATGTATGGTAATAAGCCAGGCTACGTTACCAGGTCACCCCACCCACACATACTATTCTATGATATTTAAGCATCTCAGAGCGATAAAATGTATATAAAATGTATATACAGTTCACTCATTACTTACCTTAAAATATAGGGTGAGATGAGTAGTATTTATTGTAAAAAATCAAGTGTGGTATGTATGGTAATCAGCCGGGCTACCATACCAGGCCAACCCACCTACACATATATTCTATGATATTTAAGCATCCCAGAGCGATAAAATGTATATACAGTTCACTCATTACTTACCTTAAAATATTTGTAGTCTTAATATAGGGTCAGGAGTAAGTAAATGAGATAAAACGAATAAATGAGAGAGAGAAAGAATGAGTACATGAGAGGGGACAGGCGCAGAATTATGTAAACAAACCAGGTGAACATAAGTTTTGTAAACAAACAGTGTACACGTCTGGTTTGTGCACAAGTTACATTGTGTACAGGTTGTCTCTACATTGATACGGTAGAATTAATAAAGAAGAACACTCCCATTCTCATGTAACATCATTTTGAGAAGAAATGATGCTCTGAGTGAAGGCAATGGAAATAAGTCACACTGACTTTTTTGGGTTATCCTAGGTTCTCTACACATATGTTGTTATGTATGATAATCTATGTAACTGTATTTGTGTATACCTGAATAAACTTACATACATACAAAAGGAATAATTTTCTAGTTACCCCCAGTAACACATTTTCTCTTATGTTAGATTAGAGAAAATGTTGTTCTTGCCGTCACTTGTACAAGTTATCTGGCTCCCACGTCTTATATTTATGTTTATTTATTCTATTGTGGGGTGTATTTATCATCTTTTTATGTTATGTATCGTGTTTATTATATAATTTTGAAAAAAATATCATGGATGGATTAACGAAAATGTGTATATTAACGTAATATACGACATTTAATGAGACTCGGTGAGTATTGTTATTATTATTATCATTTCTAATATGGCGTCACTTGTGCAAGTCGTCTGCTACCACATCTCACATTTATGTTTATTTATTCTACTGTGGGGTGTATTTATCTTATTTATATGTTATGCATCATGTTTATTATATAATTTTGAAAAAAATATCATAGATGGATTAATGAAAATGTGTATATTAATGTAATATACGACATTTAAATGACTCAATGATTATTATTATCATTACTAATATGACGTCTGGAGACATAAGACACTCTTACCGATTTTAATGTGTACCTGCTCGCCAGCACAGTATGTAAGTTTATTTAGGTACAGGTAGGGGACCTGAATGCTAAAGTAGGAGAAACTTTTAGAGAGGGTGTGGTAGGTAAGTTTGGGGTGCCAGGTGTAAATGATAATGGGAGCCCTTTGATTGAACTTTGTATAGAAAGGGGTTTAGTTATAGGTAATACATATTTTAAGAAAAAGAGGATAAATAAGTATACACGATATGATGTAGGGCGAAATGACAGTAGTTTGTTGGATTATGTATTGGTAGATAAAAGACTGTTGAGTAGACTTCAGGATGTACATGTTTATAGAGGGGCCACAGATATATCAGATCACTTTCTAGTTGTAGCTACACTGAGAGTAAAAGGTAGATGGGATACAAGGAGAATAGAAGCATCAGGGAAGAGAGAGGTGAAGGTTTATAAACTAAAAGAGGAGGCAGTTAGGGTAAGATATAAACAGCTATTGGAGGATAGATGGGCTAATGAGAGCATAGGCAATGGGGTCGAAGAGGTATGGGGTAGGTTTAAAAATGTAGTGTTAGAGTGTTCAGCAGAAGTTTGTGGTTACAGGAAAGTGGTGCAGGAGGGAAGAGGAGCGATTGGTGGAATGATGATGTAAAGAGAGTAGTAAGGGAGAAAAAGTTAGCATATGAGAAGTTTTTACAAAGTAGAAGTGATGCAAGGAGGGAAGAGTATATGGAGAAAAAGAGAGTGGTGAAGCAATGTAAAAAGAGAGCAAATGAGAAAGTGGGTGAGATGTTATCAACAAATTTTGTTGAAAATAAGAAAAAGTTTTGGAGTGAGATTAACAAGTTAAGAAAGCCTAGAGAACAAATGGATTTGTCAGTTAAAAATAGGAGAGGAGAGTTATTAAATGGAGAGTTAGAGGTATTGGGAAGATGGAGGGAATATTTTGAGGAATTGTTAAATGTTGATGAAGATAGGGAAGCTGTGATTTCGTGTATAGGGCAAGGAGGAATAACATCTTGTAGGAGTGAGGAAGAGCCAGTTGTGAGTGTGGGGAAGTTCGTGAGGCAGTAGGTAAAATGAAAGGGGGTAAGGCAGCCGGGATTGATGGGATAAAGATAGAAATGTTAAAAGCAGGTGGGGATATAGTTTTGGAGTGGTTGGTGCAATTATTTAATAAATGTATGGAAGGGGGTAAGGTACCTAGGGATTGGCAGAGAGCATGCATAGTTCCTTTGTATAAAGGCAAAGGGGATAAAAGAGAGTGCAAAAATTATAGGGGGATAAGTCTGTTGAGTGTACCTGGTAAAGTGTATGGTAGAGTTATAATTGAAAGAATTAAGAGTAAGACGGAGAATAGGATAGCAGATGAACAAGGAGGCTTTAGGAAAGGTAGGGGGTGTGTGGACCAGGTGTTTACAGTGAAACATATAAGTGAACAGTATTTAGATAAGGCTAAAGAGGTCTTTGTGGCATTTATGGATTTGGAAAAGGCGTAGACAGGGTGGATAGGGGGGCAATGTGGCAGATGTTGCAAGTGTATGGTGTAGGAGGTAGGTTACTGAAAGCAGTGAAGAGTTTTTACGAGGATAGTGAGGCTCAAGTTAGAGTATGTAGGAAAGAGGGAAATTTTTTCCCAGTAAAAGTAGGCCTTAGACAAGGATGTGTGATGTCACCGTGGTTGTTTAATATATTTATAGATGGGGTTGTAAGAGAAGTAAATGCGAGGGTCTTGGCAAGAGGCGTGGAGTTAAAAGATAAAAGAATCACACAACAAGTGGAGTTGTCACAGTTGCTCTTTGCTGATGACACTGTGCTCTTGGGAGATTCTGAAGAGAAGCTGCAGAGATTGGTGGATGAATTTGGTAGGGTGTGCAAAAGAAGAAAATTATAGGTGAATACAGGAAAGAGTAAGGTTATGAGGATAACTAAAAGATTAGGTGATGAAAGATTGAATATCAGATTGGAGGGAGAGAGTATGGAGGAGGTGAACGTATTCAGATATTTGGGAGTGGACGTGTCAGCTGATGGGTCTATGAAAGATGAGATGAATCATAGAATTGATGAGGGAAAAAGAGTGAGTGGTGCACTTAGGAGTCTGTGGAGACAAAGAACTTTGTCCTTGGAGGCAAAGAGGGGAATGTATGAGAGTATAGTTTTTACCAACGCTCTTATATGGGTGTGAAGCGTGGGTGATGAATGTTGCAGCGAGGAGAAGGCTGGAGGCAGTGGAGATGTCATGTCTGAGGGCAATGTGTGGTGTGAATATAATGCAGAGAATTCGTAGTTTGGAAGTTAGGAGGAGGTGCGGGATTACCAAAACTGTTGTCCAGAGGGCTGAGGAAGGGTTGTGAGGTGGTTCGGACATGTAGAGAGAATGGAGCGAAACAGAATGACTTCAAGAGTGTATCAGTCTGTAGTGGAAGGAAGGCGGGGTAGGGGTCGGCCTAGGAGGGTTGGAGGGAGGGGTAAAGGAGGTTTTGTGTGTGAGGGGCTTGGACTTCCAGCAGGCATGCGTGAGCGTGTTTGATAGGAGTGAATGGAGACAAATGGTTTTTAATACTTGACGTGCTGTTGGAGTGTGAGCAAAGTAACATTTATGAAGGGATTCAGGGAAACCGGCAGGCCGGACTTGAGTCCTGGAGATGGGAAGTACAGTGCCTGCACTCTGAAGGAGGGGTGTTAATGTTGCAGTTTAAAAACTGTAGTGTAAAGCACCCTTCTGGCAAGACAGTGATGGAGTGAATGATGGTGAAAGTTTTTCTTTTTCGGGCCACCCTGCCTTGGTGGGAATCGGCCAGTGTGATAATAAAAAAAAATAGGTATACATAAGTATAATTATCAGAGTATATATAAAATATGAAATAACTTTTAAAAACATTTGAAATTTTTGAGTTTCCAGACAAAATGGAGAGACTTAGTGCTTACTGAGCTCATAGAGAATGTAAACAAACAGGGTGGGGCACGGTGACCGTATTAGAAAGTCAGGTGGGGGGAGCCGTATAGCGAGTTTTGGTCATAATTTGAAATGACCGTATTAGTGGAACGCCGTAAAGTGAAACGCCGTAAAGTGGGGCCCTACTGTATATATACATACATCTAGGTTTTTCTCCTTTTTCTATATAGCTCATGTTCTTCTTTATTTCTTCTATTGTCCATGGGGAAGTGGAAAAGAATCTTTGCTCCGTAAGCCATGCGTGTCGTATGAGGCGACTAAAATGACGGGAGCAATGGGCTAGTAACCCCTTCTCCTGTAGACATTTACTAAAAAAGAGAAGAAGAAAAACTTTATAAAACTCGGATGCTTGAATGTGCGTGGATGTAGTGCGGATGACAAGAAACAGATGATTGCTGATGTTATGAATGAAAAGAAGTTGGATGTCCTGGCCCTAAGTGAAACAAAGCTGAAGGGGGTAGGGAGTTTCGGTGGGGGAAATAAATGGGGTTAATCTGGAGTATCTGAGAGAGTTACAGCAAAGGAAGGGTATCAGTAATGTTGAAGGATCAGTTATGGAAGGAGAAAAGAGAATATGAATGTGTAAATTCAAGAATTATGTGGATTAAAGTAAAGGTTGGATGCGAAAAGTGGGTCATAATAAGCGTGTATGCACCTGGAGAAGAGAGGAATGCAGAGGAGAGAGAGAGATTTTTTGGGAGATGTTAAGTGAATGTATAGGAGCCTTTGAACCAAGTGAGAGAGTAATTGTGGTAGGGGACCTGAATGCTAAAGTAGGAGAAACTTTTAGAGAGGGTGTGGTAGGTAAGTTTGGGGTGCCAGGTGTAAATGATAATGGGACCCTTTGATTGAACTTTGTGTAGAAAGGGGTTTAGTTTATAGGTAATACATATTTTAAGGAAAAGAGGATAAATAAGTATACAAGATATGATGTAGGGCAAAATGACAGTAGTTTGTTGGATTATGTATTGGTAGATAAAAGACTGTTGAGTAGACTTCAGGATGTACATGTTTATAGAGGGGCCACAGATATATCAGATCACTTTCTAGTTGTAGCTACACTGAGAGTAAAAGGTAGATGGAATACAAGGAGAATAGAAGCATCAGGGAAGAGAGAGGTGAAGGTTTATAAACTAAAAGAGGAGGCAGTTAGGGTAAGATATAAACAGCTATTGGAGGATAGATTGGCTAATGAGAGCATAGGCAATGGGATTGAAGAGGTATGGGGTAGGTTTAAAAATGTAGTGTTAGAGTGTTCAGCAGAAGTTTGTGGTTACAGGAAAGTGGGTGCAGGAGGGAAGAGGAGCGATTGGTGGAATGATGATGTAAAGAGAGTAGTAAGGGAGAAAAAGTTAGCATATGAGAAGTTTTTACAAAGTAGAAGTGATGCAAGGAGGGAAGAGTATATGGAGAAAAAGAGAGAGGTTAAGAGAGTGGTGAAGCAATGTAAAAAGAGAGCAAATGAGAGGGTGGGTGAGATGTTATCAACAAATTTTGTTGAAAATAAGAAAAAGTTTTTGAGTGAGATTAACAAGCTAAGGAAGCCTAGAGAACAAATGGATTTGTCAGTTAAAAATAGGAGAGGAGAGTTATTAAATGGAGAGTTAGAGGTATTGGGAAGATGGAGGGAATATTTTGAGGAATTGTTAAATGTTGATGAAGATAGGAAGCTGTGATTTCGTGTATAGGGCAAGGAGGGATAACACTTGTAGGAGTGAGGAAGAGCCAGTTGTGAGTGTGGGGGAAGTTTGTGAGGCAGTAGATAAAATGAAAGGGGGTAAGGCAGCCGGGATTGATGGGATAAAGATAGAAATGTTAAAAGCAGGTGGGGATATAGTTTTGGAGTGGTTGGTGCAATTATTAATAAATGTATGGAAGAGGGTAAGGTACCTAGGGATTGGCAGAGAGCATGCATAGTTCCTTTGTATAAAGGCAAAGGGGACAAAAGAGAGTGCAAAAATTATAGGGGGATAAGTCTGTTGAGTATACCTGGTAAATTGTATGGTAGAGTTATTATTGAAAGAATTAAGAGTAAGACGGAGAATAGGATAGCAGATGAACAAGGAGGCTTTAGGAAAGGTAGGGGGTGTGTGGACCAGGTGTTTACAGTGAAACATTAAAGTGAACAGTATTTAGATAAGGCTAAAGAGGTCTTTGTGGCATTTATGGATTTGGAAAAGGCATATGACAGGGTGGATAGGGGGGCAATGTGGCAGATGTTGCAGGTGTATGGTATAGGAAGTAGGTTACTGAAAGCAGTGAAGAGTTTTCATGAGGATAGTGAGGCTCAAGTTAGAGTATGTAGGAAAGAGGGAAATTATTTCCCAGTAAAAGTAGGCCTTAGACAAGGATGTGTGATGTCACCGTGGTTGTTTGATATATTTATAGATGGGGTTGTAAAAGAAGTAAATGCGAGGGTCTTGGCAAGAGGCGTAGAGTTAAAAGATAAAGAATCTCACACAAAGTGGGAGTTGTCACAGTTGCTCTTTGCTGATGACACTGTGCTCTTGGGAGATTGTGAAGAGAAGTTGCAGAGATTGGTGGATGAATTTGGTAGGGTGTGCAAAAGAAGAAAATTAAAAGTGAATACAGGAAAGAGTAAGGTTATGAGGAAACAAAAAGATTAGGTGATGAAAGATTGGATATCAGATTGGAGGGAGAGAGTATGGAGGAGGTGAATGTATTCAGATATTTGGGAGTGGACGTGTCAGCGGATCTGTCTATGAAAGATGAGGTGAATCATAGAATTGATGAGGGGAAAAGGGTGAGTGGTGCACTTAGGAGTCTGTGGAGACAAAGAACTTTGTCCTTGGAGGTAAAGAGGGGAATGTATGAGAGTATAGCTTTACCAACGCTCTTATATTGGTGTGAAGCATGGGTGATGAATGTTGCAGCGAGGAGAAGGCTGGAGGCAGTGGAGATGTCATGTCTGAGGGCAATGTGTGGTGTGAATATAATGCAGAGAATTCGTAGTTTGGAAGTTAGGAGGAGGTGCAGGATTACCAAAACTGTTGTCCAGAGGGCTGAGGAAGGGTTGTTGAGGTGGTTCAGACATGTAGAGAGAATGGAGCGAAACAGAGTGACTTCAAGAGTGTATCAGTCTGTAGTGGAAGGAAGGCAGGGTAGGGGTCGGCCTAGGAAAGGAGGGGGTAAAGGAGGTTTTGTGTTCGAGGGGTTTGGACTTACAGCATGCATGCGTGAGCGTGTTTGATAGGAGTGAATGGAGACAAATGGTTTTTAATACTTGACGTGCTGTTTGAGTGTGAGCAAAGTAACATTTATGAAGGGGTTCTGGGAAACCGGCAGGCCAGACTTGAGTCCTGGAGATGGGAAGTACAGTGCCTGCACTCTGAAGGAGGGGTGTTAATGTTGCAGTTTAAAAACTGTAGTGTAAAGCACCCTTCTGGCAAGACAGTGATGGAGTGAATGATGGTGAAAGTTTTTCTTTTTCGGGCCACCCTGCCTTGGTGGGAATCGGCCAGTGTGATAAAAAAAAAAATATCAGCACATTTGTGAACGTATATTAGACCCACCAGCTGGCGTGTATTAGACGTGTGAGCTCATTTGTTTACTCTTGAACATTGGCAAAAATTTAAAATTTCCGATACTTTTAGCTCAGTTTCAAGCCATTTTCAGTACTAAAACTAATGAAAATCATCTCTATTTCTGTAATATATCTTCCATTCTATCAAATGAGACCAAGAAATCGCAAATACAACTCTAAAAATCATAGGAAAAAGCACTGCAAAGTCGCTTTTTTAATAGAAAATTACTGTCCTAGTTTTTTTTCTCATTATTCACTGTCTGCTGCAGGATTTGTTTTGTGGTGCACACATACCACATAAATGTATTCCCTTATATCTAGGCCCAAATTTACCGCTTGCTGCTTATCAGAGTGAGCTGAGCTCATGGCATAGATCTACGGTTTGGACCCTCAACTCAAAGCCATAAAACTACTGCATGGAACTTGAGAGGGTTAATAATCATGCATGTCAGTATTGTTCTAAAAAGACATGATATGCCCTGGAAGCATTACCAATACAGTAGCTACAGTATTCATTGTAGAAGGCATATAAAAGTACAGTGGAACTTCGGCTTACGAGTTTAATCCGTTCCATGACCTTGCTCGTATGCTGAGTCAATTTTCCTCATTTAAATTAACTGAAATGCCATTAATCCATTCCAGTGGAATTTCTGCTCTCAGGAGGCAGGAATATGAAGCTAATATCAACTCTATGGCATATTTTTCTATCAAAATTCATCTAATTTGACATGATAAACAATGTAAATAACAGAGAAACATGATACATACTCTAGAATGAATAAAATGTCATTGTGACAAGTGGTGGCGGCCATTCCCTACCTCAAGCCGCTGTCTTGTTGTGGGTCAGCGGGGGAGACCTCCCGCCATCCCGTGCCATCACTGACACTTGACACCATCATACCCCCTTACGTGTTCAGTTTCACTTCTCTCCTACAAGCTAGCTGTTTTGTGAATTGTGTTTTGATCTTTTAATTACCATATCTTGTATCTACCAAGCAATCATGACACCCATTAAGCATACCAGTGTTGCTGAATGACTTACTGACTTGACCAATTTACTGACTTGACTAATTTACTGACTTGACTAATTTACTGACTTGACTAATTTACTGACTTGACTAAATTACTGACTGAATGACAGACCGACTTGACTGAATGACATACTGACTTGACTGAATGACTTACTGACTTGACTGAATAACTTACTGACTTGACTGAATGACTTATTGACTTGACTGAATGACTTATTGACTTGACTGATTTGCTGACTTGCCTGTCTGAATTACTGACTTGACTGACTGACTTGCTGTCTTGACTGACTGAATTACTGACTTGCCTGTCTGAATTACTGACTTGACTGAATGACTTACTGACCTGACTGACTTGACTGACTGAATTACTGACTTGACTGAATGACTTACTGACTTGACTGATTTGCTGACTTGACTGACTGAATTACTGACTTGCCTGTCTGAATTACTGACTTGACTGACTGACTTGCTGTCTTGACTGACTGAATTACTGACTTGCCTGTCTGAATTACTGACTTGACTGAATGACTTACTGACCTGACTGACTTGACTGATGGAATTACTGACTTGACTGATGGAATTACTGACTTGTCTGAATTACTGACATGCCTGTCTGAATTACTGACTTGACTGAATGACTTACTGACTTGACTGACTGACTTGACTGAATGACTTACTGACCTGACTGACTTGCTGACTTGACTGACTGAATTACTGACTTGACTGAATGACTTACTTGACTGACTTACTGACTTTGACTTACAGACTTAACAGACTTACTGACTTGACTGACTGATTGAATGACTTATGACTTTACTGACTTACTGAATGACTGAAAAGTAATTTTTGAAGACTGTAACGTTTTTTCGTCAAACATTGACTCACGAATCGTCATTTGACTCGCAAATAGTCATTCGTCCCGGACATGTACGCACATCCCCGAGCAGCCTCACACACTATTCCCAGCCAGTGTGCCATTGTTTATCAGCGAGTGACCATTACCTCACACGTTCATACGATACATTTCATAATATTCCATTCATTTTAGTGCTTGCAACTGCTAAATAAACCACCATGGCTCCAAAGAAAGCTCCTAGTGCCATGCCTTTGGTAAAGAAGGTGAGAAATACAATGGAATTCAACAAAAACATCACTGTCATGAAGAATAGATTGTGTGTGATGTGGAAAGCTAGTGGCAATAAAAGACAAAGAAGGGAAGTAACCCCAGAGAAGGCTTTGCTACCTAAAGTCTTTATGGAGGGGGGATTCCCCTTCCAAACACTAACTCCTCCCTCTTTCTTCTTCTCTATCTTCCAGAAGCCAGCATTAGCCTTCAATAGCAGTATATAATACTTACATAATTGTTAAAAAAATTATTTTTTTGTGGATATTTTTTTTGGAATGGATTAATTGTATTTCCATTAATTCTTATAGGAAATATTAATTCAGTTATCAGCCGACCTTCTGGAACGGATTACAGCCGATAACCAGGGGTTCACTGTATTTGAAAGCTGTAGCATACAAGTTTCACAATTTAAAAGTTAGGTAGGTACATGAGAAGATAATTGATTTGATTGATGGTGATATTTTAGACAATTTTAAGTAAACTTAGATAATTCTGTTTTTCCTCTAGATTGGGCCCAGATAAACCTGGAGGACCTCCAACACAAAGCTTAATGGGTGTTCGAGGTCCATCATCACTGCCTCAGTCTCCAGTTCCTGCACGTTTTAATAGCCCATGTGTTGACCAACGTATTTTAGGTATGTGAGTTTATAGTCAGTGCTTCTTATTTTTCTAAAATTATATTATATTGTGTGAGAGATTATTTGTAGTTAAGGAGCAAAGCTGTGCTAGTGGAGTCCTATCTTTATTGTTAAATTCTACATATTATTTTTATTCATTAGGTATCCAAGAAGTACCTTTAACACTTTTGCTGTGGAAACATCTCAAATTGATAGCCCCTTCTATGTCCACAATTTAAAAAAAAATTGTTCCAAATTGGTTGAGAATTTTTCTAAATCATGTATTGCATGTGGCAGGACTTTTTTTTTTATACTGTGTGCACCCACTGCACAGATCTATTCTTGTACATATGAAGCTGATTAAGGAAATTAACTCATTCATTGTCGGCCTTGTAATACTACACCAGCATTCTAGTGGCTTCCAATCTTGCAGGAGAAAGCTGGTAGACCTACATACGAGAGAATGGGTCTGAGTCAGTGTGTGCATTATAAAAAAAATCCTCCAGCATGCAGTGCATAATGAGAAAAAAACGGCAACCATGTTTTTGGTTTAAGACGGCGACTTTGTGGTATATTTTCATTTGGTATTTATGGTTGTATTCTCGTTTTCTTGGTCTCATTTGATAGAATGGGTGATATATAACAAAAATAGAGATGATTTTGAATGGTTTACATATAAAAGGTAGCTTGAAAGTGAGCTCAAAGCTGTGGAAATGTTCGATTTTTGACAATGTTCAAGAAGAAACCAGTCACATCGCTCATCCAATACACATCAACTGGTGGGTCTAATATGCATTCACAAATGCGCTGATATTATTTATACAATTATTGCAATTATGCAGTAGTTTGAACAACAGTAAATCTTCTATTTTTTGTGTGAATAAAAATTCAAAATTCAAAACAAGCATAGTACAGTGAAGCCTCGGCTTACAAACTTAATCCATTCTGTTACCTTGTTCGTACCCTGGTTTGCTCATATGCTGAGTCAATTTTTTTCATTTAAATTAATTGAAAAACCCTTTAATCCGTTCCAGCGGAATTCTTGCTCTCAAAGACAGGAAAAATTCTTCAATATAACACTAATACAGTGGACCCTTCCTTTTCATCAATCTGTTATCGCCGTTTTCCGTTTTCGCCAACTTCTTTCATCAAAATATTGGTTTCATTTTCGTTGATGGTATGGAACCTGTCCAGTGCCCAGCGCACAGACAAAGCCTCCTCCCACACTCATTCTCAGGCAGTGTCGTGTTGTTTCTTGGTGAGTGAACATATCCTGCAAGATCATACGAAATATTTCTTATCTCATTGTTTTTGGCACTTATTTGTTGTGCGTGACTGCTAAACAAGCCACCATGGGCCCAGAGAAAGTTTCTAGTGCCAGCCCTTTGGTAAAGAATGTGAGAAATACAGTGGACCCCCGGTTAACGATATTTTTTCACTCCAGAAGTATGTTCAGGTGCCAGTACTGGCCGAATTTGTTCCCATAAGAAATATTGTGAAGTAGATTAGTCCATTTCAGACCCCCAAACATACACGTACAAACGCACTTACATAAATACACTTACATAATTGGTCGCATTCGGAGGTAATCGTTATGCGGGGGTCCACTGTACAGTAGAATTCAAGAAAAAGTTTGTAGAAAGATAGGAGTGGTGGTGGTAGAGATGGTGGTAGTGATGGTGGTCGAGGGTGGTAGTGATGGTGGTAGAAGGTGGTAGTGATGGTGGTAGAGGGTGGTAGTGGTTATGATTGTGGTAAAGGGTGCCTTCTTCAATGAATCAGTGATTCTATGATGTGTATGATACTAAAGCAGCACAAGTCAATAAAGTCTATAGCGGCAGCCAACGATAGTGTAGCATTAACAGTGTAGCAAGTAAGTTAAGCGATTAATTGATAGAAAAAAGACAGCACGAATCTAACTCCTCCAATGTTTTTGGAGTTATATAGGGCTACTGAGAACACTGCCGCCTCTGCCGCCTCTGCTGCCGCCTTCACCACTACTATGTATGACTTATGCTCTCAGTGGCCCTTATACACCCAACAACAAAAACAACACAATTCATGACATTCATAATGACATATATTATTTATGCTAGAGTATATGTCATGTTTCTATGTTATTAATATTGTTTATTATGTCATGTTAGATGAATTGTGATAGATAAATAAGCCGTGGAGTTGATATTAGTGTCGTATTGAAGCATATTGTCCTATCTCCAGCAATGAACTCGTCTCCCTCTCCTCTCCTCCCAATCTGCCATACATCAAGAAGAGTCTTTAGTAAAGGTAAGTGTGATGTTAAATCTTCATTTATACATTGTAGTAGGTTGGTAGACAGCAACCACCCAGGGAAGTACTACCATCCTGCCAGATGACTGTGAAACAGAAACCTGTTACTGTTTTGCATGATGGTAGGATTGCTGGTGTCTTTTTCTGTCTCATAAACACACTAGATAACAGGGATATCTTGCTACTCCTACTTACACTTTGGTCACACTTCACAGACACGCACATGCATATATATAATATATATATATATATATATACATACATCTAGGTTTTTCTCCTTTTTCTAAATAGCTCTTGTTCTTCTTTATTTCTTCTATTGTCCATGGGGAAGTGGAAAAGAATCTTTGCTTCGTAAGCCATGCGCGTCATATGAGGCGACTAAAATGCGGGGAGCGATGGGCTAGTAACCCCTTCTCCTGTAGATATTTACTAAAAAAGAGAAGAAGAAAAACTTTATAAAACTGGGATGCTTGAATCTGCATGGATGTAGTGCAGATGACAAGAAACAGATGATTGCTGATGTTATGAATGAAAAGAAGTTGGATGTCCTGGCCCTAAGCGAAACAAAGCTGAAGGGGGTAGGGGAGTTTCGGTGGGGGGAAATAAATGGGATTAAATCGGGAGTATCTGAGAGAGTTAGAGCTAAGGAAAGGGTAGCAGTAATGTTGAAAGATCAGTTATGGAAGGAGAAAAGAGAATATGAATGTGTAAATTCAATGATTATGTGGATTAAAGTAAAGGTTGGATGCGAAAAGTGGGTCATAAGAAGTGTGTATGCACCTGGAGAAGAGAGGAATGTAGAGGAGAGAGAGAGAGATTTTGGGAGATGTTAAGTGAATGTATAGGAACCTTTGAACCAAGTGAGAGAGTAATTGTGGTAGGGGACCTGAATGCTAAAGTAGGAGAAACTTTTAGAGAGGGTGTGGTAGGTAATTTTGGGGTACCAGGTGTAAATGATAATGGGAGCCCTTTGATTGAACTTTGTATTGAAAGAAGTTCAGTTACAGGTAATACATATTTTAAGAAAAAGAGGATAAATAAGTATACAAGATATGATGTAGGGCAAAATGACAGTAGTTTGTTGGATTATGCATTGGTAGATAAAAGACTGTTGAGTAGACTTCAGGATGTTCTTGTTTATAGAGGGGCCACAGATATATCAGATCACTTTTTAGTTGTAGCTACACTGAGAGTAAAAGGTAGATGGGATACAAGGAGAATAGAAACATTAGGGAAGAGAGAGGTGAAGGTTTATAAACTAAAAGAGGAGGCAGTTAGGGTAAGATATAAACAGCTATTGGAGGATAGATGGGCTAATGAGAGCATAGGCAATGGGGTCGAAGAGGTATGGGGTAGGTTTAAAAATGTAGTGTTAGTGTTAAGCAGAAGTTTGTGGTTACAGGAAAGTGGGTGCGGGAGGGAAGAGGAGCGATTGGTGGAATGATGATGTAAAGAGAGTAGTAAGGGAGAAAAAGTTAGCATATGAGAAGTTTTTACAAAGTAGAAGTGATGCAAGGAGGGAAGAGTATATGGAGAAAAAGAGAGAGGTTAAGAGAATGGTGAAGCATTGTAAAAAGAGAGCAAATGAGAGAGTGGGTGAGATGTTATCAACAAATTTTGTTGAAAATAAGAAAAAGTTTTGGAGTGAGATTAATAAGTTGAGGAAGCCTAGAGAACAAATGAATTTGATAGTTAAAAATAGGAGAGGAGAGTTATTAAATGGAGAGTTAAAAGTATTGGGAAGATGGAGGGAATATTTTGAGGAATTGTTAAGTGTTGATGAAGATAGGGAAGCTGTGATTTCGTGTATAGGGCAAGGAGGAATAACATCTTGTTGGAGTGAGGAAGAGCCAGTTGTGAGTGTGGGGGAAGTTCATGAGGCAGTAGGTAAAATGAAAGGGGGTAAGGCAGCTGGGATTGATGGGATAAAGATAGAAATGTTAAAAGCAGGTGGGGATATAGTTTTGGAGTGGTTGGTGCAATTATTTAATAAATGTATGGAAGAGGGTAAGGTACCTAGGGATTGGCAGAGAGCATGCATAGTTCCTTTGTATAAAGGCAAAGGGGACAAAAGAGAGTGCAAAAATTATAGGGGGATAAGTCTGTTGAGTATACCTGGTAAAGTGTATGGTAGAGTTATTATTGAAAGAATTAAGAGTAAGACGGAGAATAGGATAGCAGATGAACAAGGAGGCTTTAGGAAAGGTAGGGGGTGTGTGGACCAGGTGTTTACAGTGAAACATATAAGTGAGCAGTATTTAGATAAGGCTAAAGAGGTTTTTGTGGCATTTTTGGATTTGGAAAAGGCGTATGACAGGGTGGATAGGGGGGCAATGTGGCAGATGTTGCAGGTGTATGGTGTAGGTTACTGAAAGCAGTGAAGAGTTTTTATGAGGATAGTGAGGCTCAAGTTAGAGTATGTAGGAAAGAGGGAGATTATTTCCCAGTAAAAGTAGGCCTTAGGCAAGGATATGTGATGTCACCGTGGTTGTTTAATATATTTATAGATGGGGTTGTAAGAGAAGTAAATGCAAGGGTCTTGGCAAGAGATGTGGAGTTAAAAGATAAAGAATCACACATAAAGTGGGAGTTGTCACAGTTGCTCATTGCTGATGACACTGTGCTCTTGGGAGATTCTGAAGAGAAGTTGGAGAGGTTGGTGGATGAATTTGGTAGGGTATGCAAAAGAAGAAAATTAAAAGTGAATACAGGAAAGAGTAAGGTCATGAGGATAACAAAAAGATTAGGTGATGAAAGATTGGATATCAGATTGGAGGGAGAGAGTATGGAGGAGGTGAATGTATTCAGATATTTGGGAGTGGACATGTCAGCGGGTGGGTCTATGAAAGATGAGGTGAATCATAAAATTGATGAGGGGAAAAGGGTGAGCGGTGCACTTAGGAGTCTGTGGAGACAAAGAACTTTGTTCTTGGAGGCAAAGAGGGGAATGTATGAGAGTATAGTTTTACCAACGCTCTTATATGGGTGTGAAGCATGGGTGATGAATGTTGCAGCGAGGAGAAGGCTGGAGGCAGTGGAGATGTCATGTCTGAGGGCAATGTGTGATGTGAATATAATGCAGAGAATTCGTAGTTTGGAAGTTAGGAGGAGGTGCGGGATTACCAAAACTGTTGTCCAGAGGGCTGAGGAAGGGTTATTGAGGTGGTTTGGACATGTAGAGAGAATGGAGCGAAACAGAATGACTTCAAGAGTGCATCAGTCTGTAGTGGAAGGAAGGCGGGGTTGGGGTCGTCCTAGGAAAGGTTGGAGGGAGGGGGTAAAGGAGGTTTTGTGTGCGAGGGGCTTGGACTTGCAGCGGGCATGCGTGAGCGTGTTTGATAGAAGTGAATGGAGACAAATGGTTTTTAATACTTGACGTGCTGTTCAAGTGTGAGCAAAGTAACATTTATGAAGGGATTCAGGGAAACTGGCAGGCCAGACTTGAGTCCTGGAGATGGGAAGTACAGTTCCTGCACTCTGAAGGAGGGGTGTTAATGTTGCAGTTTAAAAACTGTAGTGTAAAGCACACTTCTGGCAAGACAGTGATGGAGTGAAGAGAGGTGAGTAGTACTTATTTGTGGAAAGCCAGTGTAGATTGCCGGTAGGTGTAGCCTGCCTGGGCTACACCTACTGGCTACCTACACTGTGGCCCAGAGCCATATTATTAACATCGACATTTCTTGTTCCCTGAATTTAATCATTTCTAACAACTACCTTTAGATGCCATCATAAAAGAAGGGAGAAGTAATGAATAATTCATGCCAAAAATTGTAAACAAAAGCGGAGTGGGGGAGTGGCTGGACCAAACGCAGATTCATACACGTTTTCTCTGATGGCTTAGCAGAGGAAACGTAATGTTGTCCCTCCACCCGGCTACCACACAGGTCCACAAGTATTATTATCAGAGCACATATAAAATATGCAATAAATGCCAGACGACAAGTTTACACTAACTGATATTAAGTTAGCAATAGAAATAGGCATTAAAAACACAATAAAAGGTAAGATACACACAGAGTACACTTATTACTTACCTTAAAATATTAATATTAATGTGAGAGGTGAGTGGCAGGGTGTTTATTGAATAAAATCAGAATGGCACACCATCATCCTCTAACTCGGCACTTAAAGCAAGAGGCTTACGACTCCTCTTTTTGTCACAGCTAACCTTAGACGCCATCGTCAATGAGAGCCAACTAATTAACGAAAGAGTAAACGAGAGAGAGAACGAGATACAAAGTTGAGACAATGTAAGATTACAAACTGAACAGGTAGTGGGCAATCACTTGGTCAGGCAAAATAAATGCGTTTAATGTGTGTCTACTTTTAGTTCATTCACGTACATTTTAAGAGTTTGTAAAACATTTACCTCAATATTTTTTTTATTATAATAATTACCTCACAATACAAATACTCTTACATTGTGTACAAGTTGTGCAAGTTAGTACAGAATAAACAAACAGCAACACACCCTTTTTAGAGTGAATGAAGATATTCTTATTATTATTAATATTATTATTATTATAATAAAAAGCACTAAACCCACAAGGGTCATGAATTGATATATATAGAGTAAAGTCATACGAAAAGAATATTTTTCCACAGTTATCCCCCAGTTTGACTAGAGAAAACATAATTCTTCCGACACTATCTATGCAGCTGCTTTGTAAACGAATCTCATATTTACATCAATTTTTATTCTGTGAGTCTATGTATCATGTTTATATGCTATGTAATTGGTTTCATATATTATTTTGAGGAAAATATCATAGATGGATTAATGAAAATGCCCATATTTAATGTAAAATAAGACAGTGTGCCCAAGAGTGATTATTATTACGTAATATTGGCGTCATGAGTAGAGATAGACTTAGCGATTTTAATGTTTACCTGCACACTAGCACATTGTGTAAGTATATTTAGGTACAGGTACACATAAGTATAATTATCAGAGTACATATAAAATACGCAGTAACTTTAAAACACTTGAAATTTTGGAATGTTTCCTGACATAATAGATGTGGTCACGGAGAATGTAAACAAACCTGGTGGGGGGCGCCATATTTGAAAGACCGCGTGCCGTATAGCAAATTTTGGTCATAATTTGACATCACCGTATTAGCAGAACGCCGTAAGGCGAAACACCATAAAGCGGGGCCCTACTGTACTTCTGGGTGTCTGAAATGGATTAATTGGATTTACATTATTTCTTAAATAACAGAAAAAGGCACAATATCGTGACCAGAACGATACACGAATAACCCGCACTTAGAAGAGAGGAACCTACGATGACGTTTCGGTCCGACTTGGACCATTTACAAAGTCACACTAATGAAAAGGAGAGCAGGATGGGTATATATAGGTAGAAAGTGGTGATAGTAGTAGTAGTGGGGAGGTAGTGAGAGGAGGAGGAGCCAGTCAAATATTAAGAAAGAGGAGCACTGAAAGGGAGCTAGGTGCCCATGGAGGGTGAGAGCAAGAACACTGAGGGGGGTAAAATTAGTAAATAAAAAAGGAATAAATACACAGGGCAAAAGAAAGACAATCTAAAGGAGAAAAAAGGAAAGAGGAAAGGGGAAGGAGAAGAAGAAAATGGAGGAATCAGGTTAGGTCTCGGGTGTTCTGAAGTTTGGAGCATTTTACGATGTAGTGGGAGAGGAAGGCATCTACAGAGATGATGCCAGGACTGAGATTCATACAGGGAAAGTTGTGTATTAGGGAGGATTCAACCAGTTGGTGACTGTGAAAGTTGGAAGTAGGGAAGACAGTTTTAGCAGAAGACCAGTCA
The DNA here is from genome assembly GCF_026875155.1 of Cherax quadricarinatus. NCBI lineage: Eukaryota > Metazoa > Arthropoda > Malacostraca > Decapoda > Parastacidae > Cherax > Cherax quadricarinatus. Next base: position 32,387,537 of record NC_069404.1, read on the forward strand.
ATAGGATGGCTGTGATCTCTGACGTGACAAAAGAGCATTGTTAGTGTTGGCAAACCTAACACTACTTTTGTGCTCCCTAAGTCTGTCAGAAAGAGATCGGCTAGTTTCTCCAAAGTATTGAAAAGGACAGGAGGAACAAGAAATAGAGTAGACACCAGGAGCATCTGTAGAGAGAGGAGAGGTATGAACGAGATTAGTGTGAAGAGTGTTAGTCTGGCAGAAAGTAAGTTTGATGTCTTTGCACTAATCTTGTTCATACCTCTCCTTCCCTCTACAGATGCTCCTGGTGTGTACTCTATTTCTTGTTCCTCCTGTCCTCTTCAATACTTTGGAGAAACTGGCCAATCTCTTTCTGACAGACTTAGGGAGCACAAATGTAGTGTTAGGCTTGCCGACACTAACAATGCTCTTTTCTGTCACATCAGAGATCACAGCCATCCTATTGACTGGTCTTCTGCTAAAACTGTCTTCCCTACTTGCAACTTTCACAGTCGCCATCTGGTTGAATCCTCCCTAATACACAACTTTCCTTGTATGAATCTTAGTCCTGGCTTCATCTCTGTAGATGCCTTCCTCTCCCACTACATTGTAAAATGCTCCAAACTTTAGAACACCCGTGACCTAACCTGATTTCTCCTTTTTCTTCTTCTCCCTCTACTCCTTTCCTCTTTCCTTTTTTCTCCTTTAGGTTGTCTTTCTTTTGCCCTGTGTATTTATTCCTTTTTTATTTATTTATTTTACCCCCTTTGGTGTTCTTGCTCTTACCCTCTGTGGGCACCTAGCTCCCTTGCAGTGCTCCTCATACCCATCCTGCTCTCCTTTTCGTTAGTGTTACTTTGTAAATGGTCCAAGTCGGACCGAAACATCGTCGTAGGCTCCTCTCTTCTATGTGCGGGTTATTTGTGTACATTATTTCTTAAGGGGAAAATGGTTTCCACTTTTGCTGATTTCCGTTCTCGCCGATTGCTCTGGAATGGATTAAACGGGAAAATCAAGGGTCCACTGTATCAACTCTACGGCTTATTTATCACAATTGATCTGATATGACATAATAAGCAATATAAATAACATAGAAACCTGATATATACTCTAGATTGAATAAAATGCCATGTGACAAGTGGATACGTCAATAGGCATTGTTGTGGTATTCACTACTATCTAGTGACGGCCTTTCAAAGCCGTCTATTATTATAATTATTATTATAGCACATTATTATTATATTTATATGTATACACCTACCATCCGACTTAGGACCTGCTCGACATACGTCCACTCGACTTACGACCGTGCATCTGGCACCTGAGCTGGGCCGGCTGATGCATACCTCTGTACAACATTTGACGATACTTGCGGCGGCAATGTGCCATGCAGGCAGCATCAGTTTAAGTTACCCTGCCCTATCAGCAGCATCATACTGCATTAACTGTACTAACTGGACAGTAAATTTCACCATGGCCCCTAAGATGAAGTCTGAATCTTGCACTGGAGATTGTGGCAAGAAAGGCTCTTATTCTTGAACTCTGTTTTCACTGTTGCACATAAACCTGTCTGTATCTGTCTGCCTGTATATATGTGTGTCTGTTTATCTGTCTTTCTGTCTACCTGCATGTTTGTCTTTCTGTCTACCTGTGTATGTGTCTTTCTGTCTACCTGTGTGTGCCTGTCTTTGTCTACCTGTGTGTGCCTGTCTTTCTGTCTACCTGTGTGTGCCTGTCTTTCTGTCTGCTTGTCTGTCTCAGAGCCGCTCATTAAGAGTCTAATTGGTCTTTATGCCATATTAATAATGATAACACAATAATAATCACTAAGGCGTGTTAAATGTGTATAAAACGTTAATATAGACATTTTGCTTAATCCATCTATGATTTTTTTTTCAAAATTATGTAATAAACATGCTACGTAACATATAAACGTATAAATTAACAAATACGAGATGTTTTTCTGGTCAGCTTGACAGAGTGAACAAAAACCATTCGTGTCCGGGATGGTAACAACAACAACAACAACAACAACGTTTGTTTACATAACTCGTAAATCTTCTACACTCTCATTCTCTCTCTCTCATTTATTTATTTTTTATTTATTAATTTGAACATGATACATTGAAGTACAAAAAAATACAGTGTAACATTCCAAAGCCCCTTGTATGCAGAGCATTATGGGGAGGCTTAAAATTAACTTAAGATTAACTAAGTAATGATATATTCAGTGGTAAACATTGTAAACAAATAACAATTAACCCTTTGACTGTCGCGGCCGTATATTTACGTCTTACGAGGTACCGTGTTTGACGTATATATACTCATAAATTCTAGCAGCTTCAAATCAAGCAGGAGAAAGCTGGTAGGCCCACATGTGAGAGAATGGGTCTGTGTGGTCAGTGTGCACCATATAAAAAAAATCCTGGAGTACAGTGCATAATGAGAAAAAAAAACTCCGACCGTTTTTTTTAATTAAAATGCCGAATTTGTGATCTATTTTCGTATAGTATTTATGGTTGTATTCTCGTTTTCTTGGTCTCATTTGATAGAATGGAAAACATATTATAGAAATAGAGGTGATTTTGATTGATTTTACTATAAAAAGAACCTAGAAATGGAGCTCAAAGTAGGGGAAATGTTTGATTTTTGCCAATGTTCAAAAGTAAACAAATGATGCCATTGTCCAATAAATGTCCAACTAGCCATTCTAATATGCAGTCGTGAATGGATTGATGTTGTTTATACAATTATTACAGTATTGCAGTAGTCTGCATAATAGTAAGTCTTCTATTTTTTGTTTGAATAAAAATTCAAAATAGAAAGCAAGAGTAATATCAGAGGGGCCTGGAGACATGACTGATGAACAAAGAAAATGTTATTTTAGAGCCAGGAATGTCTGCATTGTTCATTCTGGACCTTATTTTGAAATTGTCATATTTTTTAGTTTTCGTGAAATTGGCCAAATTGCAAATTTCTGACCACATTATTATGTAGTTGAAATCGGTAAATGGGCAGTTTCTTGTACTCAATCGATAGAAAAAATGGAGTTCTAAAGAAATAGCTATGAGTTTGGGCGACTTGAACAATGGAATTAGCCGAAAATAGGGCTCAAAGTGCGCGAAATCGCCGATTTGTAAACAGCGCCGAGGTCACTAACTTCGTGAGAGCATAATTCCGTCAGTTTTCCATCAAATTTCGTTTTTTTGGTGTCATTACAATCGGGAAAAGATTCTCTATCATTTCATAAGAAAAAATAAATTTTTTTTTTTAAATTTTGCGACACCAGGAGACACCTCAGGATTGGGGGTTGCGACAGTCAAAGGGTTAAGCACAAATGAGTATTTCAAAGACAGGTCATATTGTCATTTACTGAGTTACTGTGCATTCAGTAGAATGGAGTATTCTGTTAGGTAATATAATTAAAAATAACAAAGTTTGATTGGGTCACAGGTTAAACATTTATGAGATACAATTATTCAGTATTTATTTAGTTGTGGGTGAGTAAGTGATTTTTAAGTAGAGACTTAATCTTGTTTACTCACCTCTCACTCTACATTAAAAGTACAGATATTTTAAGGTAAGTAATGAGTATTATAGTTTAATTATAATATTATAGTTGGTAGACAGCAACCGCTCAGGGAGGTACTACCGTCCTACCAAGTGAATGTAAAACAAAAGTCTGTAATTGTTTTACATGATGGTAGGATTGCTGGTGTTTTTTGTCTGTCTCATAAATATGCAAGATTACAGGTATGTCTTGCTACTTCTACTTATACATAGGTCAAACTACACATACATGTACATGTTTATTTATACACACTCATCAGAGTTTTCTTTGATTTTGTCTTAATAGTTTGTGGTCTTATTACTTTTCCTTTTATATCCATGGGGAAGTGGAATAAGGATCTTTCCTCCGTAAGCCATGCGTGTTGTAAAAGTCAACTAAAATGCCGCGAACAATGGGCTAGTAACCCCTTTTCCTGTAAAGATTACTAAAAAGAATAAGAAGAAGAAAATTGTCAAAGTGGGAAGTCTGAATGTGCGTGGATGTTGTGCAAATAATAAGAAGGAGATGAGTGTGGATGTTATGAATGAGAAGAAGCTGGATGTCCTGGCTTTAAGTGAAACAAAGCTGAAGGGGGTGGGAGAGTTTCAGTGGAGAGGAATAAATGGGATTAGGTCAGGGGTTTCAAATAGAGTTAGAGCTAAAGAAGGAGTAGCAATAATGTTGAAGGATAAGATATGGCAGGAAAAGAGGGACTATAAATGTATTAATTCAAGGATTATGTGGAGTAAAATAAAGGTTGGATGTGAAAAGTGGGTTATAGTAAGTGTATATGCACCCGGAGAAGAGAGAAGTGTAGAGGAGAGAGAGAGATTTTGGGAAATGTTGAGTGAATGCATGGGGAGTTTTGAACCAAGTGTGAGAGTACTTGTGGTTGGGGATTTCAATGCTAAAGTGGGTAAAAATGTTGTGGAGGGAGTAGTAGGTAAATATGGGGTGCCAGGAGTAAATGCAAATGGGGAGCCTTTAATTGAGCTATGTGTAGAAAGTGATTTGGTAATAAGTAATACATATTTTATGAAAAAGAGGATAAATAAATATACAAGGTATGTAGCACGTAATGAATATAGTTTGTTAGATTATGTATTGGTGGATAAAAGGTTAATGGGTAGGCTCCAGGATGTACATGTTTATAGAGGGGCAACTGATATATCGGATCATTATTTAGTTGTAGCTACAGTTAGAGTAAGAGGTAGATGGGACAAGAGGAAGGTGGCAACAACAAGTAGGAGGGAAGTGAAAGTGTATAAATTAAGGGAGGAGGAAGTTCGGGTGAGATATAAGCGACTATTGGCAGAAAGGTGGGCTAGTGCAAAGATAAGTAGTGGGGGGGCTGAAGAGGGTTGGATGAGTTATAAAAATGCAGTATTAGAATGTGGGGTAGAAGTTGGTGGTTATAGGAGGGTGGAGGCAGGAGGAAAGAGGGGTGATAGGTGGAATGATGAAGTAAAGGGTGTGATAAAAGAGAAGAAGTTAGCTTATGAGAGGTTTTTACAAAGTAGAAGTGTTATAAGAAGAGCATAGTATATGGAGAGTATAAGAAAGGTGAAGAGAGTGGTGAGAGAGTGCAAAAGGAGAGCAGATGATTGAGTGGGAGAGGCACTGTCAAGAAATTTTAATGAAAATAAGAAAAAATTTTGGAGTGAGTTTTACAAGTTAAGAAAGCCTAGGGAACATATGGATTTGTCAGTTAAAAACAGAGTAGGGGAGTTAGTAGATGGGGAGAGGGACGTATTAGGTAGATGGCGAGAATATTTTGAGGAACTTTTAAATGTTGAGGAAGAAAGGAGGCGGTAATTTCATGCACTGGCCAGGGAGGTATACCATCTATTACGAGTGAAGAAGAGCAGAATGTAAGTGTGGGGGAGGTACGTGAGGCATTACGTAGAATGAAAGGGGGTAAAACAGCTGGAACTGATGGGATCATGACAGAAATGTTAAAAGCAGGGGGGGATATAGTGTTGGAGTGGTTGGTACTTTTGCTTAATAAATGTACGAAAGAGGGGAAGGTACCTAGGGATTGGCAGAGAGCATGTATAGTCCCTTTATGTAAAGGGAAGGGGGACAAAAGAGATTGTAAAAATTATAGAGGAATAAGTTTATTGAGTATACCAGGAAAAGCGTATGGTAGGGTTATTATTGAAAGAATTAGAGGTAAGACAGAATGTAGGATTGCGGATGAGCAAGGAGGTTTCAGAGTGGGTAGGGGATGTGTAGATCAAGTGTTTACATTGAAGCATATATATGAACAGTATTTAGATAAAGGTAGGGAAGTTTTTATAGAGTGGATAGGGGAGCAATATGGCAGATGTTGCAAGTACAATATATGGAATAGGCTACTAAATGCTGTAAAGAGTTTTTATGAGGATAGTGAGGCTCAGGTTAGGGTGTGTAGAAGAGAGGGAGACTACTTCCCGGTAAAAGTAGGTCTTAGACAGGGATGTGTAAAGTCACCATGGTTGTTTAATATATTTATAGGTGGGGTTGTAAAAGAAGTAAATGCTAGGGTGTTCGGGAGAGGGGTGGGATTAAATTATGGGGAATCAAAACAAAATGGGAATTGACACAGTTACTTTTTGCTGATGATACTGTGCTTATGGGAGATTCTAAAGAAAAATTGGAAAGGTTAGTGGATGAGTTTGGGAGTGTGTGTAAATGTAGAAAGTTGAAAGTGAACATAGAAAAGAGTAAGGTGATGAGGGTATCAAATGATTTAGATAAAGAAAAATTGGATATCAAATTGGGGAGGAGGAGTATGGAAGAAGTGAATGTTTTCAGATACAGTGGACCCTCGCATAACGATATTAATCCGTTCCTGAGAGCTCAATGTTATGCGAAATTATCGTTATGCGAATGAATTTTCCCCATAAGAAATAATGGAAATCAAATTAATCCGTGCAAGACACCCAAAAGTATGAAAAAAAAATTTTTACCACATGAAATATACATTTTCCTACACACAAAGAGAAGGATACATGCACAATAGTAGAGTAGTACATGCACAGTATATATTGTGCATGTACTACTCTACTAAATGAAGACTAAATGACACTTACCTTTATTGAAGATGCAGCAATGACTGATGAGACACTGTGTCCTGGGAGTGCCTTTTCCTCGTGAGTATTGTAGGTCCTGTTTGGCATTTTCTTCCAGAACAGGCCTTATCACACTGTGTATGCCACTATGATTCTTAAATCTCTCAAATCAACCTTTGCTGGCTTTATAAATTCACCAATATGAGCACTAGTTCCAGGCATTTTTCCCTGTTCACCTGGGTGTTAGTCGACTGGTGTGGGTTGCATCCTGGGAGACAAGATTAAGGACCCCAATGGAAATAAGTTAGTCTTCGATGACACTGACTTTTTTGGGTTATCCTGGGTGGCTAACCCTCTGGGGTTAATTGTTTCTTGGTATTCTCAATAAGCCACACCAACAACAGTGCTACAGCAGCAGCAGCAGCAGCAGCTGACAATGCTACAGCAGCAGCTGACAGTGCTACAGCAGCAGCAGACGGTGCTACAGCAGCAGCAGACGGTGCTACAGCAGCAGCAGACGGTACTACAGCAGCAGCAGCAGCTGACGGTGGTACAGCAGCAGCAGCTGACGGTGCTACAGCAGCAGCAGCAGCAGCTGACAGTGCTACAGCAGCAGCAGCAGCAGCAGCTGACAGTGTACAGAGCAGCAGACGGTGCTACAGCAGCAGCAGACGGTACTACAGCAGCAGCAGCAGCAGGTGACGTGGTACAGCAGCAGCAGCTGACGGTGCTACACAGCAGCAGCAGCAGCTGACAGTGCTACAGCAGCAGCAGCAGCAGCTGACAGTGCAGCAGCAGCAGCAGCAGCAGCAGCAGCTGACAGTGCTACAGCAGCAGCAGACGGTGTACAGCAGCAGCAGATGGTACTACAGCAGCAGCAGCAGCTGATGGTGGTTAGCACACAGGCTGACGTGCTACAGCAGCAGCAGCAGTTGACCATGGTACCACAGATTTCGATAATATCCACCATTTGCCACAGGTGCACTATAAGCTTTCTTGGGGCCCATGGTCACTTATTTTGCAGATAAAAATCACCAAAAACGCTGTAATAATACGAAATGTTCCAATTGTATGCTTGGATGTTACCGCGGAGGCTGGCTTGTAAACAATGCCACCGGCGGAACATGTGAGGCTGGCTCAGGCCGCACATTAGACGCGTCTCGGACGAATAGCATTGAGCGGGTTTTTTAGCGGTATGCGAGGCAAAATCTTAGCGATAAAATGTATCGGTATGCGGATTTAACGTTATGTGATGCCAACGGTATGTCGGCGGATCGATTTATGAAGGATGAGGTTAGTCATAGAATTGATGTAGGAAAAAAGGTGAGTGGTGCGTTGAGGTATATCTGGAGTCAAAAAATGTTATCTATGGAGGCAAAGAAGGGAATGTATGAAAGTATAGTAGTACCAACACTCTTATATGGGTGTGAAGCTTGGGTTGTGAATGCAGCAGCGAGGAGGCGGTTGGAAACAGTGGAGATGTCCTGTCTAAGGGCAATGTGTGGTGTAAATATTATACAGAAAATTCGGAATGTGGAAATTAGGAGAAGGTGTGGAGTTATTAAAAGTATTAGTCAGAGGGCTGAAAAGGGGTTGTTGAGGTGGTTTGGTCATTTAGAGAGAATTGATAAAAGTAGAATGACATGGAAAGCATTTAAATCTGTAGGAGAAGGAAGGCGGGGTAGGGGTCGTCCTCAAAAAGGTTGGAAGGAAGGGGTAAGGGAGGTTTTGTGGGCGAGGGGCTTGGACTTCCAGCAGGCGTGCATGAGCGTGTTCGATAGGAGTGAATGGAGATGAATGGTATTTGGGACCTGACGATCTGTTGGAGTGTGAGCAGGGTAATATTTAGTGAAGGGATTCAGGGAAACAGGTTGTTTTTATATAGCCGGACTTGAGTCCTGGAAATGGGAAGTACAATGCCTGCACTCTAAAGGAGGGGTTTTGGGATATTAGCAGTTTGGAGGGATATGTTGTGTATCTTTATACGTATATGCTTCATAAGAACATAACATAAGAAAGGAGGAACACTGCAGCAGGCCTGTTGGCCCATGCTCGGAAGGTCCTTTACAGTTCATCCCACTAACGAAACATTTTCCCAACCCAATCCTCAATGCTACCCAAGAAATAAGCTCTGATAACTCTATCCACTCATTTGCAAGTCCTTCTCAAATCCAACCCATTTCACTCATATATTTATCCAACCCAAATTTGAAACTTCCCAATGTCCTAGCCTCAATAACCCAACTAGGTAGATTGTTCCTCTAATCAACTACCCTATTTCCAAACCAATACTTTCCTATGTCCTTTCTAAATCTAAACTTATCTAATTTATATCCATTAGTGCGGGTTCTCTCTTGGAGAGATATCCTCAAGACCTTATTTATATCCTCTTTATTTATACTCATCTTCCACTTATACACTTCGATCATGTCTTCCCTCATTCTTCGTCTAACAAGTGAATGTAATTTAAGGGTCTTCAGTCTTTCTTCATAAGGAAGATTTCTAATAATATGTATTAATTTAGTCATTCTATGCTGAATGTTTTCTAACGAATTTATGTCCATTCTGTAATATGGAGACCAGAACTGAGCTGCATAATCTGGGTGAGGCCTTACTAATGATGTATAAAGCTGCAGTATAACCTCTGGACTTCTGTTGCTTACACTTCTTGATATAAATCCCAGTAATCTATTTGCCTTATTATGTATGCTTAGGCATTGCTGTCTCAGGTTAAGGTTGCTGCTTACCATAATTTAAGGTTGCTGCTTACCTCTAAACTGTTGTGTTCTGAGCACCTCTGCAAAAACAGTGATTATGTGTGAGTGAGGTGAAAGTGTTGAATGATGAAAGTATTTTCTTTTTGGGGATTTTCTTTCTTTTTGGATCACCCTGCCTCGGTGGGAGACGGCCTACTTGTTGAAAAAAAAAATATTGAACTATAATATAATAATCATGTTCACTCATTACTTCCCTTAAAATATCTGTAGTCTTAATGTAGGGTGAGAGGTGAGTAAACAAGATTAAATGAATAAACGAGAGAGAAAATGAGAGTAGAAGTTTTGCGAGTTTTGTAAACAAACGTTATTGTTGTTACCAGCCCAGACACGAATGGTTTTTGTTCACTCTGTCAAGCCAACCAGAAAAACATCTCATATTTGTTAATTTATACGCTTATATGTTACGTAGCATGTTTATTATATAATTTTGAAATAAAAATCAGAGATGGATTAAGCATAATGTCTATATTAACGTTTTATACACATTTAGTGCGCCTCAATGATTATTATTAATATAGTACATATGTATTATTGTAATAATAATAATATTGTTATTATTATTATTATTATTATTATTATTATTATTATTATTATTATTATTATTAATTTAAGGCACTGGAGCACAGATCCACTGTATAGCACTGTCTGGATTTGTTGGGTTATCCTAGGTAATTTATACTATGTATGATAACTTTACTTGAGAGAGAGAGATACAGATACAGATACAGCCACATTCAGTCAGCTAACCAACCACCCGGCCACCCACCTGGCCAACCACCCGGCCACCCACCCGGCCAGCCAGCCAGCCAGCCAGCCAGCCGGATACGTATTACACATGTTCCAGAGTTGTTTCTCTTTACTTAGGGTATAGGTTATAGGACATTTTGGCAGGATGACACTACCAGTGGTATTCTCCCGTTCCACTGTGTCGGCAATACATAAAGATAACAGTACATATGATACTGTATGAGATGCAAAATTTACAATACAGTTCACTACCATGTATACATATTACTATACAGTACATAAATAATTAAAATATATCAATAGAAGTAAGTTATGGTAAAAAGAATGAAATAATGATTGTACATTACATTACAGTACTATGTAGGTAGTTTATATAGGTAAGGCTTGACATTATGCCCTTCCCAGTATGTCGGCAATTTTCAAAGGTTCGACTTACGTCCATTTTGACTAACAACTGGTTGGCCGGAACCAAGCTTGGTCGTAAGTCGGATGGTACCTGTATTTTATTATACAGGAGGGCCCCGCTTTACGGCGTTTCACTTTACGGCGTTCTGCTAATACGGTCATTTCAAATTATGACCAAAACTCGCTATACGGCTCCCCCCACCTGACTTTCTAATACGGTCACCGTGCCCCACCCTGTTTGTTTACATTCTCCGTGAGCTCAGTAAGCACTAAGTCTCTCCATTTTGTCTGGAAACTCCAAAATTTCAAATGTTTTTATAAGTTATTTCATATTTTATATATACTCTGACAATTATACTTATGTATACCTGTACCTAGATAAACTTACATACTGTGCTGGCATGCAGGTACACATTAAAATCGGTAAGTGTCTTATGTCCCCAGACGTCATATTAGTAATGATAATAATAATCATTGAGTCATTTAAATGTCATATATTACGTTAATATACACATTTTCATTAATCCATCTATGATATTTTTTTCAAAATTATATAATAAACACGATGCATAACATATAAATAAGATAAATACACCCCACAGTAGAATAAATAAACATAAATGTGAGATGTGGTAGCAGACGACTTGCACAAGTGACGCCATATTAGAAATGATAATAATAATAATAATAATACTCACCGAGTCTCATTAAATGTCGTATATTACGGTAATATACACATTTTCATTAATCCATCCATGATATTTTTTTCAAAATTATATAATAAACAGGATACATAACATAAAAAAAATATAAATAAAACCCCAAAATTTAGAATAAAAAAAACCAAAAATATAAGATGGGGGAGCCAGATAATTTGTACAAGTAAAGGCAAAAAACTTTTTTCTCAAACTAACATAAGAGAAAATTGTTACTGGGGGTAACTCTAGAAAATTTTTTTCCCTTTTCTTTTTTTAAAGTATGTAATTTTAATTCGGGTAAAACAAAAAAACATTTTTACAAAAGTTTAATCATACAAAACAACATTTGTAAAAGAACCTAGGAAAACCAAAACGCCCAGGTGACTTTTTTTCCATTGCCTTCACTCAGAGCATCATTTCTTCTAAAAAATGAGTACTTTGGGAAGGGGAGTTTCTTTTTATTAATTCAAACCGTATCAATGTAGAGCAACCTTACACAAGAATTGAACACAAACCAGACTGTACACTTCTTTTTTTAACAAAATTTAAACGTTCGCATTTGGTTTTTTTTTTTGTTTTACAAAACCCTCTGCCCCCGGCCCCCCTCTTATGTATTTTCTTTTTTTTTCCCTCTCCCCCTCATTTTTTTCTTTTTAAATCTCATTTCCCTTCTCCTGCCCCCTACATTAAGACTAAAAATATTTTTAAGGTATGAAAAATGATTTGAACTGTATATACTTTTTTATCGCTCGGGAAATGTTTAAAACCCTTGACTGTTTTCCGACGTATAAATACGCCCTTAACGACCAATTTTTTCTAAAGTTTTTTATACCAACAAATTCTAGGGGTTTTTCAAATCGAGCGCCAAAGGCCTGATAGGCCTACAGGGGAGAAATGGTCTGAGGGGCCCGTGTGCACCCTGTGAAAAAAAATGGGGACCTAGCGGTTGAACGAACGCCAGGGTTGTCATTTCCTTTTTTCACCATCCCTTTCTGGGTAAGAAGTTCCTCCCCTCGGGGTTTTGGAGGCCCTTTTGTTCCCAATTGATAGTTTCTAACACATGAAAGTGTCAGTGAAAAGGAATTCAAGGGTTTTCAAGTGAGGGGTTACCAAAAAAAGGGTGCCCGGGATAACTTAAATAGTGACGAAAACCCAAGACCCAAAACCCTTTTCGACCCTGGGCTGTGCCGGCTTTTTTCACTTTTCACGTTCGCCGTACCGGGACGAAAGGGGAAAACCCTTTTTGGGTCTGTAAAAACCCACCCATGTTTAAGCATGATAGTGATAGTGATAGTGATTTAAAATCATTGAAAGAAAGTTCTAGTGACAGGAGATAAAATATTCCCCAGTGAAGCCCATAAGGGGAAGACGAAGCAGGCGGCGGGTAGTGTTTATATGTTTTTCCCAAAGGGGGAAAGGAAAACTCGGGGAGCACATCCCGGGCCCAAAACACCCCCGCCCTAAAAGTAAAAGATACGATTTTTTTAACGAGGGGTAAAAAAGGGTTGACAGTGAGGGAGGAGGCAGTGGTGGTGAAGGGGAGGGGGGCCCAGGGCCCATTGGCCCCATCCCCGGGGCCACCTATTTAGCCACCGCGACTCAGCAGAAAAACCAGCCTCACCCAAAACCCCACATTTGCCAAAAACCCAAAAACAAAACCCTGCACAGCCCCACCCACAGCCAAAAACCACAGTAAAATTTCCCCAACCCCCCCACAGACCGAAATCGGGGATTGGCGGGAGGGTGACGAGTTTTTTTTCCCTTTCCCCTTGACTTTTGATAAAACCCCCAGTGGAATAAACCCCATTTTGTCCACGGGAAACCCATGCCAGTGAACTGGACTGCTTTGATTATTTTTTCGATAAACCCCTGATGGACATCATTGTGGGGGAAACCCAACAAAACGGGAAATACCCCAGGGCCAAATAAAATTTCTCTCACCAAAATCACCTACAAAAGGGTGGAAGGAACAACTGGGGGCCAGAGATGCCCTTTTTTTTGCCACAATAAGCTTATGCCACCTGTGTATAAGCACACTGTCACCCCCCTCTGGAAAACAGATCCCCTGATTTCAACCCCAAAGGTTTTAGTGACATTAAGGTGTCAATTTTTTCCTGTTTACTGTTGCTAGGGTTAAATTTTTCAGAAAAAAACCAGCCTGACAAAGCGACAGGTTATAAAAAAGATCAAAGGGTTTTTTATGACTGAAACAAAAGTGCTGCATGTATTTTTTATCTCTTCGGGAAAGTTTTATTGATGAGTCCTTGTTTTTATAAAAGGAAGACTCTCTTCAAGCAATTTTAACCAAGCAAGAGGAAACGTTTTGGAAAAGCTTTTTTTACTGTGTGTTGCGAAGGGGCCCTTGTTTTAGATATTTTTGTGTACATTTGGAAAGTAATATTTTGAGAGAAAACCATGAAGTTTTTGGGGTATCCTTTGGTGATTTTTGGTTCGAAAAATGAGGGAACCATATTTTGGGAAAGGGGCATAGTTTTTTTTAACTGATAACGGGAACCAAGCCCCTTACCATGTTTTTCTTGCGAGTGAACTTGACAGACAGGTGGGGCACATGCGTGGTAATCGAAAACCAAATCCCAAAGGGTTTCGACGCGGGCACCGCAAGGTGGGGTGCAACCCTTTTGCTCCCAAATAAAATAAAGGGCTTTTTCGGGGGCTTTGAAAACTGATGTCACTTTGGGTTTGACATCATTTCAAAACAAACGAAATGGTCCCCAGTGGCAGGGACAACAGAGAGCCCAAATAAAACCCAAATTCAAAAGCCTGCACTGTCTTGCCCAAAAACCTCAAAAATGGCCGTTTAAAGTGGACAAATGTGAAAATGCAGAGGGGGTTTGCAGCTGGGGGTACGCAGATTATAAAGGGTATTAAAACCCTTTTTTTTTTCCATCTTTGATACCAGCAAATGCTTATAACAAAACAATTTGAAGACCCCCCAAAAAACCCCCAAAATAGGTGAATTTTGCCTGTCATAATCAGACAAAAAATTGCAAATACAAAGGAGAAACCCTCCTGCAAAAACCCCAGCGCCCACAGACGTCATCTCGAAATGGGGCCTGGGGGATCCTACCCCAACAACTGCCTCCAACTACGGCCAAGAAAAAGCTCAGAAGAGGTGTTTTGTATGTACACATCCACAAAAACGCCCCCCAAACACGCAGAGACACACGGTTTTTTTGTGTTTAGGGGTGTGAAGTGCCCCTGCAAATACCCTGTTTCAAAAAGGGTTTCCCCAAGCTGCAGGGAGTTCTAGGAACGTGTTTAAATGACTGTAAAATAGGGATAAAATTTATGGGCCCAAAAGTAATAAAAATAGTTTGTTTGGGTTTTTTTGTGAAACAAAGTGGGATACACAAACTAAAGTGAAAAAATTTGTTCTGTTAAGTGTTTTTAAAAATGAGTGTTTAAATTTTAACAAAGCACCTTACATTGGTCCAAAAAGGCCACATAATTTACCTGGAAAAGAAAAAAGGTTTAAAAATGCAAGAAACCTTTGAATTTTGAGTAAAAAAAAAGAATAAACCCGGGGGGGGGGCAGTCCCGCTGTTTCCGTAACGCACGCCCCAAATTTTTGCAAAATTTTTCGGCTCTAATCTCGGTAAGTACTGATGGCAAAAAAAAATTTTTTTTAGGCTTAAAACACTAGTAAAAATATTCCTAACATTTTCATAAGAAAAAATAATTTTTTTTTTTTCGAATATTTGGCGACATAGAATGACAGTTTCAGAGAGGGCCCTGAAACAGTCAAAGGGTTAAATATCATAGAATATATGTGTGGGTGGGGTGGCCTGGTATGGTAGCCCGGCTGACTGCCATACATACCACACTTGATTTTTTACAATAAATACTACTCATCTCACCCTATATTTTAAGGTAAGTAATGAGTGAACTGTATATACATTTTATCGCTCTGGGATGCTTAAATATCATAGAATAGTATGTGTGGGTGGGGTGGCCTGGTATGGTAGCCTGGCTGATTACCATACATACCACACTTGATTTCTTACAATAAATACTACTTGTCTCACCCTAGATTAAGACTATAAATATTTTAAGGTAAGTAATGAGTGCACTATGTGTGTATTGTACTTTTTTATTGTTTTTTATTGTTTTTAGTGTAAACTTGTTATCTAGTGTTTGTATGCATTTATAAGTGGAAAAAAAGGGTGTTCCACTTTACGGCGGTTTCCGCTTTACGGCGGTAGCCTGGAACCTAACCTGCCATATAAGTGGGGCCCTGCTGTATTATTATTGTATTATTATTATTATTACTCTTAATAATAATAATAATAATAATAATAATAATTATAATAATTATATTATTATGGGGAAGCACTTATGGGGGGGGGGCATGGAGGTATTCAAGCTTACTTTAAGGAACTGGAACACAGATCCAATTCCCTAGATCAAGAGCCCCTCACTACGATTGTACTACTACTACTAATAATAATAATATAGTGGACCCCCGACTTACAGTATTAATCCATTCCAGAGAGCACATCGTAAGACGAAATTATCGTAAGTCGAATTAATTTTCCCCATAAGAAATAATGGAAATCAAATTCACCCTTTCAAGGTCCCCATGCCCTCTCCCAGACTTGTTCTCAGGGTCACCCAAATTTAAAAAAAAAAAAAATATTTTTTCTTATGAAAAGATAGAGAATCTTTTCCCCATCATATTGACACCAAAAGTTTGAAATTTGATTGAAAACTTACGGATTGGCAATTTTGCCCACTTTGAGCCCTATTTTCGGCCAATTCCAGTGTACTAGTCAACAAAAATCATAAATATTTCACTAGAACTCCATTTTTATCTATCGAATGAGTACAATAAACCACCGATTTACTGATTTCAACTATCCAATACAGTGGTCAGAATTTAGCAATTTTGCCAATTTCACACAAATTTCAAAAGATGCCAATTTCCAAATAGGGTCCAGAATAAACAAGAAAGACATTCCTGGCACTAAAATAACATTTCCTCTGTTCATTAGTCACGTCCCCAGACCCCTCTTACATTTTTTTGCTTTCCACTTTGAATTTTTTATTATCATAAAAAAATAGATTTACTATTATGCAGACTACTGCATTAGTGTAGAAATGGTATAAATAATATCAGCGCACTTGTGAAAGAATATTAGACTCGCCAATTGACGTGTATTGGACGCTTAGCATGATTTGTTTACTTTTGAACTTTGGCTAAAATCAAACATTTCTGCTACTTTGAGCTTAATTTCAAGGTACTTTTCATTGTAAAACCAGTCAAAATCGTCTCATTTTCTGTAATATGTCTTCCATTCTATAAAATGAGACCAGGAAAACTAGAATTTAACAATAAATACCATACGAAAATTCACAGTCAAAGTTTTTTTTTTTCTCATTACGCACTGTGTGCTGCAGGATTTTTTTTTATCCTGCGCACACTGACCACAGAGACCCATTCTTTCATATGTAGGCCTACCAGCTTTCTCTCACTAGATTTGATGGCGCTAGAATTTAGGCATACTTGTACGTCAAAAACCCTGGTGTGCAAGCCGTATATATTGTGCATGTACTAGTGTACTCAATGAAGAATAAATGACACTTACCTCTATTAAAGATGTGGTGATGAGTGATGAGACACTGTTTGTGTCCTGGGAGTGCCTTTTCCTCCTGAATAATGTAGGTCCTGTGTGGCATTTTCTTCCAGAACAGGCCTTATCACACTGTGTATGCCACTATGATTCTTAACCCCTTGACTCGCAACCCCCAATCCTGAGGTGTCTCCTGGTGTCGCAAAATTTCAAAAAAAAAAAAAAAAAATATTTTTTCTTATGAAATGATAGAGAATCTTTTCCCGATTGTAAAGACACCAAAAAACGAAATTTGATGGAAAACTGACGGAATTATGCTCTCGCGAAGATAGCGACCTCGGCGATATTTACAAATCGGCGATTTCGCCCACTTTGAGCCCTATTTTCGGCTAATTCCGGTGTTCCAGTTTACCAAACTCGTAGCGATTTCTTTAGAACTCCATTTTTTCTATCGATTGAGTACAAGAAACTGGCCATTTACCAATTTCAACTACCCAATAATGTGGTCAGAAATTTGCAATTTGGCCAATTTCACGAAAATTAAAAAATATGACAATTTCAAAATAAGGTCCAGAATGAACAATGCAGACATTCCTGGCTCTAAAATAACATTTTCTTTGTTCATCAGTCATGTCTCAAGGCCCCTCTGATATTACTCTTGTTTTTTATTTTGAATTTTTATTGAAACAAAAAATAGAAGACTTACTATTATGCAGACTACTGCAATACTGTAATAATTGTATAAACAACATCAATCCATTCATGACTGCATATTAGAATGGCTAGTTGGACATTTATTGGACAATGACATCATTTGTTTACTTTTGAACATTGGCAAAAATCAAACATTTCCCCTACTTTGAGCTCGATTTCCAGGTTCTTTTTATACGAAAATCAATCAAAATCACCTCTATTTCTATAATATGTTTTCCATTGTATCAAATGAGACCAAGAAAACGAGAATACAACCATAAATATTATACGAAAATAGACCACAAAGTCCGCATTTTAATTAAAAAAATGGTCGGAGTTTTTTTTTCTCATTATGCACTGCGTGCTCCAGGATTTTTTTATATGGTGCACACTGACCACACAGACCCATTCTCTCACAACTGGGCCTACCAGCTTTCTCCTGCTTGATTTGAAGCCGCTATAATTTATGAGTATATATACGTCAAACATGGTACCTCGTAAGACGTATATATACGGCCGCGACAGTCAAAGGGTTAAATCTCTCAAACCAACCTTTGCTGGCCTTCAATTCACTAATATGAGCACTAGTTCCAGGCATTTTTTCCTGTTCAAGTGGGTGTTAGTCGACTGGTGTGGGTCGCATCCTGGGGACAAGATTAAAACTTAAACGGTCCAAACGTATATATACGTTCACTCGCTCAACACCCCGAATATTTTTAATAGACAAGAAGAGCCCCTCTTTTTAAATATAAAATAAATTTTTTTTTTAGGGTCAGTAGTTACCAAGATATGAGGCTGAGAAGTTGGCACTGGATGCTTATGTGACAGGAACATGGAGTCCTGCCACTTTCAGAAGTGTTGCCGATATATCTTTTTTCTATTTTTCATATTTATGTAATTTTTATAACCAATCTTTGTTCTGACACTAGTATTAGGTACTGAAATTGTCACAAACGACGGAGGAGGAGGAGGAGGGGGAAGAGGGGGAGGAGGAGGAAGGAGGAGGGAGGAGGAGGAAGGAGGAGGAGGAGGAGGGGGAGGAGGAGGGGAAAAAAGGAAGAAGGGAAAAAGAGGGGGGGAAAGGGAAAAAAAAAAGAAAAGAAAAAGGAAAAAAAGAAAAGAGGGGAAAAGGGAGGGGGGGAAGAAAGGAAAAAGAAGGGAGAAGGAAAAGGAAAAAAGAAAAGGAAAGGGAAGAAGAAAAGGGGGAAAAAGGGGGAAAAAAAAGGGAAAAAAGGGGAAGAAGAGAGGGGAAGGAAGGGGGGAGGGGGAAAAAAAAAAAAGGAAAAAAGAGAAAAGGAAAAAAAAAAAAAAAAGGGGGAAAAAAATAAAAAGGAAGGGGAAAGAAGAAAGAAGGGAAGGGGAAAGGAAAGGAAGGAAAAGAGGAAGAAGGGGAAAAAAAAAAAAAAAAAAGGAAAGGGGAAGGGAAAAGAAAAGGAGGAGGAGGAGGGAGGAGGGGGGGGGGGAAAAGAAGAGGGGGAAAGGGAGGAGAGGAGGGAGGAAGAGGAGGAGGAAGAGGAGGGGGGAAGGAAAAAGAGGGGGAAAGAAAAAAGGGGGAGGAAAGGGGGAAGAAGAGAGGGGGAAAGAAGAAAAAGGGGAGGAAAAAAGGAAGAAGAAGAGGAAAAAGAAAAAGAGGGGGAAAGAAGAAGAGGAAAGAAAAAGGGGGAAGAAGAAGGGGAAAGGGAAGAAGGGGGGAAAAGAAGAAGGGGAAAGAAGAAAGAAAAGAGGAAGAAAAGGGGGAAGGAGGGAAGAGGAAAAAGAGGAGGAAAAAGGAAGAAAAAAAGGAAGGAAGGGGAGGAGGAAAGGAAGAGGAGGGGAAGAAAAAGAGGGGGAAAGGAAAAAGAGGGGAAGAAAAGAGGAGGAGGAAGAAGAAGAGGAGGAAGAAGAAGAGGGGGAAGAAAGAAAAAAAAAGGGGGAAGAAGAGGAGGAGGAAGAAGAAGGGGAGGGGGAAAGAAAAAAAAGGAAAAAAAAGGGGAAAAGGAAAAGGAAAAAGAAGAGGAGGAAAAAGAAGAGGAAAAAGAAAAAGGGGGAGGAAGAAGAAGGGGAAAGGAAAAAGGGGGAAGAAAAAGAGGAGGAAGAAGAAGAGGAAAGAAAAAGAAAAGAGAAGAGGAGGGAAAAGAAGAAGAGAAAGGGGGAAGAAGGAAGAGGAGGAAGAAGAAGGGGGAAGAAGAAGAGGGGGAAGAAAAGAAGGGGGAGAAGGGGGAAGGAAGAAAGGAGGGGGAGAAGAAGAGGGGAAGAAGAAGAGGAAAGGGGAAGGGAGGAGGGGGAAAGAAGAAAAAAGGGGAAAAGAGGAGGAAAGGAGGAGGGAGAAGGGGAAAAAGAGGAGGAGGAAGAAGAAGAGGAAGAAGAGGAAGGGGGGAAGGGGAAAAAAGGGAGGAAAAAGAAGGGGGAGGAAAAAGAAGAGGAGGAAGAAGAAGGGGAGGAAAAGAAGAAGGGAGGAAGAAGAAAAGAGGAAAAAGGGGGAAGAGGAAAAGAAGGAAGGAAGGAAAGAAGAAGAAGAGGGGGGGAAGAAGAAAGGGAGGAAGAAGAGAGGAGGGGAAGAAGGGGAGGAGGGAAGAAAGGAGGAAGAAAAAGGAGGAGGAGAAGAAGAGGAAAAGAAGGGGAAAAAGGAGGAAAAAAAGAAAAAGGAAGAAGAAGAAGAGGAGGAAAAAGAGGAATAGGAAGAAGAGGAGGAAGAAGAAAGAAAAGAAGATGAGGAAGAAGAAGAGGAGAAGGAAGAGGAAGAAGAAAAGAGGAAGGAGAAGAAGAAGAGTAAGAATGAGGGGAGGGAAGTAGGAGAGGAGGAAGAAGAGAGGAAGAAGAAGAGGAGGAAGAAAAAGAAGAGGAGAAGAAAGAGGAGGGAGGGAAGAAGAGGAGGAAAGAGGAGGAAGAGGAGGGGAAAGGCTTAATTGAGGGAGGAAGAGGAGGAGGGGGAAGAGGTGAGGATTTTTAAGGGGGAAGGAGAGGAAGAAAAGAGGGAAGAGTGGGGGGAGGAGGGAAGAGGAGGGAAGGAAGAGGAGGAGGAAAAAGGAATAAGGGGAGAAGGGAAAGAAGAGGAATTGGGGATGAAAAAGGGAAGAGGGAAGGGAGGGGGGGAGGGGAGGAGGGGAAGAAGAGGGAAGATGAAGAGGAAGAGAGAGGAAGAGGAAGAGGGGAAGTAGAAAAAAAGAAGAGGAGGGGAAGAGAAGATGTGAGGGAGAGAAGAGAGGATGAGGAAGGGAGGATGAAGAAAAAGAGAGGAGAGGAGGGGAGAAGAAGGGGAAGAGAAGAGGAGAAGAGAAGAGGAGGGAAAGATAGGAGAAAGAAAAGAGGAGGAGGGGAGGGGGAAAGGAAGGAGGGAGAGGAGGAGGAGAGGAGAGGAGGAGAAGGAGGAGGAAAGAGAGGAGGAGGAAGAAAAAGGAGGGGGAAAAGGAGGAGGAGGAGAGAGGAGGAAGGGAAAAGGGGGAGGAGGAGAGGGGAGGAGGAGGAGGAGGAGGAGAGGGGAGGGAGGAGAGGAGGAGAGGGGGAGAGGAGGGGAGGAGGAGGGAGGAGGAGGGGGGGAGGAAAGAGGAGGAGGAGGAGGAGGGAGGGGGGAGGAGGAAAAGAGGAGGAAGGAGGAGGAGGAGGAGGAGGAGGGAAGAAGAGGGGAGGAGATGAGGAGGAGGAGGAGAGGGGAGGAAAGAGGGAGGAAGAAGAGGTGAAAGGAGGAGGAAGAAGAGGGGGAAAGAAGAGAGAGGGAAGGAAGAAGGAGGAAAAAGAAGAGAAGGAAGGGAGGAGAGGAGGAAGGGAAAGAGGGGGAAAGAGAGGGGGAAAGAAGAGGAGGAAGAAAAAGAAGAGAAGGAAGAAAAAGGAGGAGGAAGAGAAGGGAGGAGGAAAAAGAGAGGAAGGAGGAAAGAGGGGGGAAAGAAGAAGGAGGAGAGGAGGAGGAGGAGGAAGAGAGGAAGAAGGGAGGAGGAGAGGGAAGAGAGGAAAAAGGGAGGAGGAAGAAGAGGGGGAAAGGAAGAAAAAGAGGAAGAAAAAGAGGAAGAAGAAGAGGAGGAGGAAAAGGAGGAGGAAAAGGGAGAGGAGGAAGAAGAAGAGGAGGAAGAGAAGGGAAGAAAAAGAGAGGAGAAGAGGGAAAGGAAGAAGAGGAGGAAGAAGAGGAGGAGGAGGAAGAGAGGAGGAGAAGAAGAGAGGAAGAAGAGGAGGAAGGAGGAGGAGGAAGAGAAGAGGAGGAAGAAGAAGAGGAGGAAAAGGAAGAGGAAAAAGAAGAAGGGAGGAAGAAGGGGGAAAGAAAAAGGGAAAGGAGGAAGAAGGGGAAAGAGAGGAAGAAGAAGAGGAAGAAGAAGAGAGGAAGAAGAAGAAGAGGAGGAAGAAGAGGAAGAGAGAGAGGAGGAGGAAGAGGGGAGGGGGAAAGGGGAGGAGGAGGGAAGAAGAGGAGGAAGGAAGGGGAGGAAAAAGGAGAAGAGGAGGAAAGGAAAAAGGAGGAGGGAGGAGGAGGAAGGAAGAGGGGGAAAGGAGGAGGGGGGGAAAGGAGGAGGAGAAGGAGGAGGAGTGGAGGAGGAAGAGGGGAGGAGTGAGGAAGAGGGGAGGAGGGAGGGGAGAGAGGGAAAAGAGAAGGAGGAAGGGGAGGAAGAGGAAGAGGAGGAAGAAGAAGAGGGGGAAAGAGGAGGAGGAGGAGGAAGGAAGAGGGGGAGAAGAAAAAGGAGGAGAGAAAAAGGGGAGGAGAGAAGGAGGAAAAGAAGAGGAGGAGGAAGAGGAGGGGAGGAGGAGGAGAGGAGAGGAGGGGAGGAGGAGGAGGAGGAGGAGGAGAGGGGGAGGAGGGGGAAGGAGGAGGGAGGAGGGGAGGGAGGAGGAGGAGGAGGAAGGGGAGGGGGGGGAGGAGGAGGAGGAGAGGGAGGAGGAGGAGGAGGAGGAAGGAGGAGGAGGAGGGGAGGAGGAGGAGGAAGAAGAAGAGGAGGAGAAGAGAGGAGGAAGAAGGAGAGGAGAGAAGAGGAGAAGAAGAGGAGGGAAGAAGGAGGGGAAGGAGAAGAAGGAGAAGAGGAGGAGGAAGAAGGAGAGGAGAGGGAGAGGGGGAAGAGGAAGAGGAGGAGAAGAAGGAGGAAGAGGAGGAGGAGGAGGAAGAAGAAGAGGAGAAGAAGAAGGGAAAAAGAAGAAGAGGAGAGAAGAAGAAGAGGGGAAAGAAGAAGAAGAGGAAGGAAAAGAGAGGAAGAGGAAGGGAGGGGAGGAGGAAGGGGAAAGAAGGGGGAAGGGGAAGGGGAAAGGGAAGAGAAGCGAGGAAGAGGAGGAGGGGGAGGAAGAAGAAGAGAGGAAAAAGAAGAGGAGGAAAAGAAGGGGAAAGGGGGAAAGAAGAGGAAGAGGAGGGGGAAGAGAAGGAGGAGAAGAAGAAGAAGGAGGAGAAGAAGAAGAAGGAGGGGAGAGGGGGAGGGAGTGGGGATGGATGGATGATCCCTTGAAGCATAAAAAACAAGGTCCACCCCCTGACAGTGACAGGGTGGGGGGTCGGGTGCAGCTGATAAGAAAAGATTAGATGACCATCCCCCTTGCTTTGTTTTTGCTGGTAAACAAACATTTCTGTCTATCTATTTGTCTGTCTGTCAAGCTCTCTGTCTGTCTCAGAGAGAGCCACAAGATTGCATCATCACGTTTACTCACATCTTCAAGCAGAGTATAGTACTTTGTCTGGATTTTTGTGTTATCCTAGGTAATTTATACTACGTATACATGTATTTATGTGTACTTGTGAGACAGAGATAGACAAAGACAGATTGAAAGAGATAGGCAAAGACAGATAGACAGAGACAGATAGACAAAGATAGACAGAGATCGACAGACCCTAAACTTAGGGTTAACATCATTTTCCTCTTAAAAGAGAAGTGTTAATATGACATTGCATCAGTGAATCCTTGGTGTTTGCTGCACTGTTTGCTCTAGCTGGTGCTCAGTTTAACTGGCGCTCCCACAAGGTACTAAGTGGTCCCAGATTTTTTCAATACTGCACACACCGAGTGTTAAGACCAATTCTATGCTGACCAGGCATCTCAGGCCAATCGTGCCAAATTTGGAGGCTGGAAAAATAAAACGTATATATACGTTTGGGGTGCTACGCGAGTGAACATATATATACGTTTGGACCGTTTAAGGGTTAAGGACCCCCAATGAAAACAAGTTAGACAGTCCTCGATGACACACTGACTTTCTTGGGTTATCCTGGGTGGCTAACCTTCTGTGGTTAATTGTTTATCAGTATTCTTGATAAGCCACACCAACAGTGTCTCCACATCTTCAAGTAGTACAGCTGACCATGGTGCAGCAGCAGCAGCAGCTGATCGTGGTACGATAGTATTTCGATAGTATTTCTCACCCTTTTTACCACAGGGTTGGCACTAGAAGCTCTCTTTGGGCCCATGGTGGCTTGGTTTATTTAGCAGTTAAAGCACAAAAAACACTGGAATGTATGCGTGCAACCGTCCGCCTTGGCTTGTAAACAATGTCACACAAGCTCAGCTGAGGCGCTCAGGCCAGACAGACCAGACGACTGCGTTCGGGACGAATGATGTAAATCGAGTTTTTCAACATAGGTCAGCATCAAATTTTTAAGCTGTCAAGCATCGTAAGTCGGTTTTATCGTAGGTTGAGGCCATCGTAACTTGGGGGTCCACTGTAATTGCTATTATGACAATAATAATATAGTATAATAGTAATAATAATAATGCAGTGTAATAATAATACAGTATAATGGTAATAATAATACAGTATACAGTAGGGCCCCACTTAAACGGCGGGTTAGGTTCCAGGCTGTCGCCAGAAAGCAGACATCGCCGGAAGGCAGAACGCCATTTTTTTCCATTTATAAATGCATATAAATGCCAGACAACAAGTATACACTAAATTATATTAAGTTAGTAATAGAACCAGGCATTAAAAACACACAAAGTAAAATACATTCACAGTAAATTTATTACTTATCTTAAAGTATTTGTAATCTTAATGTAGAGAGAGAGGTGAGTAGTACTTACTTGTAGGAAGTCAGGTGCAGGTAGCCAAGGTGTAGGTAGCCCTGGCTCCCCATCTCATACTTAATATACGATATTTAAAACATCCCAGAGAGGTAAAATACACATACAGTACACTCATTATTTTCCTTAAAATATGTGTAGTCTTAATATAGGAAGAGAGGTCAGTAGTACTTATTTGTAGGAAGTCAGTGTAGGTAGCCGGTAGGTGTAGCCAGCCTGGGCTACACCTACCGGCTACCTACACTGTGGCCCAGAGCCATATTATTAACATTGGCATACCTTGTTCACTGAATTTAATAATTTCTAACAACAACCTTTAGATGCCATCATAAACAAATGTAGAAGTAATGAATAATTCATGCCGAAAATTGTAAACAAAAGCGGAGTGAGGGAGTGGCTGGGCCAAACGCAGATTCATACATTTTTTATGATGGCTGAACAGAGAAAACATAATGTTGTCCCTCCACCTGGCTACCACACAGCTCCCCAAGTATTATTATCAAGTGAGAGAGTAATTGTGGTAGGGGACCTGAATGCTAAAGTAGGAGAAACTTTTAGAGAGGGTGTGGTAGGTAAGTTTGGGGTGCCAGGTGTAAATGATAATGGGAGCCCTTTGATTGAACTTTGTATAGAAAGGGGTTTAGTTATAGGTAATACATATTTTAAGAAAAAGAGGATAAATAAGTATACAAGATATGATGTAGGGCGAAATGACAGTAGTTTGTTGGATTATGTATTGGTAGATAAAAGACTGTTGAGTAGACTTCAGGATGTACATGTTTATAGAGGGGCCACAGATATATCAGATCACTTTCTAGTTGTAGCTACACTGAAAGTAAAAGGTAGATGGGATACAAGGAGAATAGAAGCATCAGGGAAGAGAGGTGAAGGTTTATAAACTAAAAGAGGAGGCAGTTAGGGTAAGATATAAACAGCTATTGGAGGATAGATGGGCTAATGAGAGCATAGGCAATGGGGTCGAAGAGGTATGGGGTAGGTTTAAAAATGTAGTGTTAGAGTGTTCAGCAGAAGTTTGTGGTTACAGGAAAGTGGGTGCAGGAGGGAAGAGGAGCGATTGGTGGAATGATGATGTAAAGAGAGTAGTAAGGGAGAAAAAGTTAGCATATGAGAAGTTTTTACAAAGTAGAAGTGATGCAAGGAGGGAAGAGTATATGGAGAAAAAGAGAGAGGTTAAGAGAGTGGTGAAGCAATGTAAAAAGAGAGCAAATGAGAGAGTGGGTGAGATGTTATCAACAAATTTTGTTGAAAATAAGAAAAGTTTTGGAGTGAGATTAACAAGTTAAGAAAGCCTAGAGAACAAATGGATTTGTCAGTTAAAAATAGGAGAGGAGAGTTATTAAATGGAGAGTTAGAGGTATTGGGAAGATGGAGGGAATATTTTGAGGAATTGTTAAATGTTGATGAAGATAGGGAAGCTGTGATTTCGTGTATAGGGCAAGGAGGAATAACATCTTGTAGGAGTGAGGAAGAGCCAGTTGTGAATGTGGGGGAAGTTCGTGAGGCAGTAGGTAAAATGAAAGGGGGTAAGGCAGCTGGGATTGATGGGATAAAGATAGAAATGTTAAAAGCAGGTGGGGATATAGTTTTGGAGTGGTTGGTGCAATTATTTAATAAATGTATGGAAGAGGGTAAGGTACCTAGGGATTGGCAGAGAGCATGCATAGTTCCTTTGTATAAAGGCAAAGGGGATAAAAGAGAGTGCAAAAATTATAGGGGGATAAGTCTGTTGAGTATACCTGGTAAAGTGTATGGTAGAGTTATAATTGAAAGAATTAAGAGTAAGACGGAAAATAGGATAGCAGATAAAACAAGGAGGCTTTAGGAAAGGTAGGGGGGTGTGTGGACCAGGTTTTTTACAGTGAAACATATAAATGAACAGTATTTAGATAAGGCTAAAGAGGTCTTTGTGGCATTTATGGATTTGGAAAAGGCGTATGACAGGGTGGATGGGGGGGCAATGTGGCAGATGTTGCAAGTGTATGGTGTAGGAGGTAGGTTACTGAAAGCAGTGAAGAGTTTTTACGAGGATAGTGAGGCTCAAGTTAGAGTATGTAGGAAAGAGGGAAATTTTTTCCCAGTAAAAGTAGGCCTTAGACAAGGATGTGTGATGTCACCGTGGTTGTTTAATATATTTAAGATGGGGTTATTAGAGAAGTAAATGCGAGGGTTCTTGGCAAGAGGCATGGAGTTAAAAGATAAAGAATCACACACAAAGTGGGAGTTGTCACAGCTGCTCTTTGCTGATGACACTGTGCTCTTGGGAGATTCTGAAGAGAAGTTGCAGAGATTGGTGGATGAATTTGGTAGGGTGTGCAAAAGAAGAAATTAAAGGTGATACAGGAAAGAGTAAGGTTATGAGGATAACAAAAAGATTAGGTGATGAAAGATTGAATATCAGATTGGAGGGAGAGAGTATGGAGGAGGTGAACGTATTCAGATATTTGGGAGTGGACGTGTCAGCAGATGGGTCTATGAAAGATGAGGTGAATCATAGAATTGATGAGGGAAAAAGAGTGAGTGGTGCACTTAGGAGTCTGTGGAGACAAAGAACTTTGTCCTTGGAGGCAAAGAGGGGAATGTATGAGAGTATAGTTTTACCAACGCTCTTATATGGGTGTGAAGCATGGGTGATGAATGTTGCAGCGAGGAGAAGGCTGGAGGCAGTGGAGATGTCATGTCTGAGGGCAATGTGTGGTGTGAATATAATGCAGAGAATTCGTAGTTTGGAAGTTAGGAGGAGGTGCGGGATTACCAAAACTGTTGTCCACAGGGCTGAGGAAGGGTTGTTGAGGTGGTTCGGACATGTAGAGAGAATGGAGCGAAACAGAATGACTTCAAGAGTGTATCAGTCTGTAGTGGAAGGAAGGCGGGGTAGGGGTCGGCCTAGGAAAGGTTGGAGGGAGGGGGTAAAGGAGGTTTTGTGTGCGAGGGGCTTGGACTTCCAGCAGGCATGCTGTGAGCGTGTTTGATAGGAGTGAATGGAGACAAATGGTTTTTAATACTTGACGTGCTGTTGGAGTGTGAGCAAAGTAACATTTATGAAGGGGTTCAGGGAAATCGGCAGGCCGGACTTGAGTCCTGGAGATGGGAAGTACAGTGCCTGCACTCTGAAGGAGGGGTGTTAATGTTGCAGTTTAAAAACTGTAGTGTAAAGCACCCTTCTGGCAAGACAGTGATGGAGTGAATGATGGTGAAAGTTTTTCTTTTTCGGGCCACCCTGCCTTGGTGGGAATCGCCAGTGTGATAATAAAAAAATAAAATAAAATATGCAATAAATGCCAGACAACAAGTTTAAACTAACTTATATTAAGTTAGCAATAGAAATAGGCATTAAAAACACAATAAAAGGTAAGATACACACAGAGTACACTTATTACTTGCCTTAAAATATTAATATTAATGTGTGAGAGGTGAGTGGCAGGGTGTTTATTGAATAAAATCAAAATGGCACACCATCATCCTCTAACTTGGCACTTAAAGCAAGAGGCTTACAACTTCTCTTTTTATCACAGCTAAGCTTAGACGCCATCGTCAATGAGAGCCAACTAGTTAACGAAAGAGTAAATGAGAGAGAGAACCAGATACAGAGTTGAGACAATGTAAGAACACAAACTGAACAGGTAGTGGACGATCACTTGGTCAGGCGAAATAAATGCGTATTAATATGTGTCTACTTTTAGTTCATTCACGTCTACAGTGGACCCCCGCTTAACGATCACCTCCAAATGCGTCCAATTATGTAAGTGTATTTATGTAAGTGCGTTTGTACGTGTATGTTTGGGGGTCTGAAATGGACTAATCTACTTCACAATATTCCTTATGGGAAAAAATTCGGTCAGTACTGGCACCTGAACATACTACTGGAATGAAAAAAGTTCGTTAACCGGGGGTCCACTGTATTTGTAAGAGTTCGTAAAACATTTACCTTAATATTTTTTTTATTATAATAATAATTAACTCACAATACAAATACTCTTACATTGTGTACAAGTTGTACAAGTTAGTTAAGAATAAACAAACAGCAACACACCATTTTTAGAATGAATGAAGATAATAATAATAATAATAATGATAATAATAAGTAATATTAATAATAATAATAATAGTAATAATAATAATAATAATAATAATGTTAATAATAATAATAATAATAATAATATTATTATTATTATTATTATAAAAAGCACTAAACCCACAAGGGTCATGAATTGATATATATAGAGTAAAGGCATATGAAAAGAATATTTTTCTACAGTTATCCCCCAGTTTGACTAGAGAAAACGTAATTCTTCCGACAATACCTACATAGCTGCTTGGTAAACAAATCTCATATTTACATCAATTTTTATTCTGTGAGTGTATGTATCATGTTTATATGCTATGTAATGAGTTTCATATATAATTTTGAGGAAAATATCATAGATGGATTAATGAAAATGCCTATATTGATGTAAAATAAGACATTTAGTGTGCCAAAGAGTGGTTATTATTACGTAGTATTGAAGTCATGAGTAGAGAGAGACTTAGCGATTTTAATGTGTACCTGCACACCAGCACGGTGTGTAAGTATATTTAAGTACAGGTACACTTAAGTATAATTATCAGAGTACATATAAAATATGCCGTAACTTTAAAACACTTGAAATTTTGGAAAGTTTCCTGACATAATAGATGAGGTCACAGAAAACGTAAACAAACCAGGTGAGGGTCGTCGTATTTGAAAGACCGCTTGCCGTATAGCAAATTTTGGTCATAATTTGCATAATTTGACATCGCTGTATTAGCAGAACGCCGTAAGGTGAAATGCCGTAAAGCGGGGCCTTACTGTAATTGTAATAATACAGTATAATAGTAATGATAATACAGTATAATGGTAATAACAATAATAATAATTTGTAATAACAGTAAGGAAAAATTCAGAAGGCTCTCAGTAGTTGGCGCCACCATCAGCAAAACATTGGTAACCACTACCACTCTTCACTTGTCTAGACTTAGGTAGTTTATAAGTGTAGTACTTATTAGGTGAAGTCAGCCCAAAATGCCCAATCATATTATGATATGTAAACACACATTGCAACTTTTGCGTTGAAATAAATTTTATTTATTTATTTATTTAACCCCTTGACTGTTTCGGTTGTATACATATGTCTTACGAGCCAATGTTTCCAACTTATTGATACGTGTAAATTCTAGCGGCTTCAGATCAAGCGGGAGAAAGCTGGTGGGCCTACATGAGAGAAAATGGGTCTCAGTGGTGGGTGTGCACCCTGTGAAAAAAATCTGGGACTCAGTGGTGCATTGTGGGAATGAAATCTTGGTAGTCCATTTTTACCATGCCTCACGGTAAGAAGTACCTCACTCCTTGGCGGATTGGAGGTCTACTGTTCCCAAGTGATAGTTCTAACAGCAATGGAAGTGCCAGTGAAAGTGAATTTTATGGTTTTAGAGAGGGTGTGACTGAAAGCAGTGCCCAGGATAACGTAATTAGTGATGGAAACCCAGAAGACCCACAGCTGTCCACCTCTGGTGCTGGCACATCTCGTTCACGTTCACCTGTACCAGGACGAAAAAGGAAACTATTTCCCCATTTACAGGACTCAGATCTGAGCAGTGAAAGTGATAATGATAGTAATTTCAAAGTTATTGAAAGCAGCTCGAGTAGCGACAGTGAGGGGGAATATTCGCCAGTCAAACGACAGTATGTACGACACAGCATGTGTTCTGGTAATGTGTTTTATGCCCTTCCAAGGCAAAGGAGTAAATCTGGGAGTACATCCCGTGGCCCTACACCACGACCTGATAGTGAAGATGACGATATTGTTTCAATGGGGATGTGTAATGTGCGTGGGGAAGAAGGTGATGGTGGTGGTGATGTTGGCCGTGGCATGAGTCATGTGGCACCAGCAGTGGGCCATGCTACTACCAACACTGCTGACTTTGCACAAGCACAACCAGCCTCACCCAACCCCACACTCCCACAACAACCACAACCTGCACAACCACAACCACATTTCAATATCCAGAACCCGCCAGCAGACCGCATTTGGGATTGGCAGCAAGGTGACAATTTTATTCCCAGTCCTCATGACTTTGATGAAACAAAGTGGAATACGGCCATCATGTACACTTGGGAACAAGATACGATACTACGTGCCACAAACTGCCCTTCTCACACTATACCATTCACTTATATATCCATACCTCACCTATGCTATCTGTGCTTGGGGTTCAACTGCAGCAACACACCTAAAGCCAATAATAACCCAACAAAAAGCTGCAGTAAGAATAATCACTAAATCCCATCCCTGGTAACACACCCCACCACTCTTCATAGATCTAAACTTACTCCCTGTTCAGTACATCCACACTTACTACTGTGCAATCTACATCTACAGGACCTTAAATTCCAATATTAACCTTGACCTAAAATGCTTTCTTGATAGTTGTAACAGAACCCACAGGCATAACACCAGACACAAACATCTCTGACATTCCCCGTGTCCGACTAAACCTTTACAAAAATTCGATGTATGTCAAAGGTCCTAAAATCTGGAACACCCTACCTGAAAACTCTAGAACTGCAGACACATTCATCACCTTCAAAACTACCATTAGAAAACATCTTATCTCCCTGATACACCCTGTCAACTAATTACACGAATACCACCTGTGGTTCACACTTACACTCACTCACCCATTTGGGCCATAAACAGAAATATCAATCTCAATCTTAAAATAATGAATCCTAACTAGTCATAAGTTGGGCCCGTGATACTCCAATACTGAAAAATATGTATTGTGCCAAAAACAAAAGCATTCACATTGCTAACTCACAAACTAGTATTTAGTCATTAGCCATAATACTAACTTACCTCATAATTTGTAATATTTTAAATTTCAGTGGGCCCCGCATACCGCACGCATCGCATACCGTACAATCCGCATACCGCTCGCTTTTTTCGCAAAAATTTTGCCTGCATACCGCCCAAAAAAAACCCCCTCACCACTCTTCGTCCGAGACGCGTCCAATGTGTGGCCCGAGCCACGCTCACATGTTCCGCCGGTGGCATTGTTTACCAGCCCCGCCTCCGCGGTAACATCCAAGCATACAATCGGAACATTTCGTATTATTCCCAAAAGGTGTTTTTGGTGATTTTTTCTGGAAAATAAGTGACCAAAGGGCCCCAAGGGAAAACTTTTAGTGCCAACCCTACAGCAATAAGGGTGAGAATTACTATAGAGATGAAGAAAAAGATCATTGATAAGTATGAAAGTGGAGTGCGTGTCTCCAGCTGGCCAGGTTGTATAATAAACCCAATCAACCATCGCTACTATTGGTGGTTCAGCTGCTGCTGCTGCTGCTGAAACCCCCATCAGCTGCTGCTGCACTGTCAGCTGCTGCTGCTGTTGTACCACCGTCAGCTGCTGCTGCTGCTGCTGTAGTACCGTCTGCTGTCCTGTAGTACCGTCTGCTGCTGCTGTTTGTACCGTCTGCTGCTGCGGGGCATCGTCTGCTGCTGCTGTGCATCGTCTGCTGCTGCGTTGCATCGTCTGTTTCTGCTTTTGCATCGTCTGCTGCTGCTGTAGCATCGTCTGTTGCTGCTGTAGGGATGTCTGTTTTGCGTACCACCGTCAGCTGCTGCTGCTGCTGCTTTTGCACCGTTGTTGGTGTGGCTTATTGAGAATTAAAAGAAAAAAAATTAAAACCCCGAGGAATTTGCCACCCGGGGAAAACCCAAAAAAAAGTAGTTTCATCAAAGATTGTCAAAACTTTTTCCATTGGGGTCCTTAATCTTTTTCTCGGAAAAAACCCCAAAACATTTCGACTAACCCCCAGGTGAACAGGGAAAAATCCCTGGAACTAGTGCTCATATTGGTTTTTTTTAAACCCAGAAAAGGGCGGGGGTTTGAAAAGTTTTTTAACCCCTTTTGACTGTCAAAGGGGGCCCAACCCGAAGTTGCTCCGGGTTTGTCGCAAAATATTCGAAAAAAAAAAAAATATTTTTTCTTATAAAAAATGTTAAGATTTTTTTTGGGATTTTTTTTAGCCCCAAAAAAAAAATTTTTCCCCACCCAGTACTTACCGGGATAAGAGGAAATGAAGTTTCCCAGAAAAATGAGCCGGGGTATGGCAACACCCCCCCGACTGGCTCACCCGGAAACTTTGGTTTACTTGTATTTTTTGGTTTGTTGTTTTTTTTCATATTTTTTTTTTTTAATAACTTAGGGGGCCCTATGAGCCCAAAAGTAAGAGGGCAATGTACATATAAAACACTCGTTGTATCCCAACCACAATAAGCACCCAAACATTTTTTATAAATTATATTGTTTCCCAAAACTTGTTTCCCAAAACAAAAATCCCAAAAAAATTTTTTTTTAAATTGTTCTATAATTTATACCAATTTTCCCGTCACAAACATACTCCTAGAAAGTTCTGCAGCTTGTGGAACTCTGTAAAAACATGGTGTCATACACTTTGGTGTTTTACCTCTCCCCATAAAACATGGTGTCATACACAGTGGGTTTTACACTCTCCACATAAAATCATGGTGTCATACACAGGGGGTTTTTTACACTCTTACACAAAAAACATGGTGTCTCCCACAGGGGGGTTTTTTACACTACCCACAAAAAAAACAGGGTTTGTCTAACGGGTGTTTTACACTCTCAACATAAAACAGGGTTTGCCCATACACAGGGGTTTGTTTTCCCACTTACCCCAAAAATACATGGTGTCATACACAGTGGTTTTTTTACACTTACACATAAAACATGGTGTCTACACGGGGGTGTTTTACACCCCACCAAAAAAAAGGGTTTGTAATAAACAGTGGTGTTTTACACTCCACACTAAAACTTTGGTGTCATACACAGGGGTTTTTTTTACCTCCTAAAACAAAAAAACATGGTGTCTTTACAAAATTTGGGTTTTTCACTTCACACACAAAATCAGTGTGTGTGCATTTTTTTTTGGAATTTTTTTTTTTTTTGTGCAAAGCAAAAACCCTTTTCTGAGCATTTTTCTTCAAAGTTTAGCAGGCGTTGTTTATGTAGTTACCCTGGGTTTAAAAGGGTTTCTTTGTGTCTTCTTTCCCTTTCCTAATTTCCTTCTTCCCTTTTCCCTTCCTGGAGGTACCTGGGGGCATTCCACCTCTCCCCTTACTTTCCCTTATCTGTCCTTCATTATTTTTTTCCCTTTCCCTTTATCTTTTTTTTTCCCTTCATTCCCCCTTTCCCCTTCTTGCTTCGGGTTTTCTTTTTAAATTATTAAAAATTTTATAGTCACTAGATATTTTCTTTAAAAACTGCTATTATAACCTTCGGAAAGCTTGCCCCCTTGGTCCGAGTGTGTGGCTTAAAATTGTTTTGAGTCGGGAGTCGGCAACGGGTCAAAATGACAAATTTGTTCTTAGTCACTCCCCCTTCCCCCTGTCAAAACAATGGGGGGGCAGATTGCTTTTTTCCCCCCCCATTCTATCTAATTTTTCTTTCTCCCTCATTCTATCTTTTCAAATCTGTCTTCCCTTTTTCTCTCTCTGTCTATCTCTGTCTCAAAGGTACACATTAAAAAAACCCAAATATACTAGTGTAAATTTTCCTTTGGGTAACCCCAAAAAATCCGCCCAAAATGCTTACTTTCTTGAAGTGTGAGTAAGGGATGGTGGGAAAAGTCTTGTGGCCCCTCTCTGAGACCCCGGAAACTAGACGGATAGAAGGGTTTTGGCCCGACCGACAAATAGACAGACAGACAAAAAGTTCCCTGTTCTTCTTCTTCTTCCCTTTTTTTTCTTCCTCTTCTTCTTCTTCCTCTTCCTTTCTTCCTTTTTTCCTCTTCTTTCTTTCCCCTTTTTTCCTCTTCCCCTTCTTCCTCTTTCCCCCTTTTTCCCTTCCTCCTCCTCTTCCCCCTCCTCTTCCTCCTCCCCTTCCTTTCCCCCCTCTTCCCCCCTCCTCCTTTTCCCCCTCCTTTCCCCTTTTCCCCCTCCTCTTCCTCCTCCTCCCTTTCCCCCTCCCCCCTTCCTCCTTCCTCCCCTCCTCCCCCCCTCCTTCCCCCGCTCTTGACAGATGGACGCGCCCCCCTCCCCCCACCCTCGTTTACGCTATCAAAAGGGCAGCTCTTATCAGATTTTAAACTCCCCCCTTTTTCTTGTCACTGTCATGGGGGGAATGTTTTTTATGCCTCAAGGGAACATATTATTAATTTTTAGGTATTAGGTTTTTTCTTCTTCTTTTTTCTTCTTCTTCTTCTTCTTCTTCTTTTTTCTTCTTTTTTCTTCTTCTTTTTTCTTCTTCTTCTTCCCTTTTTCTTCTTCTTCTTTTCTTTTTCTTCTTTCCCTTTTCTTCTTTTTCTTCTTTTCTTCTTCTTCTTCTTCTTCTTTTCTTCTTTTCTTCCCTTCCCTTTTCTTCTTTTTCTTTTTTCTTCTTCTTCTTCTTCTTCCTCCTCCTTCCCTCTTCCCCCTCCTTCCCCCTTCCTCCTCCTCCTCCCCCCCCTCCTTTCCTCCCCCCTCCCCAAATTTCCCCCTCCTCCCTTTCCCTTTTTCCTCCCTCCCTCCTTCCTCCCTCCCCCCTTCCTCCCCCCCTCCTTCTTCCCCCCTCCCCCCCCTTCTCCTCCTCCCCCCCACCTCCTCCCCCCTTCTTCCTCCTCCCCTCCTTCTTCCTCCTCCCCCCCTTCTTTTCCCCTCCCTCCTTCCCCCTCTCCCTCCTTCCCCTTCCCCCTTCCTCCTTCCTTTCCCCTTTCCCCCCTTTTTTTTTCCCCTTCCCCCTTCCTTCCTTTTTTCCCCTTCTTCCCCTCCTCTTCTTTCCCCCTCCTCTTTTTTTCCTCCTCCTCTTCCCCCCCTTTCTCCTCCTCCTTCCCCCCCTCCATTGTTTTGGTTTTCAAAAATCCTCGAAATCATGAAAATTTATCTTCATTGACACTTCCCTCGTGGGAAAACCCCTCAAATTGGGAAAAGGAAAAGTCCCCGATTTGAAGGGAAGTTTAAAATTTTTTTCTTTCCCCTTTGGGTTGCTGAAAAAGGAGGACTTTAAAAAGGGATTCCCCAATGCCCCCACTGGGCTCCCCGATTTTTTTTTTTTGGTGCCCACCCCGACCAGGAGACCCTTTCTCACATGTGGGGCCCACCGCTTTTCCTGGTTTATTTTAAACGCTTGAATTTATGGGGTATTGATACGTCAAAAAACGGTTTTTCCCCATGACGTACTTTTACAACCCCAAAAAGTCAAAGGGGTTTGAACGTTTGTGGCAAAACGTTTGATAAGGCCTGTTCTGGAAAAAATGCCAAACAGGGGCCTACAGTACTCAGGAGGAAAAGGCACTCCCAGGAAAAAAGTGGGGGTCATCAGTTTATTTTGCTTTTTCATAAAGGTAAAATGTCATTTATTTTCATTTGTAGAGTAGTTTCATGCACAATTTTATTTTTGCATGTAAATACTCTACTTGTGATTTTTAACCTTCTCTTTTTTGTGTAGGGGGAAAAAGTATTTTTAGTGGTTTAAAAATTTTTTTTTTTCCCTTCTTTTTGGGTTTTTTGCACGGAATTTTAATTTTAAATTTTCCCTTATTTTTTATGGGGAAAAATTTATTCCCATACCCAAAATTTAGCAAAAACAATCAGCCCTCTTGCACAGATTAAGGCGCTTAGGGGGGGGGTTTCCCCCTTTTATTTAAAAATTTTTAAAACCCAAATCTTTCCCCCAAATGCCCAGGGCCCTGCTAGGTGTTCTAGTGGGACACTCTGTAAATTTTTATTTTTCTACATAAAACCCAAAACAATAACCCCAAAATTTTGTAAAAATTTTGAAATTTTAATCCTTTTAGAGGGAAAAAACTTTGAATTGAATTTAAAGAATGCCCATGAACTAGAATGCTTTCATTTGTTCTTTGATGAAAACCCCCGATGGCCTTATTTTCAAGGAAAACAACACACAAACCCTGGTACACCGGTCTGGTACACCTGTGGGAAGGACAAAATGTGGCAGAGATGGAAAGCCCGATTTCAACCCAGGTTTTAGGGGATTTTATAGGAGTCGATGTTTTTTTATTTCTGTTAGTATGTTACCCCTTTTCAGATAAACAAGGCCTTACAGAAGTTTACAGGTTATATAAGATCAGAAATGTGTTTTAAAGTACCCGAAAAAAAGTGTTTGGTTTTGGTATTTTAAATTTTGTACACTGGCAGTAGTACATTGAGAGATACCAGGAAGTTATTGGGTATCTCTGGTGATGTGGTTATTTATTTATTTATTTATTTATTTAAAAATTTGAGCACACATACAGAGGTACAAAAAATACAGATAAGAGCAGCATGCCAAAGCCACTTATACTATGCATAGCATTACGGGCTGGCTTAAAATTAACTTAAGATTAACTAAGCAATGATGAAATCAGTGATAAAACATTAATGTAAACAGATTACTATAAAGCACAAGTGAGTATTACAAAGACAGGTCATATGGTTGTATGCATTGTTGTACATTCAGTAGAATGGAGTATTCTGTTAGGTAGTGTATTTAAAAAATAATAAAGTTAGATTGGGTTTTAGGTTTAACATTTATGTGATATAATTGTGAGAAACATTTAAGATATACAATTTATAAGGTTCAGTTATTCAGTATTTATTTGGTTTTGGGTGAGTAAGTGATCTTTGAGAAGAGACTTGAATTTATAAACAGGTAGTGTTTCTTTTATATTTACAGGTAATGAATTCCAGATTTTAGGGCCTTTTATGTGCATTGAGTTTTTGCATAGTGTGAGATGGACACGAGGAACATCAAAGAGTGATCTGTGCCTTGTGTTATGGTCATATGTTCTGTTGAGGTTGGCAAGGAGATGTTTGAGGGGAGGGTTAATATCAGAGTTAAGTGTTCTATGTATGTAATAGGTGCAGTAATAAGTATGGATGTTTTTATGGTGAGTAGGTTTAGTGTATTGAATATTGGTGGAGTGTGCTGCCTATAGTGAGAATTTGTTATCATTCTAACTGCAGCCTTTTGTTGGGTAATTAGTGGTCTGAGATGGTTACTTGTTGTTGAGCCCCATGCACAAATTCCATAGGTGAGATAGGGGTAAATAAGAGAGTGATATAGGGCCAGGAGGGCTGACTGTGGAGCATAGTACCGTATCTTCGATAGTATGCCTACAGTCTTGGAAATTTTCTTAGAAATTTGTTGTATATGTGTATGAAATTTGAGTCTATTATCAAGGTGGATTCCTAAGAATTTTCCCTCTGTTAGCTTTGTGATAGGTGATCCGTTATCATTATGTTAAGAGGGACATCTGTAGCTCTGTTACCAAACTGAATGAAGTAGGTTTTGTCAATGTTTAGTGTAAGTTTGTTAGTCCTCATCCAGGTAGATATTTTCTGTAATTCGGTATTTACAGTATTGGCTAGCGTGACTGGGCTCGGTGGGAGAAGACGTATGTAGTGTCATCTGCAAATAGTGTGGGTTTGAGTAATTGCGAAGCATTTGGTAGGTCATTTATGTATAGGAGAAAGAGAAGAGGGCCAAGGGACACTTCCTGTGGGACACCAACTTAATTGGTTGTGCAGAAGAGTTTGCCCCATTTGCATACACATATTGGCTTCTGTTGCTGAGGTATGACTTGAGGTAGTTGAGGGAGTGCCCTCTTATACCATAGTGTGACAATTTTACGTGAGCAAGTCATGGTCAACTGTATCAAAAGCTTTACGTAAGTCAATGAAGATCCCCAGTGGGACTTCTTTTTTCTCTATTGCAGTGTATATATGTTCTAGCACGTGTATAATAGCATCATTAGTATTTTTATTAGGCCTGAATCCAAATTGGCAGGGGTTGAGTATGTTTTGGGAGATAAGGTAGGAGTAGATTCGTTTATGAATTAATTTTTCGAAGATTTTTGAGAGAGGGTGT
The DNA here is from genome assembly GCF_026875155.1 of Cherax quadricarinatus. Classification (NCBI taxonomy): domain Eukaryota; kingdom Metazoa; phylum Arthropoda; class Malacostraca; order Decapoda; family Parastacidae; genus Cherax; species Cherax quadricarinatus. The sequence goes on from NC_069404.1 coordinate 32,425,891, forward strand.
AAGTTGGATATTGGCCTATAGTTATTCAACTCTGTTTGGTCTCCTCCTTTGTGGATCGGAGTGACCCTTGCTATTTTGAGTACAGTGGACCCCCACATACCGATTTTAATCCGTGCAAGAGGGGTCATTGTTATGCGAAATAATTGGTATGCGAATGAATTTTCCCCATAAGAAATAATGGAAATCAAATTAATCCGTGCAAGACACCCAAAAGTATGAAAAAAAATTTTTTACCACATGAAATATACATTTTCCTACACACAAAGAGAAGGATACATGCACAATAGTAGAGTAGTACATGCACAGTATATATTGTGCATGTACTAGTCTACTAAATGAAGAATAAATGACACTTACATTTATTGAAGATGCAGCAATGACTGATGAGACACTGTGTCCTGGGAGTGCCTTTTCCTCCTGAGTACTGTAGGTCCTGTTTGGCATTTTCTTCCAGAACAGGCCTTATCACAGTGTGTATGCCACTACAATTCTTAAATCTCTCAAACCAACCTTTGCTGGCTTTAAATTCACCAATATGAGCACTAGTTCCAGGCATTTTCCCTGTTCACCTAGGTGTTAGTCGACTGGTGTGGGTTGCATCCTGGGAGACAAGATTAAGGACCCCAATGGAAATAAGTTACAGTCTTCGATGACACTGACTTTTTGGGTTTTTCCTGGTGGCAAATCCTCTGGGGTTAATTGTTTCTTGGTATTCTCAATAAGCCACACCAACAACGGTGCTACAGCAGCAGCAGCAGCTGACGGTGGTACAGCAGCAACAGACGATGCTACAGCAGCAGCAGACGATGCTACAGCAGCAGCAGACGATGCTACAGCAGCAGCAGCAGCTGACGGTGGTACAGCAGCAACAGACAATGCTACAGCAGCAACAGACGATGTTACAGCAGCAGCAGACGATGCTACAGCAGCAGCAGCAGCAGACGATGCTACAGCAGCAGCAGCAGCTGACGGTGGTACAGCAGCAAAAAGACGATGCTACAGCAGCAGCAGACGATGCTACAGCAGCAACAGACGATGTTACAGCAGCAGCAGACGATGCTACAGCAGCAGCAGCAGCAGACGATGCTACAGCAGCAGCAGACGATGCTACAGCAGCAGCAGCAGCTGACGGTGGTACAGCAGCAACAGACGATGCTACAGCAGCAACAGACGATGCTACAGCAGCAGCAGACGATGTTACAGCAGCAGCAGACGATGCTACAGCAGCAGCAGACGATGCTACAGCAGCAGCAGACAATGCTACAGCAGCAGCAGACGATGCTACAGCAGCAGCAGCAGCTGACAGTGCTACAGCAGCAGCAGACGATGCTACAGCAGCAGCAGACGATGCTACAGCAGCAGCAGATGATGCTACAGCAGCAGCAGACGATGCTACAGCAGCAGCAGCAGCTGACAGTGCAGCAGCAGCTGTACCACCAATAGTAGCGATGGTTGATTGGGGTTTATTATACAACCTGGCCAGCTAGGAGACACGCACTCCACTTTCATACTTATCAATGATCTTTTTCTTCATCTCTATTGTAATTCTCACCCTTATTGCTGTAGGGTTGGCACTAGAAGCTTTCTTGGGGCCCATGGTCACTTATTTTCCAGAAAAAGCACCGAAAACACTGTAATAATACAAAATATTCCGATTGTATGCTTGGATGTTACCGCGGAGGCTGGCTGGTAAACAATGCCACCGGCGGCACATGTGAGGCTGGCTGAGGGTGCACATTGGATGCGTCTCAGACGAAAATCGGTGAGCGGGTTTTCAAGCGGTATGCGAGGCAAAATTTTTGCGATTAAAGCAAGCGGTATGCGGATTAATTGTTGTGTGATGCCATCGGTATGCGGGGGTCCACTGTACTGTAGGGAAGGTGGAGGATTCAATGGATTTGTTAAAGAGTGTTGCAATGATTGGTGATAGCACTTGTGACACTTTTTTGTATATAAAGGGTGGTAAGGTATTTAAATCTCCTGCCTTGTTTTTCAGTGCATTGATAATAAGGGGGACTTCGTATGGGTTAGTCGGAGCTAGGAACAGTGTGTTCGGGTAGTTGCCGGTGAGGTAGTCATTTGGTGGGGTATCTGAGCTTGGGATTTTATTGGCAAGGTTTTGTCCTATAGTGGAGAAGAAATCATTGAGTCTGTTTGCTGTTTCTGTTGGTGGGAGTTGGGGTTCATCTGATTTTGCTAATTTTATTTCGCTATTTCGTGATATCTTTTTTGTTCCTAGAATTTCTGATAGGGTTTTCCAGGTCTTTTTTATATCACCTCGTAAGTTGGATAATCTGTTCTCATAATACAATTTTTTGGTTAGAACGATGATGGAACCATATCTTGGTAAAGGGCATATACAGTGGACCCCCGCCTTATGAACGCATCGTGTTACGTTAAATCCACCATACGAAGCATTTGAACGCAAAAATTTTGCTTCGCCTTACGTGATTCGTACGGGATGCGTCCCATGTGTGGCCTCAGCGCCAGTGTTTAGAAGCCAGCCAGTGCGGTCACATCTACGCATATATTCGGTACATTTCACATTATCCCAGTGTTTTTAGTGCTTGTAACTGCAAAATAAGTCACCATGGACCCCAAGAAAGCTTCTAGTGCCATCCCTGTGGTAAAAAGGGCGAGAATTAGTATGGAATTGAAAAAAGAGATTAAGGAAATGTGTACAAAGTGAGTTGAACTGCAAACCTTTACAGATGAAAATCTCCCTGACACAGCTACTGCAAGTAATGTTGGCAACCTGCACAATGACAATGTTATGGCCCATTTTAGGAAAGTCTTAAAGGAACGGGAGGTACAGAGCTCTATCACAGATTTGTTGTGCGACAGAGGTTCAGTGACTCTCAAGCTGGTCCTAGTGGCGTTAAAAAAAGAAGGGAAGTAATCCCGGAAAAGGTCTTGCTACCTCAAGTCCTAATGGAAGGGGATTCCTCTTCTAAACAATAACTTCCACACACTTCTCTCCTCCCATCCCATCAATCATCACCAAATCTTCAATAAAGATGTCATGTATTCTATTCTTAGTAGAGTAGTAATTGTACATGTCTTCTTCAGTTTGTGTGTATTAAAATTAATATTTCATGTGGTACGTACGTTGGTTTGCGTGCAGCCAGCAGCAACAGCCTGGTTGATCAGGCGCTGATCCACCAGGAGGCCTCGTCACAGACCGGGCCGCGGGGGCGTTGACCCCCGAAACTCTCTCCAGGTAAACTCCAGGTTAGGAACGGATTAATTTGATTTCCATTATTTCTTATGGGGAAAGTTAATTCGGCTAACCATAATTTTGGCTTACGATGAGCTCTCAGGAACGGATTAATATCGTAAGGCGGGGGTCCACTGTATTATACAGTAGAACATTTTCTTACAAGTACGTCCATGTGCGAATTTTTCCAGATATGAGCAGCTACTCGGTCGATTTTTTGCTTCCAGACGCAAGCAAAATTTCCAGATGCGAGTGGACCTCAAGGGAGGTTAATTGACCCTGGTGAGGGGGCTCTTGCTCTTGATCTAGGGAATTGGATCTCAGTTGTTTGTTGGACTGTCTTATTGAAACTTGGGCAGTGTATGGTGAAAAGATGCTTCTTACCATACACCAAAAACGAAAGAAATCAGACCATGAAAAATGGAGTTCACTTCTCAACCATTAGCCTCCCCTTAGCAGTACATTTTCGTATGGTTTTTATGGTTGTATTTTCGTTTTATTTGATCTCATGTGATAGAATGGGAGATATACTACAAAAACAAATATTCTAATTGGTTTCACGATGAAAAGTAACTTGAAATTGAGCTCAAAATAGCAGAAATGTTCGATTCTTTGGCGACATTAGTGGTAGACATTATGAGGTAGCAGTGGCAGACAACATGAAGCAGCAGTGGCAGACAACATGAAGCAGCAGCAGCAGACATCATGAGGTAGAAGTGGCAGACAACATGAGGCACCAGTGACAGACAACATGAAGCAGCAGTGGCAGACAACATGAAGCAGCAGTGGCAGACAACATGAAGCAGCAGTGGCAGACAACATGAGGTAGCAGTGGCAGACAACATGAAGCAGCAGCGGCAGACAACATGAAGCAGCAGTGGCAGACAACATGAAGCAGCAGTGGCAGACAACATGAAGCAGCAGTGGCAGATAACATGAAGCAGCAGTGGCAGACAACATGAAGCAGCAGTGGCAGACAACATGAAGCAGCAGTGGCAGACAACATGAAGCAGCAGTGGCAGACAACATGAGGTAGCAGTGGCAGACAACATGAAGCAGCAGTGGCAGACAACATGAAGCAGCAGTGGCAGACAACATGAGGTAGCAGTGGCAGACAACATGAAGCAGCAGTGGCAGACAACATGAGGTAGCAGTGGCAGACAACATGAAGCAGCAGCGACAGACAACATGAAGCAGCAGTGGCAGACAACATGAGGTAGCAGTGGCAGACAACATGAAGCAGCAGTGGCAGACAACATGAAGCAGCAGCGACAGACAACATGAAGCAGCAGTGGCAGACATCATGAGGTAGCAGTGGCAGACAACATGAAGCAGCAGTGACAAACAACATGAAGCAGCAGTGACAGACAACATGAAGCAGCAGTGACAAACAACATGAAGCAGCAGTGGCAGACAACATGAAGCAGCAGTGACAAACAACATGAAGCAGCAGTGACAGACAACATGAAGCAGCAGTGGCAGACATCATGAGGTAGCAGTGGCAGACAACATGAAGCAGCAGTGACAAACAACATGAAGCAGCAGTGGCAGACAACATGAAGCAGCAGTGGCAGACATCATGAGGTAGCAGTGGCAGACATCATGAAGCAGCAGTGGCAGACAACATGAAGCAGCAGTGGCAGACAACATGAAGCAGCAGTGACAAACAACATGAAGCAGCAGTGGCAGACAACATGAAGCAGCAGTGACAAACAACATGAAGCAGCAGTGACAGACAACATGAAGCAGCAGTGACAAACAACATGAAGCAGCAGTGACAAACAACATGAAGCAGCAGTGGCAGACAACATGAAGCAGCAGTGACAGACAACATGAAGCAGCAGTGACAGACAACATGAAGCAGCAGTGACAAACAACATGAAGCAGCAGTGGCAGACAACATGAAGCAGCAGTGACAAACAACATGAAGCAGCAGTGACAGACAACATGAAGCAGCAGTGACAAACAACATGAAGCAGCAGTGGCAGACAACATGAAGCAGCAGTGACAAACAACATGAAGCAGCAGTGGCAGACAACATGAAGCAGCAGTGGCAGACAACATGAAGCAGCAGTGGCAGACAACATGAAGCAGCAGTGGCAGACAACATGAAGCAGCAGTGGCAGACAACATGAAGCAGCAGTGGCAGACAACATGAAGCAGCAGTGGCAGACAACATGAAGCAGCAGTGCCAGAGTGTAGCAATTAAGTGTAGCATTAAGAGTGTAGCAGTTAAGTGTAGCATTAAGAGTGTTAGCAATTAGGTGAAGCCTTAAGAGTGTAGCACTTGTAAGTCACTCTGTTTGACTTTCTTGGGTTATCCTAGGTTCTCTACACATGTAGTCAGGAGCAGGAATGGCTGCTGTAGTGGCCCTATAAACCCCAACAACAATGGCTGCTGTCACCACCACTAGCCACATACCTAATGACGTGTATTTTATTCATTCTAGTGTATATATCATGTTTCTATGTTATTAATATTGTTTATTATGTCATATTACATGAATTGTGATAGATAAATAAGCTGTAGAGTTGATATTTGGGAAAATATTAAAGTATTTTCTCGTGCCTGGAATTCCACTGGAATGAATTAATTACATTTCAGTTAATTTAAATGAGGAAAATTGACTCTGCAAACAAGCAAATCCAGTTGTGAGCAAGGTCATGGAATGGATTAAACTCGTAAGTAGAGGTTCCACTGTATACTGATAACCGATACACAAGCCCTTTACTCAGTGATTTCTTGCAAGTGAACATGACAGACGTGTGTGGCACAGTGCATGGTAATCGTAAGCATATTCCAAGGTTTGACGCTGGCACTCGCAGAGGTGAGGTGCAGGCCTTTGCTGCCAGTGACATCATGGCATTTAGGTGGCATGACAAACGTGATGTCACATTGTTGACTTCAGTTCACCTAAATGAAATGACAGACAGTGGCAGGCAGAATAGAGAGACCAATAAACCCATTCTAAAACCTGCAGCTGTCATGGACTACAACCTCAATATGCGCTTAGTGGACAAATGTAATATGCAGATTGGGTTTGCTGATTGTGTATGCAAGAGTTATAAGTGGTACATAAAATTTTTTTCCCATCTTCTTGATATTTCCATGCTGAATGCTTATAACATATACAAGTTGAAGACCAATAACAAACCAAAATATGGTGAATTTTGTTTGTCAGTCATTAGACAAATAATATTCAAGTACCAAGGAGCAACACCTGCAATAGACCAGCGCCCACGAAATTACCAACACATGCCATCTCGTTTGAGGCCTGGTGATCACTACCCCATACAACTGCCTCCTACTGCTTTCAAGAAAAGTGCTCAGATGAGGTGTTTTATATGTGGACATACCACAAAACGCCCACAAAAATGCAGACACTCGTTTTATGTGTGAGGAGTGTCAAGTGCCACTCTGCATATACCCATGTTTCAAAGAGTTCCACAAGCTGCAGCAGTTCTAGGAAAGTGTTCAGTGACTGTATATATGTATATATATTATGGAACAATAGTAATAAACAATGTTTTGTACTGTTTGTTTGTGTAAACAAGTTTTATACACAATCTAATAGTAATAATGTTTGTTCAGTTATTGTGTTGTAAACAATGAGTGTATATTTGAACAATGCACCTTACTTTAGTCTCACAGGCCACATAAGTTACTTAAAAAAGAAAAATATTGGAAAATACAAGAAGCCTTCGAATTGGAGTAAATAAAAGAATACCGGGTGAGCAGCATTCACCGCTGTTGCCATACGCCGCTCATTTTCTGCCAACTTTGCGCCACTGTAGCTTGGTAAGTACTGATGGCAAAAAAAAAATTTATAGGCTTAAAATGCTCAGTAAAATAATCCTAACATTTTGGTAAGAAAAAATAATTTTTTTTTTTTAATATTTTGCGACATAGAATGACAGTTTCAGAAATGGGCTTGTGACAGTCAAAGGGTTAAGGAACCTCCCTTGAGGGGGAAGTATGCATTCTGAAATTTCGTTCTTATTCAGAAGCAAAAAATCTACCGAACGACGGTTCGTATCCTGAAAAGTTCACATGACGGGATGTTCATAAGCTGAGGTTCCACTATATAAGAGGGGCCTGGAGATGGGAGTAATGAACAGAGAAAATATTATTTTAGTGCCAGGAATGTCTGCATTGTTTATTCTGGACCCTATTTTGAAATTGGCCTTTCTTGAATTTTGTGTGAAAATGGCTAAATTAGTAATTTCTGATTACTTTTTTGTGTCGTTAAAATAGGTAAATGGGCAGTTTCTTGTACTCAGTCGATGGAATAAGAGGAGTTCTAGTGAAAAAGCTATGAGTTTGGTTGAGTGGCACAAAGGAATTGGCCCAAAATAGGGCTTGACCCTCTCACTGTCGACATCCCCCATCACAAACCTGGTCTCAGTGTCGAAAAATATTCGAAAAAAGAAAACAATTATTTTTCTTACCAAAATCTTAAGAATAATTTTTTGATTGTTTTAAAAGAAAAACAATTTGCGATCAGTACTTGCCGAGATATAGAGGCACGAAGTTGACAAGGTGAACTGCTTATGGCAATTTCAGCAACTGCCGCTCACTCGGTAATGTTATACGTGTATTTACTTTTATTCTACTTTTTTCTTTTATTTTTTAATATTTTATTTTTTAAAGTAACTTTCATCTCCTGTGAGACCAATATAAGGCATAATGTATATGTATATATATTCACTCATTGTATGCAACACAATAACCTCACAAATATTATAATTGTTTACAAAATGTGTTTACACATACCAACAATAAAAAAAGTTGTTCATTACTATTGTTCTATAATATATATATATATACACATATAGAGTCACTGGATATGTTCCTAGAAGGGCTGCAGCTTGCGGAACTCTTTGAAACATGATGTTAAGCATAGTGGTGTTTACATTCCGCACATGTAAAATGAGTGTCTCGGTGTGTTGGTGGGATTTTTTTTGTATGTGCACAGACAAAACACCTGAGCAGATTTCTTGTTAGTAGGAGGTAGTTTTATTAGATAGTGATCACCAGGCCTCAGAGGAGAGGGTATTTGTTGATAATTTTATTGGCGGTGTTCTATAGTAGGTGTTGTTACTTGGTACTTGAATATTACTTGTCTGATGCCTGACAAAATTCACCATATGGTGGTTTGTTTCTGGCCTTCAGCTTGTACATATTCTAAGCATTGAGCATGGAAATGTCCAGAAGATGGAAAAAGAGTTTTATGTACCACTTATAACTCTTGCGAATGCAATCAGCAAACCCAATTTGCATGTCATATTTGTCCACTGAGCGCATATTGAGGGTGTAGTCCATTGCAGCTGCAGGTTTTAGAATGGGTTCGTTGGTCTCTATTCTGCTTGCCACTGTCGGTCATTTCATTTCAGTGAATTGATGTCAGCAATGTGACATCTCGTTTGTCATGCCACCGAAATGCCATGTCATTGGCAGCAAACACCTGCACCACACCTTTGTGAGTGCCTGCATCGAACCTGGGCATACGCTTACAATTTGCACACACTGTGCCACACATCTGTCATGTTCATTCGCAAGAAATCACTGAGTAAGGGGCTTGCGTACCAGTTTTCAGTATGTAATATATGCCCCTTACCAAGTTATGGTTCCATCATTGTTCTGACCACATCACCAGAGATACCCAATAACTTCCTGGTACCTTGCAATGTATTACTTCCAGTGTATGCAATTATATCCAATACAAAGGAGGATGACAACATTGATCTCATGTATTAGAAATCTTCCCTATGAGGATAGACTGAGGCCCCTGAATCTGCACTCTAGAAAGGCATAGAATTAGTGGGGATGTGATTGAGGTGTATAAATGAAAAACGGGAATAAATAGAGGGGATGTAAATAGCGTGCTAAAAATATCTAGCCTAGACAGGACTCATGCTTGACTAGGTGTGGGTTCCAAACTGGTGCTGCATACTCCAGTATGGGCCTGATGTACACAGTGTACAGTGTCTTAAACGATTGCCAGGCACCCATATGCTGCAACAGTTATTTGGTTGATGTGTGCTTCTGGAGATGTGCTCGACATTATACTCACCCCGAGATCTTTGTCCTTGAACGAGGTTTGCAGTCTTTGGTCACCTAGCCCATACACTGTCTGCAGTCTTCTTTGCCCTTCCCCGATCTTCATGACTGCATTTGGCAGGGTTAAATTTGAGTAGCCAGTTGCTGGACTGCATGTCCAGCCTGTCCAGGTCACTTTGTAGACCTGCCTGTAGTCCGGTAGTCATGTGTGTGTGTGTGTGTGTGTGTGTGTGTGTGTGTGTGTGTGTGTGTGTGTGTGTGTGTTGTGTGTGTGTGTTGTGTGTGTGTGTGTGTTTGTGTGTTGTGTTTGTGTTGTGTGTGTGTTGTGTTGTGTGTGTGTGTGTGTGTGTGTGTGTGTGTGTGTGTGTGTGTGTGTGTGTGTTTTGTGTGTGTGGTGTGTTTTTGTGTGTGTTTGTTTTAGGAGTGAGTTTAGACAAATGGTTTTTATGACAAGCTGTTGGAGTGTGAGCAAAGTAGCATTTATGAAAGGATTCAGGGAAACAAGCAAGTGAGACTTGAGTCCTGGAGGTGGGAGGTACAGTGTCTGCACTCTGAAGAAAGGGTGTTGCTGTTGCAGTTTTTTAACCTTTTCAGGGTTTCCGATGTACTAGTACAGCTAACGCACCAGGTTTTTTTGACATACTAGTACGCCAAAATTCTAGCGCCCTCAAATCTAGTGAGAGAAAGCTGGTAGGCCTACATGTGAAAGAATGGGTCTATGTGGTCAGTGTGCGCAATATAAAAAAAAATCCTGCACCACAGTGCGTAATGAGAAAAGAAAACTTTGACAGTGTTTTTGGTTTAAAACAGCGACTTTGCACTGTATTTTCGTATGGTATTTATGATGGTTTTCTAGTTTTCCTGGTCTCATTTTATAGAATGGAAGACATACTACAGAAATTGAGACGATTTTGATTGGTTTTACAATGAAAAGTACACGTACTTTGAAACTGAGCTCAAAGTAGCAGAAATCTTCGATTTTTGCCAAAGTTCAAAAGTAAACAAATCATGCCAAGCGTCCAATACACGTCAACTGGTGAGTCTAATATTCTTTCACAAGTGCGCTGATATTATTTATACCATTCCTACACTAATGCAGTAGTCTGCATAACAGTAAATCTTCTATTTTTTGTAAGAATAAAAATTCAAAGTGGAAAGCAAAAGACTGTAAGAGGGGTCTGGGGACATGACTAATGAACAGAGGAAATGTTATTTTAGTGCCAGGAATGTCTTTCTTGTTTATTCTGGACCCTATTTGGAAATTGGCATCTTTTGAAATTTGTGTGAAATTGGCAAAATTGCTAAATTCTGACCACTTTATTGGATAGTTGAAATTGGTAAATGGGTGGTTTCTTGTACTCATTTGTTAGAAAAAATGTAGTTCTAGCGAAATAGTTATGATTTTTGTCGGCTAGTACACTGGAATTGGCCGAGAATAGGGCTCAAAGTGGGCAAAATCGCCATTGCGTAAACATCATTGAGACTGCTAACTTTGCAAGAGCATAATTCCATAAGTTTTCCATCAAATTTCATACTTTTGGTGTCATTATGATTGGGAAAAGATTCTCTATCTTTTCATAAAAATATTTTTTTTTTTTTTAAAGTTTGGCAACCCTGAGAACAAGTCTTGGAGAGGGCCTGGCAGCCCTGAAAGGGTTAACTGTAGTGTAGGCACGCCTCTGACAAGACAGTGATGTAGTGAATGTTGATGATGAAAGTGTTTCTTCATTTTTGGGTCACCCTATTTTGGTGGGAAATGGCTGATGTTTTAATAAAAAAAGAAAAATATGAAGTGGAGCATGTAACCTAATAGGTAAAATAAATTTGGTTAAAATCTAGGAATAGGTAGAGAAAACGAGTTGGAAATAGTCATATTTAGTGAAAAAAAAAATGGGAGTGCTCTCTGTAACAGTATGTGTTGGATGGAAGGCATGGTTGTTTACCTTGTGGGTCATGGAACCCTGTGCAGAAATGATTTTGTTTATACTTCAAAACTATTCATTATGGTTACAGAGCTTATTACACTTTTTCTGATTTTTTGATTTGGTCCCTTTTTTTTCTTCATCATTCCCTTATGCTTAGTGGATATACTGTACTTTCATACAGAATCAGTGTGTTGTTACATTGCAGGTACCCCAGTTGGAGGATATGTACCCCAAGGAACACCAAATTATGGTACCCCTGGCTCCCCTTTGGTCTCTACCTCACAGTCAATATACACTGGTTCCATCTTCACTCCATCTAGAGATCATTCCAGCTTTCTTGCCCAAGATTCATTGCAATTGTAAGTATAATAGTAAGAAGGCAAATGACTGCTGACAACTTGAGAGAAATGGACACAAGTACATTCACTAAGATTTGTATTGAAAATGTTTTGAGAGTTTGACCGTGATCACTTCAAATGCAGTTTGAAGTGATAAACTTCCAAGGACCAAAATTTTTCCAGTAAACGTATCTTAGGTGTATGAATATGTGTCCATTTCTCTCAAGGGTAAGTATTGTTTCTTTTTTTTATTATTTTTTTTTTTATCACACCGGCCGATTCCCACCAAGGCAGGGTGGCCCGAAAAAGAAAAACTTTCACCATCATTCACTCCATCACTGTCTTGCCAGAAGGGTGCTTTACACTACAGATTTTAAACTGCAACATTAACACCCCTCCTTCAGAGTGCAGGCACTGTACTTCCCATCTCCAGGACTCAAGTCCGGCCTGCCGGTTTCCCTGAATCCCTTCATAAATGTTACTTTGCTCACACTCCAACAGCACGTCATGTATTAAAAACCATTTGTCTCCATTCACTCCTATCAAACACGCTCACGCATGCCTGCTGGAAGTCCAAGCCCCTCGCACACAAAACCTCCTTTACCCCCCCTCCAACCCTTCCTAGGCCGACCCCTACCCCGCCTTCCTTCCACTACAGACTGATACACTCTTGAAGTCATTCTGTTTCGCTCCATTCTCTCTACATGTCCGAACCACCTCAACAACCCTTCCTCAGCCCTCTGGACAACAGTTTTGGTAATCCCGCATCTCCTCCTAACTTCCAAACTACGAATTCTCTGCATTATATTCACACCACACATTGCCCTCAGACATGACATCTCCACTGCCTCCAGCCTTCTCCTCGCTGCAACATTCATCACCCACGCTTCACACCCATATAAGAGCGTTGGTAAAACTATACTCTCATACATTCCCCTCTTTGCCTCCAAGGACAAAGTTCTTTGTCTCCACAGACTCCTAAGTGCACCACTCACTCTTTTTCCCTCATCAATTCTATGATTCACCTCATCTTTCATAGACCCATCCGCTGACACGTCCACTCCCAAATATCTGAATACGTTCACCTCCTCCATACTCTCTCCCTCCAATCTGATATTCAATCTTTCATCACCTAATCTTTTTGTTATCCTCATAACCTTACTCTTTCCTGTATTCACCTTTAATTTTCTTCTTTTGCACACCCTACCAAATTCATCCACCAATCTCTGCAACTTCTCTTCAGAATCTCCCAAGAGCACAGTGTCATCAGCAAAGAGCAGCTGTGACAACTCCCACTTTGTGTGTGATTCTTTATCTTTTAACTCCACGCCTCTTGCCAAGACCCTCGCATTTACTTCTCTTACAACCCCATCTATAAATATATTAACAACCACGGTGACATCACACATCCTTGTCTAAGGCCTACTTTTACTGGGAAAAAATTTCCCTCTTTCCTACATACTCTAACTTGAGCCTCACTATCCTCGTAAAAACTCTTCACTGCTTTCAGTAACCTACCTCCTACACCATACACTTGCAACATCTGCCACATTGCCCCCCTATCCACCCTGTCATACGCCTTTTCCAAATCCATAAATGCCACAAAGACCTCTTTAGCCTTATCTAAATACTGTTCACTTATATGTTTCACTGTAAACACCTGGTCCACACACCCCCTACCTTTCCTAAAGCCTCCTTGTTCATCTGCTATCCTATTCTCCGTCTTACTCTTAATTCTTTCAATTATAACTCTACCATACACTTTACCAGGTACACTCAACAGACTTATCCCCTATAATTTTTGCACTCTCTTTTATCCCCTTTGCCTTTATACAAAGGAACTATGCATGCTCTCTGCCAATCCCTAGGTACCTTACCCTCTTCCATACATTTATTAAATAATTGCACCAACCACTCCAAAACTATATCCCCACCTGCTTTTAACATTTCTATCTTTATCCCATCAATCCCGGCTGCCTTACCCCCTTTCATTTTACCTACTGCCTCACGAACTTCCCCCACACTCACAACTGGCTCTTCCTCACTCCTACAAGATGTTATTCCTCCTTGCCCTATACACGAGATCACAGCTTCCCTATCTTCATCAACATTTAACAATTCCTCAAAATATTCCTTCCATCTTCCCAATACCTCTAACTCTCCATTTAATAACTCTCCTCTCCTATTTTTAACTGACAAATCCATTTGTTCTCTAGGCTTTCTTAACTTGTTAATCTCACTCCAAAACTTTTCTTATTTTCAACAAAATTTGTTGATAACATCTCACCCACTCTCTCATTTGCTCTCTTTTTACATTGCTTCACCACTCTCTTAACTTCTCTCTTTTTCTCCATATACTCTTCCCTCCTTGCATCACTTCTACTTTGTAAAAACTTCTCATATGCTAACTTTTTCTCCCTTACTACTATCTTTACATCATCATTCCACCAATCGCTCCTCTTCCCTCCTGCACCCACTTTCCTGTAACCACAAACTTCTGCTGAACACTCTAACACTACATTTTTAAACCTACCCCATACCTCTTCGACCCCATTGCCTATGCTCTCATTAGCCCATCTATCCTCCAATAGCTGTTTATATCTTACCCTAACTGCCTCCTCTTTTAGTTTATAAACCTTCACCTCTCTCTTCCCTGATGCTTCTATTCTCCTTGTATCCCATCTACCTTTTACTCTCAGTGTAGCTACAACTAGAAAGTGATCTGATATATCTGTGGCCCCTCTATAAACATGTACATCCTGAAGTCTACTCAACAGTCTTTTATCTACCAATACATAATCCAACAAACTACTGTCATTTCGCCCTACATCATATCGTGTATACTTATTTATCCTCTTTTTCTTAAAATATGTATTACCTATAACTAAACCCCTTTCTATACAAAGTTCAATCAAAGGGCTCCCATTATCATTTACACCTGGCACCCCAAACTTACCTACCACACCCTCTCTAAAAGTTTCTCCTACTTTAGCATTCAAGTCCCCTACCACAATTACTCTCTCACTTGGTTCAAAGGCTCCTATACATTCACTTAACATCTCCCAAAATCTCTCTCTCTCCTCTGCATTCCTCTCTTCTCCAGGTGCATACACGCTTATTATGACCCACTTCTCGCATCCAACCATTTACTTTAATCCACATAATTCTTGAATTTACACATTCATATTCTCTTTTCTCCTTCCATAACTGATCATTTAACATTACTGCTACCCCTTCCTTTGCTCTAACTCTCTCAGATACTCCAGATTTAATCCCATTTATTTCCCCCCACTGAAACTCTCCTACCCCCTTCAGCTTTGTTTCGCTTAGGGCCAGGACATCCAACTTCTTTTCATTCATAACATCAGCAATCATCTGTTTCTTGTCATCCGCACTACATCCACGCACATTTAAGCAACCCAGTTTTATAAAGTTTTTCTTCTTCTCTTTTTTAGTAATTGTATACAGGAGAAGGGGTTACTAGCCCATTGCTCCCGGCATTTTAGTCGCCTCATACGACACGCATGGCTTACGGAGGAAAGATTCTTTTCCACTTCCCCATGGACAATAGAAGAAATAAAAAAGAACAAGAGCTATTTAGAAAAAGGAGAAAAACCTAGATGTATGTATATATATATATATGCATGTGCGTGTCTGTGAAGTGTGACCAAAGTGTAAGTAGGAGTAGCAAGATATCCCTGTTATCTTAGCGTGTTTATGAGACAGAAAAAGAAACCAGCAATCCTACCATCATGCAAAACAGTTACAGGTTTTTGTTTCACAGTCATCTGGCAGGACGGTAGTACTTCCCTGGGTGGTTGCTGTCTACCAACCTACTACTATTGTTTCTTATTTACTGTAAAAGATGTTCTGCAACCCTAACCACTAAAATTGGAAAAAGGCAAGCAGACATATTATGACAAGAAATTTAAAGAGACAAAGTCTAACTTACCAAGCACTGGTTGAACTGTAACTCAAATTCTTATAAACAAAATTGAATATGAAACAATGCACTAGTTACAGAAAAAAATTGTTTGCTCCTTTAAGTTGTATGTGCTAACCTAGACAAGAATATCATACCAAATGTTGGTTTATTAGGTTCCAGACCTACTGACTGCAGGAGGGTCATTTTAGGTTACGTATCATGCTGATGGCCAAAATCATACACATTCTCAGATATAGATAATCAGATGTATGTAAGTTGCATTTTTTTTTTTTTTTACTCTGATTATCTCCCACCAAGGTAAGGTAACCCAAAGAAGGAAATGTTACCATTGTCCATTCAATAGCTGTTTTACCCAAAGTGTGCAGACATCAAAATTCAAATGATTAACCGAGCTGCAGCTGCCCCACTCCTCCTTCGGAGTGCAGGTGCTGTTCTTCACACCTTCAGGACTCAGTGTGACTAGCATGTTTCTTTGAATCCCTTCATAAAATGTTTGCTTGTTCTCACCCCAGCAGCATATCAGTTATAAAAATTCACTTGTTTCCACTCTGATCCAACAGGCTCACACATGCCTGTTAGATGCTCAGGACCATAGTACTTAAAACCTCCCTCCAACTCTTCCTGGGGCAGTCCCCTACCCCTCTTTTCTTTCACCCTGGGTTTACATATCCTTTTCTGCTACATCCTCTCCGAGGGTCAGGCCACCTCTGCAGCTGCTTCTCTGCCCTTTGAATTATGGCTTTTGCAACCCTATATTGTCTGTTTATTTCTACACACAAAATTTTTGTTTTATCACACCACATTACTCTCAAACAGGACATTTCCAGTTCCTCCAGCCTCGTCCTCACTGCAGCATTTAAAGCCCATGCTTCACACTAGTAAAGAAGGGGTTGATACTACTATACTCTGGTATATTTCACTTTGTTCCCTTCCACTGATAAACTTCTTACCTGGTTGCTCCACCTGCTTTTTTTTTTCTCCATCTTTTCTGTGGTTCACCATCTTTTAGATCCATCAATCAATATGTCTGCTTCCAAATATCTTAATACATTTACTTCCTTCAATCTGATTTTCAATTTTTCTTTGCCTAAACTACTTATTCTCATCACCTTGTTTTTTTCTAAGTTCATTTTTAATTTCCTCCCAAATTCATCCACCAACCTCTGTTACCTGTCTTCAGAATCTCCCCAAAAAAGGTGTCATTGGCAAAGAGCAACTGACAACTTCCATTTTGTATCAGATACATTATCTTTGAGTGTCCCACCTCTTTTCAGCACCCTAACATTCACTTCATTTATAGCCCCTATCTATTAATACAGGCAGTCCTCGGTTAGCACTGCTAATTCGTTTTTGAAAATCAGAGATCTAAACAACAAAATGTTTCATGTGTAATATTAACCCTTTCAGGGTCCAAGGCCCAAATCTGAAGTGGTGCCCCAGCGTCCAAGAATTTTCAAAAAAAAAATTATTTTTTCTTATGAAATGGTAGAGAATCTTTTTGTGAAGGTAATAAAACAAAAAGTACAAAATTTTATGGAAAATTGACGAAATTATGCTCTCGCGAATTTTGATGTGTCAGTGATATTTACAAATCGGCGATTTTGCCGACTTTGACTCCCATTTTAGGCCAATTATATTATTCCAGTCGACCAAATTTTAGCTATTTCACTAGTATTACTTCTATTCTATCGATTGAGCACAAGAATTCACCAAGTCAACTGTTTCAACTACAAATTAAAGTGATCGGAAATTGTCAATTTGGCCAATTTAACACAAAGTTCAAAATATTCCAATTTCAAAATAGGGTCCAGAATAAACAATGTAGGTATTCCTGGAACTAAACTAACATTTCCTCTGCTCATTAGTTACGTTTTGAGGCTTTACAAATAAATTTCATTTTGATTTTTTATTCACATAATGAATTTTTATTCACACCAAAAAATAGAAGATTTACTGTTATGCAATACTGTAATAATTGTATAAATATCATCACCATCTTTGTGAATGCATATTAGACCCACCAGCTGGTGTGTATTAGACGTGTGAGGTCGTTTGTTTACTTTTGAATATCGGCAAAAATTTAACATTTCTGCTACTTTGAGCTCAGTTTCAAGCCATTTCCAGTGCTAAAACCAATCAAAATCATCTCTATTTCTGTAATATGTCTTCCATTCTATCAAATGAGACCAAAAAGTCACAAATACAACTAAAAAAACATACGAAAAAACACTGCAAAGTCGCTGTTTTAATCGAAAATTCATGATTTCAGTTTTTTTTCTCTTATTATACACAGTGTGCTGCAGGATCTGTTTTATGTGGTGCACACATACCACATAGATGTATTCTCTCATATCTAGGCCCAAATGTGCCACTCATAGTTTATCAGAGTGAGCTGAGCTCATGACGTAGATCTACGGTTTGGACCCTGAACGTAAAGCCGTAGATCTACGGGACGGACCCTGAAAGGGTTAATGTGAAGACCATAGTTGATTCCCAGACTCCAAAAATCTGTTAATAATACAGTCTCTCCCCACTTAATGACATACTCGTTTAACGACCACTCGGACTTACAGCCAGCTCTCTAACCAGTATGCATACCTAAGTAATATATATTAGAGCTGATTTCCTCTAATCTGTTTATTACAATATACAGCACACTACTGTATAAACATTTAAAAATATACTAAAAATAAAAAAAATGGTGCAAAGGTGACATTAACCCTTTGGCTGTTTTCATCGCATGTGCGTATACGTCTTATGAGCCAGTGTTTTTGGCGTATTAAAACTCCAAAATTCTAGTGGCTTCAACTCAAGTGGGAGAAAGCTGGTAGGTCCACATGTGAGAGAATGGGTCTGTGTGAGCAGTATAAAAAAAAAAAATCCTGCAGCACACAGTGCATAATGAGAAAACAAAAACTCTGACCGTGTTTTTAGATTAAAATGCCAACTTTGAGGTATACAGTGGACCCTTAGTTTTCGTGTTTAATCCATTACAGAGCCATCGGCCAAAACTGAAACCATTTTCTCCCTAAGAAATAATGTAAATGGAATTAATCAGTTTCAGACACCCAGAAGTATCAACAAAAAAAAAAACTTTTTACCTTAATGATAGGTTTACATGCACAAAAGAATGAACATTACACATGACACTTACCTTTATTGAAGGCTGTTGTTGATGGATGGAAGACAAGGAGGGGAGAGGGAAGAGAGGTTATTGTTTGGAAAGCGAATCCCCATCCATAAGGACTCTAGGTACCAAGTCCTTATCAGGGGTCACTTCCCTAGCTTAAATATAGATTTACATGCAGAAAAGAATGACAAATAAATGTAAAGCATTAATAAAATGTATAAATGAACATTTAACATCACACCTACCTTTATTGAAGATTCTTGTTGGTGTATGGCAGAGGGAGGGGAGGCAAGCTTATTGTTGGAGAATATGACACTAATATCAACTCTGCGGCTTATTTATCTATCACAATTCAATTAATATGACATAATAAACAATATTAATAACATAGAAACATGACCTATACTCTAGAAAGAATAAAATAAGTCTTCATGTATGTCATGACTGGTGTTGTGTTGTTGTTGTTGTTGGATGTATAAGGGCCACTGAGAGAATAAGCCATACATAGTGGTGGTAAAGGCTGCAGCTGAGGCAGCAGTGTTTTCTGTAGCCCTATATAACTCCAGCAACATTGGAGGAGTTAGTAGAATCACTGAAGAAGGCACCCTCTACCACAATCACAACCACTACCACCCTCTACTGCTATCACTACCACCCTCTACCACTATCACTACCTCCTTCTACCACCATTATTACCACCCTCTACCACCACCACTTTCGTATTTTTCCACAAAATTTTCTTGAATTATATCATGTTTCTCACATTCTTTACCAGAGGACTGGTACTAGAAGCTTTCTTTGGGCCCATGGTGGCTTACTTAGCAGTCAAACACAGTAAATAAGTGCCAAAAACAATTGATTAATATGAAATGTTTCATATGACCTGGCAGGGTATGTTCACTCACCGAGAAACAGTGCTACACTAGCTGAGAATGTGTGTGTGAGGCAGCTTTGTTTGCGCACTGGACACTGAATGGGTTCCGTACAATCGATGAAAACGGAGGTAATCTATGAAAATGGAAGTAAAAAATTGACGAAAAAAGTCGGCCATAACCGAAATCGGCGATAACGGAGATTGACGAAAATGGAGGGTCCACTGCATTTTCGTATAGTATTTATGGTTGTATTCTTGTTTTCTTGGTCTCATTTGATAGAATGGAAGATATATTACAGAAATAAAGATACTTTTCATTAGTTTCATGATGAAAAGGACCTTGAAATTGAGCTCAATGTAGCAGAAATGTTCAATTTTTGCTGATGTTCAAGAGTAAACAAAAAGTGTCCAACAAGCCATTCTAATACGCAGTCACGAATGGGTTGATATTATTTATACAATTATTACAATAATGCAGAAGTCTTCATAAACAGTAAGTCTTCTATATTTTGTGTGAATAAAAATTCAAAATAGAAAGCAAGAGTAATATAAGAGGGGCCTGGAGACATGACTAATGAACAGAGAAAATGTTATTTGAGTTACAGGAATATCTGCATTGTTTGCTCTGGACCCTATTTTGAAATTGGCATCTTTTTTAATTTGCGTGAAATTGGCCAAATTGCCAGTTTCTGACCACTTTATTGGGTAGTTGAAATCAGTAAATGGGCAGTTTCTTATACTCGATTGATAGAATGAATGGAGTTCTAAAGAAATAGCTATGAGTTTGGTCGACTGGAACAATGGAATTGGCCGAAAATAGGGCTCAAAGTGGGCAAAATCTCCGATGCCTATATATCGCCAAGATCGCTGTCTTCGCGATAGCGTAATTCCATAAGTTTTCCATCAGATTTCGTACTTTTGGTGTCATTGCCATCAGAAAAAGATTCTGTATAATTTCATGAGAATTTTTTTTTTTTTGAATATTTTGCGACACAGACACACACACTTAAGGATTTGGGGTTGCGACAGACAAAGGGTTAAAGCTATATGTAAGGATGGTTGACACAAACCCACTACCAGTATACAGTGGTGCCTCGGTACTCGAACAATTTGATATTCAAATGCTTTGTTCAGTAAAAAATCGCTCGGCAGTCAACTGTTTGCCCGGCACTCAATCAAACAAACATGACCTGCCTATTGCTTTTATAAAAGAAATGTGTGAAAAATGGGGGGAAGCACAAAGTTTTCTTGAAAAGCATCACCCAGACAAAGCTGTAGCAAATTGTGCTATAAACCTGCTGAATGACAATGGTATGTCTCACTTCAGAAACATTTTAAAATGCAGGGAAAAGCAAAATTCATGGACAATTTCCTAGAGAGAGAGAGACGCAGAGAGTCTCAGGAAGAAAGCACAAAGAGACAAAAAAGAGAAAGAACCCGAGAAGCACAGTTAACTAAGAGACAGAAAAGAGAGAGAACCCCAGAAGCACATTTACCTGCCGTTTTTATGGATGGTGATAAACAATAACATCTCCCTTCCTCCTCACATTTCTCACCATCTTCCACATATGCCATCAACTCTCCAGTTTCAAGTAAAATGAGAATAAATTTGCATTTATTTCATCTGTTCGTTGTGTTTAGTATTTTTCTTTTTTAGATTTACTCATGTTAGGCTCGAGAACTTTGTGTTAAAATGTTTTTGTAAGTGTATTTTTGGGGGTCTGAAACAGATTAATCTAATTTACATTATTCATTATGGGAAAAATCTGTTCGGTATTCAAACAGATCAACACTCGAACTGCCTTCTGTAATTAATTAAGTGCCGAGGTACTATTGTAGTATGCTCCTCACTTAACCCTTTGACTGTTTTCGACGTATAAATACGTCTTACGAGCCAATGTTTCTGATGTATATATACTCAATAATTCTAGCGGCTTCAAATCAAGCGGGAGAAAGCTGGTAGGCCCACTTATGAGAGAATGGGTCTGTGTGGTCAGTGTGCACCACATAAAAAAAATCCTGCAGCACACATTGCGTAATGAGAAAAAAAAACTGATCGTTTTTTTGGAATAAAATGCCGACTTTGAGGTATATTTTCGTATAGTATTTATCGTTGTATTCGCGTTTTCATGGTCTTAGGTGATAAAATGGAAAACATATTACAGAAATAGAGATGATTTTCATTACTTTGACGATGAAAACGACCTTGAAACTGAGCTCAAAGTAGCGGAAATGTTCGATTTTTACCAATGTTCTGGAGTAAATAAATCACACCACACTTCCAATACACGTCAACTGGGGAGTCTAATATTCTTTCACTAGTCCACTGATATTATTTATACCATTTTTACAATAATGCAGTAGTCTGCATAACAGTAAATTTTGTATTTTTTTGTATGAATAAAAAATCAAAATAGAAAGCAATAATAATATAAGAGGGGCCTAGAGATGTGACTAATGAACAGAGCATATGTTATTTTAGTGCCACGAATGTCTACCTTGTTTATTCTGGACCCTATTTTGAAATTGGCATCTTTTTTAGTTTGCGTGAAATTGGCCAAATTGCCAATTTCTGACCACCATATTGGTTAGTCCAAATTAGTAAATGGGAGGTTTCTTGTACTCAGCTGATAGATAAAATGGAGTTCTAAAGAAATAGCTATGAGTTTGGTCAACTGGAACAATGGAATTGGCTGAAAATAGGGCTCAAAGTCGGCGAAATCGCCGATACGCATATGTCGCCGAGACCGCTAAATTCGCGGGAGCATAATTCCACGAGTTTTCGACCAAATTTCGAACTTTTGATGTCATTACCATCGGGAAAAGATTCTCTATCATTTCATAAGAAAAAATAATATATTTTTTTTTTTTTTTCAAAAATTGAGCGACATAGAATGACAGTTTCAGAGAGGGGCCTGAAACAGTCAAAGGGTTAATGACCACTTTGTTTACCAACCTACTCTTAGGAACGGAACCCTGTTGTTAAGTGAGGAGAGACTATTTTGAAAATGTATGTTAAATTTCTAAATGTATAGTTAGTATTTTTTATTAATACAGTGCGGTATAATACTGAAATTAGCCAAAATTATTACTAAAAATATTTAATGTATAGTACAATAAATTATATACAGTAGGGCCCCACTTATACAGCTGGTTAGGTTCCAGGCTAACGCCGTAAAGTGGAAATTGTCATAAAGTGGAACGCCCTTTTTTTCCACTTATAAATGCATGTTCAAATTCAAATGTATTTACTTCTTTGCAAGTAGTACATTGAGGTTATGTATTTACGATAATGGGCTGCAGTGCAAAGAGAGCCTCTATTATGTCTAGGCATTATGGGCCAACTTAATTTAATTAATGGCTTACTGACTACTTAACACTAGAGAAATTTATCATAGTTATACAATAGTTCTATTTATTATAAATGAATCTAATTTATATAAACCAAAGGATATATTCATGTTTTCAAAAATGCTTTTTATGAAACATGATTCACTCACATTCCTGTCGACAATGGACAATAGGTTCAAATTTATTAAAATTATATTATGGGAATATAACATTGTGATTTGCTAAAAGTAGTTTACAGTATGAAAATGCTACAATTTGGTGTAGGGCAATACTGTTTTGGGTAGGTGAATACAGGAAAGAGTAAGGTTATGAGGATAACAAAAAGATTAGGTGATGAAAGATTGAATATCAGATTGGAGGGAGAGAGTATGGAGGAGGTGAACGTATTCAGGTATTTGGGAGTGGACGTGTCAGCGGATGGGTCTATGAAAGATGAGGTGAATCATAGAATTGATGAGGGAAAAAGAGTGAGTGGTGCACTTAGGAGTCTGTGGAGACAAAGAACTTTGTCCTTGGAGGCAAAGAGGGGAATGTATGAGAGTATAGTTTTACCAACGCTCTTATATGGGTGTGAAGCGTGGGTGATGAATGTTGCAGCGAGGAGAAGGCTGGAGGCAGTGGAGATGTCATGTCTGAGGGCAATGTGTGGTGTGAATATAATGCAGAGAATTCGTAGTTTGGAAGTTAGGAGGAGGTGCGGGATTACCAAAACTGTTGTCCACAGGCTGAGGAAGGGTTGTTGAGGTGGTTCGGACATGTAGAGAGAATGGAGCGAAACAGAATGACTTCAAGAGTGTATCAGTCTGTAGTGGAAGGAAGGCGGGGTAGGGGTCGGCCTAGGAAAGGTTGGAGGGAGGGGGTAAAGGAGGTTTTGTGTGCGAGGGCTTGGACTTCCAGGAGGCATGCATGAGCGTGTTTGATAGGAGTGAATGGAGACAAATGGTTTTTAATACTTGACGTGCTGTTGGAGTGTGAGCAAAGTAACATTTATGAAGGGATTCAGGGAAACCGGCAGGCCGGACTTGAGTCCTGGAGATGGGAAGTACAGTGCCTGCACTCTGAAGGAGGGGTGTTAATGTTGCAGTTTAAAAACTGTAGTGTAAAGCACCCTTCTGGCAAGACAGTGATGGAGTGAATGATGGTGAAAGTTTTTCTTTTTCGGGCCACCCTGCCTTGGTGGGAATCGGCCAGTGTGATAATAAATAAATAATTTATACTACTATGTAGTATTAGTCAATGTATGAACTTGGTCGTCTAGTCTTGAAGTTTTAAGATTTAGGTGATTGGGAGATTTATTGGTAAATATTGAGTATTTAGTCCAGGGTGATTAACCCTTAAATGGTCCAAACGTATATGTACATTCTCTCGCGTAGCGCCCCAAACGTATATATACGTTTCCTTTGTCATTCATTCAACATTGGCAAGATAAGCCTGAGTCGCCTTAACATGAGAGAATGGGTGTGCACACTCACTGTGCACCATATGAAAAAAAATTGGGGATGCCTGGGTACCATATGCTCTTTTTTCCTATTAAAAAAAAAGATGTTTTTTTTTTTTCTCAAATTCGGGGTGCTACGCAAGAGAACGTATGTATATTTTTGGACCGTTTAAGGGTTAACTCTTTCAGGGTCCATGCCATAGATCTACAGCATTACGTTGAGGGTCCAAACCGTAGATCTAGGCCATGAGCTCAGCTCACTCTGATAAGCTGTGAACGGTAAATTTGGGCCTAGATATGAGAGACTACATCTGTGTGGTATGTGTGCACCACATGAAACAAATCCTGCAGCACACAGTGCATAATGAGAGAAAAAAACTGAGACCGTAATTTTCGATTAAAACAGCAAATTTGTTTTTTATAGTTGTATTTGCGATTTCTTGGTCTCATTTGATAGAATCAATCAATCAGTCAGTCAATCAAGTTTATTCTCTGTAAGGATTATAATGCGGGGTTTACAGATTTTTAATATTGTGTGCTTTACATGTTATAAAATACAGTGGAACCTCTACTTGTGAGGGTGTCCATGTGGAAGTTTTTCCAAATACGAGCAGTCGATGGGTCGATTTTTTGCTTCCATGCGCGAGCAAAATTTCCACAAGCGAGCAGACCTCAAGGCAGGTTCCTTGACACTGGTGAGGGGCTCTTGCTCTTGATTTCAGGAATTGTATCTCATTTGTTTGTTAGACTATCTTATTGAAACTTGGGCAATGTATGATGGAAAGAGGCTTCTTAACCCTATGAGGGTTTTCGTCGTACTAGTACGTCTTACGAGTAGGGGTTTTTGACGTACTAGTACTCATAAATTCTAGCGACCTCAAATCTAGTGGGAGAAAGCTGGTAGGCCTTCATATGAAAGAATGCGTCTATGTGGTCAGTGTGCACAGTCTAAAAAAAATCCTGCAGCACACAGTGCATAATGAGAAAAAAAAAAACTTTTTCCATTTTTTTTTAATAAATCAGCGACTTTGCAGTGTATTTTCGTATGGTATTTATTGTTGTATTCTAGTTTTCTTGGTCTCATTTTATAGAATGGAAGACATATTACTGAAATTGAGATGATTTTGACTGGTTTTACAATGAAAGGTGCCTTGAAATTGAGCTCAAAGTAGCAAAATGTTCGATTTTTACCAAACTTCAAAAGTAAACAAATCGTGCCAAGCGTGCAATACACGTCAACTGGTGAGTCTAATATTCTTTCACAAGTGCACCAATAATATTTATACCATTTTTTACACTAATGCAGTAGTCTGCATAACAGTAAATCTTATATTTTTTGTGAGAATAAAAATTCAAAGTGGAAAGCAAAAGAATATAAGAGGGCCTTGAGACGTGACTAATGACTAGAGGAAATGTCATTTTAGTGCCAGGAATGTCTTTCTTGTTTATTCTGGACCCTATTCCGAAATTGGCATCTTTTGAAATTTGTGTGAAATTGGCAAAATTGCTAAATTCTGACCACTGTACTGGATAGTTGAATTTATAAATGGGTGGTTTCTTGCACCCATTCGATAGAAAAAATGGAGTTCTAGCGAAATATTCATGTTTTTTGTCGACTAGTACAGTGAAATTGGCCGAAAATGGGGCTCAAAGTGGGCAAAATCGCCGATCCGTAAACATCGCCGAGACCGCTAACTTTGCGAGAGCATAATTCCGTAAGTTTTCTATCAAATTTCAAACTTTTGGTGTCGTTATGATCGGGAAAAGATTCTCTATCTTTTCATAAGAGAAAATAATTTTTTTTTTTTTTAAATTTGGCCGACCCTGAGAACGAGTTTCGGAGAGGGCCTGTCGACCCTCAAAGGGTTAATGTACACCAAAAATGAAAGAAATCTAAGCATAAATAATGGAGTTTACTTCTCAGGAATTAGCCACCCCTTTGTGGTAATTTTGAATGTTTTTTATGGTTGGATTCTCATTTTTTTGGTCTCATTTGATAGAATGGAAGATATATTACAGAAATAGATATGATTTTGATTGCTTTCATGACGAAAGGTGCCTTGAAATTGAGCTCAACCTAGGAGAAATGGTCCATTGCTTGTCTGTTTCAAAGCAAACAACCGACGTCACTGTCCACTCCAGTATGCAGTCGTGAATGGGTTGACATTATTTATATTATTTATACAATTATTGCAATAAGAAATAACAGTAAATCTTACATTTTTTGTGTGAATAAAAATTTCAAATTATTTATATAATAATAATAAGTATAATAATAATATGTATAATAATAATATGTAGATAGAGGTAGATGGGAAAAGAGGAAGGTGGCAACAACAAGTAAGAGGGAGGTGAAAGTGTATAAACTAAGGGAGGAGGAAGTTTGGGTGAGATATAAGCGACTATTGGCAGAAAGGTGGGCTAGTGCAAAGATGAGTAGTGGGGGGGGGGGGTTGAAGAGGGTTGGAATAGTTTTAAAAATGTACTATTAGAATGTGGGGCAGAAGTTTGTGGTTATAGGAGGGGGGGGCAGGAGGAAAGAGGAGTGATTGGTGGGATGATGAAGTAAAGGGTGTGATAAAAGAGAAGAAGGTAGCTTATGAGAGGTTTTTACAAAGCAGAAGTGTTATAAGAAGAGCAGAGTATATGGAGAGTAAAAGAAAGGTGAAGAGAGTGGTGAGAGAGTGCAAAAGGAGAGCAGATGATAGAGCAGGAGAGGCACTGTCAAGAAATTTTAATAAAAATAAGAAAAAAATTTGGAGTGAGTTAAACAAGTTAAGAAAGCCTAGGGAAAGTATGGATTTTTCAGTTAAACACAGAGAAGGGGAGTTAGTAGATGGGGAGAGGGAGGTATTAGGTAGATGGCGAGAATATTTTGAGGAACTTTTAAATGTTGAGGAAGAAAGGGAGGCGGTAATTTTATGCACTGGCCAGGGAGGTATACCATCTTTTAGGAGTGAAGAAGAGCAGAATGTAAGTGTGGTGGAGGTACGTGAGGCATTACGTATAATGAAAGGGGGTAAAGCAGCTGGAACTGATGGGATCATGACAGAAATGTTAAAAGCAGGGGGGGATATAGTGTTGGAGTGGTTGGTACTTTTGTTTAATAAATGTATGAAAGAGGGGAAGGTACCTAGGGATTGGCAGAGAGCATGTATAGTCCCTTTATATTAAGGGAAAGGGGACAAAAGAGATTGTAAAAATTATAGAGGAATAAGTTTACTGAGTATACCAGGAAAAGTGTATGGTAGGGTTATAATTGAAAGAATTAGAAGTAAGACAGAATGTAGGATTGCAGATGAGCAAGGAGGTTTCAGAGTGGGTAGGGGAAGTGTAGATCAAGTGTTTACATTGAAGCATATATGTGAACAGTATTTAGATAAAGGTAGGGAAGTTTTTATTGCATTTATGGATTTAGAAAAGGCATATGATAGAGTGGATAGAGGAGCAATGTGGCAGATGTTGCAAGTATATGGAATAGGTGGTAAGTTACTAAATGCTGTAAAGAGTTTTTATGAGGATAGTGAGGCTCAGGTTAGGGTGTGTAGAAGAGAGGGAGACTACTTCCCGGTAAAAGTAGGTCTTAGACAGGGATGTGTAATGTCACCATGGTTGTTTAATATATTTATAGATGGGGTTGTAAAAGAAGTAAATGCTAGGGTGTTCGGGAGAGGGGTAGGATTAGATTATGGGGAATCAAATTCAAAATGGGAATTGACACAGTTACTTTTTGCTGATGATACTGTGCTTATGGGAGATTCTAAAGAAAAATTGCAAAGGTTAGTGGATGAGTTTGGGAATGTGTGTAAAGGTAGAAAGTTGAAAGTGAACATAGAAAAGAGTAAGGTGATGAGGGTATCAAATGATTTAGATAAAGAAAAATTGGATATCAAATTGGGGAGGAGGAGTATGGAAGAAGTGAATGTTTTCAGATACTTGGGAGTTGACGTGTCGGCAGATGGATTTATGAAGGATGAGGTTAATCATAGAATTGATGAGGGGAAAAAAGGTGAGTGGTGTGTTGAGGTATATGTGGAGTCAAAAAACGTTATCTATGGAGGCAAAGAAGGGAATGTATGAAAGTATAGTAGTACCAACACTCTTATATGGATGTGAAGCTTGGGTGGTAAATGCAGCAGCGGGGAGACGATTGGAGGCAGTGGAGATGTCCTGTCTAAGGGCAATGTGTGGTGTAAATATTACGCAGAAAATTCGGAGTGTGGAAATTAGGAAAAGGTGTGGAGTAATAAAAGTATTAGTCAGAGGGCAGAAGAGGGGTTGTTGAGGTGGTTTGGTCATTTAGAGAGAATGGATCAAAGTAGAATGACATGGAAAGCATGTAAATCTATAGGGGAAGGAAGGCGGGGTAAGGGTCGTCCTTAAAAGGGTTGGAGAGAGGGGGTAAAGGAGGGTTTGTGGGCGAGGGGCTTGGACTTCCAGCAAGCGTTCGTGAGCGTGTTAGATGGAGTGAATGGAGACGAATGGTACTTGGGACCTGACGATCTGTTGGAGTGTGAGCAGGGTAATATTTGGTGAAGGGATTCAGGGAAACCGGTTATTTTCATATAGTCAGTCTTGAGTCCTGGAAATGGGAAGTACAATGCCTGCACTTTAAAGGAGGGGTTTGGGATGTTGTGTATCTTTATACGTATATGCTTCTAAATTGTTGTATTCCAAGCACCTCTGCAAAAACAGTGATAATGTGTGAGTGTGATGAAAGTGTTGAATGATGAAAGTATTTTCTTTTTGGGGATTTTCTTTCTTTTTTGGGTCACCCTGCCTTGGTGGGAGACGGCCGACTTGTTGAAAAAAAAAATGTATAATAATAATATGTATAATAATAATACGTTTAATAATAATAGTATAATACAATAATAATAATAATGTATAATAATAATACATATATAATAATAATGTACTACATATAATAATTATAATAATAGACGGCTTCAAAAGGCCATCACTAGATGGCAGTGTTTACCACAACAAAGAGGGAGCAGTTGTGGCTGCCTCCACCTGTTACATAATGACATATTTTATTCATTCTAGAGTATACAGTAGGGCCTCACTTATACGGCAGGTTAGGTTCCAGGCTACCGCCGTAAAGCGGAAATTGCTGTAAAGTGGAAAACCCTTTTTTTTCCACTTGTAAATGCATACAAATACTAGATAACAAGTTTACACTAACATATATTAAGTTAGCAATAGAACTAGGCATCAAAAAACAATAAAAAAGTACAATACACACATAGTGCACTCATTACTTACCTTAAAATATTTATAGTCTTAATCTAGGGTGAGACAAGTAGTATTTATTGTAAGAAATCAAGTGTGGTATGTATGGTAGTCAGCGAGGCTACCATACCAGGCCACCCCACCCACACATACAATTCTATGATTTTTAAGCATCCCAGAGCGATAAAATGTATATACAGTTCACTCATTACTTACCTTAAAATATAGGGTGAGATGAGTAGTATTTATTGTAAAAAATCAAGTGTGGTATGTATGGTAGTCAGCCGGGCTACCATACCAGGCCAACCCACCTACACATAATATTCTATTACATTTAAGCATCCCAGAGCGATAAAATGTATATACAGTTCACTCATTACTTACCTTAAAATATTTGTAGTCTTAATGTAGGGTCAGGAGTAAGTAAATGAGATAAAATGAATAAATGAGAGAGAAAGAATGAGTGCATGAGAGAGGACAGGCGCAGAGTTATGTAAACAAACCAGGCGAAGGTAAGTTTTGTAAACAAAGTGTACACGTCTGGTTTGTGTACAAGTTACATTGTGTACAGGTTGTCTCTACATTGATACGGTAGAATAAATAAAGAAGAACACTCCCATTCTCATGTAACATCATTTTGAGAAGAAATGACGCTCTCAGTGAAGGCAATGGAAATAAGTCACTCTGACTTTTTTGGGTTATCCTAGGTTCTCTACACATATGCTGTTATGTATGATAATCTATGTAACTGTATTTGTGTATACTACCTGAATAAACTTACTTACATGCATACGAAAGGAATAATTTTCTACAGTTACCCCCAGTAACACATTTTCTCTTATGTTAGATTAGAGAAAATGTTATTCTTGGCGTCACTTGTACAAGTTATCTGGCTACCACATCTCATGTTTATGTTCATTTATTCTATTGTGGGGTGTATTTATCATCTTTATATGTTATGTATCATGTTATTATATAATTTTGAAAAAATATCATGGATGGATTAATGAAAATGTGTATATTAACGTAATATACGACATTTAATGAGACTCGATGATGATGATGATTATTATTATTATTTCTAATAATGCGTCACTTGTGCAAGTCGTCTGCTACCACATCTCATATTTGTGTTTATTTATTGTACTGTGGGGTATATTTATCATATTTATATGTTATGCATCGTGTTTATTATATAATTTTGAAAAAATATCATATATGGATTAATGAAAATGTGTATATTAACGTAATATATGACATTTAAATGAGACTTGGTGATTATTATCATCATTACTAATATGACATCTGGAGACATAAAACACTCTTACTGATTTTAATGTGTACCTGCATGCCAGCACAGTATGTAAGTTTATTTAAGTACAGGTATACATAAGTATAATTATCAGAGTATATATAAAATATGAAATAACTTTTAAAAACACTTAAAATTTTGGAGTTTCCAGACATAATGGAGAGACTTAGTGCTTACGGATCTCACAGAGAATGTAAACAAACCGGGTGGGAAAGTCAGGTGGGGGGAGCCGTATAGCGAGTTTTGGTTATAATTTGAAATGACCGTATTAGCAGAAAGCTGTAAAGCAAAACGTCGTAAAGCGGGGCCCTACTGTATATCATGTTTCTTTGTTATTTATATTGTTTGTTATGTCATATTAGATGAACTGTGATATATAAATAAGCTGTATAGATGATATTAGCAAAATTATTCATGAAGTATTTTGCCCTGTCTAAGGACAAACTCGTCCACCGCCGACACCACCCATACCACTACATGAATGACGTATTCTATTCAGAGTATATATCAGGTTTCTATGTTATTTATATTGTTTATTATGTCATATTAGATGAAGTGAGATAGATAAATAAGCTGTAGAGTTGATATTAGCGAAATTATTGAAGTACAGAATTCCACTGGAACAGATTAATTGCATTTCAATTAATTTAAATGAGGAAAATTGATTCTGCAAACGAGCAAATCCAGTTGTGAGCAAGGTCATGGAATGGATTAAACTCACAATTACAGAGGGGGCCACTAGGACACCTAGCATGGCTAGGCATTTCGGGCAGACTTAGATTAATTCTTAACTCCAAATTATTACAAATTATGGAGTAAGTTGGTATTATGGCTAAGTGATTAAATCATAGTTTATGAGTTTAGCAATGTGAATGCTTTTGTTTTGGCACAATACATAGTTTCTATATTGGAGTATCACAGGCAAACTTATGACTAGTTAGGATTCATTATTTTAAGATTAAGATTCGTATTTCTGTGTTTATAGTCAAATGGGTGAGTGAGTGAGTGTAAGTGTGAATGGAAGATATATTATAGAAATAAAGATGATTTTGATTGGTTTTAGTACTGGAAATGGCTTGAAACTGAGCTCAAAATAGTGGAAATGTTAAATTTTTGCCAATGTTCAAGAGTAAACAAATGACCTCACAGGTCTAATACACACCAGCTGGTGGGTCTAATATATACATTCACAAATGTGGTGATATTATTTATACAATTATTACAATATTGCATAACAGTAAATCTTCTATTTTTTGGTTTGAATTTAAAATTCATTATGTGAATAAAAAATCAAGGAATTCATTTGTAAAGCCTGAAAATGTAACTGATAAACAGAGGAAATGTTAGTTTAGTGCCTGGAATGCCTGCATTGTTTATTCTGGACCCTATTTTGAAATTGAAATATTTTGAACTTTGCATTAAATTAGCCTAATTACCAATTTCCGATCACTTTATTTTGTAGTTGAAACAGTTGTCTTGGTGATTTCTTGTGCTCAATCGATAGAATAGAAGTAATACTAGTGAAATAGCTAAGAATTTGGTCGACTGGAATAATGTAATTGGCCTAAAATGGGTGTCAAAGTCGGCAAAATCGCCGATGCGTAAGTATCGCTGACACATCAAAATTCATGAGAGCATAATTTCGTCAATTTTCCATCAAATTTCATACTTTTTGTTTTATTACCTTCAGAAAAAGATTCTTTACCATTTCATAAGAAAAAATAACAAAATTATCTTTTGAAAATTCTTGGACACTGGTGCACACTTTAAAATTTGGCGTCTCGATCCTGAAAGGGTTAAGTAGTTGAAGGAGTGGCCTCTTGTACCATAGTGTGTTAATTTTGTGTGCAGCAATTCATGGTCGACTGTATCAAAAGCTTTATGTAAATCAATGAAAATTCCCAGCGGGACTTCTTTCTTCTCGAGAGCGGTATATATTATTTCTAGCATGTATATGATAGCATTATTTGTGCTTTTATTATTCCTGAATCTAAACTGACAGGGGTTTAGTATGTTGTGTGAGACGAGGTAGGAATAGATCCTTCTATGAATTGATTTTTCAAAGATTTTAGAGAGCAGTGGTAATTTAGATATTGGTATATAGTTATTCAAGTCAGCTTGGTCACCTTTGTGAATCGGGGTGACCCTCGCTATTTTGAGAATTACTAGATAAGTTTAACCCTTTCAGGGTCCGTCCCGTAGATCTACGGCTTTACGTTCAGGGTCCAAACCGTAGATCTACGCCATGAGCTCAGCTCACTCTGATAAACTGTGAGTGGTACATTTGGGCCTAGATATGAGAGAATACATCTATGTGGTATGTGTGCACCACATAAAACAGATCCTGCAGCACACTGTGTATAATGAGAGAAAAAAAATGAAATCATGATTTTTCGATTAAAACAGCAACTTTGCAGTGTTTTTTCGTATTGTTTTTTATAGGTGTATTTGCGATTTCTTGGTCTCATTTGATAGAATGGAAGACATATTACAGAAATAGAGATGATTTTGATTGGTTTTTAGCATTGGAAATGGCTTGAAACTGAGCTCAAAGTAGCGGAAATGTTAAATTTTTGCCGATATTCAAGAGTAAACAAACGACCTCACACGTCTAATACACGCCAGCTGGTGGGTCTAATATACATTCACAAATATGGTGATGATATTTATACAATTATTACAGTATTGCATAACAGTAAATCTTCTATTTTTTTGTGTGAATAAAAATTCATTATGTGAATAAAAAATCAAAATGGAATTTATTTGTAAAGCCTCAAAACATAACTAATGAACAGAGGAAATGTTAGTTTAGTGCCAGGAATGCCTACATTGTTCATTCTGGACCCTATTTTGAAATTGGAATATTTTGAACTTTGTGTTAAATTGGCCAAATTAACAATTTCCGATCACTTTATTTTGTAGTTGAAACAGTTGACTTGGCGATTTCTTGTGCTCAATCGATAGAATAGAAGTAATACTAGTGAAATAGCTAAGAATTTGGTTGATTGGAATAATGTAATTGGCCTAAAATGGGAGTCAAAGTCGGCAAAATCGCCGATTCGTAAATGTCGCTGACACATCAAAATTCGCGAGAGCATAATTTCGTCAATTTTCCACCAAATTTCGTACTTTTTGTTTTATTACCTTCACAAAAAGATTCTCTACGATTTCATAAGAAAAAATAACAAATTTTTTTTTTGAAAATTCTTGGACACTGGTGCGTGACTCCAGATTTGGGCCTTGGACCCTGAAAGGGTTAAACTAACATATGTTAAGTTAGCAGTGGAACTAGGCATTAAAAAAACAATAAAAAGTAAAATACACATACAGTGGACCCCTGACCCACGATATTAACCCTTTGACTGTCGCAAGCCCCTTTTTGAAACTGTTATTCTGTGTCGAAAAATTTTTGGAAAAAAATTTTTTTTTTCTTATGAAATGATAGAGAATTTTTTCCCGATTGTAATGACACCAAAAGTATGAAATTTGATCGAAAACTTATGGAATTACGCTCCCACAAAGTTAGCGACCTTGGCAAAATATACACATCGGCGATTTCACTGACTTTGAGCCCTATTTTTGGCCAATTTCAGTGTTCCAGTCGACCAAACTCAAAACTATTTCTTTAGAACTCCATTTTTTTCTGTCACTTGAGTACAAGAAACTGCCCATTTACTGATTTCAACTACCTAATAAAGTGTTCAGAAAATGGCAATTTGGCCAATTTCACACAAAATAAAAAAGATGCCAATTTCAAAATAGGGTCCAGAATAAACAATGCAGACATTCTTGGCACTAAAATACCATATCCTCTGTTCCTTAGTCAAGTCTCTAGGCCCCACTTATATTATTCTTGCTTTCTATTTTGATTTTTTATTCACACAAAAATAGAAGATTTACTGTTACGCAGACTACTGCATTATTGTAAAAATTATATAAATAATATCAGTGCACTAGTGAATGCACAGCAACTCGGTAAATGACCATATGACTTGTCTTTGAAATACTCATTTGTGCTTAATTGTTATTTGTTTACTATAATTTTTGCCACTGAATATATCATTGCTTAGTTAATCTTAAGTTAATTTTAAGCCTGCCCATAATGCTCTGCATACAAGGGGCTTTTGGCATGTTACACTTAACCACTGTATTTCTTTGCACTTTTATGTATCATGTCCAAATTAATAATAAATAAATTAATAAATAAATAATATGTCTCGAGAGACCATATTAGTAATGATTATAAATAATAATAATAATCTCCGAGTCTCATTAAATGTCATATATTACGTTAACATACATATTTTCATTAATCCATCTAAGATATTTTTTCAAAATTATATAATAAACATAACACATAACATATAAAGATGATAAATACACCCCACAGTAGAATAAATAAACATAAATACGAGATGTGGGAACCAGACTTCTATGAGTGACGCCATATTAGTATTAATAATAATCACCGAATCTCGTTAACCCTTTCAGGGTTTCGGACATAGAAGTACGGCTTACGCACCAGGGTTTTTGACGTACTAGTACGCCTAAATTCTAGTGCCCTCAAATGTAGTGAGAGAAAGCTGGTAGGCCTACATATGAAAGAATGGGTCTATATGGTCAGTGTGCGCAGTATAAAAAAAAATCCTGCAGCACACAGTGCGTAATGAGGAAAAAAAAACTTTGACCGTGTTTTTGGATTAAAACAGCGACTTTGCAATGTATTTTTGTATGGTATTTATTGTTGTATTCTAGTTTTCCTGGTCTCATTTTATAGAATGGAAGACATATTACAGAAATTGGGATGATTTTGACTGGTTTTACGATGAAAAGTACCTTGAAATTGAGCTCAAAGTAGCAGAAATGTTCGATTTTTACCAAAGTTCAAAAGTAAACAAATCATGCCAAGTGTCCAATACACGTCAACTGGTGAGTCTAATATTCTTTCACAAGTGTGCCGATATTATTTATACCATTTCTACACTAATCCAGTAGTCTGCATAACAGTAAATCTTCTATTTTTTGTGAGAATAAAAATTCAAAGTGGAAAGCAAAAGAATGTAAGAGGGGCATGGGGACGTAACTTATGAACAGAGGAAATGTTATTTTAGTG
>NC_069404.1:32469330-32479330 GCF_026875155.1 Cherax quadricarinatus
TTGCTTGTCAGATACAAGATATAGCAATTAAAATATCATAACACAATTCACAAACACAGCTGCCTTGTAGCAGAGAAAGACTGGACACGTGTGAATTACGAACGCTGGGATGGTGAGGTGGTGTTGGGGAGTGGCAGGTGATTTCAGGAGGGCTCCTCGGCTGCTCTACAACAAATCGGCCGCTTGAGCAAGAGATTTTTTTTTTTCCTTCCCACAAACTGAACGGTGTTAAATTAATTGTACAACGTGTTATATAAAACTGTGCCGCTATTCTTCAATTGTACAATACCGAAATCTTGCCAAATAAACTCATGCTAAATGATGGTCTACTGCATGTGAAAAATCATAGTAACTGGATCTCCTGTAAGTTGTGTGTCTTCATAACTAGAGTGGAACTTTGACTTATGAGTGTCCCAACATACAAGTTTTTTGAGATACAAGCCATCACTCGGTCGATTTTTTGCTCTGAGTTACAAGCCAATGTCCGATTTATGAGCGAGCTTCCCCCCTCAACCCAGAACTCACACACCTCGCTTGTTTATCTATGATTTCATGCTTTAATTCCATGGACATCATCATTTTCTTCTGAGCACTGTCCTTTGCAGATACAGTGGACCCTCGCCTAACGATATTAACCCTTTGAGGGTTTTGGTCGTACTAGTACGTCTTAAGCGTAGGGGTTTTTGACGTACTAGTACGCATAAATTCTAGCGGCCTCAAATCTCGCAGGAAAAGGCTGATAAGCCTAGATGTGAGAGAATGGGTCTGTGTGGTGGTTGTGCGCAGTAGGAAAAAAATCTGGGACCCAGTGGTGCATGTGGGAATGCCATCATAGTACACAATTTCCACCGTGCCCTGCGGTAAGAAGTTCCTCACTCCTCGGCGAATTGGGACACTTTTGTTCCCCAGTGACAGTTCTAATACAGATGGAAGTGACAGTGAAGATGAGTTTCAAGGTTCTGGTGAGGTTTTGACCGAAACTAATGACCATAATATGGGTAATAGTGAGGAAAACCCAGACAACCCACAGCCTTCCACCTCTGGTGCTGGGCCGTCGTTCAGTTGTACCAGAATCAAAGAGGAAACTCCTATTTTCCAAAATCCCAGACTCAGATGTGAGCATTGGTGATGATAATGATAGTG
The DNA here is from genome assembly GCF_026875155.1 of Cherax quadricarinatus. Classification (NCBI taxonomy): domain Eukaryota; kingdom Metazoa; phylum Arthropoda; class Malacostraca; order Decapoda; family Parastacidae; genus Cherax; species Cherax quadricarinatus. The sequence continues at coordinate 32,470,474 of NC_069404.1, forward strand.
ATTATGAACTACAAGCTCTTCAAACTTGTTCCAGAATGGAGGAGGAGGAGGAGGCAGAGGAGGGGGAGGCAGAGGAGGAGGGGGCAAGAGGAGGAGGAGGCAAGAGGAGGAGGAGGCAAGAGGAGGAGGAGGCAGAGGAGGAGGAGGAGGAGGAAGAAGAAGAAGAGGAGGAGGAGGAAGAAGAGGAGGAGGAGGAGGAGGAGGAGGAGGAAGAGGAGGAGGAGGAGGAGGAGGAAGAAGAATACGTAATGATAACAATAATACATAAAAATAATACATAATAATAATAATACATAATAATAATACATAATAATAATACATAATAATTACATAATAATAAAATACATAATAATAATACGTAATAATAATAATATGTAATAATAATAATATTTTAATAAAAAATGTTCACCCATGACAGTACAAGATAAGGGAGATAACATCTGATAATGCTGACGTTTGATGAGGGTAAATGAGGGTAGAGCTGATGCCAAAAGATGAGATGAACATCGCCCTCCCTTTGTTTTTGCTGGTATACTAACTTTTCTGTCTGTCTATTTGCCTGTCTGTCAAGCTCCCTGTCTATCCATCTAGCCTCTGTCTCAGAGAGCCACAAGACTGCGTCATCACTTTTACTCACATCTTCAAGCAGAGTATAGCACTTTGTCTGGGTTTTTTGGGGTTTATCCTGGGTAATTTATACTATGTATACTTGTATTTATGTTACCTGTGGGACAGAGATAGACAGACAGATAGAATGAGGAGAAAGATAATTAGATAGAATGGAGGAGGGGAAAGCAGCATCCGACCCCTTTTGTTTTGACGGGCCGGAGGGGGAAAGAGTAATGAGCCAATATGTCATTTTGACAGCTGCCGACTCCTTGTAATTTACACTATGGACGAGGAGGAGAAGGAGGGAGGAAGATTTAGGGGAAGAGGAAGAAGAGGAGGAGGAGGGAGAGTAGGAGGAAGAGGAATAAGAGGAAGAGGAGGGGGAAGAGGTATAGTAGGAGGAAGATTGGGAGGGGAAGAGGAAGAAGAGGAGGAGGGGGAAGAGTAGGAGGAAGAGGAAGAAGATGAGGAGGAGGAAGAGGAAGAGTAGGAGGAAGGGGAAAGAGGAGGAAGAGGAAGAGTATGAGGAAGAGTAGGGGGAAGAGGAGAAGAGTAGGGGGAAGGGAGGAAGGGAAGAAGAGGAGGAGGAGGGTGGAACACTAGACACGGTACTGGTACACTAACATTTCTGTCTGTCTATTTGTCTGTCTGTCAAGCTCCCTGTCTATCTGTCTATCCGTCTAGCTCTCTGTTCAGAGAGCCACAAGACTGTGTCATCACTTTTACTCACATCTTCAAGCAGAGTATAGCACTTTGTCTGGATTTCTTGGGTTTTTCCTAGGTAATTTATACTATGTATACTTGTATTTATGTGTACCTGTGAGACAGAGATAGACAGACAGATAGAAAGAGAGACAGATTGAAAGAGATAGAATGAGGGAGAAAGATAAAACACCATTGTGTATGACACCATGTTTCAGAGTTCCACAAGCTGCAGAACTAATAGGAATATGTTCAGTGACTGTATATTGGTATATATATTATAGAACAATAATAATAAACAGTGTTTTGTATTGTTTGTTTTTGTAAACAAGTTTTGTAAACAATATATTGATAATTATGTTTGTGTGCTTATTGTGTTGTATACAACGAGTGTATATATGTACATTGCACCTTACTTTGGTCTCATAGGCCACATAAGTTATGTGAAAAAATAAAATAATGAAAAAAAACAACAAACCTTCAAATACAAGTCAATCAAAGTTTACCGGGTGAGCGGCAGTCGCCGCTGTTGCCATACGCGGCTCATTTTCTGCAAACTTCATGCATCCATATCTCCGTAAGTATTGATGGTAAAATTTTTTTGTTTATCCTATAATGTTTAGAAAAAAAAAACTCTATTTTTTCATAAGAAAAAATAATTTTTTTTTTTTTGAAATTTGGCCGACCCTGAGAACGAGTTTCGGAGAGGGCCTGTCGACCCTCAAAGGGTTAATCCGTTCCTGAGAGCTCAACGTTAGGCGAAATTATCGTTAGGCGAATTACAGTGGTCCCTCGTTTTTCGTAGTTAATCCATTCCTGGAGTTGCTACTATTATCAAAATATACGATTTGCGAATCAATTTTCCCCATAAGAAATAATGTAAATACAATTAATCCATTCCTGACACCCAGAAGTATTAAAACAAAAAAAATTTTTACATGAAATATAGATGTAGTACATAAACAATACAATGGGAAATGATGAATGAAACATTAACAGCATAACACTTACCTTTATTGGAGATTCTTCTTAGTGTATGGGAGACTGGAGGAGGAGAGAGATTGGATTGTTTACAGTTTGGAAGGGGAATCCCCTTCCAGCAACACCTCAGGTACCAATTGCTTTTCTGGGGTTGCTTCTCTTCTCTGTTTCTTAATACCACTAGGACCACCTTGAGAGTCACTGGAGTCCTGTCTCGCAAAATAACTGTGGAGAGAGCTCTGTTTCTGGCGTCTCTTTAACACCTCCCTAAAATGGCCCATGATTTCGTCACTGTACATGTTGCCAAGACTTAAGAAATCGTAATGACACGATTGCAAATAAACCGCGGGTTCAATCCCGGCCGGGGGTATGGTTCATGTTGCCAACATGGCTTGCAGCAACTTTGTCAGGGTGATGTTTCTCCATAAAGCTTTCCATCTTACCCCACATAGCAAAAATCTCTTTAATTTCTGAAGAAGGCACCTTCTTCCATCTCTCTTCCTCCTCCTCTGCAGCAAGATTCTGAGCTGTGATCTGTTTCTGTTCGTGCTGAAGCTCTTACAGCTCCTCAGTGGTGAGCTCTTCGTTGTGGTCTTCAACCAACTCTTCCACATCCTCCAAACTCACATCCAACCCCATGGAACTCCCCAGTGCCACAATTGATTTAACAACAGATATAGGCTCATCAGGGTCAGTCCCAAACCCTTCAAAATCCCTCTTGTGGACACAATCTGGCCACAATTTTCTCCAAGCAGAGTTCAAAGTCCTGGTAGTCACTCCCTCCCAAGCCATACCTATAAGGGTTATGCAATGGACGATGCTGAAGTGTTCTCTCCAAAATTCCCTTAGGGTCAAGTGAGTGTCTGTGGTCACAGTCAAGCACCTGTGAAACATTGCAAGCACTAAAATGAGTGGAATATTATGAAATATTTCATAGGAGCACGTGAGGGGACCTTCGCTCACTGGTAAACAATGCCAGACTGGCTGGGTAGGGAGGCTGCCCTGGCTCACACCGTGCGTACGCGTCCCGGACGAACTACTATTCACGAGTCAACCTATGATTAGCGAGCCCATGTTTATACGAAAATATCTCTATGATTTCCAAAATCTATGATTCCCGAGAACTACGAAAAACGAGGGACCACTGTAATTTTCCCCATAAGAAATAATGGAAATCAAATTAATCCGTGCAAGACACCCCAAAGTATGAAAAAAAAAAATTTTATCACTTGAAATATTAATTTTAATACACACAAACTGAAGAAGAGATGTACAATACATGACACTTACCTTTATTGAAGATCTGGTGGTGATTGATGGGATGGGAGGAGGGGAGAGTGTGGATGGTCTTAGTGTTTAGAAGGGGAATCCCCTTCCATTAGGACTTGAGGTAGCAAGTCCTTTTCCGGGGTTACTTCCCTTCTTGTTTTAATGCAACTAGGACCAGCTTCAGAGTCACTGGACCTCTGTTGCACAACATATCTGTCCATAGAGGCCCGTACCTCTCGTTCCTTTATGACTTTCCTAAAGTGTTTTACAACATTGTCAGTGTAATAGTCACCAGCACGGCTTGCAATAACTGCGTCAGGGTGATTTTCATCAAAAAAGGTTTGCACTTTAAGCCACATTGCACACATTTCCTTAATCTTTGAAGTAGGCAACTTCTTCAATTTCTCTCTCCCCTCCTCCGAAGCAGTTTCTTCAGGTGTGGCCTCTTGCTGTTGAAGATGATCTAGCAGCTCATCAGTGGTTAGTTCTTCATTGTCCTCCTCCACCAACTCTTCCACATCCTCCCCACTAACCTCACCAATATGAGCACTAGTTCCAGGCATTTTCACCTGGGTGTTAGTTAACTGTTGTGGGTCGCATCCTGGGGGACAAGATTAAGGACTCCAATGGAAATAAGTTAGTCCTCGATGATGCACTGACTTTCTTGGGCTATCCTGGGTGGCTAACCCTCTGGGGTTAATAATTTCTCGGTAATTGTTTCATGTTAAGCCATACCAACAACACACTCTCCACATCTTCGAGTAATACAGCTGACTGTAGTGCAGCAACAGCTGACTGTGGTGCAGCAGCAACTGTGGTGCAGCAACAGCTGACTGGTCCAGCAACAGCTGACTGGTGCAGCAACAACTGACCATTGTGCAGCAGCAGCTGTGGTGCAGCAGCAGCTGACTGTAGTGCAGCAACTGCTGACCGAGGTGCAGCAGCAGCTGACTGTGGTGCAGCAACAGCTGATGGTGGTGCAGCAACAGCTGACCATGATGCAGCAGCAGCAGCTGACTGTAGTGCAGCAACAGCTGACCAAGGTGCAGCAGCAGCTGACTGTAGTGCAGCAGCAGCTGTAGTGCAGCAGCAGCTGACTGGTCCAGCAACAGTTGACTGACGTGCACCAACAGCTGACCATGGTGCAGCAGCAGCTGTGGTGCAGCAGCAGCTGACTGTAGTGCAGCAACAGCTGACCGAGGTGCAGCAGCAGCTGACCGAGGTGCAGCAGCAGCTGACTGGTGCAGCAGCAGCTGTGGTGCAGCAACAGCTGACTGGTCCAGCAACAGTTGATGGTGGTGCAGCAGCAGCTGACTGTGGTACGATAGTATTTCTCACCCTTTTTACCACAGGGTTGGCACTAGAAGCTTTCTTGGGGCCCATGGTCACTTATTTTGCAGGTGAAATCACTAAAAATGTTGTGATAATATGAAATGTTCAGATTGTATGCTTGGATGTGACCGCGGAGGCTGGCTTGTAAACACTGCCACCCACGGAACAAGTGACACTGGCTCAGGCCGCACGTGGACGCGTCTCGGACGAATCGCGTTGAGCGAGTTTTTTAGCGCTAGGTGAGGCAAAATTTTTGCATTAAAATGTATCGCTAGGCGGATTTAACGTTATGCGATGCCATCGTTAGGCGAGGGTAAGTTTTTGCGTTAAAATGTATCGCTAGGCGGATTTAACGTTATGCGATGCCATCGTTAGGCGAGGGTAAGTTTTTGCGTTAAAATGTATCGCTAGGCGGATTTAACGTTATGCGATGCCATCGTTAGGCAAGGGTCCACTGTGCTTTCTTAGGACCCATGGTTAGAAAAAAGAAATTTGGCAAAATAACTGTACAAAATGCAAGCAAAACATGAGAGAAATGCTTCTGAAGCTCATTATTATTACAGTTGATCCCCGGTATTCGATATTAATCCGTTCCTGAGAGCTCATCGAATACCGATAATATTGAAAACCGAATCAATTTTCCTCATTAGAAATAATGAAAATCATTTAATCCGTGCAAGACATCCAAAAGTATGAAAAAAAAATTTTACTACATGAAGTATTAAGTTTAATGCAATAGAATAATTACAATAACAATAAAATAATTGACACTTACCTTTAATGAAGATCTGGTGGTGATTGATGGGATGGAAGGAGGGGAGAGGTGTCAGTGTTTGGAAGGGGAATCCCCTTCCATTAGGACTTGAGGTAGCAAGCCCTTTTCCAGGGTTACTTCCCTTCTTCTTTTAATGCCACTAGGACCAACTTGAGAGTCACTGGACCTCTGTCGCACAACAAATCTGTCCATAGAGCTCTGTACCTCCCATTCCTTTACGATTTGTCTAAAATGGGCCACAACATTGTCATTGTAATAGCTGTGTTAGGGTGATTTTCATCCATAAAGGTTTGCACTTCAACCCACTGTGCACACATTTCCTTAATTTTTTAAGTAGGCACAATGTATTCCACAACTGGTATAAGCTTCTCAGGGTTAGCCCCAAACCCTTCAAAATCTTTCTTAATTTCCATACTAATTCTCACCCGTTTTACCACAGGGTTGGCACTAGAAGCTTTCTTGGGGCCCATGGTGACTTATTTTGCAGAAACAAGCACCAAACACAGTGATAATATGGGTAATATGGAATGTACCGAATGTATCCTTAGATGCGCGCACACTGGCTGGCTTGTAAACACTGGCACACGAGGGGAAGTTCAGGCCACATGTGGACAGGTCTCGTATGAATCGTATCGAGTACCGGGTTTTCAATTGAATACCGAGGAAAATTTTTTGCGATGTAATGCATCGAATACTGAATTTATCGAATACCGATGCCATCGAATACCGGGGGTCCACTGTATTATTATTATTATTACAGTGGTCCCTCAATAATCGTCCGGCCTGAAAGTCATCCATTTCGGAAATAGTCCCGTTATTTCGTCTAAACATTGGCTCGCAAATGGTCCGTTAACTCACTAATCATCCTTCATCCGGGACGCGTACTCACGCTCTGAGCCGCCTGGGCCTGCCTTTCCAGCCAGTGTGCCATTGTTTACCAGTGAGTGACGGTCCCCTCACATGCTCCTATGAAATATTTCATAATATTCCATTGATTTTAGTGCTTGCAAGTGCTAAATAAGCTACCATGGCTCCAAAGAAAGCTTCTAGTGCCAGCTCTTTGGAAAAGAATATGAGAAACACATATAATTTATGAAAAAGTTTGTAGAAAAATACAAAGGTGGTGGTGGTAGAGTGGAATCAGTTGCGATAGTGGTTGATGGTGGTGGTGATGGTGGTAACAGTAGTAATAGTGGTAGAAGATCGTAGTGATGGTGGTAGAGGGTTCCTTCTTTAGTGATTCAGCAATTCCACCAACTCCTCCAATGTTGTTGGAGTTATATAGGGCTACAGAAAACACCGCTGCCTCAGCTGCTGCTTCACCACCATGATGAACGGCTTACTCTCAGTGGCCCCTTATATACCCATGTCTCTATGTTATTAATATTGTTTATTATGTCATATTAGTTGAATTGTGATAGATAAATAAGCTGTAGAGTTGATATTAGTGTCATATTCTCCAACAATAAACTTGCCATCCCTCCCTCACACAAACAAGTCTCCAATAAGAACATAAGAAGGAGGAACACTGCAGTAGGCCTGCTGTCCCATACTAGGCCGGTCCTTCACAAATCCAACCCACTAACAGAAGTGCTACCCAAGCAATAAGCTCAGGTGCAAGTCCGACTCAAATCCAACCCCTCTCACTCGTGTATTTATCCAACCTAAATTTGAAACTACCCAAGCCATAGCTTGGGTTGTTTCATCAGCAACAGCCTTCAATAAAGGTAACTGTCATGTTGAATGTTCATTCTTTTGTGCATGTAAATCTGTCTTGGAATGAATTAATTGGATTTACATTATTTCTTATGGGGAAAATTGATTCGAAAATCGTCTATTTCGATAATAGTCCCACTTCCAGGAACGGATTAAGGACGATAATTGAGGAACCACTGTATATTATTATCATTATTATTATTATTATTATTATTATTATTATTATTATTAATTATTATATTATTATTAATTTAGGGAACTGGAGCACAGATCCAATTCAGTAGATCAAGGCCCTCACCAGCATCAAGGTTCCTTGATGCTGGTGAGGGGCTCTTGATCTAGGGAATTGGATCTGTGTTCCAGTTCCCTAAATTAACAACAACAACAACCATAACCACAACACCAACAACAACAACAACCAACAAACAAACAAAAAAGAAGAAGAAACTTCAGAACACTGCCACTAGTTGGCACAGCAAATGCCAAAACATCCACTGGGGAGTGGAAGAATTTCTCTTGTGATTTGCTTGCATTTTGTACAGTTATTTTGCAAAGGACAGTGCTATTCATTCTAGTGTATATATCGTGTTTCTGTGTTATTTATATTGTTTATTATGTCATATTAGATGAATTTTCGTAGATGAATAAGACATAGAATTGATATTAGCGTCATGTTGAAGTACTTTGTCCTGCCTCCCGAAAGCAGGAATTCCACTGTGGGAGTATTTACTGTCAACGAAGGGATTAGAATTAAATTTATGTGTATTTCCTCTCATATAGGCATTTGGGAGCACGATGTCACTACCTGGATTAAACCAACAATAAATTGAGAGAATGTCTCATGTAATTTTGACTTTCTAACACCAGTTTAAAACCTACTTTTAGTAAAGAATTAGTAAAAGATTTTAAGGAAATGGAATAATTCAGATCCAGTGGCCATAATGAAATGGGTCAAGTCAAATATGTTTAGCAAAAATCTTGCAAGATCAGTAGACTGCAAGACTAAAGATATGCTAGAAGTATCATTGGCAGCTCAGTTTATATAAAGATGTTAATCACATATAATGCAAAGTACAGAAGGGCCCCGCTTTACGGCGTTCCGCTAATACGGTCATTTCAAATTATGACCAAAACTCGCTATACGGCTCCCCCCACCTGACTTTCTAATACGGTCACCGCGCCCCACCCTGTTTGTTTACATTCTTCGTGAGCTCAGTAAGCACTAAGTCTCTCCATTTTGTCTGGAAACTCCAAAATTTCAAATGTTTTTAAAAGTTATTTCATATTTTATATATACTCTGATAATTATACTTATGTATACCTGTACTTAAATAAACTTACATACTGTGCTGGCATGCAGGTACACATTAAAATCAGTAAGAGTGTCTTATGTCTCCAGACATCATATTAGTAATGATAATAATCATCGAGTCTCATTTAAATGTCGTATATTACGTTAAATACACATTTTCA
>NC_069404.1:32484330-32563323 GCF_026875155.1 Cherax quadricarinatus
GTTTCCCTGAATCCCTTCACAAAATATTACCCTGCTCACACTGCAACAGCTCGTCAGGTCCCAAAAACCATTTGTCTCCATTCACTCCTATCTAACATGCTCACACATGCTTGCTGGAAGTCCAAGCCCTACGCCCACGAAACCTCCTTTGCTCCCTCCCTCCAACCTTTTCGAGGATGACCCTACCCCACCTTCCTTCCCCTACAGATTTATACGCTCTCCAAGTCATTCTACTTTGATCCATTCTGTAAATGACCAAACCACCTCAACAACCCCTCTTCATCCCTCTGACTAATACTTTTAGTAACTCCACACCTCCTAATTTCCACACTCCAGATTTTCTGTATAATATTTACACCACACATTGCCCTTAGACAGGACATCTCCACTGCCTCCAGCTGCCTCCTTGCTGCAGCATTTGCAACCCAAGCTTCACACCCATATAAGAGTGTTGGTACCACTATATGTACCATATCTCTTCTTTACCTCCAAGGATAATGTTTTTTGTCTCCACAGATACCTCAATGCACCACTTGCCTTTTTTCCTTCATCAATTCTATGGTTAACCTCATCCTTCATAAACTCATCCTCTGACAAGTCAACTCTCAAATATCTGAAAACATTCACTTCTTCCATACTCCTCCTCCCCAATTTGATATCCAGTTTTTCTTTATCTAAATTGTTTGATACCCTCATCACCTTACTCTTATCTATGTTCACTTTCAACTTTCTAGCTTTACACACAATTACAGTGGGCCCCCGAGTTTCGTGATTAACCATTTGAGGGTTTCGGCCGTACTAGTACGGCTTACGACCCAGGGTTTTTGACGTACTAGTACGCCTAAATTCTAGCGCCCTCAAATCTAGTGGGAGAAAGCTGGTAGGCCTACATATGAAAGAACGGGTCTATGTGGTCAGTGTGCACAGTATAAAAAAAATCCTGCAGCACACAGTGCATAATGAGAAAAAAAAACTTTGACCGTTTTTTTTTGAATAAAACAGTGACTTTGCACTGTATTTTCGTATGGTATTTATTGTTGTATTCTAGTTTTCTTGGTCTCATTTTATAGAATGGAACACATATTACAGAATTGAGATGATTTTGACTGGTTTTACAATGAAAAATATCTTGAAATTGAGCTCAAAGAAGCAGAAATGTTCGATTTTTACCAAAGTTCAAAAGTAAACAAATCATGCCAAGCGTCCAATACCCGTCAACTGATGAGTCTAATATTCTTTCACAAGTGTGCCAATATTATTTATATCATTTCTTACACTAATGCAGTAGTCTGCATAACAGAAAATCTTCTATTTTTTGTGAGAATAAAAATTCAAAGTGGAAAGCAAAAGAATGTAAGAGGGGCCTTGAGACGTGACTAATGAACAAAGGAAATGTCATTTTAGTGCCAGGAATGTCTTTCTTGTTTATTCTGGACCCTATTCGGAAATTGGCATCTTTTGAAATTTGTGTGAAATTGGCAAAATTGCTAAATTCTGTACTGGATAGTTGAAATTGGTAAATAGATGGTTTCTTGCACTCATTCGATAGAAAAAATGTAGTTCTAGTGAAATATTCATGTTTTTTGTCGACTAGTGCAGTGGAATTGGCCGAAAATGGGGCTCAAAGTGGGCAATATCGCCGATGCGTAAACATCGCCGAGACTGGTAACTTCGCAAGAGCATAATTCCATAAGTTTTCCATCAAATTTCATAATTTTGGTGTCATTATGATCGGGAAAAGATTCTCTATCTTTTCATAAGACAAAATAATTTTTTTTTTTAAATTTGGCCGACCCTGAGAACGCGTCTCGGAGAGGGCCTGTCAACCCTCAAAGGGTTAATCTATCCACAGAGTCTGCTGAATGGTGAAATTCATGAATGGCTTAACCATTTTCCTCAGAAGAAATAATAGAAATCCAATTAATCCGTTTCAGACACCCAAAAGTATTAACAAAAATTATTTTTGTTTTAAAGTTAAATATAGATTTACATACAGAAAACAACATCAAATGGAGTGGTTGGTGCAAATATTTAATAAATGTATGGAAGAGGGTAAGGTACCTAGGGATTGGCAGAGAGCATGCATAGTTCCTTTGTATAAAGGCAGAGGGGACAAAAGAGAGTGTAAAAATTTTAGGGGGATAAGTCTGTTGAGTATACCTGGTAAAGTGTGTGGTAGAGTTATTATTGAAAGAATTAAGAGTAAGACGGAGAATAGGATAGCAGATGAACAAGGAGGCTTTAAGAAAGGTAGGGGGTGTGTGGACCAGGTGTTTACAGTGAAACATATAAGTGAACAGTATTTAGATGAGGCTAAAGAGGTCTTTGTGGCATTTATGGATTTGGAAAAGGCGTATGACAGGGTGGATAGGGGAGCAATGTGGCAGATGTTGCAGGTGTATGGTGTAGGAGGTAGGTTACTGAAAGCAGTGAAGAGTTTTTACGAGGATAGTGAGGCTCAAGTTAGAGTATGTAGGAAAGAGGGAAATTATTTCCCAGTAAAAGTAGGCCTTAGACAAGGATGTGTATGTCACCATGGTTGTTTAATATATTTATAGATGGGGTTGTGAGAGAAGTAAATGCGAGGGTCTTGGCAAAAGGCGTGGAGTTAAAAGATAAAGAATCACACATAAAGTGGGAGTTGTCACAGTTGCTCTTTGCTGATGACACTGTGCTCTTGGGAGATTCTGAAGAGAAGTTGCAGAGATTGGTGGATGAATTTGGTAGGGTGTGCAAAAGAAGAAAATTAAAAGTGAATACAGGAAAGAGTAAGGTTATGAGGATAACAAAAGATTAGGTGATGAAAGATTGGATATCAGATTGGAGGGAGAGAGTATGGAGGAGGTGAATGTATTCAGATATTTGGGAGTGGACGTGTCAGCGGATGGGTCTATGAAAGATGAGGTGAATCATAGAATTGATGAGGGGAAAAGGGTGAGTGGTGCACTTAGGAGTCTGTGGAGACAAAGAACTTTGTCCTTGGAGGCAAAGAGGGGAATGTATGAGAGTATAGTTTTACCAACGCTCTTATATGGCTGTGAAGCATGGGTGATGAATGTTGCAGCGAGGAGAAGGCTGGAGGCAGTGGAGATGTCATGTCTGAGGGCAATGTGTGGTGTGAATATAATGCAGAGAATTCGTAGTTTGGAAGTTAGGAGGAGGTGCAGGATTACCAAAACTGTTGTCCAGAGGGCTGAGGAAGGGTTGTTGAGGTGGTTCGGACATGTCGAGAGAATGGAGCGAAACAGAATAACTTCAAGAGTGTATCAGTCTGTAGTGGAAGGAAGGCGGGGTAGGGGTCGGCCTAGGAAGGGTTGGAGGGAGGGGGTAAAGGAGGTTTTGTGTGCGAGGGGCTTGGACTTCCAGCAGGCATGCGTGAGCGTGTTTGATAGGAGTGAATGGAGACAAATGGTTTTTAATACTTGACGTGCTGTTGGAGTGTGAGCAAAGTAACATTTATGAAGGGGTTCAGGGAAACCGGCAGGCCGGACTTGAGTCCTGGAGATGGGAAGTACAGTGCCTGCACTCTGAAGGAGGGGTGTAAATGTTGCAGTTTAAAAACTGTAGTGTAAAGCACCCTTCTGGCAAGACAGTGATGAAGTGAATGATGGTGAAAGTTTTTCTTTTTCGGGCCACCCTGCCTTGGTGGGAATCGGCCAGTGTGATAATAAAAAAAAAATAAAAGAAAAATACAGAAAACAACAACAAATAAATATAAAGCACTAATGAAATGGATAAATGAGCATTTAACATCACACTTACCTTCATTGAAGATTCTTGTTGGTGTATGCCAGGCAGGTAGGAGGCAAGAGGGAGGCGAGTTTATTATTCTTCAATATGACGCTAATATCATCTCTACGGCTTATTTATCTATCAAAATTCATCTAATATGACATAATAAACAATATTAATAACATAGAAGCATGATATATACTCTAGAATTAGTAAAATGTGTCATTACATATGTTGTGATGGTGGTGGTGTTGGATTTATAAGGGCTACTGAGAGAAGTTGTACATATTAGTGGTGGTGGAGGTAGCAGCAGAAGCTGCCACCACTGTTCACACAAACAATGTACATAATTTATAAATAAGAGATATTTACACTTTAATTTATAAATAAGAAATATTTGCACTATAAATAAGAGATGTTAGTTTAATTAGTTAGTTTGATGGAGGAGATGCTGGTAGAGGTTTAGGTTGGTGGAAGATAGCAGGGTGGCATATGTTCAGTGGCCCTATACACCAACAACATTGGAGAGTTACTTTTGTGTTGTTTTTCTATCGCTTAACCGCTTAACTTACTTGCTACACTGTTAATGCTACACTTTATTGCTGGCTGGCACTATAGTCTTTATCGATACCTACTGCTTTAATATCGTACGTATCATAGAATTACTGAATCACTGAAGAAGGCACATTCTCCCTCTCTCTTCCTCCTCCACCTTGGTACTTTGCTACAAGTTTTTTCCTGAATTCTATCATGTTTCTTTCCTTCTTTACCAAAGGGCTGGCGTTATGAGTTTTCTTTGGGCCCATGGTGGCTTATTTAGCAGTTGTAAGCACAATAAAATGAATTATCATCAAATGTATCGTATGAACCCGTGTCACTCGCCCACAAATTGTGCCACACTGAATGTTGTGTGGGAGCCTTTGTGTACACCTGGCCACTCCCAGCTGCATGGACATGTCCCATAGAGCGGACAAATCACAAGGCTAGTCACGAACTGTGAGGCTATATTTTGACAAAAAAAAGTTGCTGAAAGTTAGATTTCACGAAATTCGCAGCCGCCGAAGTGTGGGGGGTCCACTGTACTTCTGTTACAACCCCATCTATAAATATATTAAACAACCTTGGTGACATTACACATCCCTGTCTAAAACTGACTTTTACCGGGAAGTAATCTCCCTCTCTCCTACACACCCTAACCTGAGCTTCACTATCCTCATAAAAACTCTTTACAGCATATAGTAACTTACAACCTATTCCATAGACTTGCAACATCTGCCTCATTGCTCCCCTATCCACTCTATCATATGCCTTTTCTAAACTCATTAGTGCAATGAAAACTTCTCTACCTTTAAATACTGTTCACATATGTGCTTCAGTGTAACACTTGATCCACACATCGCCTACCCACTCTAAAGCCTCCTTGCTCATCTGCAGTCCTATTCTCTGTCTTACCTCTAATTCTTCATTTATAACCCTACTGTACACTTTACCTGGTATACTCAATAAACTTATTCCCCTATAATTTTACAATCTCGTTTGTCCCCCTCCCCTTTATATTAAGGAACTATACAGGTGCTCTGCTAATCTCTAGGTACCTTCCCCTCTTTCATACATTTATTAAACAAAAATACCAACCACTCCAACACAATATATCCCCCTGCTTTTAACATTTCTGTCATGATCCCGTCAGTTCCAGCTGCTTTACCCCATTTCATTCTACGTAATGCATCACACATCTCCCCCACACATCCTGCTCTTCCTCATTCCTAAAAGATGTTATACCTCCCTGACCAGTGTATGAAATTACCGCTTCCCTTTCTTCATTGACATTTAATCCTTAAACTGTCCAAACGTGGATCTGTGTTCACTTGCAAAGTGCTCTGAATATTTTGGGGGGATTTTTTTTTTTTTTTTTAAATGAAGAGTGCATTTTTCCCGGCATCTCCGAATTTTGTCATACTGTGCACACTGAGTGCGCTATGCACGTGAACGTAGATCTACGTTTGGACAGTTCAGTGGTTAAAAGTCCCTTTAAAATATTTCTGCCATCTACCCAATACCTCCAGCTCCCCATCTGCTAATGCCCCTACTCTGTTTTTAACTTAAAAATACAGTGGACCCCCGCCTTACGATATAATTTCATTCCAGAAATATGTTCAGGTGCCGTTGCTAAACGAATTTGTTCCCATAAGGAATATTGTGAATTAGATTAGTCCGTTTCAGACCCCCAAAAATACACGTACAAAAGCACTTGCATAAATACACTTACATAATTATAATTGGTCGCATTGGAAGCTGATCGTAAGGCGGGGGTCCACTGTACATTTGTTCCCTAGGCTTTCTTAACTTGTTTATCTTCAAAAATTTTTCTTATTTTCATCAAAATTTCTTGACAGTGCCTCTCCCAGTCTATCATCTGCTCTCCTTTTGCACTCTCTCACCACTCTCTTCACCTTTCTTTTACAACCATAAATACCATACGAAAATACACCTCAAAGTTGGCATTTTAAACCAGAAACACAGTGGCAGTTTTTTTTCTCTGTGCATTAAGTGCTGGATTTTGTTTATACTGCACACACTGACCATGCAGACCCATTCTCTCACATGTAGGTCTTCTAGCTTTCTCCCGCTAGATTTGAAGCTGCTAGAATTTTGGTGTAATACCACAGCACCAACACTGGCGTGCAAGCCATAGTACGATGGCACCAACAATGAAAGGGTTAAACTAAATTTGATACACTGATCACAAATTTGATCATGTTTAGTCTCTATTGTGCAAGTTTTTTTTAAAGTTCTAAGATCAAGATCAATATTTTGGCTATGTTAAAGATTGAAGACCCACATAATATATGTTATATGATATATGTGCAAGTATGAGTAGTGGGGGAGTTGAAGAGGGTTGGAATAGTTTTAAAAATGCGGTATTAGAATGTGGGGTAGAAGTTTGTGGTTATAGGAGGGTGGGTGCAGGAGGAAAGAGGACTGATTGGTGGAATGATGAAGTAAAGGGTGTGATAAAAGAGAAAAAGGTAGCTTATGAGAGGTTTTTACAAAGCAGAAGTGTTATAAGAAGAGTAGAGTATGTGGAGAGTAAAAGAAAGGTGAAGAGAGTGGTGAAAGAGTGCAAAAGGAGAGCAGATGATAGAGTGGTAGAGGCACTGTCAAGAAATTTTAATGAAAAGAACAAATTTTGAGTGAGTTAAACAAGTTAAGAAAGCCTAGGGAATGAATGAATTTGTCAGTTAAAAACAGAGTAGGGGAGTTAGTAGGTGGGGAGATGGAGGTATTGGGTAGGTGGTGAGAATATTTTGAGAACTTTTAAACGTTGAAGTAAGGGAGGCGGTAATTTCATGCACTGGCCAGGGAGGTATATCATCTTTAAGGAGTGAAGAAGAGCAGGATGCGAGTGTGGGGGAGGTGCGTGAGGCATTACGTAGAATGAAAGGGGGTAAAGCAGCTGGAACTGACTGGATCATGACAGAAATGTTAAAAGCAGGGGGGGATATAGTGTTGGAGTGGTTGGTATTTTTATTTAATAAATGTACGAAAGAGGGGAAGGTACCTAGGGATTGGCGGAGAGCATGTATAGTCCCTTTATATAAAGGGAAGGGGGACAAAAGAGATTGTAAAAATTATAGAGGAATAAGTTTACTGAGTATACCAGGAAAAGTGTACGGTAGGTTATTATTGAAAGACTTGGAGGTAAGACGGAATGTAGGTTTGGGGATGAGCAAGGAGGTTTCTGAGTGGGTAGGGGTTTGTGTACAAGTTACATTGTGTACAAGTTGCCTCTACATTGATACGGTAGAATAAATAAAGAACAACACTCCCATTCTCATGTAACTCCATTTTTAGAAGAAATGACGCTTTGAGTGAAGGCAATGGAAATAAGACACTCTGACTTTTTTGGGTTATCCTAGGTTCTCTACACATATGCTGTTATGTATGATAATCTATGTAACTATTTGTGTATACCTGAATAAACTTACATACATACAAAAGGAATAATTTTCTAGATTTTTTTTTTTTTCAACAAGTCGGCCATCTCCCACCGAGGCAGGGTGACCCAAAAAAGAAAGAAAATCCCCATAAAAGAAAATACTTTCATCATCATTCAACACTTTCACCACACTCACACATTATCACTGTTTTTGTAGAGGTGCTCAGAATACAACAGTTTAGAAGCATATACGTATAAAGATACACAACATATCCCTCCAAACTGCCAATATCCCAAACCCCTCCTTTAAAGTGCAGGCATTGTACTTCCCATTTCCAGGACTCAAGTCCGACTATATGAAAATAACCGGTTTCCCTGAATCCCTTCACTAAACATTACCCTGCTCACACTCCAACAGATCGTCAGGTCCCAAGTACCATTCGTCTCCATTCACTCCTATCTAACACGCTCATGCACGCTTGCTGGAAGTCCAAGCCCCTCACCCACAAAACCTCCTTTTCCCCCTCTCTCCAACCCTTTCGAGGATGACCCCTATCCCGCCTTCCTTCCCCTATAGATTTATATGCTTTCCATGTCATTCTACTTTGATCCATTCTCTCTAAATGACCAAACCAACTCAACAACCCCTCTTCTGCCCTCTGACTAATACTTCTATTAACTCCACACCTTTTTCTAATTTCCACACTCCGAATTTTCTGCATAATATTTACACCACACATTGCCCTTAGACAGGACATCTCCATTGCCTCCAACCGTCTCCTCGCTGCTGCATTTACCACCCAAGCTTCACATCCATATAAGAGTGTTGGTACTACTATACTTTCATACATTCCCTCTTTGCCTCCATAGATAACGTTTTCTGACTCCTCATATACCTCAACGCACCACTCACCTTTTTTCCCTCATCAATTCTATGATTTACCTCATCCTTCATAAATCCATCTGCCGACACATCAACTCCCAAGTATCTGAAAACATTCACTTCTTCCATACCCCTCCTTCCCAATTTGATATCCAATTTTTCTTTATCTAAATCATTTGATACCCTCATCACCTTACTCTTTTCTATGCTCACTTTCAACTTTCTACCTCTACACACATTCCCAAACTTATCCACTAACCTTTCCAATTTTTCTTTAGAATCTCCCATAAGCACAGTATCATCAGCAAAAAGTAACTGTGTCAATTCCCATTTTGAATTTGATTCCCCATAATTTAATCCAACCCCTCTCCTGAACACCCTAGCATTTACTTCCTTTACAACCCCACCTATAAATATATTAAACAACCATGGTGACATTACACATCCCTGTTTAAGACATACTTTTACCGGGAAGTAGTCTCCCTCTCTTCTACACACCCTAACCTGAGCCTCACTATCCTCATAAAAACTCTTTACAGCATTTAGTAACTTACCACCTATTCCATATACAGTGGACCCTCGAATTTAGTCCTGCCTTTTCTGTATGCAAAACTGTTTTTATTATCTATAAAATGTATTTTTTGTTAATATTTCCCATGGGAAATAATGTAAATCCAATTAAACTATTTCAGACACCCAAAAATATTAACAAAAAATACATTTTGTAGATAAAAATAATTTTGCATACAGAAAAGGCAGGACTAAATTCGAGGGTCCACTGTACTTGCAACATCTGCCACATTGCTCCTCTATCCACTCTATCATATGCCTTTTCTAAATCCATAAATGCAATAAAAACTTTCCTACCTTTATCTAAATACTGTTCACATATATGCTTCAATGTAAACACTTGATCTACACATCCCCTACCCACTCTGAAACCTCCTTGCTCATCCGCAATCCTACATTCTGTCTTACCTCTAATTCTTTCAATTATAACCCTACCGTACACTTTTCCTGGTATACTCAGTAAACTTATTCCTCTATAATTTTTACAATCTCTTTTGTCCCCTATCCCTTTATATAAAGGGACTATACATGCTCTCCGCCAATCCCTAGGTACCTTCCCCTCTTTCATACATTTATTAAACAAAAGTACCAACCACTCCAACACTATATCCTCCCCTGCTTTTAACATTTCTGTCATGATCCCATCAGTTCCAGCTGCTTTACCCCCTTTCATTCTATGTAATGCCTCGCGTACCTCCCCCACACTTACATTCTGCTCTTCTTCACTCCTAAAAGATGGTACATCTCCCTGGCCAGTGCATGAAATTACTGCCTCCCTTTCTTCCTCAACATTTAAAAGTTCCTCAAAATATTCTCACCATCTACCTAATACCTCCCTCTCCCCATCTACTAACTCCCCTACTCTGTTTTTAACTGACAAATCCATACTTTCCCCAGGCTTTCTTAACTTGTTTAATTCACTCCAAAAAATTTTCTTATTTTCATTAAAATTTCTTGACAGTGCTTCTCCCACTCTATCATCTGCTCTCCTTTTGCACTCTTTCACCACTCTCTTCACCTTTCTTTTACTCTCCATATACTCTGCTCTTCTTATAACACTTTTGCTTTGTAAAAACCTCTCATAAGCTACCTTTTTCTCTTTTATCACACCCTTTACTTCATCATTCCAGCAATCACTCCTCTTTCCTCCTGCCCCCACCCTCCTGTAACCACAAATAGTTTATACACTTTCAGCTCCCTCTTACTTGTTGTTGCCACCTTCCTCTTTTCCCATCTACCTCTTATTCTAACTGTAGTTACAACTAAATAATGATCCGATATATCAGTTGCCCCTCTATAAACATGTACGTCCTGGAGCCTACCCATCAACCTTTTATCCACCAATACATAATGTAACAAACTACTTTCATTACGTGCTACATCATACCTTGTATGTTTATTTATCCGCTTTTTCATAAAATATGTATTACTTATTACCAAATCTCTTTCTACACATAGCTCAATTAAAGGCTCCCCATTTACATTTTCCCCTGGCACCCCAAATTTACCTACTACTCCCTCCATAACATTTTTACCCACTTTAGCATTGAAATCCCCAACCACCATTACTCTCACACTTGATTCAAAACTCCCCACGCATTCACTCAACATTTCCCAAAATCTCTCTCTCTCCTCTACACTTCTCTCTTCTCCAGGAGGATACACGTTTACTATAACCCACTTATCACATCCAATCCAATTCTCTACCATTTCATAAGAAAAAATAACAATTATTTTTTGAAAATTCTTGGACCCTGGTGCACACTTTGAAATTTGGCCTCTGGACCCAGAAAGCATTAAAAGTGAGCAGGTTATAACAATAAATGGAGAAAAAGAAATTGGGATGACTTATGCAGCAAGTAACACCACCAAACAGTAGCGGCAGGTTGGTACAGCGACCCTGGAAATTTGAAATTATGCTAGCCGAAATTAGTGCCAGATTACTGATGGAACCGGATTACTGATGACCAACCTGTACTTAGTGACACTGTAAACAGTGAGCTACATAAAATATCAAACTAGATCATGACCAACAAACTCACTTTCAATACAGATAAAACCTACTTCATGATTTTTGGAAACAGAACATTCAATATCCAGCTGAACATATCAATGAATTGTTCCCCCATTACAAGACACACTGAAGGCAAATTTCTAGGTCTCCACCTCGACTGTAATCTTAAATTTCAGACCCACATCCACCATATAACTAAGAAAGCTTCCAGAACAGCAGGCATCCTTTCCAAGATACAATACTAGGTACCCCAAAGGGTGCTCCTTACCTTATATCACACTATATACCTTTACCTCACACATGGTATTTGTGCTTGGGGCTACATGGGCAATCACTTTATACCTTTAACCCTTTCAGGGTCCAAGGCCCAAATCTGGAGTCACGCACCAGTGTCCAAGAATTTAAAAAAAAAAAATTTGTTATTTTTTCTTATGAAATCGTAGAGAATCTTTTTGTGAAGGTAATAAAACAAAAAGTACGAAATTTGGTGGAAAATTGACGAAATTATGCTCTCGCGAATTTTGATGTGTCAGCGATATTTACGAATCGGCGATTTTGCCGACTTTGACTCCCATTTTAGGCCAATTACATTATTCCAATCAACCAAATTCTTAGCTATTTCACTAGTATTACTTCTGTTCTATCGATTGAGCACAAGAAATCGCCAAGTCAACTGTTTCAACTACAAAATAAAGTGATCGGAAATTGTTAATTTGGCCAATTTAACACAAAGTTCAAAATATTCCAATTTCAAAATAGGGTCCAGAATGAACAATGTAGGCATTCCTGGCACTAAACTAACATTTCCTCTGTTCATTAGTTATGTTTTGAGGCTTTACAAATAAATTCCATTTTGATTTTTTATTCACATAATGAATTTTTATTCACACCAAAAAATAGAAGATTTACTGTTATGCAATACTGTAATAATTGTATAAATATCATCACCATATTTGTGAATGTATATTAGACTCACCAGCTGACGTGTATTAGACGTGTGAGGTCGTTTGTTTACTCTTGAATATTGGCAAAAATTTAACATTTCTGCTACTTTGAGCTCAGTTTCAAGCCATTTCCAGTGTTAAAACCAATCAATATCATCTCTATTTCTGTAATATGTCTTCCATTCTATCAAATGAGACCAAGAAATCGCAAATACAACTATAAAAAACATACGAAAAAACACTGCAAAGTTGCTGTTTTAATCGAAAAATCATGATTTCATTTTTTTCCTCTCATTATACACAGTGTGCTGCAGGATCTGTTTTATGTGGTGCACACATACCACATAGATGTATTCTCTCATATCTAGGCCCAAATGTACCACTCACAGTTTATCAGAGTGAGCTGAGCTCATGGCGTAGATCTACGGTTTGGACCCTGAACGTAAAGCCGTAGATCTACGGGACGGACCCTGAAAGGGTTAATAACCCAATAAAAAGCTGCAGTGAGGATGATCACAAACTTCTGCACCAGACAACACACCCCACCACTCTGCAAGAGCTTGAACTTACTTAATATACAAAATATACACACTTATTATTGTGCCTACTATATGTACAGAACATAAACTCCAATATAAATCCTCAGCTCAAATATCTAGACAGCTACAACGGAACACACAGGCATAACACAAGACACAAAACACTTTTTGACATCTCTCATGTCTGTCTCACACTATGCAAAAATGCAATTCACATAAAAGGCCCGAAAATCTGGAACTCTTTGCCCGAATCAGCAAAATGTCCCCTGCCCACAAATCAATTTAGGACCATGCTTAAAAATCATCTCGTCTCTCATTAATAGCCATACCCACACTATGCTAATCTTTCACCAAATTTGTAACAACTCTTCCAAATATTTTATTATCCCTTAACTATTAAACCATTATTACAAACCTAAAAATGTATGTTTGTATCATAAACTGTACTACCTCATATTAATAGAGTAAAATATTGAATATTTGAAGTTTGTCTAGACTTAAGTAGTCTTTAACCCTTTGACTGTTTCGGTCGTATATATACGTCTTACTAGCCACCGTGTTTGACGTATATATACAGTGGACCCCCGGTTAACGATTTTAATCCGTGCAAGAGGGGTAATCGTTATGCGAAATAATCGTTATGTGAATGAATTTTCCCCATAAGAAATAATGGAAATAAAATTAATCCGTGCAAGACACCCAAAAGTATGAAAAAAAAATTTTTTTACCACATGAAATGTTAATTTTAATACACACAAACTGAAAAAGGCATGCACACTTACATGACACTTACTTTTATTGAAGATCTGGTGATGATTGATGGGATGGGAGGAGGGGAGAGCATTATCTTCTTACTGTTTAGAAGGGGAATCCCCTTCCATTAGGACTTGAGGTAGCAAGTCCTTTTCCGGGGTTACTTCCCTTCTTCTTTTAATGCCACTAGGACCAGCTTGAGAGTCACTGGACCTCTGTCGCACAACAAATCTGTCCATAGAGCTCTGTACCTCCCGTTCCTTTACGATTTGTCTAAAATGGGCCACAACATTGTCATTGAAATAGTCACCAGCACGGCTTGCAACAGCTGTGTCAGGGTGATTTTCATCCATAAAGGTTTGCAGTTCAACCCACTGTGCACACATTTCCTTAATTTTTGAAGTAGGCACAATGGATTCCACAACTGGCATAGGCTTCTCAGGGTTAGCCCCAAACCCTTCAAAATCTTTCTTAATTTCCATACTAATTCTCACCCTTTTTACCACAGGGTTGGCACTAGAAGCTTTCTTGGGGCCCATGGTCACTTATTTCCAGAAACAGCACCGAAAACACTGTAATAATACGAAATATTCCGATTGTATGCTTGGATGTTATTGCGGAGGCTGGCTGGTAAACAATGCCACCGGCGGAACATGTGAGCGTGGCTCAGGCCGCACATTGGAAGCGTCTCGGACGAAAATCGGTAAGCGGGTTTTTAAGCGGTATGCGAGGCAAAATTTTTGCAATTAAAGTAAGCGGTATGCGAAATAATCGCTATGTGATGCCATCGTTATGCGGGGGTCCACTGTACTCTAGGTATATATACGTACAGTAAGGCCCCGCTTTATGGCATTTCACCTTACGGCGTTCTGCTAATACGGCAATGTCAAATTATGATCAAAATTTGCTATATGGCAAGCAGTCTTTCAAATACGGCGCCCCCACCCGGTTTGTTTACATTTTCCGTGACCACATCTATTATGTCAGGAAACTTTCCAAAATTTCAAGTGTTTTAAAGTTACTGCATATTTTATATGTACTCTGATAATTATACTTAAGTGTACCTGTACCTAGACATACTTACACACTGTGCTGGTATGCAGGTACACATTAAAATTGCTAAGTCTCTCTCTACTCATGACGCCAATACTACGTAATAATAATCACTCTTGGGCACACTAAATGTCTTATTTTACATCAATATAGGCATTTTCATTAATCCATCTATGATATTTTCCTCAAAATTATATATGAAACCCATTACATAGCATATAAACATGATACATACACTCAGAATAAAAATTGATGTAAATATGAGATTTGTTTACAAAGCAGCTGTGTAGGTAGTGTCGGAAGAATTATGTTTTCTCTAGTCAAACACTGGGGGATAACTGTATAAAAATATTCTTTTCGTATGCCTTTACTCTATGTATAGCAATTCATGACCCTTGTGGGTTTAGTGCTTTTTATAATTAATAATTATTATTATTATTATTAATAATAATAATATTATTATTATTATTATTACTATTAATAATAATAATAATAATATTATTATTATTATTATTATTATTAATATTATTATCTTCATTCACTCTAAAAATGGTGTGTTGCTGTTTGTTTATTCTGAACTAACTTGTACACAATGTAAGAGTATTTGTATTGTGAGGTAATTATTATTATAATAAAAAAAATATTGAGGTAAATGTTTTACAAACTCTTACAAATGGACGTGAATGAACTAAAAGTAGACACACATTAATACACATTTATTTCGCCTGACCAAGTGATCGTCCACTACCTGTTCAGTTTGTGTTCTTACATTGTCTCAACTCTGTATCTCGTTCTCTCTCTCGTTTACTCTTTCGTTAACTAGTTGGCTCTCATTGACGATGGCGTCTAAGGTTAGCTGTGATAAAAAGAGAAGTTGTAAGCCTTTTGCTTTAAGTGCCAAGTTAGAGGATGATGGTGTGCCATTCTGATTTTATTCAATAAACACCCTGCCACTCACCTCTCACACATTAATATTAATATTTTAAGGCAAGTAATAAGTGTACTCTGTGTATCTTACCTTTTATTGTGTTTTTAATGCCTATTTCTATTGCTAACTTAATATAAGTTAGTGTAAACTTGTTGTCTGGCATTTATTGCATATTTTATGTGTACTCTGATAATATACTTGTGGAGCTGTGTGGTAGCCAGGCGGAGGGACAACATTGCGTTTTCTCTGTTCAGCCATCAGAGAAAACGTGTATGAATCTGTGTTTGGCCCAGCCACTCCCTCACTCCACTTTTGTTTACAATTTTCGGCATGAATTATTCATTACTTCTACCTTCGTTTATGATGGCATCTAAAGGTAGTTGTTAGAAATGATTAAATTCAGTGAACAAGGCATGTCGATGTTAATAATATGGCTCTGGGCCACAGTGTAGGTAGCCGGTAGGTGAAGCCCAGGCGGGCTACACCTACCGGCTACCTACACTGACTTAATACAAATAAATACTACTCACCTCTCTTCCTATATTAAGACTACACATATTTTAAGGTAAATAATGAGTGTACTGTATGTGCATTTTACCTCTCTGGGATGTTTTAAATATCGTATATTAGTATGAGACGGGGAGCCAGGGCTACCTACACCTGGGCTACCTGCACCTGACTTCCTACAAGTACTACTCACCTCTCTCCCTACATTAAGATTACAAATACTTTAAGATAAGTAATGAATTTACTGTGACTGTATTTTACTTTGTGTGTTTTTAATGCCTAGTTCTATTACTAACTTAATATAATTTAGTGTAAACTTGTTGTCTGGCATTTATATGCATTTATAAATGGAAAAAATGGAGTTCTGCCTTCTGGCGATGTCTGCTTTCCGGCGACAGCCTGGAACCTAACCCGCAGTATAAGTGGGGCCCTACTGTACAGTTATTACAATAATGTATAAGTCTGCATAACAGTATATCTTCTATTTTATGTATGAATAAAAATTCAAAATGGAAAGCAAGCATAATATACGAGGGGCCTGAAGATGTGACTATTGAACAGAGGAAATGTTATTTTAGTGCTAAGAGTGTTTGCATTGTTTATTCTGAACCCTATTTTGAAATTTCTGTGAAATTGGCCAAATTACCAATTTCTGACTGCTGTGTTGGGTAGTTGAAATACAGTGGAACCCTGCTGTGTTTATCAGCCAATTCGTATTTAGTCCAGTTTTTGGGCGAAAATTTTGCTCTGTATTTCGACTGTTGCCTCGTATATCGTCTATTATATGCGTCAGCCCGGCTCTCACTAGGACGCCACATGTAGGTGAGTCAGTACTGCTCTCTGTCTCTCTCAGTGAATGAGCATATACTCCGCGCATCTGAACGTAGATCTACGTTCGGAGCGCTACGCATATGAACGTAGATCTATGTTTGGACAGTTTAAGGGTTAGAAGACAAAGAGGGGAAGTAACCCCAGAGAGGGACTTGTTACCTGAAGTCAATATGGGGAGGGATTTCCCTTCCAAACAATAACCCCAACTCCCTCTCCCCTCCTCACCTTCTTCCATATGCCAATAAGACTCTTCACTATAGGTATGTAATGTTTATATTTATTTATATTTATTTATCATTGTTTTGTGTATGTAAAACTGTAGTCAAACTTTACAGAATGTATATTTTTTATTATTATTATTTTTGGGGTGTCTGGAATGGATTAATTGTACGTATTTACATTAATTCTTATGGGAAATACAGTGGACCCCGGACTTAGGATATTAATCCATGCACAAATAACCCGCACATAGAAGAGAGGAGCTTACGACGACGTTTCGGTCCGACTTGGACCATTTACAAAGTCATAGTGTGACTTTGTAAATGGTCCAAGTCGGACCAAAATGTCATCGTAAGCTCCTCTCTTCTATGTGCGGGTTATTTGTGCATGATATTAATCCGTTCCAGAGAGCACATCGTAAGACGAAATTATTGTAAGTCGAATTAATTTTCCCCATAAGAAATAATGGAAATCAAATTAATCCGTTCAAGATGCCCAAAGTATGAAAAAAAAATTTTTACCACATGAAATATACATTTTCCTACACACAAAAAGAAGGATGCATACACAATATATATTGTGCATGTACTAGTGTACTAAATGAAGAATAAATGACACCTTTATTGAAGATATGGTGATGAGTGATGAGACACTGTTTGTGTCCTGGGAGTGCCTTTTCCTCCTGAGTAATGTAGGTCCTGTTTGGCATTTTCTTCCAGAACAGGCCTTATCACACTGTGTATGCCACTACGATTCTTAAATCTCTCAAACCCACCTTTGCTGGCCTTAAATTCACCAATATGAGCACTAGTTCTAGGCATTTTTTCCTGTTCACCTGGGTGTTAGTTGACTGGTGTGGGTTGCATCCTGGGGGACAAGATTAAGGACCCCAATGGAAATAAGTTACAGTCCTCGATGACACACTGACTTTCTTGGGTTATCCTGGGTGGCTAACCCTCTGGGGTTAATTGTTTCTCGGTATTCTCGATAAGCCCATGGTGGCTTAGCAGTTACAAGCACTAAAAACACTGGAATACAAAATTTATCGGATGTATGCGTGTAACCATCCGCCCTGGCTTGTAAACAATGTCACTAGTTCAGCTGAGGCGCTCAGGCCTGATGGACCAGACGGCCGCGTTCGGGACGAATGATGCAAGTCAAATTTTTCAACGTAGGTCGGGATCAAATTTTTACGCTGACAAGCATCGTAAGTCGGTTTTATCGTAGGTTGAGGCCATCGTAAGTCGGGGTCCACTGTATTGCTTTGAATTTAGGCCAGCCTTCTGGAACAGATTACGGCCGATATTTGAGGTTGAACTGTAGGTGAATGGGTGGTTTCTTTTACTCAATTGACAAAATAGAAGGAATACTAGCAAAATAGCTATGAGTTTAGTAAAGTGGAACAATGGAATGGACCAAAAATAGGGCATAAAGTGGGTGAAATCACTGATGCCTAAATATCACTTGTGTAAGTGTATTCTAACCTAACCTCTCTGTAATCTGGCAAAATAATTGATCCGGCAACCTACAGGTCCCGATGATGCCAGATTAGTGATGGCCAACCTGTATAGCCGGGCTTGGGTGGGAGAGGACATAAGTGGTGTCAGCTGCTAATAGAACTGGTTTAAGGAGTCGAGATGCATTTGGGAGGTCATTGATGTAAATAAGAAAGAGTAGAGGACCTAGGACGCTTCCCTGTGGCACTCCAACTACTACAGACTGAGTAGTGGAGGTCACGCCATTTGTGTATACATATTGGTGTCTATCACTAAGATAAGCTATTAGGTAATTGAGGGAATGTCCTCTGACTCCATAATGTTCTAGTTTTAGGTGTAAGATATTGTGGTCTATTGTATCAAATGTTTTACATAGGTCTATGACGAGCCCCAGAGGATATTCATTTTTTTTTAAGTGCTGTATATAGTAATTCAAGCATTTGAATAATTGCATCATCCATGCTTTTTTTGGCCTAAACTCAAACTGACAGAGGTTCAGTATGTTGTGGGATAGGCAGGAGTAGATTTGTTTATGTATTACTTTTTCAAAGATTTTAGAGAGTAAAGGCAAGTTAGATATCAGTCTGCAGTTATTTCTGTTGGATCGCCTCTTTTGAGGATTGGGATGACCCTTGTTGTCTTGAGTATGGATGGGAATGTTGAAGATTCAACAAATTTGTTAAACAGCAAATGAACTGCTGTTTTGTATGTGACTGGTGGCAAGTTATTTAGGTCTCTTAATTTTGACGATCAAAGCCGTAGTTCTACGCCATAAGTTTGGCTCACTCAGATAAGCTGTAAGCGGTAAATTTGGGCCTAGATATGTGGTAAGTGTGCATCATATAAAACAATTCCTACAGTACGCAGAGCATAATGAGAAAAAAATGCAACCATGTTTTTGGATTAAAACGCCAACTTTGTATTGTATTTTCGTATGGTTTTTATATAGGTGTGGTTTCTTGGTTTGTCAAAGTAGCGGAAATGTTTGATTTTTGCCAATGTTCAAGAGTAAACATATGACGTCACGTGTCCAGTACACATCAACTGGTGGGTCTAATGTACATTCGTGAATTCACTGATATTATTTATACAATTAGTATTACAATATTACATAACAGTAATTCTTCTAATATTTGGTGTGAATAAAAATTCTCTATATAAATAAAAAATCAAAATGGAATTCATCTGTAAAGCTTGGAAACATAACTAATAAACAGAGGAAATGTTATTTTAGTGCCAGGAATGTCTACATTGCTTATTCTGGACCCTATTTTGAAATTGAAATATTTTGAACTTCGTGTGAAATTGGCCAAATTACCAATTTCTGATCACTGTTGGGTAGTTGATATATAGTTGATTGGGCAGTTTTTTGTGCTCAATCAATAAAATAGAAGTAATACTAGTGAAATAACTAAGAATTTGGTCGAGTGGAATAATGTGATTGACCTAAAATAGCAGCCAAAGTGGGCAAAATCGCCGATGCGTTAATGTTGCTGACGCAATAAAATTTGCGATAGTGTAATTTCATCAGTTTTCCATCAGATTTCATACTTTTTGTTTTATTACCTTCAGAAAAAGATTTTCTACCATTTCATAAAAAAAATTAACAATTTTTTTTTTTTAAATTCTTGGCCCCTCAAAGGGTTAATAGTGAGACTTCAGTTGGATTTGTTGGTGCTAGATATAGAGTATTTGAGTAATTACCAGTGAGGTAGTCTTGTGGCTGAGTATAGGTACCATCCGGCTTACGACCGAGCTTGGTTCCGACCAACTGGTCGTAAGTCAAAATGGAAGTAAGTCGAACCTTTGAAAATTGCCGACATACTGGGTAGGGCAAAATGTCAAACCTTGGCTATATAAACTACTTACATAGTACTGTAATGTAATGTACAATCATTATTTCATTCTTTTTACCATAACTTACTTCTATTGATATATTTTAATCATTTATGTACTGTATAGTAATATGTATACATGGTAGTGAACTGTATTGTAAATTTTGCATCTCATACAGTATCATGTGTTACTGTTATCTTTAAGTATTGTTGACACAGTGGAATGGGTGAATACCACTGGTAGTGTCATACTGGCAGAATGTTCTGTAACCTATACCCTAAGTAAAGAGAAACAACTCTGGAACATGTGTAATACGTATTCGGCTGGCTGGCTAGCAGGCCGGCCAGCCGGCCAGCTCTGGTTGGCTGCCTGACTGACTGAATTTAGATCTCTCTCTCTCTCTCTCTCTCTCTCTCTCTGTATCTCTCTCTCTCTCTCTCTCTCTCTCTCTGTATCTCTCTCTCTCTCTCTCTCTCTCTCTCTCTCTGTATCTCTCTCTCTGTATCTCTCTCTCTCTCTCTCTCTCTCTCTGTATCTCTCTCTCTCTCTCTCTCTGTATCTCTCTCTCTCTGTATCTCTCTCTCTCTCTCTCTCTCTCTCTCTGTATCTCTCTCTCTCTCTCTCTCTGTATCTATCTCTCTCTGTATCTCTCTCTCTTTCTCTCTCTGTATCTCTCTCTCTCTCTCTGTATCTCTCTCTCTCTGTATCTCTCTCTCTGTATCTCTCTCTGTATCTCTGTATCTCTCTCTGTATCTCTCTCTCCCTCTGTATCTCTCTGTATCTTTCTCTTCTCAATCTATCTATCTATCTGTGTATATCTCTCTGTATCTCTCTCTATCTCTCTCTCTCTGTATCTCTCTCTCTCTCTCTCTCTCTCTCTCTCTCTCTCTCTGTATCTCTCTCTCTCTGTATCTCTCTCTCTCTCTCTCTCTCTCTCTCTGTATCTCTCTCTCTGTATATCTCTCTCTGTATCTC
This sequence comes from Cherax quadricarinatus, assembly GCF_026875155.1. Lineage (NCBI taxonomy): Eukaryota > Metazoa > Arthropoda > Malacostraca > Decapoda > Parastacidae > Cherax > Cherax quadricarinatus. The sequence goes on from NC_069404.1 coordinate 32,505,551, forward strand.
TCTCTCTGTATCTCACTCTCTCTCTCTCTCTCTCTCTCTCTCTCTCTCTCTGTATCTCTCTCTCTCTCTCTTCTCTCTCTCTCTCTCTCTCTCTCTCTCTCTCTCTCTCTCTCTCTGTATCTCTCTCTCTCTTCTCTCTCTCTCTGTATCTTCTCTCTCTCTCTCTCTCTCTCCTCTCTCTCTCTCTCTCTCTCTGTATCTCTCCTCTCCTCTCTCTCTCTCTCTCTCTCTCTCTCTCGATCTCTCTCTCTCTCTCTCTTCTCTGTATCTTCTCTCCTCTCTGTTATTCTCTCTCCTCTCTCTATCTCTCTCTCTCTCTTATCTCTCTTCTCTCTCTCTCTCTCTCTCTCTCTCTCTCTCTCTCTCTCTGTATCCTCTCTCTCTCTCTCTCTCTCTCTCTCTTCTCTCTCTCTCTCTCTCTCTCTCTCTCTCTCTCTCTCCCTCTCTCTTCTCTCTCTCTCTGTATCTCTCTCTCTGATCTCTCTCTCTCTCTCTCTCTCCTCTCTCTCTTCTCTCTCTCTCTCTGTATCTCTCTCTCTCTGTATCTCTCTCTCTCTCTCTCTTATCTCTCTCTCTGTACTCTCTCTCTGTATTCTCTCTTCCTCTCGTTCTCTCTCTCTCTCTCTCTGTTCTCTCTCTCCTCTGTATCTCTCTCTCTCTATCTCTCTCTCTCATTATCATCTATCATCTTGTATCTCTCTCTCTCTTATCTCTCTTCGTCTCTCTCTCTGTATCTCTCTCTTTCTCTCTCTTCTTCTCTCTCTCTTCTCTCCTCTTATCTCTCTCTGTATCTTTCTCTCTCTCTCTTCATCTTCTCTCTCATCTCTCTATCTTGTATCTCTCTCTGTATCTCTCTCTTCCTCTCTATCTCTCTCTCTCTGTACTCTCTCTCTCTCTCTCTCTCTGTCTCTCTCTCTCTTTCTCACTCTGTATAATTCTCTCTGTATATTACTCTTCTCCCTATAATCTCAACTTCTCTGATCTCTCTCTGCCTAATCTATCTATTTTATCTTCTCTCTACTCATCTCTTCTAATATCTCTATATTAATATCTCTCTCTCTCTCTCTCTTATCTCTCTTCTTACATGTAATAGGTGTAAAGTAAATGTAATAAACATAAAGATAGTTAAAGTTCTGGATACCCAAACAATTCCAGATAGTTGTATACCAGCCTGGATCTGTGCTCATCTCTCTAAACTACTAAATAATAATTATATTCTATTATTTACTTTTACATGTATGTCTTTTTAATAATTATGAATATTATTACTCATGTACTTACCTTAAAATGTCTGTATCTTAATGTATACACAAGTTCCTCGAGTGACTAATGAATTATATATTATCAAATGTCATCTTAAGACAGTCCTCCGTATGTTTATGTGAAACACTACACAGTTGATGTGTGGGTTAACAGCTCTGGTCATATTTTTTTCATCTCTAGATCGCTACTCATCTCATTTTATGTTATTTATATTGATTACATATATTAGTGATTTTTTAGATAATAAGTTATAAAAAAATCATATTGATAAGCAAAACTCTGATTAACGTGTGTATCTGTTGGATCAATGACTCTCAGAGAGATAACGAATAATTATTATTATTAAGAAGTACTTAAGACAATTACAATCTAAACATGATTTAATATAACTAGCAGGCAAGATTAGTTTAAATATTAAGTTATATTTTATTCATTCTAGAGTGTATATCAGGTTTTTATGTTATTTATATTGTTTATTACATTATATTAGATGAATTGTGATAGATAAATAAGCTGTATAGCGATATTAGCATCATATTGAAAATGTGACAACTCTGCTTCGTGTGTAATGCCTGTTGGTTCATGAGCGGCTCTCAGAGAGACAAGCAGACAGAAAGACAGACACTCACAGGAAGACAAAAGACAGAGACAGATACAGACAGACAGATATACAGGCAGACAGATTTATGTGCAACAGTGAAAACAAATAGAGTTTGAGAGTAAGAGCCTTTCTTGCCTTCTTGCCACAATCTCCAGTGCAAAATTCAGACTTCCTCTTAGGGACCATGGTGAAATTTACTGTCCAGTTAGTACAGTTAATGCAGTGCTTGTGATGCTGCTGATAGGGCAGGGTGACTCCAACTGATGCTGCCTGCATGGCGCATTGCTGCCGCGAGTATCGTCAAATATTGTACAGTGGCATGTATCAGCCGGCCCAGTCCAGCTGCCAGATGTATGGTCGTAAGTCGGGTGGATGTATGTCTAGCAGTTCATAAGTCAGATGGTAGGTGTACAGTGGACCCTCAGCTAACGATGGCATCACCTAACGTTAAATCCAGCATACAATACATTTTAACGCAAAAATTTTGCCTCGGCTAACGCTAAAAAACTCGCCCTACGCTATTCGTTTTGAGACGTGTCCACGTGTGGCCTGAGCGTGCCTCAGTTGTCCCATGGGTGCCAGTGTTTACAAGCCAGCCAGTGCGGTTGCATCCACGTATACAATCGGAACATTTCATATTATCGTAGTGTTTTTAGTGATTGTACCTGCAAAATAAGTCGCCATGGGACCCAAGAAAGCTTCTAGTGCCAACCGTGCTGTAAAAAAGGTGAAAATTACTACGGAAATGAAGAAAGAGATAATTGCTAAGTACGAAAGTGGAGTGAGTGTCTCGGAGCTGGCCAGGTTGTATACCAAACCCCAATCAACCATTGCTACTATTGTGGCCAAGAAAACGACAATCAAGGAAGCTGTTCTTGCAAAAGGTGCAAGTTTGTTTTCGAAACAGAGATTGCAAGTACTTGAAGATGTTGAGAGACTGTTATTGGTGTGGAGAAATGAAAAACAGATACTATCTCTCAAGCGATCATATGTAAAAAGGGTGGGAAATACGTACTATCGTACCATGGTCAGCTGCTGCTGCACCACTGTCAGCTGTTGCTGCACCACAGTCAGCTGCTTCTGCACCAGAGTCAGCTGCTTCTGCACCACAGTCAGCTGCTGCTGCACCAGAGTCAGCTGTTGCTGAACCATGGTCTGAGCTCACTGAGAATGTAAACAAACAGGGTGGGGCGCGGTGACCGTATTAGAAAGTCAGGTGGGGGGAGCCGTATAGCGAGTTTTGGTCATAATTTGTAATGACCGTATTAGCGGAACGCCGTAAAGTGAAACGCCGTAAAGCGGGGCCCTACTGTATTTGTGTGTGGGATTTTGCTTGCTAGCTTTGATCCTATAGTAGAAAAGAGGACATCAAGTTTGTTGGCAGTGTCGATAGGCTGTATGTGTGATTCATCTGGTTTCACTAAGTTAATCTCTTTGTTTCTTGACTGTTTTCTAGAGCTTAGAATTTTAGAGAGGGTTTTCCAGGTCTTTTTCATATCACCTTTTATTTCATTAAATCTTTTTACATAATACATTTGTTTGGACTTCTGTATTAGATTAGTAAGTACTGTATTGATGTGTATCATTTTGTTACTTCTTTTATTATTAGGCCCTGTCTGAATTGTTTTTCATATAGATGTTTTTTATTGATGAATTTAAGTACAGTGAACCCCTGATGTACGAAGGCCTCATCTTACGATAAACTTGACTTACAAAGTGTTTCAGAGTAAAAATTTCCCCCGACATACGAGCAAAAACTTGACTTACATCATTTGTCCCAAACTCGTCCACACGTCTCTCTGGCCTGAGCATGCCTTAGCTGCCCTGCCTTCAGTTAGTGTGCAAATGTTTACAAGCCAGTGCCGTCATTCCCATGCATACATTCGGTACATTTTGTATTCCAGTGTTTTTAGTGCTTGTAACTGCTAAATAAGCATACAAAGTATGTATGAAACATGTACCATTGAGGAAACCCAGAGGAAGATCAGATATAGAGAGAGAGCATAGGAGATGGTACAGAAGAAGAAAATGGGTTGCTGAACTTCTTAAAAACACAAATATGGTACAAGAGAGGAAAGATAGACTTAGCAGAGAGATCACTGAATTAGAGCAAAAACTTAGGATGTCATACCTCACAGAAGAAGTACAAAGGGAACAAAAGGCCATACAGGATATTGCAAGAAACCCAAAATATTTCTATTCCTACGCAAAATCCAAGCTAAGAACTACATGTAGAATTGGACCACTACTGAGAGGAGACTCGTATACTGACGACAAACAGGAAATGAGTGAAATCCTAAAAGAACAGTATGAGTCGGTGTTCAGCAACCCACTAAATGACAGCAAGGTAGAAAATGCAGAAATATTTTTCACTCTAGAAGAAGGCCGCGCAGACCAACTAACTTGACATTAATACAAATCCCATAGATTTCGAAAAAGAAATGGAAACATGCCCACTCACTCAGCACCTGGACCAGATTCATGGAATGCTCTATTTATAAAGAAATGCAAAGTACCACTAGCATGAGCCCTCAGTATTCTTTGGAGAAAGCTTAGATCTAGGTGAAATACCGGAGGCCTTAAACAGTGCAGACATAGCTCCTTTGCACAAGGGAGGTAGTAGAGCACTAGCTAAAAATTACAGACCAGTAGCCCTAACCTCTCACATCATAAAAATCTTCAAAAGAGTGATGAGACGGCAGGTTACAAACTTCGTGGAGCAGCACAACCAACATAACCCAAACCAGCATGGTTTTAGAGCAGGACGATCATGTCTGTCACAGCTGCTGAACCATTATGACAGAATTATGGAGGCACTGGAAGACGACCAAAACGCAGATGTGATTTACACAGATTTTGCAAAGGCATTTGACAAATGCGACCATGGAGTGATAGCGCACAAAATGAAGGCCATGGGCATTACGGGGAAGGTAGGCAGATGGATTTTCGGTTTCCTAACACACAGAACACAAAGTAGTAAACAGGGCAAGATCCAGCATCAGCGAGGTCAAAAGCTCAGTGCCCCAAAGCACTGTTCTGGCACCTCTGCTGTTCCTCATCCTCATAGCAGACATAGACAAAAATACCCGGCACACTTTTGTATCATCATTTGCAGATGACACTAAAATAAGCATGAAAGTCAGTACGGTAGAGGACACTGAAAAAGTACAGGAAGATATAAACAGGGTTTTCCAGTGGGCAGTGGAAAACAACATGACGTTCAATGGTGATAAGTTCCAGCTGCTTAGGTATGGAAAGAATGAAGAACTCAAAAGAAACACTATATACAAAACTCAAGAGGGTCACCAAATAGAACGTAAGGAACACGTAAAAGACCTAGGAATAATTATGTCAGCGGACCTTTCTTTTATAGACCATAACAAGACAAAGAGGAGTGATTGGTGGAATGATGAAGTAAAGGGTGTGATAAAAGAGAAAAAGGTAGCTTATGAGAGGTTTTTACAAAGCAGAAGTGTTATAAGAAGAGCAGAGTATATGGAGAGTAAAAGAAAGGTAAAGAGAGTGGTGAGAGAGTGCAAAAGGAGAGCAGATGATAGAGTGGGAGAGGCACTGTCAAGAAATTTTAATGAAAATAAGAAAAAATTTTGGAGTGAGTTAAACAAGTTAAGAAAGCCTAGGGAAAATATGGATTTGTCAGTTAAAAACAGAGTAGGGGAGTTAGTAGATGGGGAGATGGAGGTATTGGGTAGATGGCGAGAATATTTTGAGGAACTTTTAAATGTTAAGGAAGAAACAGAGGCAGTAATTTCATGCACTGGTCAGGGAGGTATACCATCTTTTAGGAGTGAAGAAGAGCAGAATGTAAGTGTGGGGGAGGTACGTGAGGCATTACGTAAAATGAAAGGGGGTAAAGCAGCTGGAACTGATGGGATCATGACAGAAATGTTAAAAGCAGGGGGGGATATAGTGTTGGAGTGGTTGGTACTTTTGTTTAACCCTTTGACTGTTTCCGACGTATAAATACGTCTTACGAGCCAATGTTTCTGACGTATTTATACGCATAAATTCTAGCAGCTTCAAATCAAGCAGGAGAAAGCTGCTAGGCCCACATGTGAGAGAATGGGTCTCCATGGTCAGTGTGCACCATATAAAAAAAATCGGGGAGCCAGTGGTGCATTGTGGGAATGCCATTTCATTTGTCATTTTTCAGCATGTCTAGTGGTAAGAAATATGTGATTCCCCAGCAAATCTGGGACTCTTCTCTTCCCAAGTGATGCTCTAACACAGATGGAAGTGTCAGTGAAGATCAATTTCATGATTTGGAGGAGTTTGAGACCAAAAGCAATGGAGGAGGAGGAGGGGAGGAAGAGGAGGAGGAGGAGGAGGAGGAGGGAAGGAAGAGGAGGAGGAGGAAGAGGAGGAGGAGGAGGAGGAGGAGGAGGAGGAGGAGGAGGAGGAGGAGGAGAAGAGGAGGAGGAGGAGGAAGAAGAAGATGTAATAATATTGTTCCCTTGAAGCAAGAAAAAAAAAAGTCCACCCCATGACAGTGACAAGATAAGGGGAGATAACATCTGATAAGAGCTGACTTTGATGAGCGTAAAGGAGGGTAATATTACATGACCATCGCCTCCCTTTGTTTTTGCTGGTACACAAACATTTCTGTCTGTCTATTTGTCTGTCTGTCAAGCTCCCTGTCTGTCCATCTAGCTCTCTGTCTCAGAGAGAGCCACAAGACTGTGTCATCACGTTTACTCACATCTTCAAGCAGAGTATAGCACTTTGTCTGGATTTCTTGGGTTATCCTAGGTAATTTACACTATGTATACTTGTATTTATGTGTACCTGTGAGACAGAGATAGGCAGACAGAAAGAGAGACAGATTGAAAGATATAGAATGAGGGAGAAAGATAATTAGATAGAATGGAGGAGGGGAAGCAGCATCCGACCCCATTGTTTTGACAGGGGTAGGGGTAGTGACTAATGAGACAATATGTCACTTTGACAGCTGCCGACTTCTGACTCAAAACAATTATAAGCCACACACTCGCACACAAGGAGGAGGAGGAGGAGAAGGAGGAGGAGAAGGAGGAGAAGGAGGACAAGGAGGAGAAGGAGGAGGAGAAGGAGGAGGAGAAGAAGGAGGAGAAGAAGGAGGAGTAGAAGGAGGAGTAAAAAGGAGGAGAAGAAGGAGGAGAAGAAGGAGGAGAAGAAGGAGGAGAAGAAGGAGGAGAAGAAGGAGGAAGGAAAGAAGGAGAAGAAGGAGAAGAAGAAGGAGAAGAAGAAGGAGAAGAAGAAGGAGAAGAAGAAGGAGAAGAAGAAGGAGAAGAAGAAGGAGAAGAAGAAGGAGAAGAAGAAGGAGAAGAAGAAGGAGAAGAAGAAGGAGAAGAAGAAGGAGAAGAAGAAGGAGAAGAAGAAGGAGAAGAAGAAGGAGAAGAAGAAGGAGAAGAAGAAGGAGAAGAAGAAGGAGAAGAAGAAGGAGAAGAAGAAGGAGGAAGAAGAAGGAGAAAGAAGGAGAAGAAGAGAGAAGAAGAAGAAGGAGAAGAAGAAGGAGAAGAAGAAGGAGAAGAAGAAGGAAGAAGAAGGAGAAGAAGAAGGAGAAGAAAAGGAGAAGAAGAAGGAGAAGAAGAAGAGAAGAAGAAGAAGAAGAAGAAGAAGAAGAAGAAGAAGAAGAATTGTTTGTTTGTTTGTTTGTTTGTTTGTTTTTGTAAACAAGTTTTGTAAACAATATATTGATAATTATGTTTGTGTGCTTATTGTGTTGTATACAACGAGTGTATATATATACATTGCACCTTACTTTGGTCTCATAGGCCACATAAGTTATGTGAAAAAATAAAATAGTGAAAAAAACAACAAACCTTCAAATACAAGTAAACTAAAGTTTACCGGGTGAGCGGCAGTCGCCGCTGTTGCCATACGCAGCTCATTTTCTGCAAACTTCACGGCTCTATATCTCGGTAAGTACCGATGGCAAAAAATTTTTTTTTTGGACTAAAACACTCAGAAAAATAATCTTAACATTTTCATAAGAAAAAATAATTTTTTTTTTTTTTGAATATTTGGCGACATAGAATGACAGTTTCAGAGAGGGGCCTGAAACAGTCAAAGGGTTAATAAATGTATGAAAGAGGGGAAGGTACCTAGGGATTGGAAGAGAGCATGTATAGTCCCTTTATATAAAGGGAAAGGGGACAAAAGAGACTGTAAAAATTATAGAGGAATAAGCTTACTGAGTATACCAGGAAAAGTGTACGGTAGGGTTATAATTGAAAGAATTAGAGGCAAGACAGAATGTAGGATTGCGGATGAGCAAGGAGGTTTTAGAGTGGGTAGGGGATGTGTAGATTAGGTGTTTACATTGAAGCATATATGTGAACAGTATTTAGATAAAGATAGGGAAGTTTTTATTGCATTTATGGATTTAGAAAAGGCATATGATAGAGTGGATAGAGGAGCAATGTGGCAGATGTTGCAAGTATATGGAATAGGTGGTAAGTTATTAAATGCTGTAAAGAGTTTTTATGAGGATAGTGAGGCTCAGGTTAGGGTGTGTAGAAGAGAGGGAGACTACTTCCCGGTAAAAGTAGGTCTTAGACAGGGATGTGTAATGTCACCATGGTTAATATATTTATAGATGGGGTTGTAAAGGAAGTAAATGCTAGGGTGTTTGGGAGAGGGGTGGGATTAAATTATGGGGAATCAAATTCAAAATGGGAATTGACACAGTTACTTTTTGCTGATGATACTGTGCTTATGGGAGATTCTAAAGAAAAATTGCGAAGGTTAGTGGATGAGTTTGGGAATGTGTGTAAAGGTAGAAAGTTGAAAGTGAACATAGAAAAGAGTAAGGTGATGAGGGTGTCAAATGATTTAGATAAAGAAAAATTGGATATCAAATTGGGGAGGAGGAGTATGGAAGAAGTGAATGTTTTCAGATACTTGGGAGTTGACGTGTCGGCGGATGGATTTATGAAGGATGAGGTTAATCATAGAATTGATGAGGGAAAAAAGGTGAGTGGTGCGTTGAGGTATATGTGGAGTCAAAAAACGTTATCTATGGAGGCAAAGAAGGGAATGTATGAAAGTATAGTAGTACCAACACTCTTATATGGGTGTGAAGCTTGGGTGGTAAATGCAGCAGCGAGGAGACGGTTGGAGGCAGTGGAGATGTCCTGTTTAAGGGCAATGTGTGGTGTAAATATTATGCAGAAAATTCGGAGTGTGGAAATTAGGAGAAGGTGTGGAGTTAATAAAAGTATTAGTCAGAGGGCAGAAGAGGGGTTGTTGAGGTGGTTTGGTCATTTAGAGAGAATGGATCAAAGTAGAATGACATGGAAAGCATATAAATCTATAGGGGAAGGAAGGCGGGGTAGGGTCGTCCTCGAAAGGGTTGGAGAGAAGGGGTAAAGGAGGTTTTGTGGGTAAGGGGCTTGGACTTCCAGCAAGCGTGCGTGAGCTGTGTTAGATAGGAGTGAATGGAGACGAATGGTACTTGGGACCTGACGATCTGTTGGAGTGTGAGCAGGGTAATATTTAGTGAAGGGATTCAGGGAAACCGGTTATTTTCATATAGTCGGACTTGAGTCCTGGAAATGGGAAGTACAATGCCTGCACTTTAAAGGAGGGGTTTGGGATATTGGCAGTTTGGAGGGATATGTTGTGTATCTTTATATGTGTATGCTTCTAGGCTGTTGTATTCTGAGCACCTCTGCAAAAACAGTGATAATGTGCGAGTGTGGTGAAAGTGTTGAATGATGATGAAAGTATTTTCTTTTTGGGGATTTTCTTTCTTTTTTGGGTCACCCTGCCTCGGTGGGAGACGGCCGACTTGTTGAAAAAAAAAAAAAAAACAAGACAAAGATCATGACAGCCAGGAAAATGACTGGGTGGGTATTGAGAACTTTCAAAACAAGGGAAATAATGCCGATGGTGACACTCTTCAAATTGCTAGTGCTCCCTCACTTAGAATATTGCTCAGTGCTGACGGCCCCGTTCAGGGCAGGAGAAATATCAGAGCTGGAACAAATACAGAGATCATTTACGGCTCAGGTTGAGCCAGTAAAGCACCTAAACTACTGGGAACGCCTGCAAGTCTTGAACATGTACTCATTGGAGCAGAGGAGAGAGAGGTAAGTGATAATATATACCTGGAAGGTACTCGAAGGCTTGGTCCCAAATCTGCACACTGCCATAACAACATACTGGAGTGAGAGATATGGGAGGAAATGTAAAATAAACCCAGTGAGGAGCAGGGGTGTGGTGGGGACAATAAGGGAACACTGTATCAACATCCGGGGTCCCAGACTTTTCAACATCTTACCAGAAGATATCAGAAACACTGCTGGAACAAGTGTTGAAGCCTTCAAGAGGAAATTAGACAAGTACAGTGGAACCTCAAAAATCGAACTGCTCCCAACACAACCAATTATGTAAGTGTATTTTTGTAAGTGCTTTTATAAGTGTATTTTTGAGGGTCTGAAATGGACTAATCTAATTTACATTATTCCTGATGGGAATAAATTCATTTGGTAAAGGCACTCGAACAGCCTTCTGGACCGAAAAAAGTTCGATATTTGAGGTTCCACTGTATCTTCATCAGGTGCCAGATCAACCAGGCTGTGATATATATGTGGGGCAGCGGGCCTCCAGCAGCAACAGCCTGGTTGACCAGGCAAGCACCAGTTGAGCCTGGCCCATGGCCGGGCTCAGAGAGTAGATATACTCTTAAAATTCTTCAAAGGTATATCAAAGGTATGGGCCCAAAGAAAGCTTCTAATGTCATCCCTGTGGTAAAAAGGGTGAAAATTGCTATAGAAATGAAGAAAGAGATAATCTCAAAATATGAGAATGGAGTGCGTGTCTCTGAGCTGGCCAGGTTGTACAACAAACCCCAATCAACCATGGCTACTATCTTGGCCAACAAAGAGGCAATCAAGGAAGCTATTGTTGCAAAAGGTGCAAGTATCTTTTCGAAACGCAGATCGCAAGTACTCAAAGATGTTCAGAGACTGTTATTGGTGTGGATAAACGAAAAACAGATATCATGGGATAGCATCTCTCAAGCGATCGTATGTGAAAAGGCAAGGCAGTTGCATGATGATTTAATTAAAAAAATGCCTGCAACTAGTGGTGATGCGAGTCAATTTAAGGCCAGTAAAGGTTGGTTTGAGAGATTTAAGAATCGTAGTGGCATACACAGTGTGATAAGGCATGGTGAGGCTGCCAGTTTGGACAAAAAAGTGGCTGAAAAATATGTGCAGGAATTCCAGAGGTACATGGAGGCTGAAGGATTGCAACCCCAACAAGTGTTTAATTGTGATGAAACAGGCCTGTTTTGGAAGAAAATGCCAAACAGGACCTACATTACACTAGGAGGAAAAAGCACTCCCAGGACACAAGTCTATGAAGGACAGGGTTACTTTAATGTTGTGTAGTAATGCTAGTGGGGATTGCAGAGTGAAGCCTCTACTCGTGTATCACTCCAAAACTCCCAGAGTGTTCAGGAAAAGCAATGTCGTCAAAGCTAATTTGTGTGTGATGTGGAAGGGAAACAGTAAGGCATGGGTCACTAGGGACATTTTCTGTGACTGGTTTTACCATGTGTTTGGCCCCGCTGTGAAAAATTACCTCCTGGAAAATAAATTGGACCTGCCTCCTGGTATTAGACAGTGCTCCTGCTCATCCTTCTGACTTGCCAGAGCGAATTGATCGAGAATGATCTATCACGATTTCTCAGGGATACTGATCTTACAGAGAATAACTAAATGTCCAACCTAAAAGCCTACGTAATGTAGTGTATGTTTTGCTCCATTATTGTTCAAATCTCGTAGTACAATCTCTTAGTAATTAAATAATCAACTACCTCATTTTGTGATTTTACTAGTAAGCATAAGTCAACTTATCTAATTTTCTTATTTACTATTGTTTGCTTAAATATTAGCTGAATCGATACTTTCTCTGTCCATATTACTACCTATTTTTTTAAATACTCTCAATTGATATTACTTACTAAAATTAATAATTACCATTTTTACTATCAATACAATTTACTCTTAACATTTTTGACATCATTTAATAACCATTACTTGTCTAATTACCTTAACCAGTTTTAATACCACATTTACTATCTTAGAGTACTCTTAATTACCTTGTACTGCCAAATAACCTCAAGTATAACTACCAGTGCAATTTTGAAAGAAATAAACATTACTTTTTCACGTATTTTGTAATCATTATTACTTACTAAAATTTTATTAAACACCATATTTACTACCAGTCAATTTTACTTTTGTACATTAATCATTATTTTATACTTCCCATAACATTTTGTTGCCAAATTTCCAAGTTTGTATATTCAACTCCAACCTTTATATTATCCTTTGTACCTGTGTATCTGTGTACCTGTGTACCTGTCTACCATCTTGCTATCATATTATAACCAAGACATTGCCATTGTTATTTTTTACTTATTATTCTTTTGGTACTTCAATTTGTGAATTTTATTTTGTCAATTTAAATCTAGTTATACAGTGGACCCCCGCATAGCGATTTTAATCCATGCAAGAGGGCTCATTGTTATGCGAAATGATCGGTATGCGAATGAATTTTCCCCATAAGAAATAATGGAAATCAAATTAATCCGTGCAAGACACCCAAAAGTATGAAAAAAAAAATTTTTTACCACATGAAATGTTAATTTTAATACACACAAACTGAAAAAGGCATGCACAATTACATGACACTTACTTTTATTGAAGATCTGGTGATGATTGATGGGATGGGAGGAGGAGAGAGAAAGTGTTAGTGTTTAGAAGGGGAATCCCCTTCCATTAAGACTTGAGGTGTCGAGTCCTTTTCTGGGGTTACTTCCCTTCTTCTTTTAATGCCACTAGGACCAGCTTCAGAGTCACTGGACTTCTTTCGCACAACATATCTGTCCATAGTGGCCTGTACCTCTCGTTCCTTTATGACTTCCCTAAAGTGTTTCACAACATTGTCAGTGTAATAATCACCAGCACGGCTTGCAATAGCTGTGTGAGGGTGATTTTCATCCATGAAGGTTTGCACTTCAAGCCACTTTGCACAGATTTCCTTAATCTTTGTAGTAGGCAACTTCTTCAATTTCTCTCTCCCCTCCTCTGAACCAGTTTCCTCAGGTCTGGCCTCTTGCTGTTGAAGTTGATCTATCAGCTCATCAGTGGTGTTAGTTCTTCATTGTCCTCCTCCACCAATTCTTCCACATCCTCCCCACTAACTCCAACCCCAAGGACTTTCCCAATGCCACAATGGATTCCTCAACTGGCATAATCCTCTCAGGGTTAGTCTCAAACCCTTCAAAATCCCTTTTGTCTACACATTCTGGCCACAGTTTCTTCCAAGCAGAGTTCAAGGTCTTCTTAGTCACTCCCTCCCAAGCCTTACCTATAAGGTTTACACAATTGAGGATATTAAAGTGCTCTCTCCAAAACTCTCTTAGAGTCAGTTGAGTTTCTGAGGTCACTACAAAGCACCTTTCAAACAGAGCTTTTGTGTACAGTTTTTTGAAGTTTGCAATAACCTGCTGGTCCATGGGCTGCAGGAGAGGAGTGGTATTAGGAGGCAAAAACTTCACCTTAATGAATTTCATGTCCCCATAAAGTCGCTCTGCCATGTCTGTAGGATGACCAGGGGCATTGTCTAACACCAGGAGGCACTTAAGTTCTAATTTCTTTTCAGTTAGGTAATCTTTCACATTGGGGGCAAATGCATGGTGTAACCAGTCATAGAAAAAGTCCCTAGTGACCCATGCCTTACTGTTTGCCCTCCACAGCACACACAAATTCTCCTTGAGGACATTCTTTTGCCTGAACGCTCTGGGAGTTTCAGAGTGATACACTAATAAAGGCTTAACTTTGCAATCACCAGTAGCATTGGAACACATCAACAAAGTAAGCCTGTCTTTCATAGGCTTATGTCCTGGGAGTGCCTTTTCCTCCTGAGTAATGTAGGTCCTGCTTGGCAATTTCTTCCAAAACAGGCCTGTTTCATCACAATTAAACACTTGTTCAGGTTTCAGTCCTTCAGCCTCTATGTACTCCTTGAATTCATGCACATATTTTTCAGCCGCTTTGTGGTTCGAACTGGCAGCCTCACCATACCTTATCACACTATGTATGCCACTACGCTTCTTAAATCTCTCAAACCAACCTTTGCTGGCCTTAAATTCACTCACATCAGCACTAGTTGCAGGCATTTTTTTAATTAAATCCTCATGCAACTTCCTAGCCTTTTCGCTTATGATCGCTTGAGAGACGCTGTCTCCTGGTAGCTGTTTTTCATTTATCCACACCAATAAGAGTCTCTCAACATCTTCCATCACTTGCGATCTTTGTTTCGAAAACACAGTTAACCCTTTCAGGGTCCGTCCCGTAGATCTACGGCTTTACGTTCAGGGTCCAAACCGTAGATCTACGCCATGAGCTCAGCTCACTCTGATAAACTGTGAGTGGTACATTTGGGCCTAGATATGAGAGAATACATCTATGTGGTATGTGTGCACCACATAAAACAGATCCTGCAGCACACTGTGTATAATGAGAGAAAAAAAATGAAATCATGATTTTTCGATTAAAACAGCAACTTTGCAGTGTTTTTTCGTATGTTTTTTATAGTTGTATTTGCGATTTCTTGGTCTCATTTGATAGAATGGACGACATATTACAGAAATAGAGATGATTTTGATTGGTTTTAGCATTGGAAATGGCTTGAAACTGAGCTCAAAGTAGCGGAAATGTTAAATTTTTGCCGATATTCAAGAGTAAACAAACGACCTCACACGTCTAATACACGTCAGCTGGTGGGTCTAATATACATTCACAAATATGGTGATGATATTTATACAATTATTACAGTATTGCATAACATTAAATCTTCTATTTTTTGGTGTGAATAAAAATTCATTATGTGAATAAAAAATCAAAATGGAATTTATTTGTAAAGCCTCAAAACATAACTAATGAACAGAGGAAATGTTAGTTTAGTGCCAGGAATGCCTACATTGTTCATTCTGGACCCTATTTTGAAATTGGAATATTTTGAACTTTGTGTTAAATTGGCCAAATTAACAATTTCCGATCACTTTATTTTGTAGTTGAAACAGTTGACTTGGCGATTTCTTGTGCTCAATCGATAGAATGGAAGTAATACTAGTGAAATAGCTAAGAATTTGGTTGATTGGAATAATGTAATTGGCCTAAAATGGGAGTCAAAGTCGGCAAAATCGCCGATTCGTAAATATCGCTGACACATCAAAATTCGCGAGAGCATAATTTCGTCAATTTTCCATCAAATTTCGTACTTTTTGTTTTATTACCTTCACAAAAAGATTCTCTACGATTTCATAAGAAAAAATAACAAATTTTTTTTTTTAAAATTCTTGGACACTGGTGCGTGACTCCAGATTTGGGCCTTGGACCCTGAAAGGGTTAAACCTTTGGCAAGAACAGCTTCCTTGATTGCCTTTCTGGTGCCCACAATAGTAGCGATGGTTGATTGGGGTTTCTTGTACAACCTGGCCAGGTCGGCAATACGCACTCCACTTTCATACTTATCAATGATCTCTTTCTTCATCTCTATTGGAATTCTCACCCTTATTGCTGTAGGGTTGGCACTAGAAGCTTTCTTGGGGCCCATGGTCACTTATTTTCCAGAGAAAATCACCAAAAACAATGTAATAATACGAAATGTTCCGATTGTATGCTTGGATGTTACCGCAGAGGCTGGCTGGTAAACAATGGCACGGGCGGCACATGTGAGGCTGGCTGAGGGCGCACATTGGACGCGTCTCGGACGAACAGCGGTGAGCGGGTTTTTTTAAGCGGTATGCGAGGCAAAATTTTTGCGATTAAAGCGAGCGGTATGCGGATTAAACGTTATGTGATGCCAAGGGTTTTGCGGGGTCCACTGTACTCTTGATCTTGTCAACAACCTATACCAGACCCTAGTGCAATTGCAAGTACCATTTCAATTTGTATTTTTATATTATAAGTTTATATTATAAGTCCTATTCTAAGATTGTTTTCATATCTTAGTGACTATATTGTGTGTGCAATTAGTGTATATTTCAATTATATTATTGTTCAAGGCCCTTAACTATCTTTTGCTAACTAGTACCAACTACCTCATATATTTTTTTTTCTACTTTTTTTATTATTTTGCTACCTTAACTTGTATATTTTATCTTGTCAATTTAAATCTAGTTATACTCTAATTCTTGTAAACAACTTATATAAACACCTTAGTGCAATTACAATTGAGAGTCTTGTGCCTTTTTTATATCATTAGATTAAACTCAGTTGTACTATAGCTCATTGTAGCTCAGTACATAGTCAATACCAAATTCATTATATTAGACCATAGTGTAATTACTAGTGAGAGTCTGGTGCTATTTTTAATTTGTATTTTTATATTATTAGATTAAACCTAGTTGTACTATAGCTCATTCTAGCTCAAAACATAGACTATACCAAAGTCATTACATTAGACCTTAGTGCAATTACAAGTGAGAGTCTTGTTCTATTTTTAATTTGTATTTTTATATTATTAGTTTATACCTAGTTGTACTTTAGCTCATTCCAGCACAACACATAGACAACACCAACTCCAGTATGTGTATTAGTGACTATACTCTACATGACCAAAATGCTATAGCTATATACTTGTCCAAACTTCCCACCACTACAGATATCAGTACTAAAACTCAACCCACAACTCAGGATATAAATAACCATAATTTAAACCTAGAAGATGATTGATCACGTTGACCCTGATCTAAACCTCCATAATCTGACACACAATCAAAACCTATTGGAAAGTAACTGCCTTTATTACACAGCATCACAAGCCAGCACTATCCTAAACAATGCTAAAAGTCTATCAGTACTTAACTACAACATCAGGTCCTTAAGCAAACACTATGATGACCTCCTGGCACTCCTTAAATCACTAAAGACAACCCTTCTCCTGCATTTATTCTTACTGAGACATGGTTTTAAGCAGGACACAATAGATATCTACCCTCTACCAGGATACACAGCAATCCACAACTGCAGACCAAACCAAGTTGGGGGTGGTATTGCAATCTATTACTCTAACCAATTATCTTGTATTAGCACCACTTGCTTTAGTGATGAATATGGAGAATACATTTTTGCTAATTTTACTGTAAAAAAACCTTAAGACGCCTATAACAATCGGTGCCATTTACCGGATACCCCACACAAACATCCCAAATTTCAGTGAGAAACTAAAGGCACTAATAACAAACAGACAAATGAATAAGCACCACCTTCTCTTAGCTGGAGACTTCAACATCAACCTTGGCCTACTAGATGATCAGCCTGTAACTGATTTCATCAACAATATGAACAACACACTTCTCATACCAACAATAACTAAACCAACCAGGCTCACTGAAACGAGTGCAACCATAATAGACCACATGTGGACCAATATACTAGCCCCCATTAAATCAGGGATAATCACAGATAGCACTACAGACCACTACCCTACCTTCCTCTTGACAAACATTAGTAAACCACCACTTGAATACAACAGTTTCATTTAGACTCCATGATGAGGCCTCAATAAGGAAGTTCACAGCTGACCTAGAGACTGTTGACTGGCCTACAGAATTCTCCAAGGCCAATGGTATTGACGACTGTACAGACATTTTTCTTAACAAATTACTTAGACTATACAACAAACATTGTCTTATAAAAACGAAACAGATCACAAACAAACTGCTTGGTTGCCCATGGCTAACCAGCACCATTCTGAAATCCATTGATAAGAAACACCAATATGAAAAGCTTAATACACAAAGATATTCTTAAACACTATTCATCAGTCCTCACCAAAGTAATAAAGAAAGCCAAACAACTATACTACTCCAGTAGATTCACTGACACAAGAGGAGATATAAAAATGACCTGGAAAACACACTCTCAGATTCTAGGGACCCAAAAACTGAAAAAAAACAAGAATATTGCCCTAACTAAACCTAATGAAACACCACTGCATCCCACTGACACAGCTAACAAGATAAACGACTTCTTCTCAACCATAGGTTCTAATCTCGCCAATAAAATCCCACGCACCAATGCCCATGCCGGGGACTACCTAGATGGGAATTTCCCAAATTCCTTCTGTCTTGCTCCAACTGAGCCCATGGAAGTCACCGAGATTATAAAGTCACTTAAAAATAACTCAGAGAATCTGTCTCATGTCCCACCATTATTGTACAAGAGAGCGGCCCATGTCCTCTCGCATGCTATCTCATTACTTTTTAACAAGTCACTAGAAACTAGCACCTTCCCGAAACTACTCAAGACGGTAAGGGTTACACCAATACATAAAAGTTGGTGACCCTACAGATTTAAACAACTATAGGCCAATACCCAAACTTACCATTGCTATCCAAAATCTTTGAGAAACTCGTGCACAGGAGACTATATTCATTTATAACGGCACAAAACATACTCAGCCCCTGCCAATTTGGATTCAGGAAAAATAAAAGCACTAACGATGCAATCATAAAAATGCTAGATCTGCTTTACACAGCATTGGAAAATAAGGAATATCCACTAGGAATTTTTATTGACCTAAGAAAAGCTTTTGACACAGTAGACCACGGCATCCTACTCCACAAACTTGACCATTATGGTATAAGAGGCCATGCACTTGCATATTTCAAATCTTACCTTACTAATAGGTATCAGTATGTCACCATTAAAGACACAGCATCAACAACACAGCCACTTGATACTGGAGTTCCGCAGGGAAGTGTCCTTGGTCCCCTGCTCTTCCTCATATACATCAATGATCTTCCATACGTATCTCAACACCTGAACCCCATTCTCTTTGCTGACGGCACGACTTATGTCATCTCTCACCCTAATCTTGCCACCCTCAACACCATTGTTAATGAGGAGCTGATCAAAATATCGACTTGGATGACAGCCAATAAACTTACGCTTAACACTGACAAAACCTACTACATTATGTTTGGTAGCAGAGCAGAAGATGCGCAAACTAACATTAAGATCGACAACACACTAATTGCCAGGCATAATGAGGGCAAATTCCTAGGCCTATACCTCGACAACATGAACTTAAGCACCCATATCCAACACATAACCAAAAAAGTATCCAAAACGGTTGGGATCCTCTCCAAGATATGATACTACGTGCCGCAAACTGCCCTTCTCACACTATACCATTCACTTATATATCCATACCTCACCTATGCTATATGTGCTTGGGGTTCAACTGCAGCAACACACCTAAAGCCAATAATAACCCAACAAAAAGCCGCAGTAAGAATAATCACTAAATCCCATCCCTGGCAACACCTCCCCCCACTCTTCATAGATCTAAACTTACTCCCTGTTCAGTACATCCACACTTATACTACTGTGCAATCTACATCTACAGGACCTTAAATTCCAATATTAACCTTGACCTAAAACGCTTTCTTGATAGTTGCGACAGAACCCACAGGCACAATACCAGACACGAACATCTCTATGACATTCCCCCCTGTCCGACTAAACCTTTACAAAAATTCAATGTATGTCAAAGGCCCTAAAATCTGGAGCAACCCTACCTGAAAATTCTAAAACTGCAGACACATTCATCACCTTCAAAACTACCATCAGAAAACATCTTATCTCCCTGATACACCCTGTCAACTAATTACACGAATACCACCTGGTGGTTAACACTTACACTCACTCACACCATTTGACCATAAACAGAAATATCAATCTCAGTCTCAAAATAATGAATCTTAAAATAGTCATAAGTTGGCCTGTGATACTCCAATACTGAAACTATGTATAGTGCCAAAACAAAAGCATTCACATTGCTAAACTCACAAACTAGTATTTAGTCACTTAGCCATAATACCAACTTACCTCATAATTTTGTAATATTTTAAACTTAAGATTTAATCTAAGTCTTTCCCGAAATGCCTAGCCATGCTAGGTGTTCTAGTGGTACACTCTGTAATTATTATTTTACTACATGTAAACAATACAATAACCAAATTCTGTAAACTCAGCATTGTAATCCTTATAGAGAATAAACTTTGAGTTTGAGTTGAGTTTTATCAAAGTGAAATTCTTGCCTCCTAATACCACTCCTCCTCTCCGGCCCATGGACCAGTAGGTCATTTCAAATTTCAAAAAACTGTACACAAAAGCAATGTTTCAAAAGTGCTTTGAAGTGACCTCCCGACACTTGATTGACCCTAAGAGAGTTTTGGAAAGATCACTTTAGTATCCTCAATTGCATAAACCTTATAGGTAAGGCTTGGGAGGGAGTGACTAACAGGACCTTGAATTCTTCTTGGAGGAAATTGTGGCCAAAATGTGTAGAAGAGAGGGATTTTGAAAGGTTTGGGGCTAACCCTCTGGAGCCTATGCCAGTTGTGGAATCAGTTGTGGCATTGGGAAGTCCTTTGGGTTGGAGGTTAGTTTGGAGGATGTGGAAAAGTTGGTGGAGGACGATGATGAAGAACTAACCACTGATGAGCTGCAAGAGCATCTGCTACAGCAAGAGCCACAACTGAGGAAATTTCTTAAGAGGAGGGGAGAGAGAAATGGAGGAAGTTGCCTTCTTCAAAGATTAAGGAAATTTGTGCAAAGTGGGTTGACGTGCAAACCTTTATGGAAGAAAATCACCCTGACACAGCTATTGCAAGCTGTGCTGGTGACTTTTACAATGACAGTGTTGTGAACCACTTTAGGAAAATCTTAAAGGAACGTGAAGTACAGAACTCTATGGTCAGATTTTTGGTGTGACAGAGGTCCAGTGACAATCAAGTTGTTCCCAGTGGCATTAAAAGAAGGGAAGTAACCCCGGAAAAGGACTTGCTACCTAAAGTCCTTATGGAAGGGGATTCCCCTTGCAAAAATTAATACACTTCCATCTCCCCTCCTCCCATCTCATCACACATCACTACAGTTTCATTAACCCTTTGACTGTCGAAAGGCCCAATCCTGAAGTGTCTTCTGGTGTCGCAAAATATTCGAAAAAAAAAAATATTTTTTCTTATGAAAATTTTAAAAAATTATTTTTCTGATTGTTTTAGTCCAAAAAAAAAAAATTTCCCAACAGTACTTACCAAGATATGGAGGCGTGAAGTTTGCCGAAAATGAGCTGTGAACGGCAACAGCGGCGACTGCCGCTCACCCAATATACTTTGATTTACTTGTATTCGACGGTTCTTTTTTTTTTTTTCACTATTTTATTGTTTCACGTAACTTTTGTGGCCTGTGAGACCAAAGTATTGTGCAGTGTTCAAATATACAATCGTTGAATGTAACACAATTATAGCAAAAACACGCGTATCATTATAATGTTCCTAAAACTTGTTTACACAAACAATATAAAAAAAATTTTATTACGATTGTTCTATAATATATATACCTATGTACAATCACTGGACACTTTTCTAGAACTGCTGCAGCTTGTGGAATTCTTAGAAACATGGGTATAAGCACAATGGTGTTTTACACTCTTCACACTTAAAACGAGTGTCTGCATTTTTGTGGGCGTTTTGTGGTATGTCCACAGACAAAACACCTCTTCTGAGCATTATTCTTGAGAGCAGTAGCAGGCAGTGGTATGGGGTAGTGATCACCAGGCTTCAGACAAGAGGACATGTGTTGATAATTTCGTGGGCGCTGGTCTGTTGCAGGTGTTGTTCCTTGGTACTTGAATATTATTTGTCTGATGACTGACAAACAAAATTCACCATATTTGGGTTTGTTCTTGGTCTTCAACTTTTACATATTATAAGCATTCAGCATGGAACTGTCAAGAAGATGGAAAAACGTTTTTTTTTTTTATTTTTATCATCACACTGGCCGATTCCCACCAAGGCAGGGTAGCCCGAAAAAGAAAAACTTTCACCATCATTCACTCCATCACTGTCTTGCCAGAAGGGTGCTTTACACTACAGTTTAAACTGCAACATTAACACCACTTATAACTCTTGCGAACACAGTCAGCAAACCCATTCTGCATGTCACATTTGTCCACTAAGCACATATTGAGGTTGTAATCCATCACAGCTGCAGGTTTTACAATGGGTTCATTGGTCTCTATTCTGCTTGCCAGTGTCTACCATTTCGTGTTGGTGAACTGATGTCAGGAGTGTGACATCACGTTTGTCATGCCACCGAAATGCCATGATGTCATTGGCAGCAAACACCTGCACTTCACCTCTACAACTGCCAGCATCAAACCTAGGTATATGCTTACGATTTCCACGCACTGTGCCACACACATCTGTCTTGTGCACTCGCAAGAAATCACTGAGTAAAGGGCTTGTGTACCAGTTGTCAGTATATAAAATATGCCCCTTACCAAGATATGGTTCCATCATTGTTCTAACCACATCACCAGAGATACCCAGTAACTTCCTGGTATCTTCCAATGTTTTACCGCCAGTGTACACAATTATATCCAAAACCAGACCAGTTTTGCAATCACACAGAACAAATAACTTTATACCAAAGTGTTTCCTCTTGCTTGCTATATACTGTTTGAATGAGTCTTCCTTTGAACAAAATCAAAGACTCATCAATAACAAGCTTCCTGAAGGGATAAAAATACATACAGCACTTTTGTTTCAGGTACATAAACACACGTCTGCTCTTATATAACCTGTCGTTTCTGTCATGCCTTGTTTTGTCTGAAAAGTGTAACATACGTAACAGTAACACAAATCTATTCACTGGTATAATGTCACTGAAAGCTGGGGTTGAAATCAGGTGGTCTGTCATCCAGTATGTGTTGACACTGTGCTTATACACATGTGGCATAAGCATTATTGTGGCAAAGAATAGATACATCTCTGCCACAGTTGTGTCCTTCCACTGGTGTAGGCGTGATCTTGGTGAAAGAATAGTGTTTGCCATGGTGTACTCAAAGTATGTATTGCTTTCCCTGACAATAATGTTCATCAGGGGTTCATCGAAGAACAACTGAAAGCATTCCAGTTCAGTGGCATTGTTCCCAAGTGTACATGATGGCCGTATTCCACTTCGTCCTCCATCAAAGTCATGGGGACTGGGAACAAACTCGTTACCTTGCTGCCAATCCCAGATGCGGTTAGCTGGTGGGTTCTGGATATTGTAACGTGGTTGTGGTTGTGCAGGTTGTGGTTGTGATTGTTGTGGGAGTGTGGGGTCGGGTGAGGCTGGTTGTAGTTGTGCAGAGTCAGCAGCGTGGGTAGTAGCGTGGCCCACTGCTGGTGTCACATGACTCGTTCCACCATCACTATCTCCACCACCACCTGCTGCCTCACTCGCATCATTGATACCCATCATAACAATATCGTCATCTTCACTATCAGGTTGTGGTGTAGGGCCACAGGATGTGCTCCGAGATGTACTCCTTCCTCTTGGAAGAGCATACGGCACACTGCCAGACCACATGCGACGTCGTATATACTGCCGCTTCACTGGGGAATATTCACCCTCACTGTCACAACTAGAACTGCTTTCAATAACCTTGAAATCACTATCACTATCACTTACACTGCTCACATCTGAATCTTGTACACGGGCAAATAGTTTCCTCTTTCATTCTGGTACAGGTGAACATGAACGAGCCGGCCCAGCACCAGAGGTGGAAGGTTGTGGGTCATCTGGGTTTTCATCACTAATTATGTTATCCTGGGCACATTTTTCAGTCACACCCACTTCAAAACCAGGGAATTCACTTTCACTGACACTTTCATCGCTGTTAGAGCTATCACTTGGGAACAAAAGACCTCCAATCCGCCGAGGAGTGAGGAACTTCTTACCGCGAGGCATGGTGAAAATGGACTACCAAGATGGCGTTCCCACAATGCACCGCTGAGTCCCAGATTTTTTCACAGGGTGCACACCCACCACTGAGACCCATTCTCTCTCATGTAGGCCTACCAGCCCTCTCCCGCTTGCTTTGAAGCCGCTAGAATTTATGCATATAGATACGTCAAACACGGTATCTCCCATGACGTACACCAACCATCCGACTTACGACCTGCTCGACATATGTCCACTCGACTTACGACCGTGCACCTGGCAGCTGGGCTGGGCCGGCTGCACACAGCTGTACAGTATTTCGCGGCGGCAAGTGCGTCATGCAGACAGCATCAGTTTGAGTAACCTTGCCCTATCAGCAGCATCATACTGTATTAACTGTACTAACTGGATAGTAAATTTCACCATGACCCCTAAGATGAAGTCTGAATCTTGTACTGGAGATTGTGACAAGAAAGGCTCTTACTCTCCAACTCTCTATTTGTTTTCACTTTTGCACATAAACCTGTCTGTATCTGTCTGCCTGTATATCTGTGTCTGTCTGTATCTCTGTGCATCTGTTTGTCTACCTGTGTGTCTGTCTTTCTGTCTACATGTGTGTGTCTTTCTGTCTACCTGTGTGTCTGTCTTTCTGTCTACCTGTGCCTGTCTTTCTGTCTGCTTGTCTGTCTCTGAGCCACTCATTAAGAGTGTAATTGGTCTTGAAGATGCCATATTAATAATGATAATAACGCAATAATAATCACTGAGGCACATTAAATGTGTATAAAATGTTAATATAGACATTTGGCTTAATCCATCTTTGATTTTTTTTCAAAATTATATAATAAACATGCTACATAACATATAAACATAAATTAAGAAATATGAGATGTTTTTCTGGTTCGCTTGACAGTGAACAGGAATCATTCGTGTTCCGGCTGGTAACAACAACAACAACGTTTGTTTACATAACTCGCCAACCTTCTACCCTCTCATTCTCTCTCATTTAATCTTGTTTACTCACCTCTCACTCGACATTAAGACTACAAATATTTTATGGTAAGTAATGAGTGGACACGATTGTTATATTATTATTATTATTACATATGTATTATTGTAATAATTATTATTAATAATTATTATTAATTTAGGGCACTGGAGCACAGATCCACTGTATTGCACTTTGTCTGGATTTTTTGGGGTTATCCTAGGTAATTTATACTATGTATGATAACTTTACTTACGTGCACCTGTGAGAGAGAGAGATACAGAGATGAGAGAGATACAGATATTTATATATATAATATATATATATATATAATATATATATTATATATATATATATATATATATATATATATATATATATATAATATATAATATAAAGAGAGATAGAGATAGAGATAGATATAGATAGATAGAGATATAGATATAGATAGAGATAGATAGATATAGATAGATAGATAGAGATAGATAGATAGAGATAGATAGAGATAGATAGAGATAGATAGATAGATAGATATAGATAGATAGATAGAGATAGATAGATAGAGATAGATAGATAGAGATAGATAGATAGATAGAGATAGATAGTAAGATAGATAGATAGATAGATAGATAGATATCTCCACATTCAGTCAGCCAACCAACCACCCACCCGGCCAGCCAGCCGGATACGTATTACAAATGTTCCAGAGTTGTTTCTCTTTAGGGTATAGGTTATACTACATTCTGGCAGGATGACACTACCAGTGGTATTCTCCCATTCCACTGTGTCAACAATGCATAAAGATAACAATAACATATGATACTGTATGCGATGTAAAATTTACAATACAGTTCTCTACCATGTATACATTATACAGTGGACCCCCAGTATTCGATGGCATCAGTATTCGATAAATCCGGTATTCGATGCATTATATCGCAAAAAATTTTCCTCGGTATTCGATTGAAAACCCGGTATTCAATACGATTCGTACGAGACCTGTCCACATGTGGCCTGAACTGCCCCTTGTGTGCCAGTGTTTACAAGCCAGCCAGTGTGCGCGCATCTAAGGATGCATTTGGTACATTCCATATTATCCATATTATCACTTTGTTTGGTGCTTGTTTCTGCAAAATAAGTCACCATGGGCCCCAAGAAAGCTTCTAGTGCCAACCCTGTGGTAAAAAGGGTGAGAATTAGTATGGAAATTAAGACAGATTTTGAAGGGTTTGGGGCTAACCCTGAGAAGCCTATACCAGTTGTGGAATACATTGTGCCTACTTAAAAAATTAAGGAAATGTGTGCACAGTGGGTTGAAGTGCAAACCTTTATGGATGAAAATCACCCTAACACAGCTATTACAATGACAATGTTGTGGCCCATTTTAGACAAATCGTAAAGGAACGGGAGGTACAGAGCTCTATGGACAGATTTGTTGTGCGACAGAGGTCCAGTGACTCTCAAGCTGGTCCTAGTGGCATTAAAAGAAGAAGGGAAGTAACCCTGGAAAAGGACTTGCTACCTCAAGTCCTAATGGAAGGGGATTCCCCTTCTAAACACTAACACCTCTCCCCTCCTTCCATCCCATCAATCATCACCAGATCTTCATTAAAGGTAAATGTCAATTATTTTATTGTTATTGTAATTATTCTATTGCATTTAACTTAATATTTCATGTAGTAAAATTTTTTTTTTTCATACTTTTGGGTGTCTTGCACGGATTAATTTGATTTTCATTATTTCTTATGAGGAAAATTGATTCGGTTTTCGATATTATCGGTATTCGGTGAGCTCTCAGGAACGGATTAACCCTTTGAGGGTCAACAGGCCCTCTCCGAAACTCGTTCTCAGGGTCGGCCAAATTTAAAAAAAAAAAATAAATAATTTTCTCTTATGAAAAGATAGAGAATCTTTTCCCGATCATAAGGACACCAAAAGTTTGAAATTTGATGGAAAACTTAAGGAATTATGCTCTCGCGAAGTTAGCAGTCTCGGCGATGTTTACGCATCGGCGATTTTGCCCACTTTGAGCCCCATTTTCGGCCAATTCCACTGTACCAGTCGACAAAAAACATGAATATTTCGCTAGAACTCCATTTTCTCTATCGAATGGGTGCAAGAAACCACCCATTTATGAAATTCAACTATCCAGTACAGTGGTCAGAATTTAGCAATTTTGCCAATTTCACACAAATTTCAAAAGATGCCAATTTCCGAGTAGGGTCCAGAATAAACAAGAAAGACATTCCTGGCACTAAAATGACATTTCCTCTGGACATTAGTCACATCTCAAGGCCTCTCTTATATTCTTTTGCTTTCCACTTCGAATTTTTATTCTCACAAAAAATATAAGATTTACTGTTATGCAGTCTAACTGCATTAGTGTAAAAAATGGTATAAATATTATTGGTGCACTTGTGAAAGAATATTAGACTCACCAGTTGACGTGTATTGGACGCTTGGCACGATTTGTTTACTTTTGAAATTTGGAAAAAATCAAACATTTCTGCTACTTTGAGCTCAATTTCAAGGTACCTTTCATTGTAAAACCAGTCAAGATCATCTAAATTTCTGTAATATGTCTTCCATTCTATAAAATGAGACCAAGAAAACTAGAATACAACAATAAATACCATACGAAAATACAGTGCAAACGGTCAAAGTTTTTTTTTTCTCATTATTCACTGTGTGCTGCAGGATTTTTTTTAGACTGTGCACACTGACCACATAGACCCATTCTTTCATATGAAGGCCTACCAGCTTTCTCCCACTAGATTTGAGGCGCTAGAATTTAGGCGTACTAGTACGTCAAAAACCCTGGGTCGTAAGCCGTACTAGTACGTCCGAAACCCTCAAAGGGTTAATATCGAATACCGGGGGTCCACTGTATACAGTACATAAATAATTAAAATATAACAATAGAAGTAAATTATGGTAAAAAGAATGAAATAATGATGGTACATTGCATTACAGTACTATATAGGTAGTTTATATAGGAAAGGTTTGACATTATGCCCTACCCAGCATGTCGGCAATTTTCAAAGGTTCGGCTTATGTCCATTTTGACTTACGACCGGTTGGTCAGAACCAAGCTTGGTCGTAAGTCGGATGGTAGGTGTATATATACGACCGCGACAGTCAAGGGGTTAAAGGTAAGTGTCATTTATTCTTCATTTATTACAGTATATTGTGCATGTATCCTTTTTGTGTGTAGGAAAATGTATACAGGTACCATCCGACTTACGACCGAGCTTGGTTCCAACCAACCGGTTGTAAGTCAGAATGGACGTAAGTCAGACCTTACACTGAATATCAACATCACACTTTTTGTAATGATTTTATTTTATTGTTTCATTTTAATATCTCCTTTTTTACTTTACTTTTTATGGTGTTAGTACTGTAGTTTATACTGTAAGGTTTAGGAGAAACACTGTGTACAACACAAACATTTGTTTATTTCTGAGAACATTTGCACACAAAACAATGTGTTCGAATTCACTTCAAATGTAAGAAACTGAATGAACAGAAAAGTACAAAATATTGAAATACAGTATAAATGAAATACAAATAAGGATTGGGACACATTTACAGCCCACTAGTTCTTGGTTGGGAATCGTTTATGCTTTCTTCCTCTGAAGGGGTAGGGGTGGGAGGAGGTGGGGAGCACTCTTCTTGATAAACATACAGAGATTTGTTTGAATTTTCCTTTTTTTCTTTTCATCATAAATGTCTCTGTATTGACGCATTGCATCCTGTACCATTCTCTCAGTATTGACAAACCTTTCAAAGTTAGGGTTCATATTTTCTAATTTTCGTAGCCCTTGGTTTATCAATGTAAAACACTGTGATAATTCATTCACCGAGAACTTCCTTTCAGGCTCCTCTTCTTTTTGTTCGTCTTCTCTCTGTCTTTGTTCTTCTGCTTTTCTTTCTTCTATTATCAGGAGTTCTTCATTCGTTAACTCTTGAACTTCTTCTGTCAAAAGTTCTTCAATCTCATCCACATCACATTCAAGTTCAAGTTCGTTAGCCAATTTTAACCCTTTGAGAGTTTCGGTCGTACCAGTACGGCTTACGACCCAGGGTTTTTGACGTACTAGTACGCCAAAATTCTAGTGCCCTCAACTCTAGTGGGAGAAAGCTAGTAGGCCTACATATGAAAGAATGGGTCTGTGTGGTCAGTATAAAAAAATCCTGCAGCACACAGTGCATAATGAGAAAAAAAAAACTTTGACCGTTTTTTTGGAATAAAACAGCGACTTTGCACTGTATTTTCGTATGGTATTTATTGCTGTATTCCAGTTTTCTTGGTCTCATTTTATAGAATGGAAGACGTATTACAGAAATTTAGATGATTTTGACTGGTTTTACAATAAAAAGGACCTTGAAATTGATCTCAAAGTAGCAGAAATGTTCGATTTTTACCAAAGTTCAAAAGTAAACAAATCATGCCAAGCGTCCAATACACGTCAACTGGTGAGTCTAATATTCTTTTGCAAGTGCGCCAATATTATTTATACCATTTTTTACACTAATGCAGTAGTCTGCATAACAGTAAATCTTCTATTTTTTTGTGAGAATAAAAATTCAAAGTGGAAAGCAAAAGAATATAAGAGGGGCCTTGAGACGTGACTAATGAACAGAGGAAATGTCATTTTAGTGCTAGGAATGTCTTTCTTGTTTATTCTGGACCCTATTCGGAAATTGGCATCTTTTGAAATTTGTGTGAAATTGGCAAAATTGCTAAAATCTGACCACTGTACTGTATAGTTGAAATTGAGAAATGGGTGGTTTCTTGCCCTCATTGGATAGAAAAAATGGAGTTCTAGCGAAATATTCATGTTTTTTGTCGACTAGTACAGTGTAATTGGCTGAAAATGGGGCTCAAAGTGGGCAAAATCGCCGATGTGTAAACATCGCCGAGACCGCTAACTTCGCAAGAGCATAATTCTGTAAGTTTTCCATCAAATTTCAAACTTTTGGTGTCATTGTGATTGGGAACAGATTCTCTCTCTTTTCATAAGAGAATTTTTTTTTTTTTTTTTTGTTTTTTAAATTTGGCCGACCCTGAGAACAAGTCTGGGAGAGGGCCTGTCTACCCTCAAAGGGTTAAAATCACACCTCTAACCACACTTAACTCTTCTTTGCTGTCAAAGCCATGAAAATCTTGAAGAAACCAGGCATTACACTTCTTTCCAGACGCCGTTCATACACTTAGCTGTGACTAACTCCCATGCTTTTGCTATGTTTTTGATGAACTGATAAATGTTATACAGTGGACCCCCAGTTATTGGCAGGTTTGGTTATCAGCCAGCTCGGTTATCAGCGGGTTTTTTGGTGCCCGGCTATCGGCCGTTCGCTTGGTTATTGGCGGTTTTGGATGCGTCCATCTGCCGGCTGGGGCAGCTTACGCTTCAGTTTGGCTTTGTCTCTCGGTGGCTGAGGAGGCTTCTGCTCATACATCCAAACATTTCACTTGCTTACCATTGTTTTTAGTGGTTTTTCTTGCAGTGCAACTGTGAAATAAGTAACCATGGCTCCAAAGAAAGTTACTAGTAAAGTTCCTGTGGTAAAGAAAGTGAGAAACACTATGGAATTTAATGCCGTGGGGGTTCTTTGGAGATAGATGGATGTAGATAAACACACTTGTGGATGGTAACACTGTATATTCTCAGACTGTGATAAGGGAGCCCAACCTGCCGTGCTTTGCCTGGTAGACCTATGCGTGGACTAAGGAAGTTAGAGGTATTCGCACACACATGCGCATCACGTGACGTCACACAAACTGGTCCCTAGGCCTAGTAAGAGGTCATATCTATAAAACATATGGATGGTACTGTGATACTCAGATAAGCTATAGAACACATGTAGGGGGGATCAGCAACTATGCTGACAGCTCGGTCATGTTACGTATGTCGTCTCAACATACACTACTATGCTATAGGCTGAACAGGCAGGTGGTTCTGGGCTGATTCTATACAATAACAAAGGCATATGTAACTTAGAACTAATGGATGGTATCATAGTTGATGTTAACATAATGAGTTTTAACGTAATGTTTTACTACTTATAAGTACAAATCATATAATAAGGGATGGAATTGATCGATCGATCTGTATTCATGCACTCTACGGATTCTGAGGAAGAATAAATATATTTACAAAAAAGTAATTAACAGTAAGGCAAATCTGGCGCCCACAGATCAGTACTGCTAAATTCTCAGAACTCGGAGGGAACATGAACACAAAAAAAAATTCTGAAAAACTGATCAGCTAATAACAAAACACACAGTTGACAATTTCATTCATCTCGGACATCTAATTATACAGGCACATATCAGCAGCCTTATTATGACCTGCATACAGGTTTGTCATTATATATCAGATTGTGGTGTCCCTTTCAATGGCACAGATATAAATTTTGTAATTATGACCATTTGAAATTTTGCATGTAATATACTGTACCACAGTTTAATTTTATTACATAATGTATATTTTCTGTTTTGAATACTCATATTTTAACTGCATGGTTTTTGAATTTCAGACAAAACTACAGGCCAGAAAAGCCCTGAGTAAGAATGGAAAGGTCTTCAGTGGCAACATCATGGTTGGTGTAGTGCCCTGCAGTGATAAGGTTGGGTCATAGTAATATGTTACACACTTTGAAATGTATCTGGTTTTGGAAGAGGTACATATGTGATGACAAGTAGTTTCATTGTATGCTCTCTTATGGTATAAACCTTGGTAACAGATACCAACAAGTTGGTTTAGAAAGACACATAAGCAAATGCTAGGGCAGGTTTATTAGAAAATGTTTTGATCCTGAGACCTTGATCAAGGTCCCAGGACCGAAACGTTTTCCAATAAATATGTCCTAGTGCTTGCTTACGTGTCCTTTTAAACCATGCTTTCTTATAAAGCTATTGTTTATACCTGGAGTATACCTGGAGGGTGTTCCAAGGGTCAATCCCCCTGCAGCCAGGTCCATGACCAGGCCTCTGCAGTTTTGCCTGCCTTGAAAGGAATCATTAGTGTACAGCAGTACTCCAGCCTAGGGAGAAGAAGCAATTTGAAGAGAATCATTATTAGCTTGGTATCCCTAGTTTTGAATGTTCTCATTTTCCATCCTGTCATTTTCCTAACAGATGTGATAGATACATTGTTGTGATCTTTGAAAGTGAGATTCTCTCACATTATCACTCCCAGATCCTTCACATTACAGTGGACCCTCAGTTAACGATTTTAATCTTTTCCAGAGAGTTTGTCCTTAACCGATTTTATCGTTATCCAATTTAATTTTCCCCATAAGAAATAATGGAAATCCAATTAGTCAGTTCTAGACACCCAAAAGTATTTAAAAAAAAAAATTCACATGAAATATACATTTTCCTACACAGAAAACAATGAGACATGAAGAATAAATACATGAAGAATAAATGAAACTTCCCTTTATTGAAGATTTATTAATGAGTGATGAGATGGGAGGAGAGGAAATGATGGAGGTGTATTATTGTTTGGAAGGGGAATCCCCTTACATAAGGACTTTAGGTAGCAAGTCCTTTTCTGGGGTTACTTTCCTTTTGTTTTTTAATGCCACTGGGAACAACTTGACAGTCACTGGACTTCTGTCACACCAAAACTCTGTCCATAGAGCTCTATTTCTGGCATGTCTTTAAGATTTCCCTAGAATGGAACACAACATTGTCATTGTAAAATCACCAGCATGGCTTGCAGCAGCTTGTCAGGGTGATATTCATCCATAAAGGTTTGCACCTTTGTCCACATTGTACAAATGCCCTTAATCAATGAAGAAGGCAACTTCCTCCATCTCTCTCCCCCCTCTGAAGCAATATCCTCAGCTGTGGTCTGTTGCTGTTGCAGATGCTCTTGCAGCTCATCAGTGATTAGCTCATCATCTTCGTCCTCAACCAACTCTTCCACATCCTCGCCACTAACCTCCAACTCCATGGACTTCCCCAGTGACACAGTAGATTCCACAACTGGTATAGGCTCCTCAGGGTTAGCCCCAAACCCTTGAAAATCCCTCTCTTGTACACATTCTGGCCACAGTTTTCTCCAAGCAGAGTTCAAAGTCCTGTAAGTCACTCCCTCCCAAGCCTTACCTATAAAGTTTATGCAACTGAGGATACTGAAGTGATCTTTCCAGAACTCTCTTAGGATCATTTCAGTGTCTGAGGTCACCTCAAAGCACTTTTGAAACATTGCTTTGGTGTACAGTTTCTGAAATTTGAAATGACCTGCTGGTCCATGGGCTGCAGGAGAGGAGTGGTGTTAGGAGGCAAAAACTTTACTTTTATGAAACTCATCTCCCCCACAATTCACTCTTGCAAGTTTGGAGGATGAGCAGGAGCATTGTCTAATACCAGGAGGCACTTGAGTTCCAGTTTATTTTCCAAGAAGTATTCTTTCACACTGGGGCCAAACACATGATAGAACCAATCATGGAAAATGTCCCTAGTGACCCATGCTTTACTGTTTGCCCTTCACATCACACACAAATTAGGCTTGACAACACTGTTTTTCTTAAACACACTGGGAGTTTCAGAGTGATACACAAGTGAAGGCTTCACTTTGCAATCCCCACTAGCATTACTACAAAACATGAGAGTTAGCCTGTCTTTCATAGGCTTGTGTCCTGGGAGTGCCTTTTTCTTCCAAAAGAGGCCTGTTTCATCACAACTGAACACTTGTTGGGGTTTTAATTGTTCAGCCTCTATGTACTCCTTAAAGTCCTGCACATATTTTTCAGCTGCTTTTTGGTCACAACTGGCAGCCTCACCATGCCTTATCACACTGTGTATGCCACTACGATTCTTAAATCTCTCAGACCTTTGATGGCCTTAAATTCACTAATGTCAGCACTAGTTCCAGGCATTTTCTTAATTAGATCATCATGCAACTGCCTTGCCTCTTCACATATGATTGAATGTGAAAGACTATCTCCTGATAATTATTATCCGTTGATCCACACCAATAAGTCTCTCCACATCTTCAAGTATTTGCGATCTCTGTTTTGTAAGCACATTTGCACGTTTTGCAACAACAGCTTCCCTGATTGCGTTTCTGTTGGCCAAGATAGTAGCGATGGTGGATTGGGGTTTATTATACAACCTGGCCAGCTCGGAGGCATGCACTCCACTTTGGTACTTTGCAATTATCTCTTTCTTCAATTCGATAGTATTTCTCACCCTTTTTACCACAGGGTTGACACTAGAAGCTTTCTTTGGTCCCTTGGTGGCTTAT
Organism: Cherax quadricarinatus; assembly: GCF_026875155.1. NCBI lineage: Eukaryota > Metazoa > Arthropoda > Malacostraca > Decapoda > Parastacidae > Cherax > Cherax quadricarinatus. The sequence goes on from NC_069404.1 coordinate 32,539,466, forward strand.
TTAGCAGTTACAAGCACTAAAAACAATGGAATAATACAAAATGTATCGCATGTACTCATGGAATCATCCGCCCTGGCTTGTAAACAATGGCACACTGGGTGTACATAGTGGCTGGGCAGCTGTGGGCAGCCCAGGCCGCGTGGACACGTTCTGGACAAATGTCGTTAACTAAGTTTTTCATCGTTAGCCGAGCCAATATTTTGACGCAGAAACGTATCAGTATCCGATTTTATCACTATCCGATGGCGTCGTTAACTGAGGGTCCACTGTAGTTTTTTACTCTACTGTGTAGTTGGAATCTATTTTATACTCTGATCCAATTTTTACTTCCTAGAGTTTTCTGTAGCGGAGTAATTGAAATTTGTATTGATTGAATTTTTTGCAAATGTGCAGTAGACCTTTATATTACACAGTGGTTACATTCCTGAAAATGCTGTGTTAGATAAAATTAGCGTTAGATAAACTGAAAAACTTGTGGGGATAAATAGGGTTACATTCCTGGGAGCCCCAAAAAAGCAAATAACTTTTTTTTACACCTTCATATCTTACAAAAATATAAGTGAATATGTAATTGTTGTTCATTGAAAAGTTGTAATAAAAAATTTTTAGATTGTTTGTGTAAACAAGTTTTGTAAACAGTATGATGATACTAGTGTTTTTGCTATAATTGTGTTACATTCAAAGAATGTATATATGAACATTGACTAAAGAACGCATTGCATAATGTTAAATCCGGCTAGCGATACATTTTAATGCAAAAATTTTGCCTCGGCTAGCGCTAAAAAACTCGCCCAACGCGATTCGTTCCATTCAAGACACATCCACTTGCGGCCTGAGCATGCCTCACTTGTCCCGTGGGTGCCAGTGTTTACAAGCCAGCCACCGCTGTCGCATCCAAACGTACAATCGGAACATTTCATATTATCACAGCGTTTTTAGTGATTACACCTGCAAAATAAGTCACCATGGGCCCCAAGAAAGCTTCTAGTGCCAACCCTACAGCAAAAAGGGTGAGAATTACTATGGATATGAAGAAAGAGATTATTGCTAAGTATGAAAGTGGAGTGCGTGTCTCCGAGCTGGCCAGGTTGTACACAAAACCCCAATCAACCATCGCTACTATTGTGGCCAAGAAAACGGCAATCAAGGAAGCTGTTCTTGCCAAAGGTGCAACTTTGTTTTCAAACAGAGATCACAAGTGATAGAAGATGTTGAGAGATGTTATTGGTGTGGATAAATGAAAAACAGATAGCAGGAGATAGCATCTCTCAAGCTATCATATGTGAAAAGGCTAGGAAGTTGCATGATGATTAATTAGAAAAATGCCTGCAACTAGTGGTGATGTGAGTGAATTTAAGGCCAGCAAAGGTTGGTTGAGAGATTTAAGAATCGTAGTGGCATATATAGTGTGGATAAGGCATGGTGAGGCTGTCAGTTTGACTAAAAAGCAGCTGAAAAATATGTGAAGGAATTCAAGGAGTACATAGACAGTGAAGAATGAAACCTGAACAAGTGTTTAATTGTGACGAAACAAGCCTGTTTTGGAAGAAAATGCCAAGCAGGACGTACATTACTCAGGAGGAAAAGGCACTCCCAGGACATAAGCCTATGAAAGACAGGCTTACTGTGTTGATGTGTGCTAATGCTAGTGGTGATTGCAAAGTGAAGCCTTTTTTGGTGTATCACTCTGAAACTCCCAGAGCGTTCAGGAAAAACAATGTCCTCAAGGCTAATTTGTGTGTGCTGTGGAGGGCAAACAGTAAGGCATGGGTCACTAGAGACCTTTTCTATGACTGGTTACACCATGCATTTGCCCCCACTGTGAAAAATTTCCTCCTGGAAAATAAATTGGACCTTAAGTGCTTCCTGGTATTAGACAATGCTCCTGGTCATCCTTCAGACGTGGCAGAGCGACTTTCTAGGGATATAAGCTTCATTAAGGTCAAGTTTTTGCCTCCTAATACCACTCCTCTCCTGCAGCCCATGGACCAGCAGGTCATTGCAAACTTTAAAAAACTCTACACAGAAGCTGTTTGAAAGGTGCTTGGTAGTGACCACAGAAACTCAATTACTCTAAGAGAGTTTTGGAGAGATCACTTTAGCATCCTCACTTGTGTAAACATTATAGGTAAGGCTTGGGAGGAAGTGACTAAGAGGACCTTGAACTCTGCTTGGGAGAAACTGTGGCCAGAATGTGTAGACAAAAGGGATTTTGAAGGATTTGAGGCTAACCCTGAGAAGCCTATGCCAGTTGTGGAATCAGTTGTGGCATTGGGGAAGTCCTTGGTGTTGGAGGTTAGTGGGGAGGATGTGGAAGAGTTGGTGGAGGAGAACAATGATGAACTAACCACTGATGAGCTGCAAGATCATTTTCAACAGCAAGAGGCCACACTTGACGAAACTGCTTCGGAGGAGGGGATAGAGAAATTGAAGAAGTTGCCTACTTCAAAGATTAAGGAAATGTGTGCATTGTGGCTTAAAGTGCAAACCTTTTTTGATGGCAATCACCCTAACACAGCTATTGCAAGCCATGCTGGTGACTATTACACTAACAATGTTGTGAAACACTTTAGGAATGTCATAAAGGAATGGGAGGTACAGGCCTCTATGGACAGATATGTTGTGCGACAGAGATCCAGTGACTCTCAAGCTGGTCCTAGCGGCATTAAAAGAAGAAGGGAAGTAACCCTGGAAAAGGACTTGACATCTCAAGTCCTAATGGAATAGGATTCCCCTTCTAAACATTATCACCATCCACACTCTTCCCTCCTCCCATCCCATCAATCATCACCAGATCTTCAATAAAGGTAAGTGTCATGTAATTGTACATGTCTTCAGTTTGTGTGTATTAAAATTAATATTTCATGTGGTAAAATTTTTTTTTTTCATACTTTGGGGTGTCAGGAACAGATTAATTTGATTTCCATTATTTCTTATGGGGAAAATTAATTCGCCTAACAATAATTTTACCTAACGTTGAGCTCTCAGGAACGGATTAATATCGTTAGGCGAGGGTCCACTGTATATATAGTCAATAATTCTAGCGGCTTCAAATCAAGCAGGCGAAAGCTGGTAGGCCCACATGTGAGGGAATGGGTCTATGTGGTCAGTGTGCACTGTATAAAAAAATCCTGCAGCACACAGTGCATAATGAGAACAGAAAACTCTGACTGTGTTTTTGGATTAAAATGCAAATTTTGAGGTGTATTTTTGTATGGCATTTGTGGTTGTAGTCTCATTTTCTTGATTTCATATGATAGAATGGAAAACGCATTACAGAAATAGAGATGATTTTGATTAGTTTCATGATGAAAACGACCTTGAAATTGAGCTCAAAGTAGCGGAAATGTTCAAGAGTAAGCAAATCACACCACACGTCCAATACACGTCAACTGAGGAGTCTGATATTCTTTCACTAGTGTACTGATATTATTTATACCATTTTTGCAATAATGCAGTGGTCTGAATAACAGAAAATCTCCTATTTTTTGTGTGAATAAAAAATAAAAATAGAAAGCAAGAGTAATGTAAGAGGGTCCTAGAGATATGACTAATGAACAGAAGATATGTTATTTTAGTGCCAAGAATGTCTGCATTGTTTATTCTGGACCCTATTTTGAAATTGGCATATTTTTTAATTTGTGTGAAATTGACCAAATTGCCAAATTCTGACCACTTTATTGGGTTGTTGAAATCGGTAAATGGGCAGTTTCTTGTACTCAGTTGATAGAGAAAATGGAGTTCTAAAGAAATAGCTATGAGTTTGGTAGACTGGAACAATGGAATTGGCCGAAAATAGGGCTCAAAGTCGGCAAAATCGCCAGTGCACATATATTGCCGAGATCACTAGTTTTGCGGGAGTGTAATTCCATAAGTTTTCTATCAAATTTCGTACTTTTTGTGTCATTAGCATTGGGAAAAGATTTTCTATCATTTCGTAATTTTTTTTTTTTTTTTTTTTTTTTTTTTTTTTTTTTTTTTTTTTTTTTTTTTTTTTTTTTCAAAAAAAATTTGTGACAATGACAGTTTCAGAAATGACCTTGCAACAGTCAAAGGGTTAAGTACATCTGTGTTTTGATCTCAGCTCCCTCAAATAAGCTATCCTTCATTTGAGAGACTGAGTCTGTGTGGTGATTGTGCACAGCTTTTAATTGGGTTTATTTTTCATTCCCTCCCATATTTCTCACCCCAGTATGTTGTTATGGTAGTGTACAAATTTGGGATATAAAGAATAGACACAGTAGAAACCTTACTGTTTTTATACACTTATCCCATCTTATAAATTACTTTAAATATTTTATTTTAGCACACATGTTTAACATGTGTGAGCAAGGTAACATTTATGAAGGAATTCAGGGAAACTGGCAAGCCAGACTTGAGTCCTGGAGGTGAGAAGTATAATGCCTACTCTCTGAAGGAGGGATGTTAAAGTTGCAGTTTTTTAACTGTAGTGTCGGCACTTCTCTGGCAAGACAGTGATGGAGTGAATGATGAATTTTTTTTTTTTTTTTTTTTTTTTTTTTTTAGGGGGGTCACCCTGCCTTGGTGGGAAAATGGCCGATGTGTTAATAAAAAAAATGTTTAACATCCCAAAAGGAATTGTCATCATGTTCAAGTAGTCTGCATCTGATATCTTGACCGGTTATTTTTATATAGCCGGACTTGAGTTCTGGAAGTGGGAAGTACAGTGCCTGGGTTTGGGATATTGGCAGTTTGGAGGGATGTGTAATAGGACGGTATATATAATGGGGACCCTGATATTATATTCTATGTGGTTTAGTTTATTATATTATTTCAGGTCACTTCTTATATTTTATCTTTATATATGCTTCTAAATTGTTGCATCTGGGTGCCTCTGCAAAAACAGTGATTATGTATGAATGAGGTGAAAGTGTTGAATGATGATGAAAGTAATTTTGTTTTGGGGATTTTCTTGTTGGGTCACCCTGCCTAGGTGGGAGATGGCTGACTCATTGGAAAAAAAATATGTAAAACTACACCTGGCTTAGCACTGCTGCTTAGATTCAGGCTAGATAGCAGATGCCCTCAAAATGGCAGATGTAGCTACCACTCATAAAACATACAACAAATTTACTTCTTGAATTACTTAACCCATGTGACTCATGTAAAGCTGGAAAGTTGATAAGTGAGACACATATTTAACAGTTGGGCATCTTTATTCTGAAATGTTTCACCTACACAGGCTGAAGGACTGACCACCTTAAACTACATCGTCTGTTTACATCGTCTTCACATCTCTACTGCTTCTGCTAAACTCTTCTGTATTCGGCTGAAGAAGACTAATATGTAGGCGAAATATTTTGGAATAAAGATGCCTGACTGTTGTATGCATGTCTGACTTATCAACTTGTTGGTATTATGTACAATTTTCATATTCAAGCTGGAAAGTGATAACAAAAGTCTTTATTCCAATACTAATAGCACACATCATAAGTCTTTGAGAGGGTGCTAAGTACGAATATGCCACCAGTGTGTAAACATAGTTTCACAGCAGGAAGATCTTGCCTTTCTCAGCTATTAGATCAGTACGTATAAGAAAATCACAGAGACGGAAAGAAAAGCTAAACAAACTTTACATGTGATTTATGCGGATTTTGCCAAAGTATATGACTTGTTCTCTCTAGGCTGGAATGCTGCCATACATTAACATTTCCTTCAAGGCAGGTGAAATTGCAGATCTGGAGAATGTACAGAGAACCTTTACTGTGTATATAAGTTCCATCAAACACCTTAACTACTGGGAATGCTTAGAAGCACTTGGCTTGTATTCAGTGGAGTGCAGGTGAGAGACATCAAAATCTACACCTGGAAAATCCTAGAGGGACTGGTCCCTAATCTGCACACACAAATCACTCCCTACAAAAGCAAAAGACTTGTCAGGCGATGCAACATATGCTCTGCTCCACAAGGCACAGTACTCGCTTCCATTCTATTCCTCATCCTCATTTCTGACATAGACAGAGATGTAAGCCATAGCTCCGTGCCTTCCTTTGTGGATGACACCTGGATCACCATGGCAGTGACCTCCATTGAAGACACCGCGAGACTCCAAGCGGACATCAACCAAATCTTCAAATGGGCCACTCAAAACAATATGAAGTTCAACGAGGAGAAATTTCAACTACTCAGATATGGAAAACTTGAATAAATTAAAAATGTGTCATGGTATACCACAAATTCTAACCATACAATAGAACGGAAAAGTAATGTGAAGGACCTGGGAGTGATAATGTCAGAGGATCTCACCTTCAAAGACCACAACAATGTATCTACCTCATCCGCTAGGAAAATGATAGGATGGATAATGAGAACCTTCAAAACTAGGGATGCAAAGCCCATGATGATTCTCTTCAAATCGCTTGTGCTCTCTAGGCTGGAATACTGCTGTACACTAATGGCCCCCTTCAAAGCTGGTGACATTGCAGACCTGGAGAGTGTACAAAGAACTTTCACGGCACGCATAAGTGTGATAAGGCACCTAAACTACTGGGAATGGTTGAAGGTTCTTGATCTGTATTCCCTCGAACACAGGCGAGAGAGATACATGATAATATACACTTGGAAGGTCCTGGAAGGATTGGTATCAAACCTGCACACAAAGATCACTCCGTATGAAAGCAAAAGACTCGGCAGGAGATGCAACATTCCCCCGATGAAAAGCAGTGGCGCCACGAGTACACTGAGAGAGAACACAATAAGTGTCCGGGGCCTAAGACTGTTCAATTGCCTCCCAGTATACATAAGGGGGATTACCAATATACCACTGGTTGTCTTCAAGAAGGCACTGGACAGGCACCTAAAGTCAGTACCTGACCAACCGGGCTGTGGTTCATACGTCAGCTTGCGTGCAGCCAGCAGTAACAGCCTGGTTGATCAGACCCTGATCCACCATGAGGCTTGGTCTCAGACCGGGCCATGGGGGCGTTGACCCTCAAAACCCTCTCCAGGGAAACTCCAGGTAAATGCCCAATGAAAATTAGAGACACCTTTGGCACACTAAGAGAAAACACCATAAGTGTCCAGGGCCCAAGACTGTTCAACAGCCTCCCACCAGCCATAAGGGGAATTACCAATATATCTCTAGCTGCCTTCAAGAGGGAACTGGACAGATACCTAAAGTCAGTACCAGATCAGCCGGGCTGTGGTTCATACATTGCACTATGTGTGGCCAGCAGTAACAGCCTAGTTGATCAGGCCCTGATCCACCGGGAGGCCTGGTCATGGACTGGGCTGCAGGGGCGTTAATCCCCAGAATACCCTCCGGGTAGTACAGATGCATTGCATTATGGAAAAAGCAAACCTATGACCTTGTGTTTGGTTTAAAAATAGTGATTTTGAGATTTTCATGCATGGCTTTTATGGTTTTGTTGGCTTTTGGTTGGTATCATTTGATAGAATGGGAAACATGCTGCTGAAATAGAGATGAATTAGGTTTGGTTTCAGGACCAGAAATCAGGCTCATAGTAGCAGAAACTTTTAACTTATGATGATTTTCCTGAGGATAGGTAAGGTTCCTTGCTCTCCTGGTTTATTTTATAGGGTTTTTAATTGGTCTGCTTTAATTATTGGGACACACAAACTATGACCAATCATTTGTAGGGATATTTTATTATCCAAGAAAAAGGGTTAAATCTTCAGTTCTTTTGTGGTGAATTCAAAATGGAGGGCAAGTGTAATATAGGAGAGGCCTGGGGATGTGATTAACCCTTAAACGGTCCAAACAGATCGACATTCAAATTCATAGTGCTCCAAAAGTAGATCTATTTTTTTTTACATATTTTCAAATATAACAAAAAAAAAATGTAGATAAAAGTTTTTTTACACGTTTTCAGATGTAAAACAAAAAAGAAGATCTACATTTTTTTACATACTTTCAGATGTTGAAAAAACGTATATATATGTTTGGACTGTTTAAGGGTTAATAAACAGAGGAAATGTTGCTTTAACCCTTCATCGCGCAATTGGTCCGAAAATTTGAAATTCGAACTGAACTCCCTATGGTGGATAGAGTAACTCAATACAAGGTCACTGATCCCATATAAATTGATTTCTGATGGTTAGTTTTCGAGCAATTGCCAATCTCCGAAGACCGAAAATATTAGGCCGCCCCCGACAAAGTGATTAAAAAATTCTATGTTGCAAACTTGCAATTGTTAATGAAACACACCAAAACAATTTTTTAAATTTAATATACAAACAGACAATATAAAAAACATAAATGGAACTTTTATCAAACATTTTTTAATACTTACAAAAATATAAAAAGGAAGCAAATATCAACAATGCCAAATTGCAAAGTGATGCAAGTTTCAATCCCTATATTCCTGAGATTCATTTGGAAGACCAATGATTCTATATTGCTAATGGCAAGATGGAAGTCTGTGAAACAATTTCTATCAGTCTTTATGCACAGATTTACTTTGCATACACTACAGACGAATGACGATGTTACCGTTTTTTTCGAGGTGCTGCAATACTTGCAAGTAAACGGCCTTTGCCCTGCCATTGGAAAGTGCATTAGAGTCATGTCTTTCCTAACACTGTCATCAGGCAATTCTGTACGTGTTCCCCTCCCAGGTTTCACTATGCCAACACCATTGGAAGTACATGGTGAATTAGTTGGTGAAGGTCTTGGAGTTGTTCTTAGGCTGCTCCCTCTAAGGTTTTGTCCTTTAGACCTTGCAATTTCAGAGATAGAATTCCTGAAATACTTCAGTTGCATACACTTTTGCTTTATTGCTCGAGAATCACGGCAATAAAGCACCCATGCATTCACAACAGCAAGATCAATAATATAGGCAAATAGCCGCATGTACCAACGTTTTGATTTCATTGGTGTTTTGTAGAGATGCACCAACATGTTGCTTTTGTCAATACCTCCCATGTTTGCATTATAGTTCTTGATGACTGCAGGGCACGATATTTTCTCTTTCCTCTTTGTACCCTTGTTGTATCTCTCAACAAGACTCATGGGCTCGACCCCAATATCAGTTGTCACTAAAGTCACAACTTTGGTGTCCTTCCATCGTACAACAAGGCACCATCATTGTTGTTGAAGCAAAAATTGCCCCTGGCCACACTGTTTTTTTCCATTTGTTTGATAGGCACCAGTGTGGCTTACCACATCTATTGTCACGTACTGTTCCAGTGTATCTGCAGTTATACTTATCTCTTAGTAGCTTGACCAAAGGCATACTTGAAAAGAAATTGTCAGCATAGATTGCTGATGTGTTTGTCTTGTTCATAGTTTGTGCAAGTACCAGAACAATCTTTGTACTTATTGGAAGTTTACATTCTTCCTGTGGCAGCGTATGGGATGTGTGTCAAAAGTTGTTGTGCCTTGATACATGAGTATATCATGTATGAGTCCATCTTGACTTGCACGACAAAAAAGTTTGAAACCCCACTTATCTGGTTTTGTTTTGATGTACTGCCTTAGGTTTCCAGCAGTTTTACCCTTGAAACCAACCATGACTTCATCAATAGATTGCTTGGGTGTAGCTGGAATTTTCAAGCAAGCATTAGTTAGTTCAGTGTAAAGAGGCCTTACTTTGTAGAATCTGTCATTATCCTTTTTTGTGTTGTCATTGAAATGAATATGACTTCTAAGGTACCTAAACCTCTTAGACGCCATGCTCTCTGCAACCTGTTGGCTCCTAAAACCAGCTTTCCAATAGTCTTCGAGGGATGGTAGTGAATTAATACCCATGAACAACAAAATACCTATGAACCTCATGATCTCTTCAGAATCTGTTGAAAAAGTACTATTTATGTCTTGTTGCCTTGTATACAAATTTGTTTGATATGCTATGTTATCTATCATGGCTGGAGTAACGAACATACGAAAATACTCATATGGAGACCTAATTGCAAGAGGCTTTTCATGTTCATATGCCGGCAAAGGATCATTTTGAATGTCATCTACGGTCCACTGAGATGAAACTTGAAGAGCAATATTCTCATGGATCTCTTCCTCATCCGGGTATTCCTCAATCCTAAAAGTTTTCTTTTTCCTCATTACTTTCTGCTTTTTGGCTGGCCTTTCTTCCCTTTCTTCCTCATCATCAGTTGACATCTCTGCATCCTGTGCATCCGTTGGCAAGTATTCATCACCACTATCCAGCAATTCTGGTTCGTCTACCTCTGGTTCTGAGTCACTGTCTTCAGAAACGCAGATATACCTCGACCTGCTGGTCGACTGCTCCCCATAAAACAGCCTCTCATGGAACTGGAAGGACAATAGAAACCTCCTGTATAAATCCAGACCACTACAGAGTTCATATATGCAATTGAAAATTTTTTATAAATATTTATTTGACTAAAATTGGACATTCCGGAAAAATCGCGCAATACCGAAATAATTCGGACTAAAATGCATGCACTTTTTTCAACTGCATGCTACACTCATATTATGCTTCACACGGACTTTAGGTATATTCAAAATATGCCTAAACTATTCATGTAAGCACTAAACACAACAATCAGTACTTACCGACATTGTAGAATATATAATCCAAGAGTAGATTAGCAAGGGTGGAGGGAAAAATGCGCGTGTGTTCGAAGCAAAGCCGCTAGTGTTTATATTTTGATCTCTCAACCAATGGGAAGGCGGCAGAAGCGAACTGTACTTAGCTGAAGAGACTCAGGGAAGGCTTGTGATTGGTTGGAACTAAAGAACGGGAAGCTGGCTGCGCGGGGCGCGAAGTATGACACGCGCCAAAAACACGTAATCAATACCGAATTATTTCGGCCCACCCCGATAAAGGGTTAATGGCAGGAATGTCTGCATTGTTTATTTTGGACTGTTTATAAATTGGAATTTTTCTAAATTTGTGTAAAATCATCCAAATTACCGACTTCTGTGGAATTAACCTTTTCAGGGTTTCGGACGTACTAGTACGGCTTACGCGCCAGGGTTTTTGATGTACTAGTACACCTAAATTCTAGCGCCCTCAAATCTAGTGAGAGAAAGCTGGTAGGCCTACATATGAAAGAATGGGTCTATGTGGTCAGTGTGCACAGTATAAAAAAAAATCCTGCAGCACACAGTGCGTAATGAGAAAAAAAAACTGACCGTTTTTGGATTAAAACAGCGACTTTGCACTGTATTTTCGTATGGTATTTATTATTGTATTCTAGTTTTCCTGGGCGCATTTTATAGAATGGAAGACATATTACAGAAATTGTGATGATTTTGACTGGTTTTACAATGAAAAGTACCTTGAAATTTAGCTCAAAGTAGCAGAAATGTTCGATTTTTGCCAAAGTTTAAAAGTAAACAAATCATGCCCCAAACGTCCAATACACGTCAAAAGGTGAGTCTAATATTCCTTCACAAGTGCCGCCGATTCATTTATACCATTTCTACACTAATGCAGTAGTCGCATAACAGTAAATCTTCTATTTTTTGTGAGAATAAAAATTGAAAGTGGAAAGCCAAAGAAATATAAGAGGGGCCGGGGATGTGACTAATGAACAGAGGAAATGTTATTTTAGTGTCAGGATGTCTTTCTTGTTTATTCTGGACCCTATTTGGAAATTGGCATCTTTTGAAATTTGTGTGATATTGGCAAAATTGCTAAATTCTGACCACTGTATTGGATAGTTGAAATCGGTAAATGGTGGTTTCTTGTACTCATTCGATAGAATAAATGGAGTTCTAGCGAAATAGTTATGATTTTTGTCGACTAGTACACTGGAATTGGCCGAAAATAGGGCTCAAAGTGGGCAACACCGCCGATGCCTAAGCATTGTCGAGACCGCTAACTTTGCAAGAGCATAATTCCCTAAGTTTTCCATCAAATTTCATACTTTTGGTGTCATTATGATCGGGAAAAGATTCTCTATTTTTTCATAAGATTTTTTTTGAAATTTGGGCAACCCTGAGAACAAGTCTGGGAGAGGGTCTGGGGACCCTGAATGGGTTAATAGGGTAATTCTGATAGTTGAGTGGGTGACTTTTTTGTGTTTAATCAATAGAATAGAAGACATACTAGCAGAATTGCTAAGAATTTGGTCAAATAGAGCAGTGAAGTTGGAATAAAATAGGACTGAAAGTGGGTGAATTGCCAATGCATAAATTGAACTTAAACTGCTAATATTGCACCTAGGTAATTCTGAAAGTTTTTTTTATTTTTTGGTGACATTATCTTCAGAAAGATTGTCTACTATGTCAAAAGAATTTTTTCTTTAAAAATACCAACATTGTCAGCACTTAATTTTGTGGCTTCCCAAGGTTATGTTTTACCTGCACAGCAAGAGCCTTGCATTCAAGGTTCATTTCCATCTTGATAATTCTCATACTCATCCAGAAGTTTTGATGGATGTGCATCCACATGGCTCTGGTGGCCTGGTGGTTAACGCTCTCGCTTCACACGCGAGGCCTGGGTTCGATTCCCAGCCAGAGTAAGAAACATTGGACGTGTTTCTTTCCACCTGTTGTCTATGTTCACCATCAGTAAAATGGTACCTGGGTGTTAGTCGACTGGTGTGGGTCGCATCCTGGGACACTGACCTAATTTGCCCGAAATGCGGAGCATAACAAGGGACTTTCTATATAGTAGTTTGTCGTTGTTATCAGCTAGGACTGTATACCTTGTACATGTACTTGTAGTAAAATAAAGATATTATATTATTATTATTTTTATTATTATTATTATTATTATTAAAGATGTGTTTTTTTACTACTGAATACATCTTTAATACAAACATTGGATTGTAGAATTATTAAGACATTTAAACCCTTTGACTGTTGCAAGCCCATTTCTGAAACTCATTTTATGTTGAAAAATATTTGAAAAATAAAAAAAATTTTTTTTTCTTCCCAAAATTTAAGCTTTTTTGCTGATGTTTTAACCCTTTAGGGCTGTCCCGTAGATCTACGGCTTCAGTTCGTGCCAAACCGTAGATTATCCCAAAATTCTAGCGCTGCCAAATTTAGCCGAAACGTCTGGGCCACATGGAGGAAGGGTCTGCGTGGGGGGTGGGTGCCTTAAAAAAAAATCTAGACCCCCGCAAGCTTGTGGGAACCCCGGGCTCTTTTATTTTTGTTCACCATGCCTGTCGCAAGCAGCTCTACCCCAAAGGGAAATTTGGGACTCCCCCCTCTTCCCTATCTGATAGTTCTGACACTGATGGAAGTGGAAATGAAGAATTTTTTGGCTTTGATCATTGTGACCGAAAGGAATGACCGGGTATCGATAATAGCGCAGAAAACCCTGACGATCCTTAACCTTCTCCTCTGGTGTGGGCACTCCTCACCCAGGGTCAGTTGTCCTAACGAAAGAAAAACTATTATTTTCGTGGGGCCCGGCCTCTGATTCAGAAATGATGATGTAGTGATTGGATTGTGATTTTTTGTTTTGACGATCTTAAATAGTGATAGTAAAGCATCGGTATTCGCCGCCGCATGCGCTCGGGTAGTGTACCTATGCAGGGGCCGGGACGGGTACATCCCGGGAGTACATCCCATGGCCCTACACCAAATAGCAGGAAAGTGAGATGATGGGCTACCTTGGCATGGTAGACCACAGGCATCAGTAAGTGGTGGTTTAATGGTGAGGGTCCCACGGCCAGCGTGACTCTCACCCCGGGCGGGGCCCCCACGCTGCTGCCGTCAGTTCAAGGACAAAGGGGAGCATCAGCCACCAGCCCACCTGCCCACAACACCCACACAACCAGCCTATGATGTCCAGTACCCACCAGAAAACCGTATCTGGGTTTGGGCCCAAAACCCCAAATTTTTGCCCCCAAGCCCCCCCATTTGTGACTCTCAAAGTGGAATTTACCTACTTTTTCCCCTTTGGAAAAACACTCCCAAATGAAGGGAATTTTTTTTAAAATATTCTTTGACCACCCCTTGATAAATTTTTCCCAGGAAAGAAAGAAAAAAGTATTTTGGTACACCATGGCAAATACGTGTATCCCACAGTCAAAACTACACTGGGGGAAAAAGAGAGACTTTTGCAGAAAAGTATTTGCTTTTTGAAACAAAAATCTTATGCCCAGTCTATAAGCATAATTAAAAGCATACTGGTCCACAGTTCGGCTTTTCTCCCCCGGTTTTTCAGTAAAATATCCCAGTGAACATTTTTATCTTATGTTACGTAGTTCCTTCTAGAAAAAACCCAACCTGACAGAAGTGAAGGTTATACAAGATTAGAAAGTTTTTTATTTCAAACAAAAGTTCGCATTATTTTTATCTATTCAACAATCTTGAAAATTGACGAGTCTTTGTTTTTTAAAAGGGGTAGGCTGTCATTCAAGCAGAAATTTACCGAGCAAGAAAAAAGCGGGTAAAAATTTTTGTACTCGTGATTTGGGACAGGGGCCTGGTAGGGATATTGTTGTATACACGGGAAGTAAAAACATTGAAAGATACCAAGGTTATTGGGTATCTCAGGTGACTAGTGAGAAGCATGATGGCACCTTATCTTGGTAAGGGGGGCATACTTGAAACCCGATAACTGGTACAAAAGCCCTTTTGGGTGTTTTCTTGCAAGTGAGCAAGACGATTTTGTGTCACAGGGTTCTAATCGAAAAATATGTCGGGCTCAACGCAGGTGCTTGTGGTGATGACGTCAGGGTTTTCCAAATGACTCATGGATTACTGTGGCATGACAAACGAGATGTCACATTTTAAAACCTTCACCATAATAAATGCAAGACGTGGCAAAGTTGATCGAGGACTAATGACGTATTCGAAAACCATGCAGTGATTGATATACACAAAAATTGCTTGGTTGACAAATTGACATGCAGATAGGCTTTGTTGGTTGTGTCGCAAGAGTTACAAGTGGTAATGAAACTTTTTTTCCTTTCCAGGACATTTCAATGCCCAATACATAAATTCCAAATGAGACGGGAAAAACCACCGTTGGTGAATTGTTTTTGACTGCTGTCGACAACTCATAATGGTCCCAGTAAAAAACCCCTGGTTACAACGGTCCTCGAATTCCGAGAATGTCCCCAAGGTTTGAGGGGGGAAAGGGTGATCATTTCATAATACAATTTCCCTTCAAAAAAAAGAAAACTCGAAGAGATTTTTGTCTGTTCACAAAAAAAACGACGGCAACAAAGATGCAAAGACACTCGGTTTATGTGTGGGGGAATGCGGGTCCTCTTTGCTGGTGTTTTGTTTCAAGGAGTTTCCCAAGCTCCAGATTCTAAAACCTGTTCATTGATTGAAAATGTAAAATATATAGAACTTTAGTATTTTACAAGTTTGTGCTTTTTTATTGTAATAAAAAAACAGGGGGAAAACAAAAATAATAACTTTATGCGGTTATTGGTTCAATACAGGGGTTTTTATATAAAATTATATACATTTTGGCTCTCGGGCCCCAAAAGTTAGTAGGAAAAAAAAAAAAAATTAGAAAAAAAAAGAAAAAATTTAAAAAAAACGTTAAAAAAAGAAACGGGTATGTGGAAATCCGATGTTCCCGCCACCACGCTTTTGGGGGTCAACTTCTCGGCATTTCCCGGAAAAAGTACTGACAGAATTTTTTTTTTGTCTTATTACCTTCACAAAAATATCCCTTTTTAAATTTCGTAATTTTTTTTTTTTTTTTTTTTCCAAAATTTTTTGGGACATGGAGCCCCACTTAGTTTTTTGGCCTTGGCCCCTTAAGGCGAAACCCTAAAAAAAATTTTTGTGTTTTTTTCCCGGGAATTAGGGGCAAAAATTTGGCAAAAAAATGAGCCTCGTAGGGCAACAGTGGCAAATCCCACTCACCTGGTAAACTTTTTTTATTTTCCCCATTCAAAGGTACCTGCTTTTTCCACTACTTGTTTTTTCAGTAAGTTATGGGGCCCTGCGAGCCCAAAGAAAGGGTGCATGTCAATATACATCATTGTTAAAACACAATAAGTCAAAAAAATTATCAATATATTTTTAAAAAAATTGTTTACACAAAAAATAAAAAATTTTTTTATTTTTGTTTTTTAATTTATACATACAAATGTACAGTCCCCGAACATTTCCTAAAATTCTGCAGCTTGGGGAAACTCTCGAAACAGGGTTTTTCTACACAATGGTTTTTACCTCCTTAACAAAAAACGAATGGCTGCATTTTTTGTGGGTTTTTTTTTTTTTTAATGTACACAGACAAAAACCTCACTGAGAGTTTTTCTTAAAATTTAGTAGCAGACATTTGTATTAGTAGTTATTTAATAAATGCATCTTTCCCTTCCTACCTCCCTCCCTTTTCTCTCTTTTTTCTTTCTTCCTTCCTTCCTTCTGGTTTTTTTTTTTAAAAAAAACCCAATTTTTATATAGTCATGGACATTTCATTAATGTATTATCTTCAGCAAGCTTGTGAGTATGTGTGTGTGTGTGTGTGGTGTTGTTGTGTGTGTGTGTGTGTGTGTGTGTGTGTTGGGGTTGTGGACTTCAAATGTGCTGAGTCGGGGTCTGGCAGCTGTCAAAATGACATATTTATCTTATCACCCCCCAAATGCCTGAATAATGCTGGTTTCCCCCTCCTTCCTCCTCCCTAATTTCTTTCTCCTTTCTGTTTCTTTTCCCCTTCTTTCCCCCTCCTTTCTCTTTCATTCCCCCTTCTTCTCCTTCTTTATCCTTCTTTCTTTCTTTCTTCTGGTATCCTGGGCATTGCTTTCAGCCCAAAAACCCTAAAAACCATGAAATTGATTGTGAAGGCTTACTCGCCCTGTAACAATTAGACATTTTCCCAAGGCTGCTCCCCCTCAGGAAAATTGGATAGAAAAAAATAAAACAGACAAACATAAAACTTTATTAATAGAAAATAAAAAAACACTTAAGTATGAAATTTTAAATCCTACATTAAGAAATGAAAAATGAAAATTAAATGAACTAAATTCACGTAATAATTAGGGGTGGTTTGGTGGGGACACTGTTTTTTTAAAAATTTGGGTTTTGTGTGAAGGGGGGGGTTTTAGGTGTTGGTACAACCCACCCGGTTTGTTTTTTACAGTAAGCCGTGAGTATTATACCCCATGAAAGGGGGAAAGAGGTTCTTTACCCCTGCAATGATGAGGGTTACGTCCTGCAATTTATAAGGTGCACAGGTAAATTAAAACCAAAAAAAGGGGAAGTCTCAGGACGTTAGTCCATCTCCATCAGTTCTACTCGTTGTTGGCGGTGACCCCCTCTGTCATCCAAACTGGTGATAGACAGTTACCCACTGTTAAAAATCACCCCCATGATAAGTACAATACCTAAAAAAATGTGGTGATATTAAAAAGTCAACTTAGGCAAGACTGAAAAAATAAGTTTATTATTGGTCAAAAGTGAAGTTTTAACCAATAAATCCCTGAATACAAGGCAGGATTACTTAAAGTATGCTGGGAGCTGTGAGTCAGTGAACTGTTTGGACCGGACCCACACGTCCCTTTTGGGTGGGGGGGAGAAGGGGGGGAAGGGGTAGGGAGTAGAAGACCCTCCTTTTAAAAAGCAGCCCGGAGTAAACTATACTTTCGGGGGGGGGGGGGAAAAAAGGGGGGAAAGCGGGGCTTGATTACCCCCCCTTTCAAGTTTGCCGGCAAATTTAAAAAATCACCCCCGGGGGGGGGAAAAAAGGGGGGAAAAAAATGGGGGGCTTGATTACCCACCTTAACAAATAGCCGGGAAAAAACTATTGTTTTCTTATACTCCCCCTACTCCATTTATTGAATTTTCCCTCACATTATCTTCACTGACATTCCCAAAGTGTTAGGGGCATCACTTGGGAAGAGAAGTCCCCGATTGCAGGGAGTCACATGTTTCTTTTGCTAGGCAGCTGAAAAAATGCTACTGAAATGGGATTCCACAAAGCACCCCCTGGTTTTCCCCCAATTTTTTTTTTTTTGGCACCACTGACCATGGGGACCCCTTCTCTCACATTGGGCCTACCATTTTTTTCCTCTTTATTGAAACCGTAGAATTTTGGAATTTAAAACGTAAAAAACATTGGTGGTAAGAGTGTATATATACGCTGAAACAGTCAAAGGGTTAAATGTAATTTCACAGAGAAGTGATGTGGAAACTCATGCAGCATTTTTGCGTTTTTTGGATAAATTTAACATTGCAGATGTCATCAGCTTCTCAAAGGGGCCCTGGAACAAAGTACTCCAATCGCTTTTAAAAGGGCTGGGGAAAGTTATGCCCTAGTGTGGGAATACTTTCACGTGTTTTGCCTCCGTTTGGGGCCGGTGCAGGGAAAATTTTTCAGCTGGCAGAGATAGCCAAGGAGAGCTTTGGTGATGTGAAAGAAATGAAAAACAAGAGAAGAAGATAAGTCCCAAAAGAATTTGGCCCCGCCACTGCCCTGATGCAAGGGAGGCAGATAACTGATGAAAATAAAAAAGAACCTTTAAGAAAAACAGTTAAATTTAAAAGTGCACAGTTACATAGCATTCCATATTATTAGCAAAGTTGCAACTTTTTACTGAAGGGACCCTGAAAATCTAGAAGCGTGCTCTGAAAAGTGGTCTAGAGCACCTATAATGCCTTACTGTCAGTTGTTTTAAAAAATAAACAGGGTAAAAACAGACCCAGTCAATTACAGAATTACTAGGCTTCCCCTTCAATCAAGAATCAGCCATCTACCCGTGACCACAACTTTCACATTAGCCCAGTAAGCCTACACCACCCCCCTTTACTCTTTTTAAAATCAGTGGGTACACTGGCAACCCAAATTAAAGGGAAAAAAAACTATTGTAATTTTGTAGCTCTAAATATTACAAGCGTTTTTTAACTATTACCTCCGCTCGCCCCACGGTACATTATATTTTTTTTTTTTTATTTTGAGACCTAAAATAATTTATTTGGCCCTTTTTTAGGGGTTTAAAAAATGTAACCCTTTTTTTTTTGTATGTTTTTTGGTTCATTTTACAATTTTTGATAAAATCCATTTTTTTGGGAAAATAACTCTGTGTTAAAACTAATTTGAATGAACATTTTTACAAAAAAAAATAGTTTAATCTTAAAAAATTTTCAATTTTAGAAAGCATTTGTCAGACTTGTATCCTCAATCAATGGGGGTGGGCATGAAATATCTTCCCTTTCTGAAATATCGTGGGATTAATTTAGGGCAAAAGCCCCAACCTTTTTTTTTTTTTTTTTTTTTTCTCCCGACACCTTCAAAAAAGTTTTGTCGAACAAAGTAACCGTCACAGGAGTTTTTTTTTTTTTAAGCCCATTTTGTTTGGCTGTTGCCTAAATTAGCCCCATGAGTCGCTATTGATCTGGTCTGAGATACCTGAAAAGGGTTCAGTCCTCCTACATCCACTTTTAGTAGATTCAAAGATTTATTTTTTTAAAAAATTTTTTAATTATTTTAACTTTTTGTATTTGGATCAGCTTAAAAATTATCAATAGTATGTGTATATGCTGTATGCAGTAATATTTTTTTGCAGGGTCCTATTCTGCAAACTACTTTACAAATAATGGTTTTTTTCCAAGTTCCATTTTCTATTCATTTATGGGGAAAAATGATATAATTATAATTATATTTAGACAATCAGGGGATGAAACATTTCAGCCAATAAAGCAGCATTTTGTCACCAGATAATTCAAACCTGACAGTCTCCCAAACCAACATGGACCTCTGACACAAGCATATAAACGGCCATTGAACAGGGTACCAAATGATTTTACACAGAAAATTCAGTTTGGTAAAGTTATATAGTGGGAAATTAAAAAAAGCAAAGCTTTCAAGGACCAATTACCAAAGTTTTTTTGAACGATGCTTGAAGGCCCAAATTTTAGTTTTCAGGGTTTTCCGTTTTTAGTTATTTGTTAGTATGCTTATATACTATTTATTGATCACAAATACGCCCACTCAACCAAAAAGAACTACCCTTAACCCTTGAACTGTTTACAGCATTTATCTCTTAGCCTAAAATTTTTTTTAAGAGGTTAATTTTCTGTATGAATAAGACAAAAAAAAAAATTAGGTAAGTTTTACTTTTTACAAGGCCGTGGTTTTGGGATGGGATTCGTGTGATGGAATATAAATCTCCCCTTTCTTTAAAAAATGTTGCGAATGAATTTTTTTTTCTGTTTTTTTAAATTTACCAAAATTTTTTTTTAATTTTTTAATGGGGCCCTTTTTATTGAATTTTGTTAGAAAGGGGTTTAGTTAAGGTAATAATATTTTAAGGAAAGAGGGGTAAATAAGTATACAAGATTGATGTGGGCGAAAGACAGTAGTTTTTTGGATTATTTTGGTAGTAAAAGACTTTGAATAGATTCAGGATACTGTTTTTAAAAAGGGGGGCCCCAAAATACTCAGATCATTTTTAGTTTTAGCTGCACTGAGGTAAATGGTAGATGGGGTAAAGGAGAATAGAAGCACAGGTAAGAGAGATGAAGGTTTATAAAATAAAAGAGGAGGTAGTTTGGGTAAGATATTTAAAAAATGTTGGGGGAAGATGGGTATTGGGGCTAGGGAATGGGGTCGAAGATGTATGGGGGGAGGTTTTAAAAAAGTTGTGTTTGGTGTTTGCAGAAGTTTTGGTTTCAGGAAAGTGGGTCAGGGGGAGAGGAGGATTGATGGGAAAGAGATGTAAAGAGAGTAGAAGGAGAAAAGTTAGCATATGAGAAATTTTTACAAAGTAGAAGTGATGAAAGGGGGAAGAGTATTGGAGAAAAAGAGGGGGTTCGGAGTGTGAAGCAGTGTAAAAAGAGAGCAAAAGAAGAGGGGTGAGATGTTACAACAAATTTTGTTGAAAATAAGAAAAAGTTTTGGAGTAGAGCGCTACGGGAAAAAACTTGTTTCCCCAAGGCCAGTCTCGCTCCCCTCTTGTTCCTATCCCCCATATCCGAATAGACAAGGGTTCAGCAACAGCACGTGTCTTCCTTTGCAGATGACACCGAATCTGCATGACAGTGTCTTCCATTGCAGACACTGCAAGGCTCCAGGCGGACATCAACCAAATCTTTCAGTGGGCTGCAGAAAACAATATGAAGTTCAACGATGAGAAATTTCAATTACTCAGATATGGTAAACATGAGGAAATTAAATCTTCATCAGAGTACAAAACAAATTCTGGCCACAAAATAGAGCGAAACACCAACGTCAAAGACCTTGGAGTGATTATGTCGGAGGATCTCACCTTCAAGGACCATAACATTGTATCAATCGCATCTGCTAGAAAAATGACAGGATGGATAATGAGAACCTTCAAAACTAGGGAGGATAAGCCCATGATGACACTCTTCAGGTCACTTGTTCTATCTAGGCTGGAATATTGCTGCACACTAACAGCACCTTTCAAGGCAGGTGAAATTGCCGACCTAGAAAATGTACAGAGAACTTTCACGGCGCGCATAACGGAGATAAAACACCTCAATTACTGGGAGCGCTTGAGGTTCCTAAACCTGTATTCCCTGGAATGCAGGAGGGAGAGATACATGATTATATACACCTGGAAAATCCTAGAGGGACTAGTACCGAACTTGCACACGAAAATCACTCACTACGAAAGCAAAAGACTTGGCAGACGATGCACCATCCCCCCAATGAAAAGCAGGGGTGTCACTAGCACGTTGAGAGACCATACAATAAGTGTCAGGGGCCCAAGACTGTTCAACTGCCTCCCAGCACACATAAGGGGGATTACCAACAGACCCCTGGAGTCTTCAAGCTGGCACTGGACAAGCACCTAAAGTCAGTTCCTGATCAGCCGGGCTGTGGCTCGTACGTTGGTTTGCATGCAGCCAGCAGCAACAGCCTGGTTGATCAGGCTCTGATCCACCAGGAGGCCTGGTCACAGACCGGGCCGCGGGGGCATTGACCCCCGGAACTCTCTCCAGGTCCAGGTAAGTTAAGGAAGCCTAGAGAACAAATGGATTTGTCAGTTAAAAATAGGAGAGGAGAGTTATTAAATGGAGAGTTAGAGGTATTGGGAAGATGGAGGGAATATTTTGAGGAATTGTTAAATGTTGATGAAGATAGGGAAGCTGTGATTTCGTGTATAGGGCAAGGAGGAATAACGTCTTGTAGGAGTGAGGAAGAGCCAGTTGTGAGTATGGGGGGAAGTTCATGAGGCAGTAGGTAAATTGAAAAGGGGTAAGGCAGCTGGGATTGATGGGATTAACCCTTTGACTGTTGCGGTCGTATATATACATCATAGGAGATACCATGTTTGACGTATCTATACGCATAAATTCTAGCAGCTTCAAATCAAGCAGGAGAAAGCTGGTAGGCCCACATGTGAAAGAATGGGTCTCCATGGTCAGTGTGCACCATATAAAAAAAATCAGGGAGCCAGTGGTGCATTGTGGGAATGCCAATTCAGTCGTCCTTTTTCAGCATGTCTAGCGGTAAGAAATATGTGACTCCCTAGCAAATCTGGGACTCTTCTCTTCCCAAGTGATGCTCTAACACAGATGGAAGTGTCAGTGAAGATCAATTTCATGATTTTGAGGAGTTTGAGACCAAAAGCAATGGAGGAGGAGGAGGAGGAGGAGGAGGAAGAGGAGGAGGAAGAGGAGGAGGAAGAAGAGGAGGAGGAAGAGGAAGGAAGGAGGAGGAGGAAGGAGGGAGGAGGAGGAAGGAGGAGGGAGGTGGAGGAAGGAGGAAGAAGGAAGAAGGACGAAGAAGAAGAAGAGGAAGAGGAGGAAGAAGAGGAGAGGCACTGTCAAGAAATTTTAATGAAAATAAGAAAAAATTTTGGAGTGAGTTAAACAAGTTAAGAAAGCCTAGGGAAAGTATGGATTTATCAGTTAAAAACAGAGTAGGGGAGTTAGTAGATGGGGAGAGGGAGGTATTAGGTAGATGGCGAGAATATTTTGAGGAACTTTTAAATGTTAAGGAAGAAAGAGAGGCAGTAATTTCATGCACTGGTAAGGGAGGTATACCATCTTTTAGGAGTGAAGAAGAGCAGAATGTAAGTGTGGGGGAGGTACGTGAGGCATTACATAGAATGAAAGGGTGTAAAGCAGCTGGAACTGATGGGATCATGACAGAAATGTTAAAAGCAGGGGGGGATATAGTGTTGGAGTGGTTGGTACTTTTGTTTAATAAATGTATGAAAGAGGGGAAGGTACCTAGGGATTGGCGGAGAGCATATATAGTCCATTTATTTAAAGGGAAAGGGGACAAAAGAGACTGTAAAAATTATAGAGGAATAAGTTTATTGAGTATACCAGGAAAAGTGTACGGTAGGGTTATAATTGAAAGAATTAGAGGTAAGACAGAATGTAGGATTGCGGATGAGCAAGGAGGTTTCAGAGTGGGTAGGGGATGTGTATTTCAAGTGTTTACATTGAAGCATATATGTGAACAGTATTTAGGTAAAGGTAGGGAAGTTTTTATTGCATTTATGGATTTAGAAAAGGCATATGATAGCGTGGATAGAGGAGCAATGTGGCAGATGTTGCAAGTATATGGAATAGGTGGTAAGTTATTAAATGCTTGTAAAGAGTTTTTATGAGGATAGTGAGGCTCAGGTTAGGGTGTGTGTAGTAGAGAGGGAGACTACTTCCTGGTAAAAGTAGGTCTTAGACAGGGATGTGTAATGTCACCATGGTTGTTTAATATATTTATAGATGGGGTTGTAAAGGAAGTAAATGCTAGGGTGTTCGGGAGAGGGGTGGGATTAAATTTTGGGGAATCAAATTCAAAATGGGAATTGACAAAGTTACTTTTTGCTGATGATACTGTGCTTATGGGAGATTCTAAAGAAAAATTGCAAAGGTTAGTGGATGAGTTTGGAATGTGTGTAAAGGTAGAAAGTTGAAAATGAACATAGAAAAGAGTAAGGTGATGAGGGTATCAAATGATTTAGATAAAGAAAATTGGATATCAAATTGGGGATGAGGGGATATGGAAGAAGTGAATGTTTTCAGATACTTGGGAGTTGGGCGTGTCGGC
>NC_069404.1:32563823-32588930 GCF_026875155.1 Cherax quadricarinatus
GGGGGGGAAAAAGGGCGACACTCTCCGGGTCTGAAATCACCAGCTTTGAAGGGGGCCATTAGTGTACAGCAGTATTCCAGCCTAGAGAGCACAAGCGATTTGAAGAGAATCATCATGGGCTTTGCATCCCTAGTTTTGAAGGTTCTCATTATCCATCCTATCATTTTCCTAGCGGATGAGGAGATACATTGTTTTTGGTCTTTGAAGGTGAGATCCTCTGACATTATCACTCCCAGGTCCTTCACATTACTTTTCCGTTCTATTGTAGGTTAGAATTTGTGGTATACCATGACACTTTTTTAAAATTTATTCAAGTTTTCCATATCTGAGTAGTTAAAATTTTCTCCTCGTTGAACTTCATATTGTTTTAAAGTGGCCATTTGAAGTTTTTGGTTGATGTCCGCTTTGGAGTCTCGCGTGTCTTCAATGGAGGTCACTGCCATGGTGATCCAGGTGTCATCCACAAAGGAAGGAAACGGAGCTATGGCTTACATCTCTGTCTATGTCAGAAATGAGGATGGGGAAATAGAATGGAAGCGAGTACTGTGCCTTGGGGAGCAAGCATATGTTGCATCGCCTGACAAGTCTTTGCTTTTGTAGGGAGTGATTTGTGTGTGCAGATTAGGGCCCATCCCTCTAGGATTTTCCAGGTGTAGATTTTGATGTCTCTCACCTGCACTCCACTGAATACAAGCCAAGTGCTTCTAAGAAATTCCCAGTAGTTAAGGTGTTTGATGGAACTTAATACACAGAAAAGGTTCTCTGTACATTCTCCAGATCTGCAATTTCACCTGCCTTAAAGGGAAATGTTAATGTATGGCAGCATTCCAGCCTAGAGAGAACAAGTCATATATTTTGGCAAAATCCGCATAAATCACATGTAAAGTTTTTTAGCTTTTCTTTCCGTCTCTGTGATTTTCTTATACGTACTGATCTAATAGCTGAGAAGCAAGATCTTCCTGCTGTGAAACTGTTTACACACTGGTGCTTATTCGAAACTTAGAAACCCTCTAAAAGACTTATGATGTGTGCTAATTTGTATTGGAATAAAAGACTTTTGTTATCACTTTCCAGCTTGAATATGAAAAAAGTACAAATTTCCAACAAGTTGATAAGTCAGACATGCATACAACAGTCAGGCATCTTTATTCCAAAATATTTCGCCTACATATTAGTCTTCTTCAGCCGAATACAGAAGAGTTTAGCAGAAGCATAGAGATGTGAAGACGAGTAAACAGACGATGTAGTTTAAGGTGGTCAGTCCTTTAGCCTGTGTAGGGGGAAACATTTCAGAATAAAGATGCCCAACTGTTAAATATGTGTCTCACTTATCACTTTCCAAGCTTTACATGAGTCACATGGGTTAAGTAATTCAAGAAGTAAATTTGTTGTATGTTTTATGAGTGGTAGCTACATCTGCCCCTTTTGAGGGCATCTGCTATCTAGCCTGAATCTAAGCAGCAGTGCTAAGCCAGGTGTAGTTTTACATATTTTTTTTTTCCAATGAGTCAGCCATCTCCCACCTAGGCAGGGTGACCCAACAAGAAAATCCCCCAAAAAAAAATTACTTTCATCATCATTCAACACTTCACCTCATTCATACATAATCACTGTTTTGCAGAGGCACCCAGATGCAACAATTTAGAAGCATATAAAAGATAAAATATAAGAAGTGACCTGAAATAATATAATAAACTAAACCACATAAAAATAAAAATATCAGGGTCCCCATTATATATATACCGTCCTATTACACATCCCTCCAAACTGCCAATATCCCAAACCCAGGCACTGTACTTCCCACTTCCAGAACTCAAGTCCGGCTATATAAAAATAACCGTCAAGATATCAGTTTGCAGACTACTTGAACATGATGACAATTCCTTTTGGGATGTTAAACTTTTTTTTTATTAACACATCGGCCATTTCCCCACCAAGGCGGGGTGACCCCCCTAAAAAAAAAAAAAAAAAAAAAAAAAAAAAAAATTCATCATTCACTCCATCACTGTCTTGCCAGAAAAGGGTGCCGACACTACATTTTAAAAACTGCACTTAACATCCCTCCTTCAGAGAGTAGGCATTATACTTCTCACCTCCAGGACTCAGTCTGGCTTGCAGTTTCCCTGAATTCCTTCATAAATGTTACCTTGCTCACACATGTTAAACATGTGTGCTAAAAAAAATTTAAAGTAATTTATAAGATGGGATAAGTGTATAAAAACAGTAAGGTTTTTTACTGTTCTATTCTTTATATCCAAATTTGTACACTACCATAACAACATACTGGGGTGAGAAATATGGGAGGGAAAAAATAAACCCAATTAAAAGCTGTGCACAATCACCACACAGACCAGTCTCTCAAATGAAGGATAGCTTATTTGAGGGAGCTGAGATCAAAACACAGATGTACTTAACCCTTTGACTGTTGCAAAGGGCATTTTGAAACTGTCATTGTCACAAATTTTTTTTTTAAAAAAAAAAAAAAAAAAAAAAAAAAAAAAAAAAAAAAAAAAAAAAAAAAAAAAAAAATTACGAATGATAGAAATCTTTTCCAATCTAATGACAAAAAAAGTACGAAATTTGATAGAAAACTTATGAATCACCCCGCAAAATAGTGATCTCGGCAATATATTGCACTGCGATTTTGCCGACTTTGACCCTATTTTGGGCCAATTCAATTGTTCCAGTCTCCCAAAAATCATGCTATTTCTTTAGAACTCATTTTTTCTATCAACTGAGTACAAGAAACTGCCATTTACCGATTTCAACAACCCAATAAAGTGGTCAGAATTTGGAAATTTGGTCAATTTCACACAAATTAAAAAATATGCCAATTTCAAAATAGGGTCCAGAATAAACAATGCAGACATTCTTGGCACTAAAATAAACATATCTTCTGTTCATTATCATATCTCTAGGACCCTCTTACTTTACTCTTGCTTTCTATTTTTATTTTTTATTCACACAAAAAATAGGAGATTTTCTGTTAATTCAGCCCCACTGCATTATTGCAAAAATGGTATAAATAATATCATACACTAGTGAAAGAAAAATCAGACTCCTCAGTTGACGGTATTGGACGTGTGGGGTGATTTTGCTTACTCCTTAAACATTTCCGCTACTTTGAGCTCAATTTCCAAGGGTCGTTTTCATCATGAAACTAATCAAAATCATCTCTATTTCTGTAATGCGTTTCCCATTCTATCATATGAAATCAAGAAAATGAGACTACAACCACAAATGCCATACAAAAAAAAACACCTCAAAATTTGCATTTTAATCCAAAACACAGTCAGAGTTTCTGTTCTCATTATGCACTGTGTGCTGCGGGAAATTTTTTTATACAGTGCACACTGACCACATAGACCCATTCCCTCACATGTGGGCCTACCAGCTTTCGCCTCTTGATTTGAAGCCGCTAGAATTATTGACTATATATACAGTGGACCCTCGCCAACGATATTAATCCTTTCCTGAGAGCTCAACGTTAGGTAAAATTATTGTTGGGGCGAATTAATTTTCCCATAAGAAATAATGGAAATAAAAATTAAATCTGTTCCTGACACCCAAAGTATGAAAAAAAAAAAATTTTACCACATAAAATATTAATTTTAATACACACAAACTGAAGACATGTACAATTACATGACACTTACCTTTATTGAAGATCGGGTGATGTTTTGATGGGATGGGAGGAGGGAAGAGTGTGGATGGTGATAATGTTTAGAAGGGAACCCTATTCCATTAGGACTTGAGATGTCAAGTCCTTTTCCGGGGTTACTTCCCTTCTCTTTTAATGCCGCTAGGACCAGCTTGAGAGTCACTGGATCTCTGTCGCACAACATATCTGTCCATAGAGGCCTGTACCTCCTTTCCCTTTTATGACATTCCTAAAGTGTTTCACAACATTGTTAGTGTAATTAGCCCACCAGCATGGCTTGCAATAGCTGTGTTAGGGTGATTGCCATAAAAAAAAGGTTTGCACTTTAAGCCACAATGCACACTTTTCCCTTTAATCTTTGAAGTAGGCAACTCTTTCAATTTCTCTATCCCCTCCTCCGAAGCAGTTTCGTCAAGTGTGGCCTCTTGCTTTTTGAAAATGATCTTGCAGCTCATCAGTGGTTAGTTCATCATTGTTCTCCTCCACCAACTTTCCACATCCTCCCACAAAACCTCCAACAACCAAGGACTTCCCCAATGCCACAACTGATTCCACAACTGGCATAGGCTTCTCAGGGTTAGCCTCAAACCTTCAAAATCCTTTTGTCTACACATTCTGGCCACAGTTTCTCCCAAGCAGAGTTCAAGGTCCTCTTAGTCACTTCCTCCCAACCCTTTACCATAATGTTTACACAAGTGAGGATGCTAAAGTGATCTCTCCAAAACTCTCTTAGAGTAATTGAGTTTCTGTGGTCACTACCAAGCACCTTTCAAACAGCTTCTGTGTAGAGTTTTTTAAAGTTTGCAATGACCTGCTGGTCCAGGCTGCAGGAGAGGAGTGGTATTAGAGGAAAAAACTTGACCTTAATGAAGCTTATATCCCTAGAAAGTCGCTCTGCCACGTCTGAAGGATGACCAGGAGCATTGTCTAATACCAGGAAGCACTTAAGGTCCAATTTATTTTCCAGGAGGAAATTTTTCACAGTGGGGGCAAATGCATGGTGTAACCAGTCATAGAAAAGGTCTCTAGTGACCCATGCCTTACTGTTTGCCCTCCACAGCACACACAAATTAGCCTTGAGGACATTGTTTTTCCTGAACGCTCTGGGAGTTTCAGAGTGATACACCAAAAAAGGCTTCACTTTGCAATCACCACTAGCATTAGCACACATCAACACAGTAAGCCTGTCTTTCATAGGCTTATGTCCTGGGAGTGCCTTTTCCTCCTGAGTAATGTACGTCCTGCTTGGCATTTTCTTCCAAAACAGGCTTGTTTCGTCACAATTAAACACTTGTTCAGGTTTCAATTCTTCACTGTCTATGTACTCCTTGAATTCCTTCACATATTTTTCAGCTGCTTTTTAGTCCAAACTGACAGCCTCACCATGCCTTATCACACTATATATGCCACTACGATTCTTAAATCTCTCAAACCAACCTTTGCTGGCCTTAAATTCACTCACATCACCACTAGTTGCAGGCATTTTTCTAATTAAATCATCATGCAACTTCCTAGCCTTTTCACATATGATAGCTTGAGAGATGCTATCTCCTGCTATCTGTTTTTCATTTATCCACACCAATAACAGTCTCTCAACATCTTCTATCACTTGTGATCTCTGTTTTGAAAACAAAGTTGCACCTTTGGCAAGAACAGCTTCCTTGATTGCCGTTTTCTTGGCCACAATAGTAGCGATGGTTGATTGGGGTTTTGTGTACAACCTGGCCAGCTCGGAGACACGCACTCCACTTTCATACTTAGCAATAATCTCTTTCTTCATATCCATAGTAATTCTCACCCTTTTTGCTGTAGGGTTGGCACTAGAAGCTTTCTTGGGGCCCATGGTGACTTATTTTGCAGGTGTAATCACTAAAAACGCTGTGATAATATGAAATGTTCCGATTGTACGTTTGGATGCGACAGCGGTGGCTGGCTTGTAAACACTGGCACCCACGGGACAAGTGAGGCATGCTCAGGCCGCAAGTGGATGTGTCTTGAATGGAACGAATCGCGTTGGGCGAGTTTTTTAGCGCTAGCCGAGGCAAAATTTTTGCATTAAAATGTATCGCTAGCCGGATTTAACATTATGCAATGCGTTCTTTAGTCAATGTTCATATATACATTCTTTGAATGTAACACAATTATAGCAAAAACACTAGTATCATCATACTGTTTACAAAACTTGTTTACACAAACAATCTAAAAATTTTTTATTACAACTGTTCAATGAACAACAATTACATATTCACTTATATTTTTGTAAGATATGAAGGTGTAAAAAAAAGTTATTTGGCTTTTTTGGGGCTCCCAGGAATGTAACCCTATTTATCCCCACAAGTTTTTCAGTTTATCTAACGCTAATTTATCTAACACAGCATTTTCAGGAATGTAACCACTGTGTAATATAAAGGTCTACTGCACATTTGCAAAAAATTCAATCAATACAAATTTCAATTACTCCGCTACAGAAAACTCTAGGAAGTAAAAATTGGATCAGAGTATAAAATAGATTCCAACTACACAGTAGAGTAAAAAACTACAGTGGACCCTCAGTTAACGACGCCATCGGATAGTGATAAAATCGGATACTGATACGTTTCTGCGTCAAAATATTGGCTCGGCTAACGATGAAAAACTTAGTTAACGACATTTGTCCAGAACGTGTCCACGCGGCCTGGGCTGCCCACAGCTGCCCAGCCACTATGTACACCCAGTGTGCCATTGTTTACAAGCCAGGCGGATGATTCCATGAGTACATGCGATACATTTTGTATTATTCCATTGTTTTTAGTGCTTGTAACTGCTAAATAAGCCACCAAGGGACCAAAGAAAGCTTCTAGTGTCAACCCTGTGGTAAAAAGGGTGAGAAATACTATCGAATTGAAGAAAGAGATAATTGCAAAGTACCAAAGTGGAGTGCATGCCTCCGAGCTGGCCAGGTTGTATAATAAACCCCAATCCACCATCGCTACTATCTTGGCCAACAGAAACGCAATCAGGGAAGCTGTTGTTGCAAAACGTGCAAATGTGCTTACAAAACAGAGATCGCAAATACTTGAAGATGTGGAGAGACTTATTGGGTGTGGATCAACGATAATAATTATCAGGAGATAGTCTTTCACATTCAATCATATGTGAAGAGGCAAGGCAGTTGCATGATGATCTAATTAAGAAAATGCCTGGAACTAGTGCTGACATTAGTGAATTTAAGGCCATCAAAGGTCTGAGAGATTTAAGAACGTAGTGGCATACACAGTGTGATAAGGCATGGTGAGGCTGCCAGTTGTGACCAAAAGCAGCTGAAAAATATGTCAGGACTTAAGGATACATAGAGGCTGAACAATTAAAACCCCAACAAGTGTTCAGTTTGGGGATAAACAGGCCTCTTTTGGAAGAAAAAGGCACTCCCAGGACACAAGCCTATGAAGAACAGGCTAACTCTCATGTTTTGTAGTAATGCTAGTGGGGATTGCAAAGTGAAGCCTTCACTTGTGTATCACTCTGAAACTCCCAGAGTGTTTAAGAAAACAGTGTTGTCAAGCCTAATTTGTGTGTGATGTGAAGGGCAAACAGTAAAGTATGGGTCACTAGGGACATTTTCCATGATTGGTTCTAATCATGGTTTGGCCCCAGTGTGAAAGAATACTCTTGGAAAATAAACTGGAACTCAAGTGCCTCCTGGTATTAGACAATGCTCCTGCTCATCCTCCAAACTTGCAGAGTGAATTGTGGGGGAGATGAGTTTCATAAAAGTGAAGTTTTTGCCTCCTAACACCACTCCTCTCCTGCAGCCCATGGACCAGCAGGTCATTTCAAATTTCAGAAACTGTACACCAAAGCAATGTTTCAAAAGTGCTTTGAGGTGACCTCAGACACTGAAATGATCCTAAGAGAGTTCTGGAAAGATCACTTCAGTATCCTCAGTTGCATAAACTTTATAGGTAAGGCTTGGGAGGGAGTGACTTACAGGACTTTGAACTGCTTGGAGAAAACTGTGGCCAGAATGTGTACAAGAGAGGGATTTTCAAGGTTTGGGCTAACCTGAGGAGCCTATACCATTGTGGAATCTACTGTGTCACTGGGGAAGTCCATGGAGTTGGAGGTTAGTGGCGAGGATGTGGAAGAGTTGGTTGAGGACGAAGATGATGAGCTAATCACTGATGAGCTGCAAGAGCATCTGCAACAGCAACAGACCACAGCTGAGGATATTGCTTCAGAGGGGGAGAGAGATGGAGGAGTGCCTTCTTCATTGATTAAGGGCATTTGTACAATGTGGAAAAAGGGTTTCAAACCTTTATGGATGAATATCACCCTGACAAGCTGCTGCAAGCCATGCTGGTGAACTTTTACAATGACAATGTTGTGTTCCATTCTAGGGAAATCTTAAAGACATGCAGAAATAGAGCTCTATGGACAGAGTTTTGGTGTGACAGAAGCCCAGTGACTGTCAAGTTGTTCCCAGTGGCATTAAAAACAAAAGGAAAGTAACCCCAGAAAAGGACTTGCTACCTAAAGTCCTTATGTAAGGGGTTCCCCTTCCAAACAATAATACACCTCCATCATTTCTCTCCTCCCATCTCATCACTCATTAATAAATCTTCAATAAAGGGAAGTTTCATTTTATTCTCATGTATTTATTCTTCATGTCTCATTGTTTTCTGTGTAGGAAAATGTATATTTCATGTGAATTTTTTTTTTTTTAAATACTTTGGGTGTCTAGAACTGACTAATTGGATTTCCATTATTTCTTATGGGGAAAATTAAATTGGAAACGATAAAATCGGTTAAGGACAAACTCTCTGGAAAAGATTAAATCGTTAATGAGGGTCCACTGTAATGTGAAGGATCTGGGAGTGATAATGTGAGAGAATCTCACTTTCAAAGATCACAAAAATGTATCTATCACATCTGTTAGGAAAATGACAGGATGGAAAATGAGAACATTCAAAACTAGGGATACCAAGCTAATAATGATTCTCTTCAAATTGCTTCTTCTCCCTAGGCTGGAGTACTGCTGTACACTAATGATTCCTTTCAAGGCAGGCAAAACTGCAGAGGCCTGGTCATGGACCTGGCTGCAGGGGGATTGACCCTTGGAACACCCTCCAGGTATACTCCAGGTATAAACAATAGCTTTATAAGAAAGCATGGTTTAAAAGGACACGTAAGCAAGCACTAGGACATATTTATTGGAAAACGTTTCGGTCCTGGGACCTTGATCAAGGTCTCAGGATCAAAACATTTTCTAATAAACCTGCCCTAGCATTTGCTTATGTGTCTTTCTAAACCAACTTGTTGGTATCTGTTACCAAGGTTTATACCATAAGAGAGCATACAATGAAACTACTTGTCATCACATATGTACCTCTTCCAAAACCAGATACATTTCAAAGTGTGTAACATATTACTATGACCCAACCTTATCACTGCAGGGCACTACACCAACCATGATGTTGCCACTGAAGACCTTTCCATTCTTACTCAGGGCTTTTCTGGCCTGTAGTTTTGTCTGAAATTCAAAAACCATGCAGTTAAAATATGAGTATTCAAACAGAAAATATACATTATGTAATAAAATTAAACTGTGGTACAGTATATTTACATGCAAAAATTTCAATGGTCATAATTACAAAATTTATATCTGTGCCATTGAAAGGGACACCACAATCTGATATATAATGACAAACCTGTATGCAGGTCATAATAAGCTGCTGATATGTGCCTGTATAATTAGATGTCCGAGATGAATGAAATTGTCAACTGTGTGTTTTGTTATTAGCTGATCATTTTTTTCAAAATTTTTTTTTTGTGTTAAATGTTCCCTCCGAGTTCTGAGAATTTAGCAGTACTGATCTGTGGCGCCAGATTTGCCTTACTGTTAATTACTTTTTTGTAAATATATTTATTCTTCCTCAAAAATCCGTAGAGTGCATGAATACAGATCGATCGATCAATTCCATCCCTTATTATATGATTTGTACTTATAAGTAGTAAAACATACGTTAAACTCATTATGTTAACATCAACTATGATACCATCCATTAGTTCTAAGTTACATATGCCTTTGTTATTGTATAGAATCAGCCCAGAACCACCTGCCTGTTCAGCCTATAGCATAGTAGTGTATGTTGAGACGACATACGTAACATGACCGAGCTGTCAGCATAGTTGCTGATCCCCCCTACATGTGTTCTATAGCTTATCTGAGTATCACAGTACCATCCATATGTTTTATAGATATGACCTCTTACAAAGGCCTAGGGACCAGTTTGTGTGACGTCACGTGATGCGCATGTGTCGAATACCTCTAACTTCCTTAGTCCACGCATAGGTCTACCAGGCAAAGCACGGCAGGTTGGGCCCCCTTTTATCACAGTCTGAGAATATACAGTGTTACCATCCACAAGTGTGTTTATCTACATCCATCTATCTCCAAAGAACCCCCACGGCATTAAATTCCATAGTGTTTCTCACTTTCTTTACCACAGGAACTTTACTAGTAACTTTCTTTGGAGCCATGGTTACTTATTTCACAGTTGCACTGCAAGAAAAACCACTAAAAACAATGGTAAGCAAGTGAAATGTTTGGATGTATGAGCAGAAGCCTCCTCAGCCACCGAGAGACAAAGCCAAACTGAAGCGTAAGCTGCCCCAGCCGGCAGATGGACGCATCCAAAACCGCCAATAACCAAGCGAACGGGCCGATAGCCGGGCACCAAAAAACCCTCTGATAACCGAGCTGGCTGATAACCAAACCTGCCAATAACTGGGGGTCCACTGTATAACATTTATCAGTTCATCAAAAACATAGCAAAAGCATGGGAGTTAGTCACAGCTAATGTATGAACGGCGTCTGGAAAGAAGTGTAATGCCTGGTTTCTTCAAGATTTTCATGGCTTTGACAGCAAAGAAGAGTTAAGTGTGGTTAGAGGTGTGATTTTAACCCTTTGAGGTAGACAGGGCCCTCTCCCAGACTTGTTCTCAGGGTCGGCCAAATTTAAAAAACAAAAAAAAAAAAAAAAAATTCTCTTATGAAAAGAGAGAGAATCTGTTCCCAATCACAATGACACCAAAAGTTTGAAATTTGATGGAAAACTTACAGAATTATGCTCTTGCGAAGGTTAGCGGTCTCGGCGATGTTTACACATCGGCGATTTTGCCCACTTTGAGCCCCTTTTTACAGCCAATTACACTGTACTAGTCGACAAAAAACATGAATATTTCGCTAGAACTCCATTTTTTCTATCCAATGAGGGCAAGAAACCACCCATTCTCAATTTCAACTATACAGTACAGTGGTCAGATTTTAGCAATTTTGCCAATTTCACACAAATTTCAAAAGATGCCAATTTCCGAATAGGGTCCAGAATAAACAAGAAAGACATTCCTAGCACTAAAATGACATTTCCTCTGTTCATTAGTCACGTCTCAAGGCCCCTCTTATATTCTTTTGCTTTCCACTTTGAATTTTTATTCTCACAAAAAAATAGAAGATTTTTCTGTTATGCAGACTACTGCATTAGTGTAAAAAATGGTATAAATAATATTGGCGCACTTGCAAAAGAATATTAGACTCACCAGTTGACGTGTATTGGACGCTTGGCATGATTTGTTTACTTTTGAACTTTGGTAAAAATCGAACATTTCTGCTACTTTGAGATCAATTTCAAGGTCCTTTTTATTGTAAACCAGTCAAAATCATCTAAATTTCTGTAATACGTTTTTCCATTCTATAAAATGAGACCAAGAAAACTGGAATACAGCAATAAATACCATACGAAAATACAGTGCAAAGTCGCTGTTTTATTCCAAAAAAACGGTCAAAGTTTTTTTTTTCTCATTATGCACTGTGTGCTGCAGGATTTTTTTATACTGACCACACAGACCCATTCTTTCATATGTAGGCCTACTAGCTTTCTCCCACTAGAGTTGAGGGGCACTAGAATTTTGGCGTACTAGTACGTCAAAAACCCTGGGTCGTAAGCCGTACTGGTACGACCGAAACTCTCAAAGGTTAAAATTGGCTAACGAACTTGAACTTGAATGTGATGTGGATGAGATTGAAGAACTTTTGACAGAAGAAGTTCAAGAGTTAACGAATGAAGAACTCCTGATAATAGAAGAAAGAAAAGCAGAAGAACAAAGACAGAGAGAAGACGAACAAAAAGAAGAGGAGCCTGAAAGGAAGTTCTCGGTGAATGAATTATCACAGTGTTTTACATTGATAAACCAAGGGCTACGAAAATTAGAAAATATGAACCCTAACTTTGAAAGGTTTGTCAATACTGAGAGAATGGTACAGGATGCAATGCGTCAATACAGAGACATTTATGATGAAAAGAAAAAAAGGAAAATTCAAACAAATCTCTGTATGTTTATCAAGAAGAGTGCTCCCCACCTCCTCCACCCCTACCCCTTCAGAGGAAGAAAGCATAAACGATTCCCAACCAAGAACTAGTGGGCTGTAAATGTTCCCAATCCTTATTTGTATTTCATTTATACTGTATTTCAATATTTTGTACTTTTCTGTTCATTCAGTTTCTTACATTTGAAGTGAATTCGAACACATTGTTTTGTGTGCAAATGTTCTCAGAAATAAACAAATGTTTGTGTTGTACACAGTGTTTCTCCTAAACCTTACAGTATAACTACAGTACTAACACCATAAAAAGTAAAGTAAAAAAGGAGATATTAAAATGAAACAATAAAATAAAATCATTACAAAAAGTGTGATGTTGATATTCAGTGTAAGGTCTGACTTACGTCCATTCTGACTTACAACCGGTTGGTTGGAACCAAGCTCGGTCGTAAGTCGGATGGTACCTGTATACATTTTCCTACACACAAAAAGGATACATGCACAATATACTGTAATAAATGAAGAATAAATGACACTTACCTTTAACCCCTTGACTGTCGCGGTCGTATATATACACCTACCATCCGACTTACGACCAAGCTTGGTTCTGACCAACCGGTCGTAAGTCAAAATGGACATAAGCCGAACCTTTGAAAATTGCCGACATGCTGGGTAGGGCATAATGTCAAACCTTTCCTATATAAACTACCTATATAGTACTGTAATGCAATGTACCATCATTATTTCATTCTTTTTACCATAATTTACTTCTATTGTTATATTTTAATTATTTATGTACTGTATACAGTGGACCCCCGGTATTCGATATTAACCCTTTGAGGGTTTCGGACGTACTAGTACGGCTTACGACCCAGGGTTTTTGACGTACTAGTACGCCTAAATTCTAGCGCCTCAAATCTAGTGGGAGAAAGCTGGTAGGCCTTCATATGAAAGAATGGGTCTATGTGGTCAGTGTGCACAGTCTAAAAAAAATCCTGCAGCACACAGTGAATAATGAAAAAAAAAAACTTTGACCGTTTGCACTGTATTTTCGTATGGTATTTATTGTTGTATTCTAGTTTTCTTGGTCTCATTTTATAGAATGGAAGACATATTACAGAAATTTAGATGATCTTGACTGGTTTTAACAATGAAAGGTACCTTGAAATTGAGCTCAAAGTAGCAGAAATGTTTGATTTTTTCCAAATTTCAAAAGTAAACAAATCGTGCCAAGCGTCCAATACACGTCAACTGGTGAGTCTAATATTCTTTCACAAGTGCACCAATAATATTTATACCATTTTTTACACTAATGCAGTTAGACTGCATAACAGTAAATCTTATATTTTTTGTGAGAATAAAAATTCGAAGTGGAAAGCAAAAGAATATAAGAGAGGCCTTGAGATGTGACTAATGTCCAGAGGAAATGTCATTTTAGTGCCAGGAATGTCTTTCTTGTTTATTCTGGACCCTACTCGGAAATTGGCATCTTTTGAAATTTGTGTGAAATTGGCAAAATTGCTAAATTCTGACCACTGTACTGGATAGTTGAATTTCATAAATGGGTGGTTTCTTGCACCCATTCGATAGAGAAAATGGAGTTCTAGCGAAATATTCATGTTTTTTGTCGACTGGTACAGTGGAATTGGCCGAAAATGGGGCTCAAAGTGGGCAAAATCGCCGATGCGTAAACATCGCCGAGACTGCTAACTTCGCGAGAGCATAATTCCTTAAGTTTTTCCATCAAATTTCAAACTTTTGGTGTCCTTATGATCGGGAAAAGATTCTCTATCTTTTCATAAGAGAAAATTATTTATTTTTTTTTTTTTAAATTTGGCCGACCCTGAGAACGAGTTTCGGAGAGGGCCTGTTGACCCCCAAAGGGTTAATCCGTTCCTGAGAGCTCACCGAATACCGATAATATCGAAAAACCGAATCAATTTCCTCATAAGAAATAATGAAAATCAAATTAATCCGTGCAAGACACCCAAAAGTATGAAAAAAAAAAATTTTACTACATGAAATATTAAGTTAAATGCAATAGAATAATTACAATAACAATAAAATAATTGACATTTACCTTTAATGAAGATCTGGTGATGATATGATGGGATGGAAGGAGGGAGAGGTGTTAGTGTTTAGAAGGGGAATCCCCTTCCATTAGGACTTGAGGTAGCAAGTCCTTTCCAGGGTTACTTCCCTTCTTCTTTTAATGCCACTAGGACCCGCTTGAGAGTCACTGGACCTCTGTCGCACAACAAATCTGTCCATAGAGCTCTGTACCTTTCCCCTTCCTTTACGATTTGTCTAAAATGGGCAACAACATTGTCATTGTAATAGCTGTGTTAGGGTGATTTTCATCCATAAAGGTTTGCACTTCAACCCACTGTGCACACATTTCCTTAATTTTTGAAGAAGGCACAATGTATTCCACAACTGGAATAGGCTTCTCAGGGTTAGCCCCAAACCCTTCTAAATCTTTCTTAATTTCCATACTAATTCTCACCCTTTTTACCACAGGGTTGGCACTAGAAGCTTTCTTGGGGCCCATGGTGACTTATTTTGCAGAAACAAGCACCAAACACAGTGATAATATGGATAATATGGGAATGTACCAAATGCATCCTTAGATGCGCGCACACTGGCTGGCTTGTAAACACTGGCACACAAGGGGCAGTTCAGGCCACATGTGGGCAGGTCTCGTACGAATCGTATCGAATACCGGGTTTTCAATCGAATACCGAGGAAAATTTTTTGCGATATAATGCATCGAATACCGGATTTATCGAATACTGATGCCATCGAATACTGGGGGTCCACTGTATAATGTATACATGGTAGAGAACTGTATTGTAAATTTTACATCGCATACAGTATCATATGTTATTGTTATCTTTATGCATTGTTGACACAGTGGAATGGGAGAATACCACTGGTAGTGTCATCCTGCCAGAATGTAGTATAACCTATACCCTAAAGAGAAACAACTCTGGAACATTTGTAATACGTATCCGGCTGGCTGGCCGGGTGGGTGGTTGGTTGGCTGACTGAATGTGGAGATATCTATCTATCTATCTCTATCTATCTATCTCTATCTATCTATCTAATCTACTATCTATCTCTATCTATCTATCTCTATCTATCTATCTATATCTATCTATCTATCTATCTCTATCTATCTCTATCTATCTCATCTAATCTATCTATCTATCTCTATCTATCTATCTATATCTATCTATCTCTATCTATATCTAATCTCTATCTATCTATATCTATCTCTATCTCTATCTCTTTTTCTTTAATATAATATATATATATATATAAAATATATATATAAATATATATATATATATAATATATATATATATATATATATATATATATATATATATATCTGTATCTCTCTCAATCTCTGTATCTCTCTCTCTCACAGGTGCACGTAAGTAAAGTTATCATACATAGTATAAATTACCTAGGATAACCCAAAAAATCCAGACAAAGTGCAATACAGTGGATCTGTGCTCCAGTGCCCTAAATTAATAATAATTATTAATAATAATTATTACAATAATACATATGTAATAATAATAATAATATAAAATCGTGTCCACTCATTACTTACCATAAAATATTTGTAGTCTTAATGTCGAGTGAGAGGTGAGTAAACAAGATAAATGAGAGAGAATGAGAGGGTAGAAGGTTGGCGAGTTATGTAAACAACGTTGTTGTTGTTGTTACCAGCCGGAACACGAATGATTCCTGTTCACTGTCAAGCGAACCAGAAAAACATCTCATATTTCTTAATTTATGTTTATATGTTTTGTAGCATGTTTAAATTTTATAATTTTGAAAAAAAATCAAAGATGGATTAAGCCAAATGTCTATATAACATTTATACACATTTAATGTGCCTCAGTGATTATTATTGCGTTATTATCATTATTAATATGGCATCTTCAAGACCAATTACACTCTTAATGAGTGGCTCAGAGACAGACAAGCAGACAGAAAGACAGGCACAGGTAGACAGAAAGACAGACACACAGGTAGACAGAAAGACACACACATGTAGACAGAAAGACAGACACACAGGTAGACAAACAGATGCACAGAGATACAGACAGACACAGATATACAGGCAGACAGATACAGACAGGTTTATGTGCAAAAGTGAAAACAAATAGAGAGTTGGAGAGTAAGAGCCTTTCTTGTCACAATCTCCAGTACAAGATTCAGACTTCATCTTAGGGGCCATGGTGAAATTTACTATCCAGTTAGTACAGTTAATACAGTATGATGCTGCTGATAGGGCAAGGTTACTCAAACTGATGCTGTCTGCATGACGCACTTGCCGCCGCGAAATACTGTACAGCTGTGTGCAGCCGGCCCAGCCCAGCTGCCAGGTGCACGGTCGTAAGTCGAGTGGACATATGTCGAGCAGGTCGTAAGTCGGATGGTTGGTGTACGTCATGGGAGATACCGTGTTTGACGTATCTATATGCATAAATTCTAGCGGCTTCAAAGCAAGCGGGAGAGGGCTGGTAGGCCTACAAAGAGAGAGAATGGGTCTCAGTGGTGGGTGTGCACCCTGTGAAAAAATCTGGGACTCAGCGGTGCATTGTGGGAACGCCATCTTGGTAGTCCATTTTCACCATGCCTCGCGGTAAGAAGTTCCTCACTCCTCGGCGGATTGGAGGTCTTTTGTTCCCAAGTGATAGCTCTAACAGCGATGAAAGTGTCAGTGAAAGTGAATTCCCTGGTTTTGAAGTGGGTGTGACTGAAAAAAGTGCCCAGGATAACATAATTAGTGATGAAAACCCAGATGACCCACAACCTTCCACCTCTGGTGCTGGGCCGGCTCGTTCATGTTCACCTGTACCAGAATGAAAGAGGAAACTATTTGCCCGTGTACAAGATTCAGATGTGAGCAGTGTAAGTGATAGTGATAGTGATTTCAAGGTTATTGAAAGCAGTTCTAGTTGTGACAGTGAGGGTGGAATAAATTCCCCAGTGAAGCGGCAGTATATACGACGTCGCATGTGGTCTGGCAGTGTGCCGTATGCTCTTCCAAGAGGAAGGAGTACATCTCGGAGCACATCCTGTGGCCCTACACCACAACCTGATAGTGAAGATGACGATATTGTTATGATGGGTAAACAATGATGCGAGTGAGGCAGCAGGTGGTGGTGGAGATAGTGATGTGGAACGAGTCATGTGACACCAGCAGTGGGCCACGCTACTACCCACGCTGCTGACTCTGCACAACTACAACCAGCCTCACCCGACCCCACACTCCCACAACAATCACAACCACAACCTGCACAACCACAACCACGTTACAATATCCAGAACCCACCAGCTAACCGCATCTGGATTGGCAGCAAGGTAACGAGTTTGTTCCCAGTCCCCATGACTTTGATGGAGGACGAAGTGGAATACGGCCATCATGTACACTTGGGAACAATGCCACTGAACTGGAATGCTTTCAGTTGTTCTTCGATGAACCCCTG
Organism: Cherax quadricarinatus; assembly: GCF_026875155.1. NCBI lineage: Eukaryota > Metazoa > Arthropoda > Malacostraca > Decapoda > Parastacidae > Cherax > Cherax quadricarinatus. The sequence goes on from NC_069404.1 coordinate 32,581,354, forward strand.
ATGAACATTATTGTCAGGGAAAGCAAAAACATACTTTGAGTACACCATGGCAAACACTATTCTTTCACCAAGATCACGCCTACACCAGTGGAAGGACACAACTGTGGCAGAGATGTATCTATTCTTTGCCACAATAATGCTTATGCCACATGTGTATAAGCACAGTGTCAACACATACTGGATGACAGACCACCTGATTTCAACCCCAGCTTTCAGTGACATTATACCAGTGAATAGAATTTGTGTTACTGTTACGTATGTTACACTTTTCAGACAAAACAAGGCATGACAGAAAGACAGGTTATATAAGAGCAGACGTGTGTTTATGTACCTGAAACAAAAGTGCTGTATGTATTTTTATCCCTTCAGGAAGCTTGTTATTGATGAGTCTTTGATTTTGTTCAAAGGAAGACTCATTCAAACAGTATATAGCAAGCAAGAGGAAACACTTTGGTATAAAGTTATTTGTTCTGTGTGATTTCAAAACTGGTCTGGTTTTGGATATAATTGTGTACACTGGCGGTAAAACATTGGAAGATACCAGGAAGTTACTGGGTATCTCTGGTGATGTGGTTAGAACAATGATGGAACCATATCTTGGTAAGGGGGGATATTTTATATACTGACAACTGGTACACAAGCCCTTTACTCAGTGATTTCTTGCGAGTGCACAAGACAGATGTGTGTGGCACAGTGCGTGGAAATCGTAAGCATATACCTAGGTTTGATGCTGGCAGTTGTAGAGGTGAAGTGCAGGTGTTTGCTGCCAATGACATCATGGCATTTCGGTGGCATGACAAACGTGATGTCACACTCCTGACATCAGTTCACCAACACGAAATGGTAGACACTGGCAAGCAGAATAGAGACCAATGAACCCATTGTAAAACCTGCAGCTGTGATGGATTACAACCTCAATATGTGCTTAGTGGACAAATGTGACATGCAGAATGGGTTTGCTGACTGTGTTTCGCAAGAGTTATAAGTGGTGTTAATGTTGCAGTTTAAACTGTAGTGTAAAGCACCCTTCTGGCAAGACAGTGATGGAGTGAATGATGGTGAAAGTTTTTTTTTTTTCGGGCTACCCTGCCTTGGTGGGAATCGGCCAGTGTGATGATAAAAATAAAAAAAAAAAACGTTTTTCCATCTTCTTGACAGTTCCATGCTGAATGCTTATAATATGTAAAAGTTGAAGACCAAGAACAAACCCAAATATGGTGAATTTTGTTTGTCAGTCATCAGACAAATAATATTCAAGTACCAAGGAACAACACCTGCAACAGACCAGCGCCCACGAAATTATCAACACATTCCTCTTGTCTGAAGCCTGGTGATCACTACCCCATACCACTGCCTGCTACTGCTCTCAAGAATAATGCTCAGAAGAGGTTTTTGTCTGTGGACATAACCACAAAACGCCCACAAAAATGCAGACACTCGTTTTAAGTGTGAAGAGTGTAAAACAGCATTGTGCTTATACCCATGTTTCTAAGAATTCCACAAGCTGCAGCAGTTCTAGAAAAGTGTCCAGTGATTGTACATAGGTATATATATTATAGAACAATCGTAATAAAATTTTTTTATATTGTTTGTGTAAACAAGTTTTAGGAACATTATAATGATACGCGTGTTTTTGCTATAATTGTGTTACATTCAACGATTGTATATTTGAACACTGCACAATACTTTGGTCTCACAGGCCACAAAAGTTACGTGAAACAATAAAATAGTGAAAAAAAAAAAAAGAACCGTCGAATACAAGTAAATCAAAGTATATTGGGTGAGCGGCAGTCGCCGCTGTTGCCGTTCACAGCTCATTTTCGGCAAACTTCACGCCTCCATATCTTGGTAAGTACTGTTGGGAAATTTTTTTTTTTTGGACTAAAACAATCAGAAAAATAATTTTAACATTTTCATAAGAAAAAATATTTTTTTTTTTCGAATATTTTGCGACACCAGAAGACACTTCAGGATTGGGCCTTTCGACAGTCAAAGGGTTAATGAAACTGTAGTGATGTGTGATGAGATGGGAGGAGGGGAGATGGAAGTGTATTAATTTTTGCAAGGGGAATCCCCTTCCATAAGGACTTTAGGTAGCAAGTCCTTTTCCGGGGTTACTTCCCTTCTTTTAATGCCACTGGGAACAACTTGATTGTCACTGGACCTCTGTCACACCAAAAATCTGACCATAGAGTTCTGTACTTCACGTTCCTTTAAGATTTTCCTAAAGTGGTTCACAACACTGTCATTGTAAAAGTCACCAGCACAGCTTGCAATAGCTGTGTCAGGGTGATTTTCTTCCATAAAGGTTTGCACGTCAACCCACTTTGCACAAATTTCCTTAATCTTTGAAGAAGGCAACTTCCTCCATTTCTCTCTCCCCTCCTCTTAAGAAATTTCCTCAGTTGTGGCCTCTTGCTGTAGCAGATGCTCTTGCAGCTCATCAGTGGTTAGTTCTTCATCATCGTCCTCCACCAACTTTTCCACATCCTCCAAACTAACCTCCAACCCAAAGGACTTCCCCAATGCCACAACTGATTCCACAACTGGCATAGGCTCCAGAGGGTTAGCCCCAAACCTTTCAAAATCCCTCTCTTCTACACATTTTGGCCACAATTTCCTCCAAGAAGAATTCAAGGTCCTGTTAGTCACTCCCTCCCAAGCCTTACCTATAAGGTTTATGCAATTGAGGATACTAAAGTGATCTTTCCAAAACTCTCTTAGGGTCAATCAAGTGTCTGAGGTCACTTCAAAGCACTTTTGAAACATTGCTTTTGTGTACAGTTTTTTGAAATTTGAAATGACCTACTGGTCCATGGGCCGGAGAGGAGGAGTGGTATTAGGAGGCAAGAATTTCACTTTGATAAAACTCAACTCAAACTCAAAGTTTATTCTCTATAAGGATTACAATGCTGAGTTTACAGAATTTGGTTATTGTATTGTTTACATGTAGTAAAATAATAATTACAGAGTGTACCACTAGAACACCTAGCATGGCTAGGCATTTCGGGCAGACTTAGATTAAATCTTAAGTTTAAAATATTACAAAATTATGAGGTAAGTTGGTATTATGGCTAAGTGACTAAATACTAGTTTGTGAGTTTAGCAATGTGAATGCTTTTGTTTTGGCACTATACATAGTTTCAGTATTGGAGTATCACAGGCCAACTTATGACTAGTTAAGATTCATTATTTTGAGACTGAGATTGATATTTCTGTTTATGGTCAAATGGGTGAGTGAGTGTAAGTGTTAACCACCAGGTGGTATTCGTGTAATTAGTTGACAGGGTGTATCAGGGAGATAAGATGTTTTCTGATGGTAGTTTTGAAGGTGATGAATGTGTCTGCAGTTTTAGAATTTTCAGGTAGGGTGCTCCAGATTTTAGGGCCTTTGACATACATTGAATTTTTGTAAAGGTTTAGTCGGACACGGGGAATGTCATAGAGATGTTCGTGTCTGGTATTGTGCCTGTGGGTTCTGTCGCAACTATCAAGAAAGCGTTTTAGGTCAAGGTTAATATTGGAATTTAAGGTCCTGTAGATGTAGATTGCACAGTAGTAAGTGTGGATGTACTGAACAGGGAGTAAGTTTAGATCTATGAAGAGTGGGGGGATGTGTTGCCAGGGATGGGATTTAGTGATTATTCTTACTGCGGCTTTTTGTTGGGTTATTATTGGCTTTAGGTGTGTTGCTGCAGTTGAACCCCAAGCACATATAGCATAGGTGAGGTATGGATATATAAGTGAATGGTATAGTGTGAGAAGGGCAGTTTGCGGCACGAAAGTATCATATCTTGGAGAGGATCCCAACCGTTTTGGATACTTTTTTGGTTATGTGTTGGATATGGGTGCTTAAGTTCATGTTGTCGAGGTATAGGCCTAGGAATTTGCCCTCATTATGCCTGGCAATTAGTGTGTTGTCGATCTTAATGTTAGTTTGCGCATCTTCTGCTCTGCTACAAACATAATGTAGTAGGTTTTGTCAGTGTTAAGCGTAAGTTTATTGGCTGTCATCCAAGTCGATATTTTGATCAGCTCCTCATTAACAATGGTGTTGAGGGTGGCAAGATTAGGTGAGAGATGACATAAGTCGTGCCGTCAGCAAAGAGAATGGGGTTCAGGTGTTGAGATACGTATGGAAGATCATTGATGTATATGAGGAAGAGCAGGGGACCAAGGACACTTCCCTGCGGAACTCCAGTATCAAGTGGCTGTGTTGTTGATGCTGTGTCTTTAATGTGACATACTGAACCTATTAGTAAGGTAAGATTTGAAATATGCAAGTGCATGGCCTCTTATACCATAATGGTCAAGTTTGTGGAGTAGGATGCCGTGGTCTACTGTGTTCAAAAGCTTTTCTTAGGTCAATAAAAATTCCTAGTGGATATTCCTTATTTTCCAATGCTGTGTAAAGCAGATCTAGCATTTTTATGATTGCATCGTTAGTGCTTTTATTTTTTCCTGAATCCAAATTGGCAGGGGCTGAGTATGTTTTGTCCCGTTATAAATGAATATAGTCTCCTGTGCACGAGTTTCTCAAAGATTTTGGATAGCAATGGTAAGTTTGATATTGGCCTATAGTTGTTTAAATCTGTAGGGTCACCAACTTTATGTATTGGTGTAACCCTTACCGTCTTGAGTAGTTTCGGGAAGGTGCTAGTTTCTAGTGACTTGTTAAAAAGTAATGAGATAGCATGCGAGAGGACATGGGCCGCTCTCTTGTACAATAATGGTGGGACATGAGACAGATTCTCTGAGTTATTTTTAAGTGACTTTATAATCTCGGTGACTTCCATGGGCTCAGTTGGAGCAAGACAGAAGGAATTTGGGAAATTCCCATCTAGGTAGTCCCCGGCATGGGCATTGGTGCGTGGGATTTTATTGGCGAGATTAGAACCTATGGTTGAGAAGAAGTCGTTTATCTTGTTAGCTGTGTCAGTGGGATGCAGTGGTGTTTCATTAGGTTTAGTTAGGGCAATATTTTGTTTTTTTTCAGTTTTTGGGTCCTAGAATCTGAGAGTGTGTTTTCCAGGTCATTTTTATATCTCCTCTTGTGTCAGTGAATCTACTGGAGTAGTATAGTTGTTTGGCTTTCTTTATTACTTTGGTGAGGACTGATGAATAGTGTTTAAGAATATCTTTGTGTATTAAGCTTTTCATATTGGTGTTTCTTATCAATGGATTTCAGAATGGTGCTGGTTAGCCCATGGCAACCAAGCGTTTGTTTGTGATCTGTTTCGTTTTTATAAAGACAATGTTTGTTGTATAGTCTAAGTAATTTGTTAAGAAAAATGTCTGTACAGTCGTCAATACCATTGGCCTTGGAGAATTCTGTAGGCCAGTCAACAGTCTCTAGGTCAGCTGTGAACTTCCTTATTGAGGCCTCATCATGGAGTCTAAATGAAACTGTTGTATTCAAGTGGTGGTTTACTAATGTTTGTCAAGAGGAAGGTAGGGTAGTGGTCTGTAGTGCTATCTGTGATTATCCTGATTTAATGGGGGCTAGTATATTGGTCCACATGTGGTCTATTATGGTTGCACTCGTTTCAGTGAGCCTGGTTGGTTTAGTTATTGTTGGTATGAGAAGTGTGTTGTTCATATTGTTGATGAAATCAGTTACAGGCTGATCATCTAGTAGGCCAAGGTTGATGTTGAAGTCTCCAGCTAAGAGAAGGTGGTGCTTATTCATTTGTCTGTTTGTTATTAGTGCCTTTAGTTTCTCACTGAAATTTGGATGTTTGTGTGGGGTATCCGGTAAATGGCACCGATTGTTATAGGCGTCTTAAGGTTTTTACAGTAAAATTAGCAAAAATGTATTCTCCATATTCATCACTAAAGCAAGTGGTGCTAATACAAGATAATTGGTTAGAGTAATAGATTGCAATACCACCCCCAACTTGGTATGGTCTGCAGTTGTGGATTGCTGTGTATCCTGGTAGAGGGTAGATATCTATTGTGTCCTGCTTAAGCCATGTCTCAGTAAGAATAATGCAGGAGAAGGGTGTCTTTAGTGATTTAAGGAGTGCCAGGAGGTCATCATAGTGTTTGCTTAAGGACCTGATGTTGTAGTTAAGTACTGATAGACTTTTAGCATTGTTTAGGATAGTGCTGGCTTGTGAGCTGAGTAATAAAGGCAGTTACTTTCCAATAGGTTTTGATTGTGTGTCAGATTATGGAGGTTTAGATCAGGGTCAACGTGATCAATCATCTTCTAGGTTTAAAATTATGGTTATTTATATCCTGAGTTGTGGGTTGAGTTTTAGTACTGATATCTGTAGTGGTGGGAAGTTTGGACAAGTATATAGCTATAGCATTTTGGTCATGTAGAGTATAGTCACTAATACACATAATGGAGTTGGTGTTGTCTATGTGTTGTGCTGGAATGAGCTAAAGTACAACTAGGTATAAACTAATAATATAAAATACAAATTAAAAATAGAACAAGACTCTCACTTGTAATTGCACTAAGGTCTAATGTAATGACTTGGTATAGTCTGTTTTGAGCTAGAATGAGCTATAGTACAACTAGGTTTAATCTAATAATATAAAAATACAAATTAAAAATAGCACCAGACTCTCACTAGTAATTACACTATGGTCTAATATAATGAATTTGGTATTGACTATGTACTGAGCTACAATGAGCTATAGTACAACTGAGTTTAATCTAATGATATAAAAAAGGCACAAGACTCTCAATTGTAATTGCACTAAGGTGTTATATAAGTTGTTTACAAGAATTAGAGTATAACTAGATTTAAATTGACAAGATAAAATATGCAAGTTAAGGTAGCAAAATAATAAAAAAAAGTAGAAAAAAAAATATATGAGGTAGTTGGTACTAGTTAGCAAAAGATAGTTAAGGGCCTTGAACAATAATATAATTGAAATATACACTAATTGCACACACAATATAGTCACTAAGATATGAAAACAATCTTAGAATAGGACTTATAATATAAACTTATAATATAAAAATACAAATTGAAATGGTACTTGCAATTGCACTAGGGTCTGGTATAGGTTGTTGACAAGATCAAGAGTACAGTGGACCCCCGCATACCGTTGGCATCACATAACGTTTAATCCGCATACCGCTCGCTTTAATCGCAAAAATTTTGCCTCGCATACCGCTTAAAAACCCGCTCACCGCTGTTCGTCCGAGACGCGTCCAATGTGCGCCCTCAGCCAGCCTCACATGTGCCGCCCGTGCCATTGTTTACCAGCCAGCCTCTGCGGTAACATCCAAGCATACAATCGGAACATTTCGTATTATTACATTGTTTTTGGTGATTTTCTCTGGAAAATAAGTGACCATGGGCCCCAAGAAAGCTTCTAGTGCCCAAACCCCACAGCAATAAGGGTGAGAATTCCAATAGAGATGAAGAAAGAGATCATTGATAAGTATGAAAGTGGAGTGCGTATTGCCGACCTGGCCAGGTTGTACAAGAAACCCCAATCAACCATCGCTACTATTGTGGGCACCAGAAAGGCAATCAAGGAAGCTGTTCTTGCCAAAGGTTTAACCCTTTCAGGGTCCAAGGCCCAAATCTGGAGTCACCAAACCCGTTTTCCCC
>NC_069404.1:32589430-32607533 GCF_026875155.1 Cherax quadricarinatus
TAATTAAACCAAAAACCTCTTTTACCATAGTCAATTAAAGGCTCCTTTTTTCATTTGCCCCTGGCACCCCAAATTTCCCTACTACTCCCTCCACAACATTTTTACCCACTTTAGCATTGAAATCCCCAACCACAAGTACTCTCCCACTGGGTTCAAAACTCCCCATGCATTCACTCAACACTTCCCAAAATCTCTCTCACTCCTCTACACTTCTCTCTCCTCCAGGTGCATATACGCTTACTATAACCCACTTTTCACATCCAACCTTCATTTTACTTCACATAATCCTTGAATTAATATATTTATAGTTCCTCTTTTCCTGCCATAGTTTATCCTTCAACATTATTGCTACTCCTTCTTTAGCTCTAACTCTATTTGAAACCCCTGACCTAATCCCATTTATTCCTCTCCACTGAAACTCTCCCACCCCCTTCAGCTTTGTTTCACTTAAAGCCAGGACAATCCAGCTTTCTCTCATTCATAACATCTACAATCATCTCTTTCTTATCATTCGCACAACATCCACACACATTCAGACTTCCCACTTTGACAATTTTCTTATTCTTTTTAGTAATTATTACAGGAAAAGGGGTTACTAAGTCCAGTGTTCCCGCATTTTAGTTGACTTTTACAACATGCATGGCATACAGAGGAAAGATTCTTATTCCACTTCCCCATGGATATAAAAGGAAAAGTAATAAGAACAAGAACTATTAGGATAAATCAAAGAAAACTCAGACGAGTGTGTATAAATAAATGTGTACATGTATGTGTAGTGTGACCTAAGTGTAAGTAGAAGTAGCAAGACGTACCTGTAATCTTGCATATTTATGAGACAGACAAAAGACACCAGCAATCCTACCATCACATAAAACAATTACAGGCTTTCGTTTTACAATGACTTAGCAGGACGGTAGTACCTCCCTGGGTGGTTGCTGTCTACATATGTACTATATGTACATATGTAAATATATAATAGAACATTACTAATATACAACATTTTTGCATGTTTTTTGATGTATACAAGTTTTGTAAACAATATAATGATGAAAAATATTAGTGGAGTTATTGTGTTGAATACGAGTGTACACATGTACATTATGCATTATATTGGTCTCATGGTCACAACGTTATTGGAAAAAAAAATAGAAAAAAAAAAAGTAACAAAAAAGTAAATAAAAATATGCGACTTTGCAGATGTTGCCGATACCCGGTCATTGAGGGTCAACTTCATGCTCTATATCCTTGGGAAAGTATATGGGATGTTTATTTTGTTTTAGTTCACCTAGAAGAAATAATTACCCTTTAACCCTTTGACTGGCGAAAAAGCCCAATCCTGTAAGTGTCTCCTGGTGTCGGGGAGAAAATATTCGAAAAAAAAAAAAAAATTATTTTTCTTATGAAAATGTAAGTTTATTTTTCTGATTGTTATAGTCCCCCTCAAATTTTTTTCCTGTCAGTACCTTAACCGATTTAGAGGAATTGAAGTTTGCAAAAAATGAGCCGCGTATGGCAAACAGCGGGACTGCCGCTCACACGGTGTAAACTTAGTTTACCTGATTTGTGGTTTGTTGTTTTTTTTCCACTATTTTATTTTTTCACATAAATTATGTGGCCTGTCGGGACCAAAGTAAGGTGCAATGTACATATATACACTGTTGTATACATACCTCAATAAGCACACAAACATAATTATCAATATAATGTTTTACAAAACTTGTTTAGTCAAAAACTAACCAATACAAAAAATTGTTTATTTTCTATTGTTCTAATTATATATACAGAATATACACGTCACGGAACATATTCCTAGAAGTTCTGCAAGCTGTGGGACTCTGTGAACATGGTGTCATACACAGTGGTTGTTATTTACATTCCTCCACATAAAACATGGTGTCATTTACACCTAGTGGTGTTTTTAACACTCTCACACATAAAACATGGTGTCAATTCACAGTGGTGTTTTTACATCTCCTCACACACTAAAATCAGTGTGTGTGCATTTTTGTGGAAGTTTTTTTTATGTTAAGCAAAACACCTCGTCTGAGCAGATTTCTTCAAAGTATTAGCAGGCAGTTGTGTTATGTAGTTATCCTAGGTAACAATGGTCGTGTGTCATCATTCCTTCATTCCTCATTTCCTTCATCCTTTCCTACCAGGAAGGCTACCTGGAGGGCATTCCACTCTCTTCACTACATTCCTTAATTGCCCTTCCCTTACTTTTTTCCTTCATTTCAATCTAGTCCTTCCTTCATTCCTGCCTTCCTTCTTGCTTTTGCTTTCTATCAATATAATATACAACATATATAGATCACTAGTTACTTTCGTAAAACTGCTATATTATCACCATTCAGCAAGCTTGTCTTTGTGTGCGAGTGTGTGGCTTATAATTGTTTTGAGTAAGGAGTCGGCAGCTGTCAAAATGACATGTATTTATCTCATTACTCATCCCCCTACCACAGTCAAAACAATGGGGTCAGATGCTGCTTCCCCTCCATTTCTATCTAATTTATCTTTCTCCCTCATTCTATCTCTTTCAATCTGTATCTCTCTTTCTCTTGTCTGTCTATCTCTGTCTCACAGGTACAACATAAATACAAGTATACATAGTGTAATTAACTAGGATAACCCAAAAGAATCCAGAACAAAGTGCTATACTCTGCTTGAAGATGTGAGTGAACGTGACTGATGACAACAGTCTTGTGGCTCTCTTCAGAGACAGAGCTGGACGGATTAGACAGGGAGATTGCACAGGACAGACATAAATAGACAGACAGGGACAATATGTTGTTCATAGTCGTCGTTCTCCTCCTCCTTTCATCTTCATCCTCCTCTCTTCTTCTCTCCTCATCATCCTCCTTCTCCTTCTCTCTCCTTCTTCTCCTTACTCCTCCTCCTCCTCTCCTTCTCTTCTCCTCATTCCTCCTGGCTCTTGACTGTTAGACAGCCTGCCCCCTTCCCTCCACCCTCGTTACGCCTCATCATAAGGTCAGCTCTTAACGATGTTATCTCCCCTTATCTTGTCACTGTCATGGGGTGAACTGTTTTCATGTCTCAGGGACATATTATTACATATTATCTCTTATTAGTAGTATTATTTTATTATTCCTCTTCTTCCTATTCTTCCTCTTCTTACTTTCCTCCTTCTCCTCCTCCCTCCTTCCTCCACTCCCTCCATTTTTCCTCCTCCTCCCTCCCTCCTCCTCCCCCTCCTTTCCTCCTCCTCCCTCCTTCTACCTCCTTCCTCTCCTCCCTACTTCCCCCCTCCTCCTTCATTCATCCTCCCTCCTTCCCTCCTCACTCCCTCCTTCCCTCTCCTCCCTTCCTTTCCTCCCTTCTTTCCTCTTCCTCCTTCCTTCTTCCTTCCTCCCTTCCTCCTCATCTTCTTCCTTACTCACCCTATTCTTCTCATCCTCTCTTCTTCTTCTCCTTCCTCCTCTTTCTTCTCCCTCTCATATTCTCTTCTTCCTCCTCCTCCCTCATCTCCATTGCTTTGAGTCTCAAACTCCTCGAAATCATGTAATTGATCTTTCAATGGACACTCTCCAATCTGTGTCTAGAGCATTCACTTGGGGAGATATGAGTCCCAGATTTGCTGGGGAGAGTCACATATTTCTTACGCTAGACATGCTGGAAAAAGGACGACTGAATGGTATTCCCACAATGCCACAACTGGCCTCCCCGATTTTTTTTTACATGGTGCACAATGACCATGGAGACCATTATCTCACATGTGGGCCTACCAGCTCTTTTCATGTTGATTTGAAGCGCCTAGAATTTATGCGTATAGATTACGTGCAATCACGGTATCTCCTATGACATATATATCTTCCAAGACAGTCAAAGGGTTATTCTATAAGATTTATTTTCGAAATTCTTGTACCCTGGCTGTCATCTGAGATATGGCATCTGGCTACCCTCAAAAGGTATTAAACATAATTAAAGTATACAGGAAAAAGGGGTTACTTGAACCTTATTATTATTTATTAACACCATGGCCGATTCCACCAAGGCAGGCCTCCGGCCAAAAAAGAAAACTATTCACCATAATTCACTCCATCACTGTCTTGCAGAAGGTGCTTTACACTAAGTTTTTTGTCACTGCAAACATTAACACCCCATCTTCAGAGTGCAGCACTGTAATTCCCATCTCAGGAATCAAGTCCAGCTGTCGGTTTCCCATGAATTCCTTCATAAATTGTTACTTTGCTTCTCACTCCAACAGCAAGTCAAGTATTAAAAAAACCATTTGTCTCCATTCTACTCTCTATCAAACCCCGCTCAACGGCATTACCCGCTGGATGTCAAGCCCTCGCCACACCAAAACCTCCTTTACACTCCCTCTCCAACCTTTCCATAGGCAAACACTACCCATTACATTCCTTACACTACAGACTTGATACACTTTCTTGAAGTCAGTCCTGTTTCGCCTCCATTCTCTCTACATGTCCCAGGAATAACACAACAAACATCTTACTCAGCCCTCTGGACAACAGTTTTGGCAAATCCCACCTCTCCTAACTTCCCAAAACTACGCTAATTCTCTGCATTATATTCACACCACACATTTTTTTTTGCTCTCAGACATGGACATCTCCCACTGCCTCCAGCCTTCTCCTTGATGAACATTCCATCACCCATGCTTCACACCCATATAGGAGCGCGTGGCGTTTTTAATTTTTAAAACATATAATTCACTTACATTCCCCTCTTGTGCTTCCAAGGACAAAGTTCTTTGTCTCACAGACTCACTAACGTGCAACACTCACCTTTTCCCCTCATCAATTCTATGATTCACCTCATCTTTCTATAGGGACCCATCCGCTGACAAGTCCACTCCCAAATATCTGAATACATTCACCTTCCTCCCATACTCTCTCCCTCCAATCTTCGATATTCCAATCTTTCATCGCTTAATCTTTTTTATCCTCATAACCTTAGCTTTCCTGTATTCACTTTTAATTTTCTTCTTTTCTACATACAATACCAAATTATCACCAGCCTCTGCAACTTCTCTCAGAATCTACATGAGCACAGTGTTCATCAGCAAAGAGCAACTGTGACAAACTCCCACTTTATGTGTGATTCTTTATCTTTTAACTCCATACCCTCTTGCCAAGACCCTCGCTCATTTACTTCTCTTACAACCCCATCTATAAATATATTGAACCTTTGTGATCACATTATCCTTGTCTAAGGCCTACTCTTTACTGGGAAAATATCTCCCTCTTTCCTACATACTCTAAAACCCTTTTTTTGGGGGGGGGGTGGCTCACTATCCTCTTTAAAAAACTCTTCACTACTTTCAGTAGCCTACCTCATATACCCTTCACTGCAACATCTGCCACATTTGCCCCCCTCTATCACCCTGTCATACGCCTTTTCCAAATCCATAACTGCCACAAAAACCTCTTTAGACTTATCTAAATACTGTTAACTTATGTTTCACTGTAAACACCTGATCCCACACACCCCCTACCTTTCCTAAAGCCTCCTTGTTCATCTGCTATCCTATTCTCTGTCTAACTCTTAATTCTTTACAATAGAATAACTTTACCATACACTTACCGATATAATCAACAGACTTTTGTTTTTTATTTTTTTTTTTTATCACACTGGCGTTTCCCACCAAGGCCAGTGTGGCCGAAAAAGAAAATCTATCCCAATCTCTTTCACTCCATCACTGTCTTGCCAGAAGGGTGCTTTACACTACGTTTTTTAACTGCAAACATTTACACCCCTCCTTCAAAGTGCAGGCTCTGTACTCCCATCTCCAGGACTCAAGTACCGGCCTGAGGTTTCCCTGAACCCTTCATAATTGTTTCTTTGCTCACACTTCTCAAACGCAAGTCAAGTATTAAAAACCTTTTGTCTACATTCACTCCTATCAAAACCCGCTCACGCATGCCTATATGGAATCCAACCCTCGCACACAAAAACCTTCCTTTTAACCCCTTCCTCCCAAACCTTTCTAGGCCGACCCCCTACCCCTGCCTTCCTTCCACTACAGATGATACACTCTTGAAGTTATTATGTTTATGATCCATTCTCTCGTACATGTCCGAACCACCTTCAAACACCCTTCCCCCCCCACCCCCTTCCTCAGCCCTCTGGAACAACGTTTGGTAATTCCCGCCACCACCTCCTTCCTAACTTCCAAACTACGAAATTCTCTGCATTATATTCACACCACACATTGCCTCAGACATGACATCTCCACTGCTCCAGCCTTCTTCCTCGGGCTGCAACATTCAATCAACCATGCTTCACACCCGTTATAAGGAGCATTGGTGAAAACTATACTCTCTCATACATTACCCTCTTTGCTTATCCAAGGACAAAGTTCTTTGTCTCCACAGACTCCTAGTGCACCACTCACCCTTTTCCCTCATTATTCTATGATTCACTCATCTTTCTTGACCCATCCGCTGATACGGTCCACTCCCAAATATCTGAATACATTCACCTCCTCCATACTCTCTCCCTCCAATTGATATCCAATCTTTCATCACCTAATCTTTTTGTTATCCTCATAAACTTTCTCTTTCCTGTATTCACCTTTAATTTCTTCTGTTGCACACCCTACCAATTTCACTCCAAATCTCAGCAAATTCTCTTCAGAATCTCCAAGGAGCACCAGTGTCATCTGCAAAGAGCAGCTGTGACAACTCCTACTTTGTGTTGTGATTTCTTTATCTTTTAACGCCAACGCCTCTTGCAACAAGACACTCGCAATGCTCATTCTCTTACAACCCCCACTCTTTAAATTTTATTAAACAACACATGCGTGACATCACACCATCCTTGTCATAAGCGCCGACTTCTTCAGGGGAAATATTTCCTTTTCCTACATACTATAACTTGAGCTCACTTATCCTGGTTAAAAAATACTTCCACTGCTTCAGTAACCTTCCTCCTCAACCATACACCTTAGCCAACATCTGCCACATTGCCCCCCTATCCACCCTGTTCTACGCCTTTTACAAATCCATAAATGCACAAGACCTAATTTATCATTATTCTAAATAATCTGTTTCACTTACATTGTTTCACTGTAAACACACTGGTCACACACACCCACCTATCCCCTTTCCCACTATAAAGCTCATACTTGTTCATCTGCTATCCTTTTTCTCCGTCTTACTCTTATTTCTTTCAATAATAACTCTACCAAACACTTTACCTGGTTTACTCAACAGGACTTATCCCCTATAATTTTTGCAATTCTATTATCCACTTTGCCTTTATACAAAGGATGTATGCATGCATCTCTGCCCAATACCCTAGGGTACCTTTACCCTATTCCAAATTTATTAAGAATAATTGCACCAGCCACTCCAATATATATATCCCAACTGCTATTTTTATCTTTCTATATTTATCCCTCAATCCGGCTGCCTTACCCCTTTCATTTTACCTACTGACTCACGAACTTCCTCCACACTCACAACTGGTCTTCCTCACTCTGCAAGATGTTATTCCTTATTGCCCTATAACGAAAATCACAGCTTCGCTATCTAAACCAACATTTAACAATTCTCGCAAAATATTCACTCTCCATCTTCAATACCTCTAACTCTCCATTTAATAACTCTCCTCTCCTATTTTTTAACTGACAAATCCATTTGTTCTACTGGTTCTTATCTTGTTAATCTCACCCCAAAATTTTTTTCTTTTTTCAAAAAAAATTTGTTGATAACATCTCACCCCTCCTTTTTGCTCTTTTTTTACTTTTGCTCCCACTCTCTTAACCTCTTCTTTTTTCCCTATCCCTTTTCCCCCCTTTGCATCACTTATTTTGTAAAAACTTCATATCTAATTTTTTTCTCCCTTATACTCTCTTTTACTATCATTCCCCAACGTGCTTTCCCCCCCACCCCCACTTTCCTGTAACACAAATTCTGCTAAAACACTCTAACACACTTTTTTAAAACCCTCCCCCATACCTCTTCGACCCTTGCCTATGCTCTCTTTTGCCATCTACCCCCATAGCTGTTTAATCTTCCCCCTAACTCCCTCTCTTTTGTTTATAAACCCCTTCCCACCTCTTTTTCCCCTGATTTTTCTTTTCTCAGTATCCCTCTCCTTTTACTCTCAGTTGCACAACTAGAAAGTGATCTGATTATCTGTGGCCCCTCTAAAACTTAATCTTAAAGTCTATCAACATCTTTTATCAACCAAAATACATAACCCAACAAACTACTGTCATTTCCCCCCTACATAAATCTTGTATACTTATTTATCCTCTTTTTTTAAAATATGTATTCCTATAACTAAAACCCCTTTCTTACAAAGTTCAACAAAGGGCTCCCATTACATTTACC
Organism: Cherax quadricarinatus; assembly: GCF_026875155.1. Lineage (NCBI taxonomy): Eukaryota > Metazoa > Arthropoda > Malacostraca > Decapoda > Parastacidae > Cherax > Cherax quadricarinatus. Next base: position 32,597,755 of record NC_069404.1, read on the forward strand.
CCTGACCCCCCCAAATTACCTACCACACCCTCTTTTAAAATTTTCTCCTACTTTAGCATTCAGGTCCCCTCCACAATTACTCTCTCATTTGGGTTTTCAAAGGCTCCTTACATTCACTTAACATCTCCCAAAATCTCTTCTCTCCTCTAGATTCCTCTTTTTCCCCGGTATACACGAATTTGACCCATTTTCCCCAACCTTTACTTTAATCCACATAATTCTTGAAATTTCACATTTATATTCTTTTTCTCTTCATAATGTCATTTTAAAATTTCTGCTACCCCCTTCCTTTTTCTAAAACTTAGATATAGATTTAATCCCCTTTATTTTCCCCCCCCTGAAAAATCCCCCACCCCCTTCAGTTTGTTTCGCTTAGGGGCCCGGACACCCAATTCTTTTTTTCATAACATCAGCAATAACTGTTTCTTTTCATCCGCACTACATCCACGCACATTAAGCAACCAGTTTTTTAAAGTTTTTTTTTTCTTCTCTTTTTTTGTAAATGTCTACGGGAAGGGGGTTCTACCCATTTCCCGGCATTTTAGTTGCCCATACGACACGATGGTTACGGGGGAAAATTCTTTTCCCCTTCCCCCTGGCAAAAAAGAAATAAAGAAGAAAAGAGTATTTAAAAAAAGGAGAAAAAAAACCCAGATTATTTTATTAGCATGTGCGTGTCTGTGAAGTGTGACCAAAAGGGAATGGAGTAGCAAAAAATCCCTGTTTCGCGTGTTTAGAGACAGAAAAAAAAACCCGCAATCCTACCCTCATGCAAAAAAATTTCAGGTTTTTGTTTCACAGTCATCTGGGAGGACTAGTATTCCCTGGGGGAGTTGCTGTCTCAACTAACCTACTTATCCCCCCCATAAATTTTGCACTCTCTTTTGCCCCTTTGCTTTATACAAAGGAATATAATGCTTCTCCCCAATCCAGGTACCTTACCCTCTTCCTAATTAAATAATAGCCCCAAAACCACTCCAAATAATCCCCCCCGCTTTTAGCATTTCTATCTTAACCCTTTGACTGCAAAGGGCCCAATCCTAAGTGCCCCTGGTGTCGAAAAAATATTCAAAAAAAAAAAAAATTATTTTTTCTTATAAAAATTTTAAGTTATTTTTTGATTTTTTTAGTAAAAAAAAAAAAAAAAATTCCCCCATCGTATACCCAATACAGAGGCTGATTTTGCAGAAAATGAGCCGGTATGGCAACGCGGCGACTGCCGCTCACCGGGAAACTTTTGGTTTAATGATTTGAACGTTGTTTTTTTCACTATTTTAAATTTTTTACGTAAATTTTTTTGGCCCATGGACCAAAGTAAGGTGCATGTCATTTTACACTCGAATATTCAACCAATAAACACCAAACATAATTATCAAAAATACTGTTTTCAAAAAAATTGTTTCAAAAACAAAAAAAAAAACAAAAAATTTTTTTTTTACAAATTTTTCTAAATACTATACCCAAAATAAATACTGACATATTCCTAGAAATTTTGCGCTTTTGGAACTCTTTGAAACATGGTGTCATGCACAGTGGGTTTTACACCCTCACACCAAAATCAGTTTTGGCGCATTTTTTTTGGAAATTTTTTTTTTATGTGAAAAAACAAAAAACCTCGTTGAGCAGTTTTTTTTAATGTAAATTAGCGGGAGTTGTGTTTTGTGTTATCTAGGTAAATGGTTTTGTGTCATCTCCCCTTTTTCCTAATTTTTTTCATTCCTTTCCTACCTGGAGGGCATTACCTCTTTCCTACATTCCTTCATCTTCCTTCATTACTTTTTTCCCTTCCTTTATCTAGCCCTTTCCCTTTATTCCTGCCCTTTCCTTTTTGCTTCTGGTTTCTATAATAATATCACATAATAGTCACTAGTATTTCATAAAACCTTTTTTATCACCCTTAGCAAAACTTTTTGTGTGCAGTGTGTGGCTTATAAATTTTTTTGAGTCGGAGTCGGCAGGTTTAAAAAGACATTGTCTCTTAAATCAACCCCCTACCGCCTGTCAAAACAATGGTGTCGGATGCTGCTTCCCCTCCATTCTATCTAATTATCTTTCTCCCTCATTCTATCTCTTTCAATCTGTCTCTCTCTTTCTCTCTGTCTGTCTATCTCTGTCTCACAGGTACACATAAATACAAGTATACATAGTGTAAATTACCTAGGATAACCCAAAAAATCCAGACAAAGTGCTATACTCTGCTTGAAGATGTGAGTAAATGTGATGATGACACAGTCTTGTGGATCTCTCTGAGACAGAGCTATATGGATAGACAGGGAGCTTGGCAGACAGACAAATAGACACAGACAAATGTTTGTGTACTGGCAAAAACAAAGCTAGGGGGATGGTCATCTAATTTCCTTATCAGCTGCCCCCTCCCTCCATCCTTGTTTACGCTCATCAAACGTCAGCTCTTATCAGGTGTTATCTCCCCTTATCTTGTCACTGTCAAGGGGTGAACTGTTTTCATGCCTCAAGGGAACATATTACTACATATTATTATTACCTGGTCGTCCTCTTCTCCTTCTTCTTCTTCTTCTCCTTCTTCTTCTTCTCCTTCTTCTTCTCCTCCTCCTCCTTCTTCTTCTCCTTCTACTTCTTCTCTTTCTTCTTCTCCTTCTACTTCTTCTCTTTCTTCTTCTCCTTCTCCTTCTTCTCCTTCTTCTTCTCCTTCTTCTTCTCCTTCTTCTTCTCCTCCTCCTTCTTCTTCTCCTTCTCCTCCTCCTTCTTCTCCTCCTCCTTCTTCTTCTCTTCCTCCTTCTCCTCCTGGCTCTGAGACAGAGAGCTAGACAGATAGACAGCTGCCCCCCTCCCTCCACCCTCGTTTACACTCATCAAAGGTCAGCTCTTATCAGATGTTATCTCACCTTATCTTGTCACTGTCATGGGGTGAACTGTTTCCCATGCTTCAAGGGAACATATTATTACATATTATTTTTTTTTTCAACAAGTCGGCAGTCTCCCACCGAGGCAGGGTGACCCAAAAAAGAAAGAAAATCCCCAAAAAGAAAATACTTTCATCATCATTCAACACTTTCACCACACTCACACATTATCACTGTTTTTGCAGAGGTGCTCAGAATACAACAGTTTAGAAGCATACACATATAAAGATACACAACATATCCCTCCAAACTGCCAATATCCCAAACCCCTCCTTTAAAGTGCAGGCATTGTACTTCCCATTTCCAGGACTCAAGTCCAACTATATGAAAATAACCGGTTTCCCTGAATCCCTTCACTAAATATTACCCTGCTCACACTCCAACAGATCGTCAGGTCCCAAGTACCATTCGTCTCCATTCACTCCTATCTAACACGCTCATGCCGTTTGCTGGAAGTCCAAGCCCCTTGCCACAAAACCTCCCTTTACCCCCTTTCTCCAACCCTTTCGAGGACGACCCTACCCCGCCTTCCTTCCCCTATAGATTTATATGCTTTCCATGTCATTCTACTTTGATCCATTCTCTCTAAATGACCAAACCACCTCAACAACCCCTCTTCTGCCCTCTGACTAATACTTTTATTAACTCCCACACCTTTTCCTAATTTCCACACTCCGAATTTTCTGCATAATATTTACACCACACATTGCCCTTAAACAGGATATCTCCACTGCCTCCAACCGTCTCCTTGCTGCTGCATTTACAACCCAAGCTTCACACCCATATAAGAGTGTTGGTACTACTATACATACTTTCATACATTCCCTGCTTTGCCTCCATTGATACCGTGTTTTGACTCCACATATACCACAACGCACCACTCACCTTTTTCCCTCATCAATTCTATGATTAACCTTATCCTTCATAAATCCATCTGCCGACACGTCAACTCCCAAGTATCTGAAAACATTCACTTCTTCCATACTCCTCATCCCCAATTTGATATCCAATTTTTCTTTATCTAAATCATTTGATACCCTCATCACCTTACTCTTTTCTATGTTCATTTTCAACTTTCTACCTTTACACACATTCCAAACTCATCCACTAACCTTTGCAATTTTTCTTTAGAATCTCCCATAAGCACAGTATCATCAGCAAAAAGTAACTTTGTCAATTCCCATTTTGAATTTGATTCCCCAAAATTTAATCCCACCCCTCTCCCGAACACCCTAGCATTACTTCCTTTAAACCCCATCTATAAATATATTAAACAACCATGGTGACATTACACATCCCTGTCTAAGACCTACTTTTACCAGGAAGTAGTCTCCCTCTCTACTACACACCCTAACCTGAGCCTCACTATCCTCATAAAAACTCTTTACAGCATTTAATAACTTACCACCTATTCCATATACTTGCAACATCTGCCACATTGCTCCTCTATCCACGCTATCATATGCCTTTTCTAAATCCATAAATGCAATAAAAACTTCCCTACCTTTACCTAAATACTGTTCACATATATGCTTCAATGTAAACACTTGAAATACACATCCCCTACCCACTCTGAAACCTCCTTGCTCATCCGCAATCCTACATTCTGTCTTACCTCTAATTCTTTCAATTATAACCCTACCGTACACTTTTCCTGGTATACTCAATAAACTTATTCCTCTATAATTTTTACAGTCTCTTTTGTCCCCTTTCCCTTTAAATAAATGGACTATATATGCTCTCCGCCAATCCCTAGGTACCTTCCCCTCTTTCATACATTTATTAAACAAAAGTACACCACTCCAACACTATATCCCCCCTGCTTTTAACATTTCTGTCATGATCCCATCAGTTCCAGCTGCTTTACACCCTTTCATTCTATGTAATGCCTCACGTACCTCCCCCACACTTACATTCTGCTCTTCTTCACTCCTAAAAGATGGTAATACCTCCCTTACCAGTGCATTGAAATTACTGCCTCTCTTTCTTCCTTAACATTTAAAAGTTCCTCAAAATATTCTCGCCATCTACCTAATACCTCCCTCTCCCCATCTACTAACTCCCCTACTCTGTTTTTAAACTGATAAATCCATACTTTCCCTAGGCTTTCTTAACTTGTTTAACTCACTCCAAAATTTTTTCTTATTTTCATTAAAATTTCTTGACAGTGCCTCTCCTCTTCTTCCTCCTCTTCCTCTTCTTCTTCTTCGTCCTTCTTCCTTCTTCCTCCTTCCTCCACCTCCCTCCTCCTTCCTCCTCCTCCCTCCTTCCTCCTCCTCCTTCCTTCCTCTTCCTCCTCCTCTTCTTCCTCCCTCTTCCTCCTCCTCTTCCTCCTCCTCCTCCTCCTCCTCCATTGCTTTTGGTCTCAAACTCCTCAAAATCATGAAATTGATCTTCACTGACACTTCCATCTGTGTTAGAGCATCACTTGGGAAGAGAAGAGTCCCAGATTTGCTAGGGAGTCACATATTTCTTACCGCTTAGACATGCTGAAAAAGGACGACTGAATTGGCATTCCCACAATGCACCACTGGCTCCCTGATTTTTTTTTATATGGTTGCACACTGACCATGGAGACCCATTCTTTCACATGTGGGCCTACCAGCTTTCTCCTGCTTGATTTGAAGCTGCTAGAATTTATGCGTATAGATACGTCAAACATGGTATCTCCTATGATGTATATATACGACCGCAACAGTCAAAGGTTAATCCCATCAATCCCAGCTGCCTTACCCCTTTTCAATTTACCTACTGCCTCATGAACTTCCCCCCATACTCACAACTGGCTCTTCCTCACTCCTACAAGACGTTATTCCTCCTTGCCCTATACACGAAATCACAGCTTCCCTATCATCATCAACATTTAACAATTCCTCAAAATATTCCCTCCATCTTCCCAATACCTCTAACTCTCCATTTAATAACTCTCCTCTCCTATTTTTAACTGACAAAATCCATTTGTTCTCTAGGCTTCCTTAACTTACTGGACCTGGAGAGAGTTCCGGGGGTCAATGCCCCCGCGGCCCGTCTGTGACCAGGCCTCCTGGTGGATCAGAGCCTGATCAACCAGGCTGTTGCTGCTGGCTGCATGCAAACCAACGTACGAGCCACAGCCCGGCTGATCAGGAACTGACTTTAGGTGCTTGTCCAGTGCCAGCTTGAAGACTCCAGGGGTCTGTTGGTAATCCCCCTTATGTGTGCTGGGAGGCAGTTGAACAGTCTTGGGCCCCTGACACTTATTGTATGGTCTCTCAACGTGCTAGTGACACCCCTGCTTTTCATTGGGGGGATGGTGCATCGTCTGCAAGTCTTTTGCTTTCGTAGTGAGTGATTTTCGTGTGCAAGTTCGGTACTAGTCCCTCTAGGATTTCCAGGTGTATATAATCATGTATCTCTCCCTCCTGCATTCCAGGGAATACAGGTTTAGGAACCTCAAGCGCTCCCAGTAATTGAGGTGTTTTATCTCCGTTATGCGCGCCGTTGAAAGTTCTCTGTACATTTTCTAGGTCGGCAATTTCACCTGCCTTGAAAGGTGCTGTTAGTGTGCAGCAATATTCCAGCCTAGATAGAACAAGTGACCTGTGAAGAGTGTCATCATGGGCTTATCCTCCCTAGTTTTGAAGGTTCTCATTATCCATCCTGTCATTTTTCTAGCAGATGCGATTGATACAATGTTATGGTCCTTGAAGGTGAGATCCTCCGACATAATCACTCCAAGGTCTTTGACGTTGGTGTTTCGCTCTATTTGTGGCCAGAATTTGTTTTGTACTCTGATGAAGATTTAATTTCCTCATGTTTACCATATCTGAGTAATTGAAATTTCTCATCGTTGAACTTCATATTGTTTTCTGCAGCCCACTGAAAGATTTGGTTGATGTCCGCCTGGAGCCTTGCAGTGTCTGCAATGGAAGACACTGTCATGCAGATTCGGGTGTCATCTGCAAAGGAAGACACGGTGCTGTGGCTGACATCCTTGTCTATGTCGGATATGAGGATGAGGAACAAGATGGGAGCGAGTACTGTGCCTTGTGGAACAGAGCTTTTCACCGTAGCTGCTCTCACTCCAAAACTTTTTCTTATTTTCAACAAAATTTGTTGATAACATCTCACCCACTCTCTCATTTGCTCTCTTTTTACACTGCTTCACCACTCTCTGAACCCCTCTCTTTTTCTCCATATACTCTTCCCTCCTTGCATCACTTCTACTTTGTAAAAATTTCTCATATGCTAACTTTTCTCCCTTACTACTCTCTTTACATCATCATTCCATCAATCGCTCCTCTTCCCTCCTGCACCCACTTTCCTGTAACCACAAACTTCTGCTGAACACTCTAACACTACATTTTTAAACCTACCCCATACATCTTCGACCCCATTGCCTATGCTCTCAATAGCCCATCTATCCTCCAACAGTTGTTTATATCTTACCCTAACTACCTCCTCTTTTAGTTTATAAACCTTCACCTCTCTCTTACCTGATGCTTCTATTCTCCTTGTATCCCATCTACCATTTACTCTCAGTGCAGCTACAACTAAAAAGTGATCTGATGTATCTGTGGCCCCTCTATAAACATGTACATCCTGAAGTCTATTCAACAGTCTTTTATCTACCAATACATAATCCAACAAACTACTGTCATTTCGCCCTACATCATATCTTGTATACTTATTTATCCTCTTTCTTAAAATATGTATTACCTATAACTAAACCCCTTTCTATACAAAATTCAATCAAAGGGCTCCCATTATGTAAATTAAAAAAATTGTGTAAATTAAAAAAACATGAGAAAAAAAGTCATATCAGCAACATTTCTGTAAGCAGCAGGAGATTCTATATTGCCATCACACGAGCATCCAGTGCCAACCCACGGCCTTGTATATCAGTAAGTACTTACCCTAATTTTTTTTTTTGTCTTATTACATACAGAAAATTAACCTCTTAAAAAAAATATTTCTAGTGCTAGCAGAGATAAATGCTGTGACAGTTCAAGGGTTAACAGGGTAGTTCTGTTGGTTGAGTGGGCAGTATTTTGTGATCAATAAATAGTATATAAAGCATACTAACAACATAACTATGAACTGGGTAAACCTGAAAACTGAAATTGGCCTTCAAGCATCTGTTCAAGTAACCTTTAGGTAATTAGGTGCCTTGATAAGCTTTGCATTTTTTAATTCCACTATATGAACTTTACCAAACTGAATATTCTAGTGTACAAGTCATCTTGTGTACCTCATGTTCAGCATGAGCCGTTTGATATGCTTGTGTCAGAGGTCGCATGTTGGCTTTCGGAGTACTGATCAGGCTTGAATTATCTGGTGACATAATGCTGCTTATATTGGCTGACATGTTCTCTTTATCCCCAGTGATTGTCTGAAATATAATTCATAGATTATATCATTTTTCTCATAAATGTAATATGAAAATGGAACATTGGACAAAACCATTATTTGTAAATGTAGATTGCAGAATAGGACCCTGCATAAAATATTACTGCATACAGCATATACACACTACATATTGTATAATTTTTAAGCTGATCACAAATACTTAAAAGTTAAAATAATTATAAATTATTATTACAAAATAAAATCTGTTGAATCTACTCAAAGTGGATGTAGGAGGACTGAAGCCATTCAGGAGTCATCTCATGACCTATGATCAATAGACGACTCATGGTGGCTAATTTAGAGCAACAGCCAAACAAAATGGGCTTAAAAAAAAAAAACTCCTGTGACTGGTTACTTTTGTTCGACAAAACTACTTTGAATGGCTGTCTGGGAAAAAAAAAAAAAAAAAAAAAAGGTTGGCTGTTGCCCTAAATTAATCACCACGAATCATTTCTTAGACATAGGTGAAGATGATTTCACTGCTCCTACACCCACTGTGATTGAGGTATACAAGTCTGACAAATGCATTCTAAAATTTGCAAATTTTTTAAGATTAAATCTATTTTTTTTTTTGTAAAAATGTTACATTCAAATTAGTTTTAACACAGTAGTTACTTTCCAAAAAATGGTATGTTATCAAAAAATTGTAAAATGAACCAAAGAACATACAAGAAAAAAAGGGTTACATTTCTTAAGCCCTCAAAAATGCCAATCAAATTATTTTTAGGTCTCAAAATTAAAAAAAAAAAAATGATAATGTACCTGTAGGGCGATGCAGTGATGTGTAATAGTTAATACGCTTGTAATATTTAGAGCTACAAACATTACAATAGTATTTTTTGCCTTAACTTCTGGTTGCCAGTGTATGTCACTGATTTTAAAAAGAGTGAAGGAGGATGGTGTAGTGCTACTGGGCTAATGTGAAAGATTGTGGATCACTGGTAGATGGCTGAGGTTCTTGATTGTACTGGAGCACTGAGTAATTCTGTAATATGACTGTGGTCTGTTTTACCCTGTAGTACTTTAAACAACTGACAGTAAGGCATTATCAGGTGCTCTAGACCACATTTCAGAGCACTGCTTCTAGATTTGTCAGGGTCCTCTTCAGTTAAAAAGTTTGCAACTTTGCTAATAATATGGAACTGCTCATGTAACTGCTGCACTGTTAATTAACTGTTTTTCTTCAGGTTCTTCTTCATTTTCATCAGTTATCTGCCTCCCTTGCATCATGGCAGTGAGCTGTGCCAACATTTCGTTTGGACTTATCTTCTTCATCATTGTTTTACATTTCATTCACATCACCAAAGCTCTCCTCTGGCTATCTCTGCCAGCTGAACAATTTCCTGCACCTGGCTCTCAACGGAGGCAAAACACGTGAAAGTATTCACCACACTAGGGCATAACTTTCCCCAGCCTGCATTCAATGCTGATTGGAGTACTTTGTTCCATGCGCTTTAGATGTAGCTGATGACATCTGCAATGTTAAATTTATGCCAAAAAACAGCCAAC
>NC_069404.1:32608033-32637054 GCF_026875155.1 Cherax quadricarinatus
TTGGAAAATTCCATGAGATGGAAGAAAAGTTTCATGTACCACTTGTAACTCTTGCGAACACAACCAACAAAGCCTATCTGCATGTCACATTTGTCAACCAAGCATATGTTTTGTGTATAATCAATCACTGTCACTGGTTTTCGAATACGTTCATTAGTCACTCGATCAACTTTGCCACTGTCTTGCATTTCATTATGGTGAATGGTTTTCAACAATGTGACATCTCGTTTGTCATGCCACAGTAATGCCATGATGTCATTGGCAGTAAACACCTGCACGTCATCACCACAAGCACCTGCGTTGAGCCTGAGCATATGTTTACGATTAGAACACACTGTGCCACACACATCTGTCTTGCTCACTTCGCAAGAAATCACCGAGTAAAGGGCTTGTGTACCAGTTATCGGTATACAATGTATGCCCCTTACCAAGATAAGGTGCCATCATGCTTCTCACTATGTCACCTGAGATACCCAATAACATCTTGGTATCTTTCAATGTTTTACTTCCCGTGTATACAACAATATCCACTACCAGGCCACTGTCACAGTCACAGAGTACAAACAGTTTTATACCAAAGCGTTTCCTCTTGCTCGGTATATACTGCTTGAATGACAGCCTACCTTTGAACAAAATCAAAGACTCGTCAATTACAAGATTGTTGAATAGATAAAAGTACATGCTGAACTTTTGTTTGAGATATATAAAAACATTTCTAATCTTGTATAACCTGTCACTTCTGTCAGGTCTGGTTTTGTCAGAGAAGTGCAACATACGTAACAGTAAGATAAACCTGTTCACTGGGATGATTTCACTGAAGACCGGGGTAGAAATTAGCCGAACTGTGGACCAGTATGCTTTTATATTATGCTTATAGACATGAGTCATAAGCATTATTGTTGCAAAAAGCAAATACATTTCTGCAACAGTCATCTCTTTCCACCAGTGTAGTTTTGACTGTGGTGATATCATCGTATTTGCCATGGTGTACTCAAAATACTTGTTACTTTCTTTCCCTGGTAATAATTTCCATCAAGGGCTGGTCAAAGAATATTTAAAAAAATTCCAGTTCATTGGCAGTGTTTCCAAGGGAACAAGTAGGTATAATTCCACTTTGAGAGTCATCAAGTGGTGGGGCTTGGGAACAAAATTGGGATTTTGCGGCCAATCCCAGATACGGTTTGCTGGTGGATACTGGACATCATAGGCTGGTTGTGTGGGTAGTTGTGGTCGAGGTGGGCTGGTGGCTGATGCTCCGCTTTGTCCTTGAACTGACGAGTCAGCAGCGTGGGGTCCCAGCCTGGGCTGATGAGTCACGCATGGCCGTGGCACTACCATCACCATTACCACCATATACTGATGCCTGTGGTCTATCCATGCCAAGTGTAGCCTCATCATCCTCACTTTCACTGTCTATTCCTGGTGTAGGGCCATGGGATGTACTCCGGGATGTACTCCGTCCCCTGGCCACTGCATAGGGTACACTACCCGAGCGCATGCGGCGGCGTACATACCGATGCTTCACTATCACTACTTGAATGATCGTCAAGAGCAATAAAATCACAATCCACATCACTATCATCATCATTGCTGAAGTCAGAGGCCTGGCCACACGAAAATAATAGTTTTCTCTTGCGTTGAGGTACAACTGACCGTGGCTGAGGAGTGCCCACACCAGAGGTAGAAGGTTAAGGATCGTCAGGGTTTTCTGCGCTATTATCGATATCCTGGTCATTCCTTTCGGTCACTAACTGATCAAAGCCAAAGAATTCGTCTTCATTTCCACTTCCATCAGTGTCAGAACTATCAGATAGGAAGAGGAGAGTCCCAAATTTCCTTGGAGTGAGAGCTGACTTGCGACGAGGCATGGTGAACAAAAATAACTGAGCCGGCGTTCCCACAATGCTATGCGGGCGTCTAGATTTTTTGTTTATGGCACCCACCCACCACGCAGACCCGTTCTCTCACATGTAGGCCTATGAGCGTTTTCGTGCTAAATTTGACAGCGCTAGAATTTTGGCATAGATCTACGGTTTAGGCACTGAACGTGAAGCCGTAGATCTACGGGACAGACCCTGAAAGGGTTAAAACACTCAGCAAAATAGTCTTAACATTTTGGTAAGAAAAAATAATTTTTTTTATTTTTCAAATATTTTTCAACATAAAATGAGTTTCAGAAATGGGCTTGCAACAGTCAAAGGGTTAAATGTCTTAATAATTCTACAATCCAATGTTTGTATTAAAGATGTATTCAGTAGTAAAAAAACACATCTTTAATAATAATAATAATAATAATAATAATAATAATAATAATATAATATCTTTATTTTACTACAAGTACATGTACAAGGTATACAGTCCTAGCTGATAACAACGACATACTACTATATAGAAAGTCCCTTGTTATGCTCCGCATTTCGGGCAAATTAGGTCAGTGTCCCAGGATGCGACCCACACCAGTCGACTAACACCCAGGTACCCATTTTACTGATGGTGAACATAGACAACAGGTGGAAAGAAACACGTCCAATGTTTCTACTCTGGCTGGGAATCGAACCCAGGCCCTCGCCGTGTGAAGCGAGAGCGTTAACCACCAGGCCACCAGAGCCATGTGGATGCACATCCATCAAAACTTCTGGATGAGTATGAGAATTATCAAGATGGAAATGAACCTTGAATGCAAGGCTCTTGCTGTGCAGGTAAAACATAACCTTGGGAAGCCACAAAATTAAGTGCTGACAATGTTGGTATTTTTAAAGAAAAAATTCTTTTGACATAGTAGACAATCTTTCTGAAGATAATGTCACCAAAAAATAAAAAAAACTTTCAGAATTACCTAGGTGCAATATTAGCAGTTTAAGTTCAATTTATGCATTGGCAATTCACCCACTTTCAGTCCTATTTTATTCCAACTTCACTGCTCTATTTGACCAAATTCTTTAGCAATTCTGCTAGTATGTCTTCTATTCTATTGATTAAACACAAAAAAGTCACCCACTCAACTATCAGAATTACCCTATTAACCATTCAGGGTCCCCAGACCCTCTCCCAGACTTGTTCTCAGGGTTGCCAAATTTCAAAAAAAATCTTATGAAAAAATAGAGAATCTTTTCCCGATCATAATGACACCAAAAGTATGAAATTTGATGGAAAACTTAGGGAATTATGCTCTTGCAAAGTTAGCGGTCTCGACAATGCTTAGGCATCGGCGGTGTTGCCCACTTTGAGCCCTATTTTCGGCCAATTCCAGTGTACTAGTCGACAAAAATCATAACTATTTCGCTAGAACTCCATTTATTCTATCGAATGAGTACAAGAAACCACCATTTACCGATTTCAACTATCCAATACAGTGGTCAGAATTTAGCAATTTTGCCAATATCACACAAATTTCAAAAGATGCCAATTTCCAAATAGGGTCCAGAATAAACAAGAAAGACATTCCTGACACTAAAATAACATTTCCTCTGTTCATTAGTCACATCCCCAGGCCCCTCTTATATTTCTTTGGCTTTCCACTTTCAATTTTTATTCTCACAAAAAATAGAAGATTTACTGTTATGCAGACTACTGCATTAGTGTAGAAATGGTATAAATGATATCGGCGCACTTGTGAAGGAATATTAGACTCACCAGTTGACGTGTATTGGACGCTTGGCATGATTTGTTTACTTTTGAACTTTGGCAAAAATCGAACATTTCTGCTACTTTGAGCTAAATTTCAAGGTACTTTTCATTGTAAAACCAGTCAAAATCATCACAATTTCTGTAATATGTCTTCCATTCTATAAAATGCGACCAGGAAAACTAGAATACAACAATAAATACCATACGAAAATACAGTGCAAAGTCGCTGTTTTAATCCAAAAACGGTCAGTTTTTTTTTCTCATTACGCACTGTGTGCTGCAGGATTTTTTTTTATACTGTGCACACTGACCACATAGACCCATTCTTTCATATGTAGGCCTACCAGCTTTCTCTCACTAGATTTGAGGGCGCTAGAATTTAGGTGTACTAGTACATCAAAAACCCTGGCGCGTAAGCCGTACTAGTACGTCCGAAACCCTGAAAGGTTAATTCCACAGAAGTCGGTAATTTGGATGATTTTACACAAATTTAGAAAAATTCCAATTTATAAACAGTCCCAAAAAAAAACAATGCAGACATTCCTGCCATTAAAGCAAATCTTCCAAATCGGTTTATTAAACCCCTTTAAAACCCCGCCCCAGAAAATAGCTATATCCGTTTTTTTCCCAACCCAATCAAAGTACCCGGTCTCTCAGCTAAGTACATTTTTCTTCTGCCGCTTTTTAAAATCTGAAAATGTAAACACTACCCTTTTCTCACACACCGCATTTTTCGCTTCCATTGAAAATCTTGTTTAAAAACATAAATGTCTTACTTTTGGTTTAGAGCACATGAAATTTGAATTTCGATCCCGTCTTGGAAGCATTTAAGGGTTTAAACACATTGAAAACAGGCCTCATCCGAATTTTTACGACTTGTCCATTTTCGAATGTCCCAAAAGAAATGAAGATTTAACAAAATTTTTCTTGCATAATAACATATCGTCTGATTTTGTCATAGGTTTCTAGTGTCCTTCCAATTAAAGAGACAATTAAATATAAATAACAGGGACAGGAAACCTTACCTTCCTCGGAAACAATTTAATTAAAAGTTTCTGCTACTATGACCTGATTGGTCCTGAAACCAAACCTAATTCATCACTATTGCAGCATGTTTCCCATTCTATCAAAGATACCAACCAAAAGCCAACAAAACCATAAAGCCATAAAAAATCAAAATTCATATTTTAAACCAAACACAAGGTCATAGGTTTGCTTTTTTCCATAATGCAATGCATCTGTACTACCCGGAGGGTATTCTGGGGTATAACGCCCCTGCAGCCCAGTCCATGACCAGGCCTCCCGGTGGATCAGGGCCTGATCAACTAGGCTGTTACTGCTGGCCACACATAGTGCAATGTTGAACCACAGCCCGGCTGATCTGGTACTGACTTTAGGTATCTGTCCAGTTCCCTCTTGAAGGCAGCTAGAGATATATTGGTAATCCCCTTATGGCTGTGGGAGGCTGTTGAACAGTCTTGGGCCCTGGACACTTATGGTGTTTTCTCTTAGTGTGCCAAAGTGGTCTCTAATTTTCATTGGGCATTTACCTGGAGTTTCCCTGGAGAGGGTTTTGAGGTCAACGCCCCCATGGCCCGGTCTGAGACCAAGCCTCATGGTGGATCAGGGTCTGATCAACCAGGCTGTTACTGCTGGCTGCACGCAAGCTGACGTATGAACCACAGCCCGGTGGTCAGGTACTGACTTTAGGTGCCTGTCCAGTGCCTTCTTGAAGACAACCAGTGGTATATTGGTAATCCCCCTTATGTATACTGGGAGGCAATTGAACAGTCTTAGGCCCCGGACACTTATTGTGTTCTCTCTCAGTGTACTCGTGGCGCCACTGCTTTTCATCGGGGAATGTTGCATCTCCTGCCGAGTCTTTTGCTTTCATACGGAGTGATCTTTGTGTGCAGGTTTGATACCAATCCTTCCAGGACCTTCCAAGTGTATATTATCATGTATCTCTCTCGCCTGTGTTCGAGGGAATACAGATCAAGAACATTCAAACCATTCCCAGTAGTTTAGGTGCCTTATCACACACTTATGCGTGCGTGAAAGTTCTTTGTACACTCTCCAGGTCTGCAATGTCACCAGCTTTGAAGGGGCCATTAGTGTACAGCAGTATTCCAGCCTAGAGAGCACAAGCGATTTGAAGAGAATCATCATGGGCTTTGCATCCCTAGTTTTGAAGGGTTTTCATTATCCCATCCATCATTTTCCTAGCGGATGAGGTAGATACATTGTTGTGGTCTTTGAAGGGAGATCCCCTGACATTATCACTCCCAGGTCCTTCACATTACTTTTTTTCCCTTCTATTTAGGTTAGAAATTTTTTGGTATACCCGACCCTTTTTAATTTATTCAAGTTTTTCATATCTGAGTAGTTGAAATTTTTCCTCGTTGAACTTTATTTTTAGGAGCGGGTTAAAGGAACCCCCTTATTTGGTTTTAAAACAGTTTTGGGCCGGGAACAAAATTCTTAGTGTGTGAAATTGGCCAAATGACAATCCGGAGTTTCCGGGAGAGGGAAAGGGAAGCCCAGCCAAAACCCAAAATATGGGGAAGGGAAACCTTTTAGTTGGGAAACCCGATAGGAAGATAAACCAAGCCCGTTTCATTATGGACCTGATTGGTTCTGCCCCTTGCCCTTAAGAAACATGAAAGTCTTCATTAGTTCCTTGGGAGATTACGTTGCGTTACCCGCATGATGTTCTCTTAAAAAAATTTGTATCAGGCCCCAAAAAGCATAAAGTACTTTTTAAACTTCCTGGAGTTTGGGTTCATAGGTATTTTTTTGTTCAGGGTTTATTCACTCCACCCCCCAAGATATTAAAGGGGTTTTTGCCGGTTCGAGAGATGTCAAGATTAATCCGAAGTTATCCTTTAAATTTACCCAAAAAGGAAAATTTCCCGGGTTCTAAAAAGTAAGCCTTTAAAGCCAATTATGTGCGAAATTCCAGCCTAAACCCCAAGCTTTAAAGAGAATCATGGGTTTCAGTCTGTTTTGGAACCTTTACATCATCAAAAAAAACCAAATATGGGGTTTCAAATTTTGTGGTCTAAGGGTGGACTCAACATTATCATTCAAGGCCCACAACTTTTCCGCCCCTATGGGGAAGGAATGAAAACCCAAAAATTTTTTAAAATTTTTCGTTTACAAACTAGTAAAAAAACTCCTTCTATCTAAATTTTTTTAAGTATGTTTGGTAATCCCTTTGGTTTGGTGTTTAATGAGGCACAGGGAAACAGTCTACAAAGGAGGGGTAAGCCACATTGGTTTCCTATCCAAAGGGAAAAAAATGGGAGGGGAATTTTTGTTAAAACAATATGTGCCTTTGTGACGATGGAAGGACCCAAATGTCTTTTTGCTTGTAGGGGTGAGGGGCCATGACGTTAGGATCACCAGGTAAAGAGGAAGAGTACGTCCCTGCATCATAAAACCCAAATGAAAACATAGTAGTAAAAAGAACTTTTTGTGAACTCTATCAAAACAATGAACCCCAGTTTCATTCCCTTTGATTATTGATTTGCGATTGTGAAGCTGGAGTGCTTATATTGCCAAATCCCAAATAAAGAAATGTTTGAACTTTTTTCCCGTTCTTCTTAAAATTTTTAATAAAAAGGACAAACTAGAGGAGCACCTAAGAAAACCCAGCTTAACAACTAATCCCCTGTCTTTTTGTTGGCATTAAACTGGGAGGGGAAACAGAAAGAATACATGACGTGTTAAAACGCTAAATGAATTTCAAACCAAAAAAGGGGTTATTAAGTTTCAGCACTGAAAAAACGGTAACATCTATTCCAAAATTTCAAAAAAAATCTTCTTAAGCCGATAGAAAGTTTACAAAACCATTTGAATTAAATAAGAATATTGGTTAAAATGTCTGGGTTTAGGGTGAAATTTTCATAAATTGCAATTTATTGTGTTTTCTTAAATTTTAATTTTGAATTTTTTTAAAAAGTTTAAAAAATTCTTATGTTTTTTTGAGTTTTGGTATTAAATTTAAAATTTTTGGGTTGTTTCAATTAAAAAGAAAGTGAAACCCAGTTATTTTAAATATTTTCGGGCGCAAATTTCGCCTTCAGTGGCATTGCCCAAAATAACCACAAAAATAATTTATATTCAAGTACCTTATTGATTACTTATCCCCCGTTTCAGTTCGAACAATTTCACCAATTGCGCAGAATTAAAGAAAATTTTTGTTATTAATTAACAGTCAAAATATAATAAATTTTTCACATCGAAATATTAAAAAATGGTCCTTTTTTGTTTTACATCTGAAAACGTGTAAAAAAACTTTTATCTACATTTTTTTTTTGTTTATATTTGAAAATATGTAAAAAAAAAATAGATCTACTTTGGAGCACTATGAATTTGAATGTCGATCTGTTTGGACCGTTAAGGGTTAATCCACATCCCCAGGCCTCTCCTATATTACACTTGCCCTCCATTTTGAATTCACCACAAAAGAACTGAAGATTTAACCCTTTTTCTTGGATAATAAAATATCCCTACAAATGATTGGTCATAGTTTGTGTGTCCCAATAATTAAAGCAGACCAATTAAAAACCCTATAAAATAAACCAGGAGAGCAAGGAACCTTACCTATCCTCAGGAAAATCATCATAAGTTAAAAGTTTCTGCTACTATGAGCCTGATTTCTGGTCCTGAAACCAAACCTAATTCATCTCTATTTCAGCAGCATGTTTCCCATTCTATCAAATGATACCAACCAAAAGCCAACAAAACCATAAAAGCCATGCATGAAAATCTCAAAATCACTATTTTTAAACCAAACACAAGGTCATAGGTTTGCTTTTTCCATAATGCAATGCATCTGTACTACCCGGAGGGTATTCTGGGGATTAACGCCCCTGCAGCCCAGTCCATGACCAGGCCTCCCGGTGGATCAGGGCCTGATCAACTAGGCTGTTACTGCTGGCCACACATAGTGCAATGTATGAACCACAGCCCGGCTGATCTGGTACTGACTTTAGGTATCTGTCCAGTTCCCTCTTGAAGGCAGCTAGAGATATATTGGTAATTCCCCTTATGGCTGGTGGGAGGCTGTTGAACAGTCTTGGGCCCTGGACACTTATGGTGTTTTCTCTTAGTGTGCCAAAGGTGTCTCTAATTTTCATTGGCATTTACCTGGAGTTTCCCTGGAGAGGGTTTTGAGGGTCAACGCCCCCATGGCCCGGTCTGAGACCAAGCCTCATGGTGGATCAGGGTCTGATCAACCAGGCTGTTACTGCTGGCTGCACGCAAGCTGACGTATGAACCACAGCCCGGTTGGTCAGGTACTGACTTTAGGTGCCTGTCCAGTGCCTTCTTGAAGACAACCAGTGGTATATTGGTAATCCCCCTTATGTATACTGGGAGGCAATTGAACAGTCTTAGGCCCCGGACACTTATTGTGTTCTCTCTCAGTGTACTCGTGGCGCCACTGCTTTTCATCGGGGGAATGTTGCATCTCCTGCCGAGTCTTTTGCTTTCATACGGAGTGATCTTTGTGTGCAGGTTTGATACCAATCCTTCCAGGACCTTCCAAGTGTATATTATCATGTATCTCTCTCTCGCCTGTGTTCGAGGGAATACAGATTCAAGAACCTTCAACCATTCCCATAGTTTTAGGTGCCTTATCAACACTTATGCGTGCCGTGAAAGTTCTTTGTACACTCTCCAGGTCTGCAATGTCACCAGCTTTGAAGGGGGCCATTAGTGTACAGCAGTATTCCAGCCTAGAGAGCACAAGCGATTTGAAGAGAATCATCATGGGCTTTGCATCCCTAGTTTTGAAGGTTCTCATTATCCATCCTATCATTTTCCTAGCGGATGAGGTAGATACATTGTTGTGGTCTTTGAAGGTGAGATCCTCTGACATTATCACTCCCAGGTCCTTCACATTACTTTTCCGTTCTATTGTATGGTTAGAATTTGTGGTATACCATGACACATTTTTAATTTATTCAAGTTTTCCATATCTGAGTAGTTGAAATTTCTCCTCGTTGAACTTCATATTGTTTTGAGTGGCCCATTTGAAGATTTGGTTGATGTCCGCTTGGAGTCTCGCGGTGTCTTCAATGGAGGTCACTGCCATGGTGATCCAGGTGTCATCCACAAAGGAAGGCACGGAGCTATGGCTTACATCTCTGTCTATGTCAGAAATGAGGATGAGGAATAGAATGGAAGCGAGTACTGTGCCTTGTGAGCAGAGCATATGTTGCATCGCCTGACAAGTCTTTTGCTTTTGTAGGGAGTGATTTGTGTGTGCAGATTAGGGACCATCCCTCTAGGATTTTCCAGGTGTAGATTTTGATGTCTCTCACCTGCACTCCACTGAATACAAGCCAAGTGCTTCTAAGCAATTCCCAGTAGTTAAGGTGTTTGATGGAACTTATATACACAGTAAAGGTTCTCTGTACATTCTCCAGATCTGCAATTTCACCTGCCTTGAAGGAAATGTTAATGTATGGCAGCATTCCAGCCTAGAGAGAACAAGTCATATACTTTGGCAAAATCCGCATAAATCACATGTAAAGTTTTTTAGCTTTTCTTTCCGTCTCTGTGATTTTCTTATACGTACTGATCTAATAGCTGAGAAAGGCAAGATCTTCCTGCTGTGAACATGTATACACACTGGTGCATATTCGTACTTAGCACCCTCTCAAAGACTTATGATGTGTGCTATTAGTATTGGAATAAAGACTTTTGTTATCACTTTCCAGCTTGAATATGAAAATTGTACATAATACCAACAAGTTGATAAGTCAGACATGCATACAACAGTCAGGCATCTTTATTCCAAAATATTTCGCCTACATATTAGTCTTCTTCAGCCGAATACAGAAGAGTTTAGCAGAAGCATAGAGATGTGAAGACGATGTAAACAGACGATGTAGTTTAAGGTGGTCAGTCCCTTCAGCCTGTGTAGGTGAAACATTTCAGAATAAAGATGCCCAACTGTTAAATATGTGTCTCACTTATCAACTTTCCAGCTTTACATGAGTCACATGGGTTAAGTAATTCAAGAAGTAAATTTGTTGTATGTTTTATGAGTGGTAGCTACATCTGCCATTTTGAGGCATCTGCTATCTAGCCTGAATCTAAGCAGCAGTGCTAAGCCAGGTGTAGTTTTACATATTTTTTTTCCAATGAGTCAGCCATCTCCCACCTAGGCAGGGTGACCCAACAAGAAAATCCCCAAAACAAAATTACTTTCATCATCATTCAACACTTTCACCTCATTCATACATAATCACTGTTTTTGCAGAGGCACCCAGATGCAACAATTTAGAAGCATATAAAAATAAAATATAAGAAGTGACCTGAAATAATATAATAAACTAAAACCACATAGAATATAATATCAGGGTCCCCCATTATATATACCGTCCTATTACACATCCCTCCAAACTGCCAATATCCCAAACCCAGGCACTGTACTTCCCACTTCCAGAACTCAAGTCCGGCTATATAAAAATAACCGGTCAAGATATCAGATGCAGACTACTTGAACATGATGACAATTCCTTTTGGGATGTTAAACATTTTTTTTATTAACACATCGGCCATTTCCCACCAAGCAGGTGACCCCCCTAAAAAAAAAAAAAAAAAAAAAAAAAAAAAAAATTCAATCATTCACTCCATCACTGTCTTGCCAGAGAAGTGCCGACACTACAGTTAAAAAACTGCAACTTAACATCCCTCCTTCAGAGAGTAGGCATTATACTTCTCACCTCCAGGACTCAGTCTGGCTTGCAGTTTTCCCTGAATTCCTTCATAAATGTTACCTTGCTCACACATGTTAAACATGTGTGCTAAAATAAAATATTTAAAGTAATTTATAAGATGGGATAAGTGTATAAAAACAGTAAGGTTTCTACTGTGTCTATTCTTTATATCCCAAATTTGTACACTACCATAACAACATACTGGGGTGAGAAATATGGGAGGGAATGAAAAATAAACCCAATTAAAAGCTGTGCACAATCACCACACAGACTCAGTCTCTCAAATGAAGGATAGCTTATTTGAGGGAGCTGAGATCAAAACACAGATGTACTTAACCCTTTGACTGTTGCAAGGTCATTTCTGAAACTGTCATTGTCACAAATTTTTTTTGAAAAAAAAAAAAAAAAAAAAAAAAAAAAAAAAAAAAAAAAAAAAAAAAAAAAAAAATTACGAAATGATAGAAAATCTTTTCCCAATGCTAATGACACAAAAAGTACGAAATTTGATAGAAAACTTATGGAATTACACTCCCGCAAAACTAGTGATCTCGGCAATATATGTGCACTGGCGATTTTGCCGACTTTTGAGCCCTATTTTCGGTGCCAATTCCATTGTTTCCAGTCTACCAAACTCATAGCTATTTCTTTAGAACTCCATTTCTCCTATCAACTGAGTACAAGAAACTGCCATTTACCGATTTCAACAACCCAATAAAGTGTCAGAATTGTGGCAATTTGTCAATTTCACACAAATTAAAAAATATGCCAATTTCAAAATAGGTCCAGAAAAACAATGCAGACATTCTTGGCACTAAAATAACATATCTTCTGTTCATTATCATATCTCTAGGACCCTCTTACATTACTCTTGCTTTCTATTTTTATTTTTTATTCACACAAAAAAATAGGAGATTTTTCTGTTATTCAGACCACTGCATTATTGCAAAAATGGTATAAATAATATCATACACTAGTGAAAGAATATCAGACTCCTCAGTTGACGTGTATTGGACGTGTGGTGTGATTTGCTTACTCTTGAACATTTCCGCTACTTTGAGCTCAATTTCAAGGTCGTTTTCATCATGAAACTAATCAAATCATCTCTATTTCTGTAATGCGTTTTCCATTCTATCATAATGAAATCAAGAAAATGAGACTACAACCACAAATGCCATACAAAAATACACCTCAAAATTTTGCATTTTAATCCAAAAACACAGTCAGAGTTTTCTGTTCTCATTATGCACTGTGTGCTGCAGGATTTTTTATACAGTGCACACTGACCACATAGACCCATTCCCTCACATGTGGGCCTACCAGCTTTCGCCTGCTGATTTGAAGCCGCTAGAATTATTGACTATATATAACAGTGGAACCCCGCCTAACGATATTAATCCGTTCCTGAGAGCTCAACGTTAGGTAAAATTATGTTAGGCGAATTAATTTTCCCCATAAGAAATAATGGAAATCAAATTAATCTGTTCCTACACCCAAAGTAAGAAAAAAAAAAAAATTTACCACATGAAATATTAATTTTAATACACACAAACTGAAGACATGTACAATTACATGACACTTACCTTATTGAAGATCTGTGATGATTGATGGATGGGAGGAGGAAGAGTGTGGATGGTGATAATGTTTAGAAGGGAATCTATTCCATTAGGACTTGAGATGTCAAGCCCTTTTCCAGGTACTTCCCTTCTTCTTTAATGCCGCTAGGACCAGCTTGAGAGTCACTGGATCTCTGTCGCACAACATATCTGTCCATAGAGGCCTGTACCTCTCCATTCCTTTATGACATTCCTAAAGTGTTTCACAACATTGTTAGTGTAATAGTCCACCAGCATGGCTTGCAATAGCTGTGTTAGGGGTGATTGCCATCAAAAAAGGTTTGCACTTTAAGCCACAATGCACACATTTCCTTAATCTTTGAAGTAGGCAACTTCTTTCAATTTCTCTATCCCCTCCTCCGAAGCAGTTTCGTCAAGTGTGGCCTCTTGCTGTTGAAAATGATCTTGCAGCTCATCAGTGGTTAGTTCATCATTGTTCTCCTCCACCAACTCTTCCACATCCTCCCCACTAACCTCCAACACCAAGGACTTCCCCAATGCCACAACTGATTCCACAACTGGCATAGGCTTCTCAGGGTTAGCCTCAAATCCTTCAAAATCCCTTTTGTCTACACATTCTGGCCACAGTTTCTCCCAAGCAGAGTTCAAGGTCCTCTTAGTCACTTCCTCCCAAGCCTTACCTATAATGTTTACACAAGTGAGGATGCTAAAGTGATCTCTCCAAAACTCTCTTAGAGTAATTGAGTTTCTGTGGTCACTACCAAGCACCTTTCAAACAGCTTCTGTGTAGAGTTTTTTAAAGTTTGCAATGACCTGCTGGTCCATGGCTGCAGGAGAGGAGTGGTATTAGGAGGCAAAAACTTGACCTTAATGAAGCTTATATCCCTAGAAAGTCGCTCTGCCACGTCTGAAGGATGACCAGGAGCATTGTCTAATACCAGGAAGCACTTAAGGTCCAATTTTATTTCCAGGAGAAATTTTCACAGTGGGGCAAATGCATGGTGTAACCAGTCATAGAAAAGGTCTCTAGTGACCCATGCCTTACTGTTTGCCCTCCACAGCACACACAAATTAGCCTTGAGGACATTGTTTTTCCTGAACGCTCTGGGAGTTTCAGAGTGATACACCAAAAAAGGCTTCACTTTGCAATCACCACTAGCATTAGCACACATCAACACAGTAAGCCTGTCTTTCATAGGCTTATGTCCTGGGAGTGCCTTTTCCTCCAGAGTAATGTACGTCCTGCTTGCATTTTCTTCCAAAACAGGCTTGTTTCGTCACAATTAAACACTTGTTCAGGTTTCAATTCTTCACTGTCTATGTACTCCTTGAATTCCTTCACATATTTTTCAGCTGCTTTTTAGTCCAAACTGACAGCCTCACCATGCCTTATCACACTATATATGCCACTACGATTCTTAAATCTCTCAAACCAACCTTTGCTGGCCTTAAATTCACTCACATCACCACTAGTTGCAGGCATTTTTCTAATTAAATCATCATGCAACTTCCTAGCCTTTTCACATATGATAGCTTGAGAGATGCTATCTCCTGCTATCTGTTTTTCATTTATCCACACCAATAACAGTCTCTCAACATCTTCTATCACTTGTGATCTCTGTTTTGAAAACAAAGTTGCACCTTTGGCAAGAACAGCTTCCTTGATTGCCGTTTTCTTGGCCACAATAGTAGCGATGGTTGATTGGGTTTTTTTGTACAACCTGGCCAGCTCGGAGACACCACTCCCCTTTCCCTACTTTCAATAATCTCTTTTTCTTATATCCATAGTAATTCTCACCCTTTTTGCTGTATTGTTTCTGTCACTAGAATTTTTGCCCATGTGACTTATTTTGCTTTTAATCACTAAGAGCTGTGAAACTATAATTGTTTCCGATTGTACGTTTGGGATAACTAAATTGGTAACGGTTTGAAAATGGCACCCACGGACAAGACGTCTGAAAGCAAAATGTATGTGTCTGAATGTAACGAATCGCGTGGCGAGTGTTATTGCGAGCGATGTCAAATTTAAGATAAAAAATTATCCATAGCTGATAACATTATGGCAATGGTTCTTTAGATCATGTCATATATAGCTTTCCCTTTGAATGTAAACATTAAATCTCTAGCTAGGATATACTGTTTACAAAACTGTTTACATCAACAATCAAAATTTAACACCTGGTCAATGAACAGCATGGATTCCCTTGAATTTCTAAGATATGAAGGTGTAAAAAATATCTTTATAAAGGGGTTCAGGAAGGTAACCAATTACAGCCACAGGTTTTCAGTTTTCTAAACGCTAATTGTACTAACAAGGTTTTCAGGAATGTACCACTGTGTAATAAAAGGCCTACTGCAATTTGCAAAAAATTTCATTCTAAACAATTTATTACTCGTACAGAAAGCTCTAGGAAGTAAAATGGATCAGATATAAAAAAATTCAACTACACATTAGCTCCAAAACAGAACATCATGTGTACATATTAACGACGCCATCGAATTGATCAAAATGGGGCATACTGAACGTTCTGGTCGAAAATATTGCTTCGCTACTTATGAAACTTAGTTAACGACATTTGTCAGAAAGTGTCCCACGAGCCATGCGTGCAACAGCGGGTACACAAAATATACATGTAATTAAGTTAAACTGTGGTACGATATACATGCAAAATTTCAAATGGTCATAATTCCAAAATTTATATCTGTGCATGAAAGGGACCACCACAATCTGAATATAAAAAACTGTATGCCCCTATAAAGGCTGGATATGTGCCTGAAATTGATGAATGCGAATGAATGTACAAGTGAGTCTGTTTGTTAGCTGATCAGTTTTAGAATTTTTTGTGTCATGTTCCTCGAGTTCTGAAATTTACGATCATGGAACTGTGGGCCAATTGCCTTACTGTTAATATTTTGAAAAATATTTATTCTCTCAGAATCCGTATTGAGTGCATGAATACAGATCGATATCGAATTTCCTTCCCTTCAATCATTGTAAAAAGGGTATTAAAATACTATTAAAAAATCTATATGTAACTTTATTTTTAACCACCCAAATTGAAGATTAAAAAACTAGGGTTTTTCATTGTATAACAGGACTCCCGTTGGCCAAAACAAAAAAATATGTGAGACTTAAAGGGGAAAACAAGAGGCTGAAAAAAAAACCCCAAAAAGTGTTTAGTTGGATAAACCCCCCCTTTTTTTGGGAAGAAAAACCTCCCAGGAAAAACCCCAAAAATTCTCTACAATTCAATTACTCCAACAGAAAACTCAGGACGTAAATGGATCAGGCTGAAAGATTGAACCCTTAGGACACCACAATAACTCCAGGTGACCCTCATTTAAAGCTCATCGGAATAGTGAAAAAAAGGACGTACTGTACGTTTCTGGGAAAAAATTTGCTCCTGAGATGAAAAACTTAGTTAACAAATTTCAAGAATCTTAACCCGGCCGGCTGCCACAGCTGCCTAGCCCTTTTACAACCCAGTGTGCCATCTGTTACAAGTCATCGGATGATCCATGAGTACATGCGATACTATTGTATTATCATTGTTTTTTAGCTTAAACTGCTAATAAGTCATCCAAAGTATGGACAAAAAGCTTTCTAGTGAAACCCCTTTAAAGGTTGAAAATCCTTATCGAATTGACGAAAGGATAATTGCTAAGCCAGTGAGTATGCCATTCCGAACTGGCCAGTTATAATAAACCAATCAATCCATCGTACTATCTTCCAAACAAAACGCATCAGGAATTTTTGCAAAATTCAAATGGCATTACAAAATTTAAAATCGCAAATACTTGAAGATGTGGAGAGCACTTATTGATTATGAATCAAACGTATGAGATAATTAAGGGTATAGTTCACTTCAATCATTATGTCGAGGAATGAATTGCATGTGATGTATTTAAGTTAAATGCGGGACAGTGCTGACATTATTGATTTTAGTGCATCCATCAAGGTCTGAGAAATTTAAGAATCGTTGTGGCATACATGATAAGCCATGTGAGCTGCAGTTGTTTCAAATATGATATGTGCATGATCCTTAAGAGTGCATGGGCTAAGATTAAATCCCACGTGTTATTAGTTGTTTTGAATGAAACATTCTCTAATCATTATGTGAACATCAAGTACTCCATAGTCATTAGCATACCTTTGTTTTATGATCACCACCCTGCTTTTGTAAAAGCATAGTGTGATTGAGAGCATGTAATGACCTTTCAGCTGTTGTGATCCCTCAACGTGTTCTTGCTTATCTGTGTTATCAAGTACCACATTGTTTTTGATATGACTTTACTGCCTAGGGACCAGTTTGTGGTGTGATGGCATGGTGGAAGTCTCTAACTTCTTAGTACAAGGTTCAGGCAGGCGCAGGTTGGGTCCCTTTTCATTGAGAATATAAGTTTTCCTACAGTGTTTTTACATGATCATCTAAAAACCCCCGGATTAAATTCCATTGTGTTTCTCCTTTTACGGAACTTTCTAGTACTTCTTTGGCCTGGTACTTTTTACTCGAGCAACCTAAAACAAATGCAAGTGAATTTTTGGGATGTATGAGCAGAACTCCTCGCCACCGAAGACAAAGCCCAATCTGAGCACAGTGCCCAGGCATATCCAAAACCCATAACCAAGCGAAGGCGATAGCGGGACCAAAAACCCAGTGATAACCGAGCTGGCTGAAACAACTGCCAAACTGGGAGTGATATAACATTTATCATTCATCAAAAACGGGAAAAGACAAGGGATTTCAGTGACAACTAAGGGTATAACGGCGTCTGGAAGAAGTGAATCCTGGTTTTCCAAGATTTTCATGGCTTTGACAGCAAGAAGAGTTAGTGTGGTAGAGGTGTGATTTTAACCTTTGAGGTAGAAGGCCCTCCCAACTTGTTCCAGGCTGGAAAATTTTAAAAAAAAAAAAAAAAAAATTCCTTTAAAAGGAGAGAATCTTTCCATCACATGACAAAAATTAAATTATGGAAAACTTACAGAATTATGCTCTGCAGGTGGTCTCGGCGATTTTCAACACGCATTTTGCCCACTTTGAGCCATTTAAGCCAGAATTACATTATGGACAAAATGTATAGTAGAACTTCACTTTTCTCTATCCAATGAGAAGAAAACAAAATAACCAAAAACCTATACAGTCATGGTCAGTTTTTTAAATTCCAATTTCACTACAAATTTCAAAGATGCCAATTCCGAATAGGGTCCAGAATAAACAAAAAGACTTTTCCCTAGCACAAAAATGACATTTCTCTGTTCTTTAAAGTACGTCTAAAGGCCCTCTTATATTCTTTTGCTTTCCTTTAATTTTTTTTCACAGAAAATAGAAGATTTTTTTTTGCAGACTACGCATTAGTGTAAAAGTAAATTAATTTCGCACTTGCAAAGAATATTACCACCATTTGGGTTATGAAATTGGCATTTTGTTACTTTTGAAACTTTGGTAAAATCGAATTCTGCTATTTGTCAATTTCAGGTTTTTTTTGTAACCGTCAACATCTAATTTCTGTTGTTTTCCATTTTAAAATGAGAAAATGGATACAGCAAAAAAATTAGGAAAAAGTGCAAAGTCGCTGTTTTATTCAAAAAAAAGGTTCAAAGTTTTTTTTATTATTGTCTGTGTGCTGCAGGATTTTTTTTATGCCAGCATTATCGTAGGCCTACTAGCTTTCTCCCTGAGTTGAGGGGCACTAGAATTTTGGCGTATTCAAAACCTGGGTCGTAGGTTGGTACGCCGAAACTTAAGGTAAATTGGTAACGAATTGATTGAATGTGATGTGGTGGATTGAAGACTTTTGGAGAAGTTAGAGTTAACGAGTAAGACTTTATAGAAATAAAACAGAAAGAACTAATAAAAAAACCCAAATCCCCGAAGGAGTTCTCGTGAAAATATTCACAGTTTTAGGATATAACAAGGCTATCGAAATTAGAAAAGGAAAACTTTGGAAACCGGGTTTGTCATATGAACAAAGCTCATAGAATCATGCGTTAAAGAAATTAATGAAAAGCAAAAAAGGAAATTCAAAAAACTTTTTTGTTATCAAGAAAGAGTCCCACCTCTTCCAATAAACTCCCAAAGGATTAAAGTTCACCAAGAACTATTTGGGCTGGTATCCCAACTTTTTATATCAATATGTGTTCACATTTGTACTTCTTTCAATCAGTTTACATTTAAAGTGTGAAATAACATTGCTTGTCACTGTCCAAAACTAACAAATGTTTGTGTGTAGACAGTTTTCCTTACAACTTATCCAAATCTCATCAAAAGCAAGTAAAAAAGGAGATATTAAAATAAACAATAAATAATAATAAAATAAAATTAATTGATATTGATTACATGGCATGACAAGTCCATTCTGACTAAAGGTCGTTGAACAAGTCGGTCAAAAATTGGTATGTAAACTTTCCACACAAAAATCTGCAAATATCCCTGAATAAAAAAATTAAGAGAATCTTTAAAACCTTGGGGTCGTTTACTACCATTTCCAAACTTGTTCTGTTCTGACCATCCGGGTTAGAAATTGGACAGTAGGATTTGGAAATTCGACATGCTGGTAGACTAATGTCAAACTTTCTATATAAAACCTATATAGTATGAATACATATGATCATCTATTTCTTATTTATATTTTACTTCTAAGTTAATTTAATTTATGTTATTTACAGTGAACCGATCGATCATTACTGAAATTTTTGTTATTGTAGGAATCAGACCCCAGATTGCTATAAGTAAATTTACGCCCAAAGGGGAAAAGCAAAAAATTTTTTTCAAAGCTTCTCACTGAACTTGATATGATTGATTTAAGACTTTTACAGAAGAGGTTCAAGAGTAACGATTGAACTTGGAACACCCTCAGGTAAACTCCAGGAATAAACAATAGCTTAAGAAAGAGATAAAAAGAAAGACAAGGACATTCATTTATTGAAAACGTTTCTCCGGACCTTGATCAAGGTCTAGGATCAAAACATTTCAATAAACCTGCCCTACAATTTGTAGTGCTTTCTAAACAACTGTGGTATATGTTACTCAAGGTTTAATAAAAAAAGAATACAATGAAAACATCTTGTCATCACATAGTAATCTTCCAAAACCACCTACATTTCAAAGGTTAAATATTACATTCCCAACCTATCACTGGGGCATACACCAACCTTTGTTGCCATATACTTTCATTTTTTCAGTTTTGGCTGTATTTGTCTAATTAATAATCATAAACAAAGTATTTAAAGCAAATGTTCTCATGAAATAAATTAAACTGTTTGTAGTACACATTTCTCAAATTAAGGTAAATTACAAAATTTATACTGCCCTAAAAGTAAAGAAAAAAGATATAAAATGAAACAAAAAAAATCAGTCACAAAAAGTGTGATGTTGATATTCATTAAGTCCGAGTATATGAAATTACAACCGGTTGGTTTGAATAAAGCTGATCTTTAATTCAGATTTTTTACATTTTCCTACACCCAAAGGATCTGCAAATATACTGTCATACTGAATAGGGCCATTTACCTTACTGTTGATCTTATTTAATAATTTATTCATCCGCTAAGACCGTTGGTTCTGACAACCGGTCGATCAATGGAAATTACCAACCTTTTAAAAATTTTTCGACATCTGGTAGTGAAATTTTAAACCTTTCCTTATATAAACTAACCTATACTTACTTTAATGAAATTGCCATTTTTTTAAAATTTTACCCATAATTACTTTTTGTTTCATCCTAATTATTTGTATGTTGAGACGTGACTACCGTATTCAAATTAACCCTTGAGTTTTCGGACCCCTACAGTACGCTACTTACCAGGTTTACGTACCTCCTAATTTTTAAGAGCCTCAAACTAGGGGAGAATTGGTGGCCTTCACGTGAAAGGAATGGTTCACCTCAACTTTTAGTCCACGCCACCAGCAACACGGCAGTTGCCCCTTATCACATTTCTGGAATACAGTGTAAAATCAAAGTGCTACTATGCATAATCGAAAAAGAAACCTTTGCCTTTAATCTGTTTTTCTATCTTATTTTTAGTCATTCAAGTTTTACTTGTAACTTTCTATGAAGGAGACATATTCAACATTTGCAACTACGGCAAGAAAGTACCTTGAAAAAGGTCAAAGTAGCAGAAATGTTTGTTATCCAAATTCAAAAGAACCCAAATCGTGCCAAGAGTCCAATACACGTCAACTGGAGCTAATTCTCTCACAGTGCATGGCCAAAAATTACCAATTTCACGAACGGCCGATAGCCGGCACCAAAAAACCCTTTATAACGACTGTGATACCAAACCTGCCAAATACTGTCCACTGTAACATTTATCAGTTCATCGAAACATACAAAAGATGGGAGGCTATGTACTAATGTAGGAACTGTCATTTAATGCCAGTAATGCTGTTTTTAAGATTTCATGCTCTGAGCAAATGAGAGTTAATTTGGTTAAGTTGAATTGTTAAATCTTCAGTAGATAGTTGACTTCTCCAAGGTGGTTTCTGCACCTGCGAGAATTTGAAAAAAAAAAAAAAAAAAAATTTTTTTAAAAGAGAGAATCTTTTCCCCATCAAATGGAGGCCAAAAGTTTGAAATTTGCGATGGAAAACTTACGAATTGCTCTTGCGAGAGAGCATAATTCCTAGTTTTCCACATTTCAACTTTTGGTTTCCCATTTGAGCCCAAATTTCACATTTTATAAGGAAAAAAACTTTAATTTTTTTATTTGGCCACCGACCTTTTTTCATCCAGAGGGCAAGAAACCACCCGGGTTTAATCGTTCTTAGACTACATACGAATGTCAGAAATTTAGAAATTTTGCCATTCACACAAATTTCAAAAGATGCCAATTCCGAATAGGGCCCCAGAATAAACAAGAAAGACATTCCTAGCACTAAAATGACTTTTTCCTCTGTTCATTAGTCACGTCTAAAGGGCCCCTCTTATATTCTTTTGCTTTCCACTTTGAATTTTTATTCTCACAAAAAAATAGAAGATTTACTGTTATGCAGACTACTGCATTAGTGTAAAAAATGGTATAAATAATATTGGCGCACTTGAAAAAGAATATTAGACTCACCATTTTGACGTGTATGGACGCTTGGCATGATTTGTTTACTTTTGAACTTTGGTAAAAATCGAACATTTCTGCTACTTTGAGATCAATTTCAAGGTCCTTTTTATTGTAAACCAGTCAAAATCATCTAAATTTCTGTAATACTTCTTCCATTCTATAAAATGAGACCAAGAAAACGGGAATACAGCAATAAATACCATACGAAAATACAGTGCAAAGTCGCTGTTTTATTCCAAAAAAACGGTCAAAGTTTTTTTTTTCTCATTATGCACTGTGTGCTGCAGGATTTTTTTATACTGACCACACAGACCCATTCTTTCATATGTAGGCCTACTAGCTTTCTCCCACTAGAGTTGAGGGCACTAGAATTTTGGCGTACTAGTACGTCAAAAACCCTGGGTCGTAAGCCGTACTGGTACGACCGAAACTCTCAAAGGGTTAAAATTGGCTAACGAACTTGAACTTGAATGTGATGTGGATGAGATTGAAGAACTTTTGACAGAAGAAGTTCAAGAGTTAACGAATGAAGAACTCCTGATAATAGAAGAAAGAAAAGCAGAAGAACAAAGACAGAGAGAAGACGAACAAAAAGAAGAGGAGCCTGAAAGGAAGTTCTCGGTGAATGAATTATCACAGTGTTTTACATTGATAAACCAAGGGCTACGAAAATTAGAAAATATGAACCCTAACTTTGAAAGGTTTGTTTAATACTGAGAGAATGGTACAGGATGCAATGCGTCAATACAGAGACATTTATGATGAAAAGAAAAAAAGGGAAAAATTCAAACAAATCTCTGTATGTTTATCAAGAAGAGTGCCCCCCACCTCCTCCCCCCCCACCCCTTTCAAGGAAGAAAGCAAAACGTTTCCCCAAACCCAAAGAATATGGGCTGTAAAGGGCCCCCAACCCTTTATTTGTATTTCATTTATACTGTATTTAAATATTTTGTACTTTTCTGTTCATTCAGTTTCTTACATTTTAAGTAAAAATTGAACACATTGTTTTGTGTGAAAAATGTTCTCAGAAATAAACAAATGTTTGTGTTGTACACGTGTTTCTCCAAAACCCTTACGTTAAATACAGTATAACACCATAAAAAGTAAAGTAAAAAAGGGATATTAAATGAAAAAATAAAAAAAAATCATTACAAAAAGTGTGATGTTGTTTTCAGTGTAAGGTCTGACTTATCCATTCTGACTTACAACCGGTTGTTGGAACCAAGTCGGTCGTAAGTCAGGGTACCTGTAACTTTTTCCCTACAAAAAAGGATAATGCAAAATATACTGTAAAAAATGAAGAATAAATGAACTTACCTTTAACCCCTTACTGCGCGGCGTATATATACACCCCCCATCCCCTTACGACCAAGCTTTGGTTCTGCCCAAAACCGGTGAAAGTCAAAATGGACTAAGCCAAACCTTTGAAAATTGCCGACAGGGGGTAGGGCATAATGTCAAAACCTTTTATAAAATACCCATTAGTAAGAATGCAATGTACCACTTATTTTATTTTTTTTACCCTAAAATTTTCTTCAAATTGTTAATTTTAATTATTTATGTACTGTATACTGGACCCCCCGGGTTTTTATTAACCCTTTTAGGGGTTTTGGACGTATAGTACGGCTTCGACCCAGGGTTTTTTTACGTACTTGTACGCCTAAATTCTAGCGCCTCAAATCTAGTGGGGGGGGGGGGGGAAAGTGGTAGGCCTTATTGAAAGAATGGGTCTATTGGGCGTGTGCACATTAAAAAAAATCCGAGCACACAGTGAATAATGAGAAAAAAAAAACTTTTGACCGTTTTTCCCCGTATTTTCTATGTATTTATTGTTGTATTCTAGTTTTTTTTGGGCTCATTTTATAGAAAAAGGAAGACATATTTTTAGAAATTTAGATGATCTTGACTGGTTTTTTCAATGAAAGGTACTTGAAATTGAGCCAAAGTAGCAGAAATGTTTTTTTTTTTCCAAAATTTTAAAAGTAAACAAAACGTGCCCAAACGTCCCAAAACAGCAACGGGGGTTAATATTCTTTACAAATCACCAATAAATTTAACCATTTTTTCACTAATGCAGTTAGACGCATAAAAAGTAAATCTTATATTTTTGTGAGAATAAAAATCGGAAGTGGAAAGCAAAAAAATATAAGAGACTTGGATGTGTAATGTCCCGAGGAAATGTCATTTTAGTGCCAGGAAGTCTTTCTTGTTTATTTTGGACCCCCATCGGAAAAATTTGGGATCTTTTTAAATTTGTGTAATTGGCAAAATTGCTAAAATTTTGACCCTGTACTGGTAGTTTAATTTCTTAAAAAGGGGGGGTTTTTTGCACCCATTCGATAGAGAAAATGGGGTTTTTAGCGAAATATTTAGTTTTTTTCGACGGTACAGTGGAATTTCCGAAAATGGGGCTAAAGTGGGCAAAAACCCCGAGCGTAAAACGCCGAGATGCTAACTTCGCGAGAGATAAAATTCCCCTTTAAATTTCCATCAAATTTTTAAACTTTTTGGGGTCCTTATGATCGGGAAAAGTTCTCTATTTTTCATAAGAGAAAATTATTTATTTTTTTTTTTTAAATTTGGGCCCACCCTGGAACGGGGTTGGGGGAGGGCCTGTTGACCCCCAAAGGGGTTTAAACCCTTCCTGAGAGCTCACCGAATACGTAATATCGAAAACCGAAACAATTTTCCTCATAAGAAATAATGAAAAATCAAAATTAAACCCTGAAGACCCCAAAAATAAAAAAAAAAATTTTACAAAAAACCCTACGTTAACTTTTTTGGGAGGGAAAATTTATTTTGTCAGAAAAAGTTATTTTTGAAGGAATTTCAAAATGTGTTTGATTTCCATTCCCCCCGGAAATACTGTACAGTGTTGAACCCCCCAAAATTTAGGTACTCGTGCAGGGTTTTTCGACAGGGTAAGTCATTTTTTACGTCAAAAAACTTTTACACATTTAACTAGCGGTTAAAGCAACAAAACTTTAAAATAGAAAAATTTGGGGGGGGCACCCTTAAAAAATCTGGGATGGGTGATTGTTGGAAAAGCCATTTGGTGCCAAAACCCTCGGGGTTTAAAATCCCCCCGGGGGGATTAAAATTTTTTCCAATGAAAATTCTCCCACGAAAAGGTAGTGAATTTAATTTGGTTTTAAAGGGGGGTGGAAAAAAGTTCCCCAATAAAAAAATTTTGTAAAAACCCAAAAAAAACCCCCTTATTGGGCTGGGGGGTTTATTTCCCCCCAAATGGAAAAACTATTTCCCGGACAAAATTCTGTCATTAATTTAAAATTTTGTTTTCAAAGGTTTTTAAAAAGATTCATTTAAGGATAAAATTTTTTAAGGGCAGTTTAACGCGAGGGGCGGGCCGTTTCCCGGGAAGGGGAAACATTGGGGAAAACAACCTTTTCCCAACCCCAAAAAATATGAAAAACAAATTTTTTAAACAAAAGGATGAACATTTGGGTATTTTGGGAAGATATTACAAAAAAAATTAAACCCCCGGCCCCAAAAAAAGGGAAAGAATAAAAAAAACCCCCCAAAAACCCCCAAAGTTAAAAAACCAGCCCCCCCAAAAACCCACGGGGAGGCGGGAAATTTTTGTTTTCCCCCCCCCCCAAACCTGCCTTGGGGGAAAATAAATCCCAAATCGGGGAACACCCCTAATGGTGTTTTCTTTTTTCTTTAACCCCTGTAACATTTTTTTAAAAAATAATACTTTGGAACCCAAAAAATTTTTCCCAAACCCTAAAACGTAAAAAAAACTTTTTTTTTTTTTCCACAAAATCTTGCCCAGTGTAAAAGCCCAAAAAAAGGGATAAGAAAAAAATTTAACCCTTCTAATTTTCCAAAAGTTTGTAAACACTATGACCCCGCAAAAAAAGGGCCCATGACAGGACATTAATAAACGGGTTTTATGTCCAAAAAAAAATGCTTTGAAATTTTTCCCTTCGGAAGCTTGAGGGGGTTTTTTTTTGTTAAAGGAAACTTTTAAAAATTTTTTAAACAGAAAAAACATTTTAAAAAGTTATTGTTCGGGATTGAAAAATGGGGGGGGAATTTGTGAACGGGAAAAAAATTTGAAATACCAGGAAAAACTGGGACTTGTATTGGTTGGGCTGGGGCCCTTTGGTGGGGGCATAAATACTAAACTTACCAAAACCCCTTTACTTATTTTTTCCAAACAATTTTTCCATTTCTTTAAATCAAACAAACCCTATTTTTCTCATTTAATTAATCTTTTCTCCAAATCATCATCATTTCTCATCAAACTATTCAATCCTACTCATTCCCCCAAAAAATTAAATAAAAATAAAAATAAAAATTAAAAAAAAAATAAAAATAATTGTCTTTAAAAATTTGACTAAAAAATTTTTTGCTAGGTTAAAATTTTAAAAATTTTTAAATTTAAAATTTGTAAAGCACCCTTCTGGCAAGACAGTGATGGAGTGAATGATGGTGAAAGTTTTTCTTTTTCGGGCTACCCTCCCCTTGGTGGAATCGGCCAGTGTGATGATAAAATAAAAAAAAAAAACGTTTTTCCATCTTCTTGACAGTTCCATGCTGAATGCTTATAATATGAAAAGTTGAAGACCAAGAACAAACCCAAATATGGTGAATTTTGTTTGTCAGTCATCAGACAAATAATATTCAAGTCCCAAAGGGAACAACACCTGCAACAGACCAGCCCCCACGAAATTATCAACACATGTCCTCTTGTTGAAGCCTGTGATCACTACCCCCTACCACTGCCTGCTATGCTCTCAAGAATAATGCTCAGAAAGGTGTTTTTTTCTGGGGACATACCACAAAACGCCCACAAAAAATGCAGACACTCGTTTTAAGTGTGAAGAGTGTAAAAAAACACCCTTGTGCTTATACCCATGTTTCTAAGAATTCCACAAGCTGCAAACAGTTCTAGAAAAGTGTCCAGTGATTGTACATAGGTTTTAATATATTATAGAACAATCGTAATAAAATTTTTTTTATATGTTTGTGTAAACAAGTTTTAGGAACATTATAATGATACGCGTGTTTTTGCTATAATTGTGTTACATTCAACGTTGTATATTTGAACACTGCACAATACTTTGGTCTCACAGGCCACAAAAGTTACGTGAAACAATAAAATAGTGAAAAAAAAAAAAAGAACCGTCGAATACAAGAAAAACAAAAATATATTGGGTGAGCGGCAGTCGCCCCTGTTGCCGTTCACAGCTCATTTCGGCAAACTTCACGCCTCCATACTTTGGGAAGTACTGTTGGGAAATTTTTTTTTTTTGGACTAAAAAAAATCAGAAAAATAATTTTAACATTTCATAAGAAAAAATATTTTTTTTTTTCGAATATTTTTTGCGACACAGAAAGACACTTCAGGATTGGGCCTTTCGACAGTCAAAGGGTTAATGAAACTGTAGTGATGTGTGATTTAGATGGGAGGAGGGGAGATGGAAGTGTATTAAAATTTTTGCAAGGGGAATCCCCTTCCATAAGACTTTAGGTAGCAAGTCCTTTTCCGGGGTTACTTCCCTTCTTTTTAAAGCCACTGGGAACAACTTGATTGTCACTGGACCTCTGTCACACCAAAAAATCTGACCATTTGAGTTCTGTACTTCACGTTCCTTTTAAAATTTTCCTAAAGTGGTTCACAACAAATGTCATTGTAAAAGTCACCAGCACAGCTTGCAATAGCTGTTTTCAGGGTGATTTTCTTCCATAAAGGTTGCACGTCAACCCACTTTGCACAAATTTCCTTAATCTTTGAAGAAGGCAACTTCCTCCATTTCTCTCTCCCCTCCTCTTAAGAAATTTCCTCAGTTGTGGCCTCTTGCTGTAGCAGATGCTCTTGCAGCTCATCAGTGGTTAGTTCTTCATCATCGTCCTCCACCAACTTTTCCACATCCTCCAAACTAACCTCCAACCCAAAGGACTTCCCCAATGCCACAACTGATTCCACAACTGGCATAGGCTCCAGAGGGTTTAGCCCCAAACCTTTCAAAATCCCTCTCTTCTACACATTTTGGCCACAATTTCCTCCAAGAAGAATTCAAGGTCCTGTTAGTCACTCCCTCCAAGCCTTACCTATAAGGTTTATGCAATTGAGGATACTAAAGTGATCTTTCCAAAACTCTCTTAGGGTCAATCAAGTGTCTGAGGTCACTTCAAAGCACTTTTGAAACATTGCTTTGTGTACAGTTTTTTGAAATTTGAAATGACCTACTGGTCCATGGGCCGGAGAGGAGGAGTGGTATTAGGAGGCAAGAATTTCACTTTGATAAAACTCAACTCAAACTCAAAGTTTATTCTCTATAAGGATTACAATGCTGAGTTTACAGAATTTGGTTATTGTATTGTTTACATGTAGTAAAATAATAATTACAGAGTGTACCACTAGAACACCTAGCATGGCTAGGCATTTCGGGCAGACTTAGATTAAATCTTAAGTTTAAAATATTACAAAATTATGAGGTAAGTTGGTATTATGGCTAAGTGACTAAATACTAGTTTGTGAGTTTAGCAATGTGAATGCTTTTGTTTTGGCACTTAATAGTTTCAGTATTGGAGTATCACAGGCCAACTTAGACTAGTTAAGATTCATTATTTTGAGACTGAGATTGATATTTCTGTTTATGGTCAAATGGGTGAGTGAGTGTAAGTGTTAACCACCAGGTGGTATTCGTGTAATTAGTTGACAGGGTGTATCAGGGAGATAAGATGTTTTCTGATGGTAGTTTTGAAGGTGATGAATGTGTCTGCAGTTTTAGAATTTTCAGGTAGGGTGCTCCAGATTTTAGGGCCTTTGACATACATTGAATTTTTGTAAAGGTTTAGTCGGACACGGGAATGTCATAGAGATGTTCGTGTCTGGTATTGTGCCTGTGGGTTCTGTCGCAACTATCAAGAAAGCGTTTTAGGTCAAGGTTAATATTGGAATTTAAGGTCCCTTTAAAGTAGATTCACGTTAAGTGGGAGTATGAACAGGGAAGTTTAGATCTTTAAGAGTGGGGGGTGTGTTGCCAGGGGTGGGAT